>CM070526.1:0-600000 GCA_036346145.1 Olyra latifolia
TGGTGGGCCACGTGGCCCTGGAATACTGAGCCCTGGGCCCTGAGCCCTGGGCCTGAGCCTGGCACTGGCCCCACTGGGCCACAGGCCACTGAGCCCTGGGCCTGGGCCACTGGCCTGGGCCTGGGCCACTGGGCCACTGGGCCTGGGCCTGGGCCACTGAGCCTGGGCCACTGGGCCTGGGCCACTGGGCCTGGGCCACAGGCCTGGGCCTGGGCCTGGAGCCCTGGGCCACTGGGCCACTGGGCCACTGGGCCTGGGCCTGGGCCTGGGCCACACAGGCCACTGGGCCTGGGCCTGGGCTGAGCCACTGAGCCCTGGGCCTGGCCTCCCAGGGCCTGGGCCTGGGCCTGGGCCACTGGGCCACTGGGCCTGGGCCACTGGGCCACTGGGCCTGGGCCCACTGGGCCTGGGCCACTGGGCCTGGGCCTGCACAGGCCACTGGGCCACTGGGCCACTGGGCCTGGGCCTGGGCCTGGCCTACACAAACCCTGAACCACTGCCACTGGGCCACAAAGCCTGAAGCCTGGGCCTACTGAGCCTGGGCCTAAACCTAAACCAAACTAAACCTAAACCTAAGCCTAAACCTAAACCTAACCTAAACCTAAACCTAAACCTAAACCTAAACCTAAACCTAAACCACAAACCACAAAGCCTAAACCCTAAACCTAAACCTGAACTAAACCTAAACCCTAAACCTAAACCTAAACTAAACCACAATATAAACCCCAACCACACAAACCACTAAACCTAGCCACACAAACTGACCTAAACCACACAAGCCACTAACCACAAGCCACAAGCCTAAACCCACAAACCACAAGCACCTGAAACCAAACCCTAAACCTGACTAGCACAAGCCTAAACCACAAGCACAGGCCACAAGCCACACAAGCCTAAAGCCACAAACCACAAACCTGGCCTTAAACACACAAGCCCACAAACCCTAAACACTAAACCTAAACCTACAAGCCTAAACCCTAAACCCCAAGCCTGGGCCTACACAAGCACAAACCTGAGCCTGGGCCACTGGGCCTGAACCTAGGCCTGAGCCTGAGCCACAGGCCTGAGCCTGGGCTGAGCCCTGGGCCTGAGCCTGGGCCTGGGCCTGGGCCTGAGCCCTGGGCCACTGGCCACAGAGCCACTGAGCCACACAGGCCACTGAGCCACAGCCCTGGGCCACTGGGCCTGGGCCTGGCCTGGGCCACTGGGCCTGGAGGCCTGGGCCACTGGGCACTGGAGGCCTGGGCCTGCTGGGCCTGGGCCTGGGCCCTGGGCCACTGGGCCCTGGGCCTGGGCCTGGGCCTGGGCCCTGGGCCTGGGCCTGGGCCTGGGCCACTGGGCCTGGGCCTGGGCCTGGGCCTGCCAAGGGCCTGCTGGGCCACTGGCCTGGGCCACTGGGCCACTGGGCCTGGGCCGGGCATGCTGGGTGGGCCACGTGGCCCTGGAATAGAGCCCTGGGCCCTGGAGCCCTGGGCCTGAGCCTGGCACTGGCCCCACTGGGCCTGGGCCTGCACTGAGCCTGGGCCTGGGCCACTGGCCTGGGCCTGGGCCACAGGCCTGGGCCACTGGGCCACTGGGCTGGGCCACTGAGCCTGAGGCCACTGGGCTGGGTACTGGGCCTGGGCCACAGGCCTGGGCCTGGGCCACTGGAGCCTGGGCCACTGGCCACTGAGCCACTGAGCCTGGGCCTGGGCCTGGGCCACACAGGCCACTGGCCACTGAGCCTGGGCTGAGCCCTGAGCCCTGGGCCACTGGACCACTCCCAGAGCCTGAGCCACACAAGCCTGCCTGGGCCACTGGGCCACTGCCTGGGCCACTGGGCCACTGAGCCTGGGCCCACTGGGCCTGGGCCCTGGGCCTGGGCTGCAAGCCACAACACTGAGGCACTGGGCCACTGACCTGGGCCACACAAGCCTGGGCCTGGGCCACAGGCCTGGCCTACACAAACCCTGAACCACTGCCACTGGGCCACAAAGCTGAAGCCTGCCTACTGGCCTGGGCCAAACCTGAAAAACCACAAGCCTGGGCACCAAGCCACTGCCTGGGCCTGGCCTGGGCCTGAAGCCACCTGAGCCTAAACCACTTAGGCCTGGGCCTGGGCCAGCCACAAACCACACAAGCACTGACCTGCCACGACAAACACACAAACCTGGGCCTGGGCCTGGGCCTGAGCTAAACCTGGGCCACTAAATAGGCCACTGAGCACTGCACTGACCACTGACTGGGCCTGCCTGGGCCACAAGCCTGAGCCACCTGGGCCTGAGCCTGGGCCTGGGCCTAAAGCACAAACCTGGGCCTGAACCTGGGGCAACCTGGGGGCCACACTAAACCACAAGGCCAAACCCACCTGGCCACACAAGCCACTGGGCCTGGAAGCCACACAAATACTGGGCCTGGCCTGAGCCTGGGCCTGGGCCCTGGCCAAGCCTGAGCCTGGGCCTGGGCCTGGGCCCCTGGCCTGGGCCTGGGCCTGGCCTGAGCCTGCCAGCCTGCCTGGGCCTGAGCCTGGCCCTGGGCCTGAGCGCTGCCTGAGCCTGGGCCTGGGCCTGGGCCTGGGCTGGCCTGGGCCTGGGCCACTGGCACCAGGCCTGGGCCTGGGCTGGGCCTGACCTGGGCCACTGGGCCACTGGGCCTGAGGCTGGGCCTGGGCCAAATACAGGCCTGGGCCTGAGCCTGGGCCTGGGCCTGGGCCTGGGGCCTGGCGCAGGCCTGGGCCTGGGCCACTGGGCCACTGGGCCACAGGCCTGGGCCACTGGGCCTGGGCCAGGCCTGGGCCAGGCCACCAGCCTGACACTGGGCCAGGCCACTGGGCCTGGTACTGGGCCTGGGCCTGGGCCTGGGCCCTGGGCCTGGGCCTGGCCTACTGAGCCCTGGCCTGGGCCCCACCTGGGCCACAGGCTGCCCAGGGCACTGACTGGGGCTGGCTGGGCCACTGAGCCTGACCCTGGCCACTGGCCTGGAAGCCACTGGGCCTGGGCCTGGGCACACAGGCCTGGAGCCTGGGCCTGGGCCACTGGGCCACTGGGCCTGGGCCACTGGGCCTGGGCCTGGGCCTGGGCCTGGGCCTGGGCCACTGGGCCTGGGCCTGGGCCCTGGGCCTGGGCCACTGGGCCACTGGGCCCTGGGCCTGGGCCACTGGGCCTGGGCCTGGGCCTGGGCCTGGGCCTGAGCCTGGGCCTGGGCCTGGAGCCTGAGCCCTGGGCCTGAGCCTGGGCCTGGGCCCTGGGCCTGACCCTGGGCCACAGGCCACAGGCCTTTGAGCCACTGGGCCACTGGGCCTGGGCCTGGGCCTGGGCCTGGGCCACTGAGCCACTGGGCCACTGGGCCACTGGGCCAGGGCCTAGGCCCCTGGGCCACTGGGCCACCTGGGCCCCACAGGCCTGGGCCACTGGCCCACTGGGCCTGGGCCACTGGGCCTGGGCCTGGGCCACTGGGCCACTGGGCCTCAGGGCCTGGGCCTGGGCCACTGAGCCCTGGGCCTGGGCCTGGGCCTGGGCCACAGGCCTGGGCCACTGGGCCTGGGCACTGAGCCTGCACCACTGGGCCCTGGGCCACCAGGCCCTGGGCCTGGGCCTGGGCCCTGGGCCTGGGCCTGGGCCACTGGCACTGGGCCTGGGCCTGGGCCTGGGCCACTGGGCCTGGGCCCTGGGCCTGGGCCTGAGGCCTGGGCCTGGGCCTGAGCCTGGGCCTGGGCCTGGGCCTGACAGGGCCTGGGCCACACTGGGCCTGGGCCTGGGCCTGAGCCACTGAGCCACTGGGCCTGGGCCACTGGCCTGGGCCTGGGCCTGGGCCTGGGCCACTGGGCCTGGGCCTGGGCCACTGGGCCTGGGCCTGGGCCACTGGGCCTGGGCCACTGGGCCTGGGCCCTGGGCCACTGAGCCTGGGCCACTGGGCCTGGGCCTGAGCCTGGGCCAGGCCACTGGGCCTGGGCCCTGGGCCTGGGCCTGGGCCTGGGCCTGGGCCTGGGCCACTGGGCCCTGGGCCTGGGCCTGGGCCTGGGCCTGGGCCTGGGCCTGGGCCACTGGGCCTGGGCCTGGGCCTGGGCCACTGGGCCACTGGGCCTGGGCCTGGGCCTGGGCCTGGGCCACTGGGCCACTGGGCCACTGGGCCACTGGGCCTGGGCCACTGGGCCACTGGGCCTGGGCCTGGGCCACTGGGCCACTGGGCCTGGGCCTGGGCCTGGGCCACAGGCCCTGGGCCTGGGCCTGGGCCACTGGGCCTGGGCCACTGGGCCTGGGCCTGGGCCTGGGCCACTGGGCCTGGGCCACTGGGCCTGGGCCTGGGCCTGGGCCTGGGCCTGGGCCTGGGCCACTGGGCCTGGGCCTGGGCCTGGGCCTGGGCCTGGGCCACTGGGCCTGGGCCTGGGCCCTGGGCCTGGGCCTGGGCCTGGGCCTGGGCCACTGGGCCTGGGCCACTGGGCCTGGGCCTGGGCCTGGGCCTGGGCCTGGGCCACTGGGCCTGGGCCACTGCCTGGGCCTGGGCCACTGGGCCTGGGCCTGGGCCTGGGCCTGGGCCACTGGGCCTGGGCCTGGGCCACTGGCCTGGGCCTGGGCCTGGGCCTGGGCCTGGGCCACTGGGCCTGGGCCTGGGCCTGGGCCTGGGCCTGGGCCTGGGCCTGGGCCTGGGCCTGGGCCTGGGCCTGGGCCTGGGCCACTGGGCCTGGGCCACTGGGCCTGGGCCTGGGCCACTGGGCCTGGGCCTGGGCCTGGGCTGGGCCACTGGGCCACTGGGCCACTGGGCCTGGGCCACCTGGGCCTGGGCCTGGGCCACTGGGCCACTGGGCCTGGGCCTGGGCCTGGGCCACTGGGCCTGGGCCTGGGCCTGGGCCTGGGCCTGGGCCACTGGGCCTGGGCCTGGGCCTGGGCCTGGGCCTGGGCCTGGGCCTGGGCCTGGGCCACTGGGCCTGGGCCACCTGGGCCACTGGGCCTGGGCCTGGGCCTGGGCCTGGGCCACTGGGCCTGGGCCTGGGCCACTGGGCCTGGGCCTGGGCCTGGGCCACTGGGCCTGGGCCTGGGCCACTGGGCCTGGGCCTGGGCCACTGGGCCTGGGCCACTGGGCCTGGGCCTGGGCCACTGGCCTGGGCCACTGGGCCACTGGGCCTGGGCCACTGGGCCACTGGGCCACTGGGCCTGGGCCTGGGCCTGGGCCACTGGGCCTGGGCCTGGGCCTGGGCCTGGGCCACTGGGCCTGGGCCTGGGCCACTGGGCCTGGGCCACTGGGCCTGGGCCTGGGCCTGGGCCTGGGCCTGGGCCTGGGCCTGGGCCTGGGCCACTGGGCCTGGGCCACCTGGGCCTGGGCCACTGGGCCTGGGCCACTGGGCCTGGGCCTGGGCCTGGGCCTGGGCCACTGGGCCTGGGCCTGGGCCTGGGCCACTGGGCCTGGGCCTGGGCCACTGGGCCACTGGGCCTGGGCCACTGGGCCACTGGGCCTGGGCCTGGGCCTGGGCCTGGGCCTGGGCCTGGGCCACTGGGCCTGGGCCACTGGGCCACTGGGCCACTGGGCCTGGGCCACTGGGCCTGGGCCTGGGCCTGGGCCTGGGCCTGGGCCACTGGGCCTGGGCCTGGGCCACTGGGCCACTGGGCCTGGGCCTGGGCCTGGGCCTGGGCCACTGGGCCTGGGCCTGGGCCACTGGGCCTGGGCCTGGGCCTGGGCCACTGGGCCTGGGCCTGGGCCTGGGCCTGGGCCTGGGCCACTGGGCCACTGGGCCACCTGGGCCACTGGGCCTGGGCCACTGGGCTGGGCCTGGGCCACTGGGCCTGGGCCTGGGCCACTGGGCCTGGGCCACTGGGCCACTGGGCCTGGGCCACTGGGCCTGGGCCACTGGGCCTGGGCCACTGGGCCTGGGCCTGGGCCACTGGGCCACTGGGCCTGGGCCTGGGCCTGGGCCTGGGCCACTGGGCCTGGGCCACTGGGCCTGGGCCTGGGCCTGGGCCACTGGGCCTGGGCCTGGGCCACTGGGCCTGGGCCACTGGGCCACTGGGCCTGGGGCCTGGGCCCTGGGCTGGGCCACTGGGCTGGGCCACTGGGCCACTGGGCCACAGGCCTGGGCCTGGGCCTGGGCCACTGGGCCTGGGCCACTGGGCCTGGGCCTGGGCCTGGGCCTGGGCCTGGGCCTGGGCCTGGGCCTGGGCCTGGGCCACTGGGCCTGGGCCTGGGCCTGGGCCACTGGGCCACTGGGCCTGGGCCCTGGGCCTGGGCCACTGGGCCACTGGGCCTGGGCCTGGGCCTGGGCCACTGGGCCACTGGGCCTGGGCCTGGGCCTGGGCCTGGGCCTGGGCCTGGGCCACTGGGCCTGGGCCACTGGGCCTGGGCCTGGGCCTGGGCCACTGGGCCTGGGCCACTGGGCCACTGGGCCTGGGCCTGGGCCTGGGCCTGGGCCACTGGGCCACTGGGCCTGGGCCACTGGGCCACTGGGCCTGGGCCTGGGCCTGGGCCTGGGCCTGGGCCTGGGCCACTGGGCCTGGGCCACTGGGCCTGGGCCACTGGGCCACTGGGCCACTGGGCCTGGGCCACTGGGCCTGGGCCTGGGCCACTGGGCCACTGGGCCTGGGCCTGGGCCACTGGGCCTGGGCCTGGGCCTGGGCCACTGGGCCTGGGCCTGGGCCTGGGCCTGGGCCTGGGCCACTGGGCCACTGGGCCTGGGCCACTGGGCCTGGGCCTGGGCCTGGGCCACTGGGCCTGGGCCACTGGGCCACTGCCCTGGGCCTGGGCCACTGGGCCTGGGCCACTGGGCCTGGGCCTGGGCCACTGGGCCACTGGGCCTGGGGCCTGGGCCTGGGCCTGGGCCTGGGCCTGGGCCTGGGCCACTGGGCCTGGGCCTGGGCCTGGGCCTGGGCCACTGGGCCTGGGCCTGGGCCTGGGCCTGGGCCTGGGCCTGGGCCACTGGGCCTGGGCCTGGGCCTGGGCCACTGGGCCTGGGCCTGGGCCTGGGCCTGGGCCTGGGCCTGGGCCTGGGCCACTGGGCCACTGGGCCACTGGGCCTGGGCCTGGGCCACTGGGCCTGGGCCTGGGCCTGGGCCTGGGCCTGGGCCTGGCCCTGGGCCACTGGGCCTGGGCCTGGGCCTGGGCCTGGGCCACCTGGGCCTGGGCCTGGGCCTGGGCCTGGGCCTGGGCCTGGGCCTGGGCCTGGGCCTGGGCCTGGGCCTGGGCCTGGGCCTGGGCCTGGGCCTGGGCCACTGGGCCTGGGCCTGGGCCTGGGCCTGGGCCACTGGGCCACTGGGCCTGGGCCTGGGCCTGGGCCACTGGGCCACTGGGCCACTGGGCCTGGGCCTGGGCCTGGGCCACCTGGGCCTGGGCCACTGGGCCACTGGCCACCTGGGCCACTGGGCCTGGGCCTGGGCCTGGGCCACTGGGCCTGGGCCTGGGCCACTGGGCCTGGGCCTGGGCCTGGGCCTGGGCCCTGGGCCACTGGGCCACTGGGCCTGGGCCACTGGGCCTGGGCCACTGGGCCTGGGCCTGGGCCACTGGGCCTGGGCCACTGGGCCTGGGCCTGGGCCTGGGCCTGGGCCACTGGGCCTGGGCCTGGGCCTGGGCCTGGGCCTGGGCCTGGGCCTGGGCCACTGAGCCTGGGCCTGGGCCTGGGCCACTGGGCCTGGGCCTGGGCCACTGGGCCTGGGCCTGGGCCTGGGCCTGGGCCACTGGGCCACTGGGCCACTGGGCCTGGGCCACTGGGCCTGGGCCTGGGCCTGGGCCACTGGGCTGGGCCTGGGCCTGGGCCTGGGCCTGGGCCTGGGCCACTGGGCCTGGGCCTGGGCCACTGGGCCTGGGCCTGGGCCTGGGCCTGGGCCACTGGGCCTGGGCCACTGGGCCTGGGCCTGGGCCTGGGCCTGGGCCTGGGCCACTGGGCCTGGGCCACTGGGCCACTGGGCCCTGGGCCACTGGGCCTGGGCCTGGGCCACTGGGCCTGGGCCTGGGCCACTGGGCCTGGGCCACTGGGCCTGGGCCACTGGGCCTGGGCCTGGGCCTGGGCCACTGGGCCTGGGCCTGGGCCACTGGGCCACTGGGCCTGGGCCTGGGCCACTGGGCCACTGGGCCTGGGCCTGGGCCTGGGCCACTGGGCCACTGGGCCACTGGGCCACTGGGCCTGGGCCTGGGCCTGGGCCTGGGCCTGGGCCACTGGGCCCTGGGCCACTGGGCCACTGGGCCTGGGCCTGGGCCACTGGGCCACTGGGCCTGGGCCTGGGCCTGGGCCACTGGCCTGGGCTGGGCCTGGGCTGGGCCACTGGGCCTGGGCCTGGGCCACTGGGCCTGGGCCACTGGGCCACTGGGCCTGGGCCACTGGGCCTGGGCCACTGGGCCTGGGCCACTGGGCCTGGGCCACTGGGCCTGGGCCTGGGCCACTGGGCCTGGGCCTGGGCCTGGGCCACTGGGCCTGGGCCTGGGCCTGGGCCTGCCTGGGCCTGGGCCTGGGCCTGGGCCTGGGCCTGGGCCACTGCCTGGGCCTGGGCCACTGGGCCTGGGCCTGGGCCTGGGCCTGGGCCACTGGGCCTGGGCCACTGGGCCTGGGCTGGGCCACTGGGCCTGGGCCTGGGCCTGGGCCTGGGCCTGGGCCTGGGCCTGGGCCACTGGGCCACTGGGCCTGGGCCTGGGCCTGGGCCTGGGCCTGGGCCACTGGGCTGGGCCACTGGGCCTGGGCCTGGGCCACTGGGCCTGGGCCTGGGCCACTGGGCCTGGGCCTGGGCCTGGGCCTGGGCCTGGGCCTGGGCCACTGGCCTGGGCCTGGGCCTGGGCCTGGGCCTGGGCCTGGGCCACTGGGCCTGGGCCTGGGCCTGGGCCTGGGCCTGGGCCACTGGGCCACTGGGCCTGGGCCACTGGGCCACTGGGCCTGGGCCTGGGCCTGGGCCACTGGGCCTGGGCCTGGGCCTGGGCCTGGGCCACTGGGCCTGGGCCTGGGCCTGGGCCTGGGCCTGGGCCACTGGGCCTGGGCCACTGGGCCTGGGCCTGGGCCTGGGCCACACTGGCCTGGGCCTGGGCCTGCCTGGGCCTGGGCCACTGGGCCTGGGCCACTGGGCCACTGGCCTGGGCCTGGGCTGGGCCTGGGCCACTGGGCCACTGGGGCCACTGGGCCTGGGCCACTGGGCCACTGGGCCACCACTGGGCCACTGGGCCACTGGGCCTGGGCCTGGGCCTGGGCCTGGGCCTGGGCCTGGGCCACTGGGCCTGGGCCTGGGCCACTGGGCCTGGGCCTGGGCCACTGGGCCTGGGCCACTGGGCCACTGGGCCTGGGCTGGGCCACTGGGCCTGGGCCACTGGGCCACTGGGCCTGGCCACTGGGCCTGGGCCTGGGCCTGGGCCACTGGGCCACTGGGCCTGGGCCTGGGCCACTGGGCCACTGGGCCTGGGCCACTGGGCCTGGGCCTGGGCCTGGGCCTGGGCCACTGGGCCACTGGGCCTGGGCCTGGGCCTGGGCCTGGGCCTGGGCCTGGGCCACCTGGGCCACTGGGCCTGGGCCACTGGGCCTGGGCCACTGGGCCTGGGCCTGGGGGCCTGGGCCTGGGCCTGGCCTGGGCCTGGGCCTGGGCCACTGGGCCTGGGCCTGGGGCCACTGGGCACTGGGCCACTGGGCCTGGGCCTGGGCCTGGGCCACTGGGCCTGGGCCACTGGGCCTGGGCCTGGGCCACTGGGCCTGGGCCACTGGGCCTGGGCCTGGGCCTGGGCCTGGGCCACTGGGCCTGGGCCTGGGCCTGGGCCTGGGCCACCCTGGGCCTGGGCCTGGGCCTGGGCCTGGGCCACTGGGCCTGGGCCACTGGGCCACTGGGCCTGGGCCACTGGGCCTGGGCCTGGGCCTGGGCCACTGGGCCTGGGCCTGGGCCTGGGCCTGGGCCACTGGGCCTGGGCCTGGGCCACTGGCCTGGGCCACTGGCCCTGGGCCACTGGGCCTGGGCCTGGGCCTGGGCCACTGGGCCACTGGGCCTGGGCCTGGGCCTGGGCCTGGGCTGGGCCACTGGGCCACTGGGCCTGGGCCTGGGCCTGGGCCTGGGCTGGGCCACCTGGGCCTGGGCCTGGGCCACTGGGCCTGGGCCTGGGCCTGGGCCACTGGGCCTGGGCCACTGGCCTGGGCCACTGGGCCTGGGCCCTGGGCCTGGGCCTGGGCCTGGGCCACTGGGCCTGGGCCTGGGCCTGGGCCACTGGGCTGGGCCTGGGCCTGGGCCACTGGGCCTGGGCCTGGGCCTGGGCCTGGGCCTGGGCCTGGGCCACTGGGCCTGGGCCTGGGCCTGGGCCTGGGGCCTGGGCCTGGGCCTGGGCCTGGGCCCTGGGCTGGGCCTGGGCCTGGGCCTGGGCCTGGGCCTGGGCCTGGGCCACTGGGCCTGGGCCACTGGGCCTGGGCCACTGGGCCTGGGCCTGGGCCACTGGGCCACTGGGCCACTGGGCCTGGGCCACTGGGCCTGGGCCACTGGGCCACTGGGCCTGGGCCTGGGCCTGGGCCTGGGCCACCACTGGGCCTGGGCCTGGGCCACCTGGGCCTGGGCCTGGGCCTGGGCCTGGGCCACTGGGCCTGGGCTGGGCCTGGGCCACTGGGCCTGGGCCACTGGGCCTGGGCCTGGGCCACTGGGCCACCTGGGCCTGGGCCACTGGGCCACTGGGCCACTGGGCCTGGGCCACTGGGCCTGGGCCTGGGCCTGGGCCACTGGGCCACTGGGCCTGGGCCACTGGGCCACTGGGCCACTGGGCCACTGGGCCACTGGGCCTGGGCCACTGGGCCACTGGCCACTGGGCCTGGGCCTGGGCCTGGGCCACTGGGCCACTGGGCCTGGGCCTGGGCCTGGGCCTGGGCCTGGGCCACCTGGGCCTGGGCCACTGGGCCACTGGGCCTGGGCCTGGGCCTGGGCCACAAAACCACTGGGCCACTAAACCCAAACCCTAAACCCTAAACCCTAAACCCCAAACCCCAAACCCTAAACCCCTAAACCCCAAACCCTAAACCCCAAAACCTAAACCCCAAACCCCAAACCCCTAAACCTAAACCCTAAACCCTAAACCCTAAACCCCCACAACCCTAAACCTAAACCCTAAACCCTAAACCCCAAACCCCCTAAACCCCAAACCTAAACCCCAAACCCTAAACCCTAAACCCTAAACCCTAAACCCTAAACCCTAAACCCTAAACCCTAAACCCTAAACCCTAAACCCTAAACCCTAAACCCTAAACCCTAAACCCTAAACCCTAAACCCAATGACGGCTGTTTTGGTTGGATCAGTCGGGTCTAGTGTTATCTTCTTTGTCCCCTCCGCTGCCTGGATAGACTGTTTGCTATGCTTTTTGGTTGGGATTTCATCTTCTTCTTGGAGGTTTGCAACTGCCTGTTTTATTTTAGATAGCTCCACAGATGCCTCCAAACTTTGGGTGATCTCACAACTCTCTCTATCGCATGCATAAGCCTGACGAACATCACCTGCAACTGTGATACACCCTTGGGCCCTGGCATTTTCATGACATGGTTAGTATAGTTGGGAAAACAGCCATGAACTTGGCAATCCCCGGCCTTCCTAAGATGGCATTATATGCCGTCTTAAAATCGGCCACTTTGAAACTTAAACTCTTCGTGCGGTAATTCTCCTTAGTGCTAAAGGTGACTGGTAAAGAGATCTGCCCGAGTGGAATCACGGACGTTCCAAGAATAATGCCATGAAATGGCGATGACCCCTGCTTGATTTCTAAATGCAAAATCTTCATTTCGTCCAAACTTTTAGCGAAGGGGACATTAATGCCACTCTCGCCATCCACCAGAACTCTCTTGAGCTTATTTCCATGAACGACTGGATTGAAGACCAAAGGATACCTTCCTGGGAAGAGCACCCGATCCGGATGATCATTACGATCAAAAGTGATTGGGACTTCAGACTAACGCAAAAATTAGGGAACCACGGGCATAACCGCATTAACCTCTCAGTTGGTAAGCTCCTGCTTTCGCTTGACTCATATGCTTCGGATCCTCCAAAAATATAGTTGATCTCTCGCTGCGGTTCTTGGAAATCATCATCTTCCTTTTCCTTGCCCTTATCGTCTTTTTGAGGTGCAGCTTGACCGACTCGGCAAACTTCTGTAGGTAATAACAATTCTTGGCTGAATGCCTTCCTTTAGGGTGAAAAGGGCAAGGTGCATCCATAACTTTTTTGTAAGCATCATTGTTGGGAGGTCGAGGCTAGCCGTGCTCCAAATTGGCTATCAGATCGTCCCCCTTGCGCTTATTATCTTGAGTTTTGTTGCCGTCGTTCTTCTTCGACTTCGTCCCATTGTCTTGGCCATTCTTGTGGTGGAAGACTGCTTCCTTCGCATTAGCTTCAACATCTGCCATGGTGAACATCTCCCAGAGAGTCCTAGGGGACGTGCGGGACATCTGTCGGATCATCTCTTCTGACTTGCAACCATGGAAAAAGGCGTCGATGACGGTCTGTTCTGACACGTCACATATTTCATTCATCTTCTGAATAAATCTCTTGACGAAATCACGAAGAGACTCATTCTTTCTCTGCTGAAGTTGGTGAAGCTCCAATCTGCCACCCGGTCTGTTGTAAGTGCCTTGAAAATTGGTGACAAATTGGGCCCGAAGTTCCTCCCAAGAGATAATGGAACTATCCGGAAGCCCTGTCAGCCAAGTCTGAGCATTAGAGGCCAACGCCATAGGGAGGTTGAAAGTGCATCTAGGCCCCCTATGTGTTTTGGAGGTTAATGACAAAACGATTAAAGGACTAATGAGACTTCTAAGTGTTATCTTCAGATCTTAGTCCTCCACAGTGAAGTTATGGGCTATGACGAACCCTAAATTCGAAAGAAGCAAAAGATGGTACCTAGACTTATGACTTGTAATTTATTTAAATTTTTGAGTCTAAGGATAGCCGTACTATTAAGAGGGATTTGACGGGAAATAGAGTTTGGATATTCTAGGTGCTCATGATGAAAATTAGTTAGCAATTTACAAATTTCTTAAACCCTTGTCACCAAATCCAAAATCCAGACTCAAATCACCTTTAGTCACTCGGAGTATCAGAGTAATTACTCGACCGTCCGAGCTGAACCCTCTGTCTTCCCAGAAGAAATTGGTCTTTGAGGCTAAGTCCCATTCGAGATATCCGAGTTTTCACTCGGAATGTCAGAAGTCACTTTCGAGTATCCGAAGAAAATTATTCGGACTATCCGGTGACCTCTCTGTCTCTTTGGGTTGTAATTATTCGGACTATCCGAGATTTCACTCGAGTATCCGAACCGCTTCGAGTATCCGAAGGTTCGGACTATCAAAAATAAACTTCGGAGTATCCGAGCTGGGTCTCTCTGTCTCGTGGTTTTACACTATTCGGATATCAGAGTTTTTACTCGGACTATCCGAACTTATTCGACTGAGTCAAAACGGCTAGTTTCGAGGGCTCATATATATACCTCTCTTCACTCTCACCTAACCACAACAACACACTCAGAGCATTTACTTCTCTCATTTACTCCTTGAGCCCTAGCTTTTCTCTCTCCTTAGAGCTTGTTGATTGGATCTTCTAGAGAGAAAAGAAGTGAGATTTGGAGAGCTTGAGCTTGCTTAGATCCATCTGAGCACCGGGTTTCATCCTCTCGTGGATTTCTCGCGATCTATTACTCTTGGAGGTTGAGAACTCCTAGGCGGATAGGAGTCGCCGGTGAGCTCCCAAGCTTCGTGTGGTGAGCCTCCTAAAGTTTGTGAAGGTTGAATCCACCTCCGCAAGGAAAGGATTCAAGATAGTGAAGTCGGTGAGTGCTTGGTGCAACACCGAGAGGATTAGGGTTGAAAGAGACCGGGCTTTGTGCCTCCTCAGCGGAGACGTAGAATCCTCAAGGATCCGAACTTGGGATAAAATCTTCGGTTCTCGTCTTCATCTCTTGGATTTCACCTTCACTCTTGTGTTCAAATTCAAATCTTGGTGTTTGAAGTGGTGATCTCGTTTGAAAAGAAGATATTGTTGACTATACTTCATTCACAGGTACTCAGGGCTCACTAACACTCTTTGGTGCAGAAAACATCTCCCTAGGAGCCCAGATTTACTTTTGCATATTTTCTTACTCTGCTATCTTCGGACTATCCGAATACACTTTCGGACTATCCGAAGTACTCGGACAGTCCGAACCTTTTATTTCTGCTGCAATCAATTTAGTGATAAATTTAATCACGCCTATTCACCCCCTCTAGGCGACATCCCGATCCTTCAGAGGTAATTGGCCATATGGCTGCGCCCTCCTCCCGCAACTCCAATGGCAAGGGTGTAAACCTGCATCCAAGTTTCAGGATCTCTCTCTCCATCATACTTGACAATGCCTTTGGGATGAAACCCCTCCGGCCAAACCACTCGGCGGAGATCTGGAGAAAAAGCATTTATGCCTTCGACAGGCGAAGCCTCTCGATCTGGTATGCCTCGATCCTCTCGCCACTGCGGATATCTCTCGCGCCCCTCGACATGATAGTAGTTGAATCAATTTCCTTGGGGCCGATCTTCATGGTTCTTACGGCGATCCCGTTGATCGTGGCGTGGCGGGCAATCGCGTCGTTCATGCCGACTGGCAGAGCTTTCAACTAGAATTGGCTCATGCCGATCATCACGCCTAGCGCCGCGCTCGTTGCGCCGTGCTTCAATCTACAAATGTAAGTCTTGACTTCCCGCTAGGGGTACGTCGCGCTGAGCGCCTGATTGTTGCTGACTTCTAGGTGATTGATTACCAGACGGCGCGCGTTGATTCGGTGGGCGTGGGTTATCCTGCTCCATATGTTGTACAGCCGCCATCTCCGTGAGAGCCATGGCACGACCGACTTGCGCGTGCATGGGGCTATCCTCAGGGACGGACTGAACTAATTGTTCCAGGAGAGTTCTTGCAGCAATGACGTTGGACTGTGGGTTCGGATAAACCACATGGTTGCGAAGGGTTAGCGTCACCTGCTGGATGTCATCTTGGACTTCCTGATATCTTTGGCGGAGACGTTGATTGCGATCTGTGTGTAAACATCAAGCTCCCATGGCTTAATTAAAGTTTTGGCGATTGATGAACTTTCTTGAATCTCAAATGGGGCTTTATTGGTATTCTTGGAACCCCCTAATTGATTTGCTCGGATTGTCTCACCAAGACTAAGGATTTTTTATTTGCTAGTTTCTTTTACTGTCTTGTGTGTGTGAGGCTTACTAATGATTTTAATTTGGAATTGATATTGATCTTTGGTTGCAGGGGATCTCGAGAGCACATTTGTTGGTCCTAGTGTGTAGTAGAGCTAGTTTTGAGACTCAGGTAAATTTTCTAGAGTTGGAGCTAGTCTTAGGAGTGTGCGAGGAATTTTTTCTGAGTTTGGGCAGTGAGGACTGAACTGCGCTAGGACAGTCCGGATTGAAATCCAGACAGTCCAGATTTAGTTCATTCCAGACTGAACTACGCTAGGACAGTCCGGATCAAATTCCAGACAGTCCGGATGCAGTTGACTCTTCGCTGTTTGTTTTTAGGGGCTATTTGCGCATGGGAGAAGGAGGGCCGGACTGTCCGGCTTGGGGATCCGGACTGTCCGGATTACACAAGGTTGTCTCTGACTTGTTGTTGCTCTTCTCCCGTGGACCGTGAAGAGTGACCTTTTTGATCGTCGGCTCGAGAACACAGACGGTCCGGCCATAATAGACTTCGTCTCGGTCTTGGTCCTTCTTCGTCGATGGTGTACCCAGATCCAAAATCCGGACTGTCCGGATGTGATGCTCGGACTGTCCGGGAACCGTTCACTCTGAGTCGTGCGCTAGGGTTTTCTGCCTGTCCTCTTGTGGAGACTATAAATAGCCACCCCAACCCGAGGGGAACGGGTTGAGGGTCTTATTTGCTAGGTTAGCCACACTTTCATCCTAGAGCTAGGTTGAGAGCTCTCCTATGGTGATTCAGGGTTTCCTAGGCCTCCATGAGTTGGATTTGGTGAGGGATTGATTCTCCGGTTGTGCTCCTCTTGATCCCCTCGCCAAGGTGACGTTCTTCTCCAAGTTCTCTTCGTTCTTGAGCCTCCGTGTGTTGGAGGGGTGAAATCTGCCGTGTGTCGGCGGTCGGTGCCGTGTGTCCGTACCGTGGAGTGGGGTGCTTGTCGCGTGTGGAGCACTCGCCACTTTGTGAGAGGTTTGGAGCTCACCTAGCCGTTCGTCGGTGCAAGGGCTACCACGAGTGGTTTGAGACATAGGCTCGAGAAGGAGCCGGCTCTCGTTCGTCAAGGGTTTGCCTCAACGAGGAGTAGGAGTTTGTCTCCGAACCTCGGGAAAAATTGTATTGTTCCCTTTTGCTCTCACTTTTAATTTTCGCAATTTGCTTTCTTTACATTCTAGCTCATGAACTACAACTAGTGCTTTGCTAGATAACTTGGGTCCCTAATTTGACTAATTAAGAAAAGAACAAAAAAATTAAAAGTAGGCCAATTCACCCCCCCTCTTGGCCATAAGGTCCCTTCACTGTGCACTCCCTCTCACGCTGCTCGCAGCGGCCTGCTCTGCAGCAGCTTGTTCAGCTGCCTCTGCTTCAGCCGCCGCCCTTTGGGAAAGAGTTTGCTTGTTTCCGATCACGAGGACACTTCGATAGTTGTTGATCTCCTCCTCGTCTTCAGACTCAAAGTAGGAATCGTCAAGACTGACTTGTTCAGTCTCTCCGATAGCGCTTCCATATATGGCACCCACAAACCAGTCGACATGGGACTGATCGAGGTCTTTCAACATCATAGCGCTAGGTGTAACAGCCCGAAATTTTGCATAAAAATTTTTCGCGCATCAAGTGCATGAAAATTCCCCAGGACACTACCTACACATCCAAATCACCTATTAAGGATCCCAAGATACCCTTTATGATTTTTTTCTAAATTTTATAATTTCAAAGGGCCATATGTGATATATAAGCAAAACTTCATTCCTTTTTATATAAAGAAAATCCTTTATAACATGCATATTCATATCATATATATTTTATAAATTTTTAAAGACCAAAATCATATTTTATGGTGACCTATATTTAGTGTGCCAGACGGTGAATAGTGTTTCGTATAATGAATAGTGTTTTCAATACCCTTAATTTCCAAAATCTAAATTCTACCTATTACTATTAGCTATCCATGACTAGCCATACTTTATAAAAATATAGTTTTGGTAAACTAACAGTCGGGCAGTGATGAAATTACCATTTTGCCCTTTTATGACAAAAATTCCCAAATTACCCTTTCCCTTGACCCTTTAATATTGATTTCAGTAAATCCTTTGTAAATTCAAAATACATATTCAATTAATGTGTTATTTTCAAACTTTAAATCTGCATCAAAAAGTGCACTAGTAAATTACCAAAATACCCTTTAGCTAAAATCCCAAGTTTTCTTCTTTTAAATTTAAATAGTTACTCATGCATGCTCAATTTCTCCCAAAACTCAAATTTAGACCTTGAATTTCATTTTAAAATTTGAATTGAAGATACTTTCAATGAAATTACCAAAATGCCCTTCGAGCTTGAAATCCCCAATTTTCTTCTTCAACCTTATCTAATTATCACTTGTATAATATTTCGTATTAATTATATTTCAAACCTTGGATTCAAAAATTAAATTTGGCTTTGAGACCTTTCTCTGTGAATTACCAAATTGCCCTTAAAGCTATTTCCTTTTTCTTCCTCTCTTCTCTTCCCTGTCTCTCTGTTCTGCCTTGGCTGAACCGACCACCCCGCAGAGGACAAGCCACACCGTTCTTCCTCTTTCGCGGCCGCCAAGACAATGTGTAGCATGCCACCTCATGCTTGACGCGCCCCCTTGCGATAGCCTGCAAGCATCGCGCTGGCAGAGCCGTATTCACCACGCAGCGCGCTGCTCCGACCTGCTACTCGGTTCAATGCCGTGACGAACCAATCAACTAGCACGTCACCAATTCTTGAGCTCATCTCCTGCTCCATATCCTTCTCATCCTCCAAAATCCATCCGCGCCTGTAAAAGTACATCGGAGCCTCCGATTTCATCGCTTCCTTATCCCGGTCGCCGTCACCTCTTCCCAAAATTCCCCTCAACCACGGCGTCTCAAGCTTGGTGCCGCCAGCCAGAGCTTTGTAGTGGCATCGCCAAGCTAAGTCTAGAAGCAATCGACGCCAAAACCATTGGATCAATGGATCAGCACCTCCTCTGTTTCGGCCGCCGCCTGCTTCGCGTTGACACACCAACTCGTGGTTTCTTGAGCTCGATTAGCGACATGGTAAGGACCCTAGGCACCCTCTCAAACTTATGCAACCATCAATTTACTCAATTGCTTTCAGAATCGAAAAGCCCCAATTCTATTTCATCTCGTCGCCACTTGACCCTATCGCCCGGCCCCCACAGTTCATTTCTCGCTTCAATCCAAGAACCAAAACACTCCTAGACATCCTAGGAGCAAAAACCCTATGGTTTACTGCCCCAAAACCAAGCCAAATCAAAAGCCCTAATTCGAGATGCTTAAGAACCCTAGAAAATCACTATTCATACTCCCAGTTTTTTATTTTCTCCAAATTGAAGGCCTTAGAGGCAAAATTAGAAAAATGTTCCTATATAAAAGTTGTTCAAAATGGTGTTTTACATCTAGATATGATTTTTCCAGATTTTTAAAATCATCCAAAATTTAAATTTAAATTTTAAACCCTCTCTTTAGCAATTTAGAGAATTTCTAAAAATAGAAAAATCTTTGAAAAAGTAAAATTGATATTTTTCTAGCAAATAGAAATATATACAAAATTTATGAAATTATCAAATTCAGGACTATTTTATAAAATATATCAATTGTATATTTCTCTTTCTTTAAACCTTTATAAGAATAATTTCTTAAGTAAAATTAATAATTAATTTGTATCAAAAATCTTCCCAACAATAACAAAAATGTAAAATGGGTATTTTTAATAAGTCACAAGAAATTTTTGATATTTTTAAATTTCAAAACCTTATAGTGCTATTTAATACATAAATTTTCTATTTATAAAATTTATTTCTTTTAGAGTTTTAGAAATTTTCTAAAAATACAAAATACCTTATAGAATAAAATTTATAATTTTATCATATATTAATATAAGTATTCTCTAGAAGAATATCCTATAACTTTATCCATTCGTAGCTCTGTAACTCTATCCATTCGTAACTTAGTAACTCTATCTTTTCGTATAAATATCTCATGACCCTATCTATTCGTAGAATATCCCGTAGTAAATCTCAATTACCACAATATCTCATGGTGAACCCTAGAATATCTCGCTATAAACCTTAACTACCGCAATATCTTATAGTAAACCTGAAAATATCTGGCAGTCACTTCACTCCAGTTCAATTATATGCCAGAATTCTATCTCATCCCTTTGTAACAGACATGATAAATATCCATCTCCATCATTTCACCAGATATTTTCACAATTTCTATTCTATCCCACATATATATCCTATACTATCCATAGCCATCATGACAATCCAAGTAAAACCAGATAACCACTCTTCTGTAATTCTATCCATCCACATCCTCATACTTATCCTAACCATTTTACCATATTTTTGACACTCATTCTTACCATCTCTATCCTATAAATTCAACCCCTATATAAACCACCCCTTCCTTTTACCTCTTGTCCACCATATACTTCCTAATACTCTAAACACACTGTCCACATACCTATTGCCCTCCAAATACCTAAACCCTCTTCAAAATATTCTTGCATAATATCTAAAACCTCTTTTCATTTAATTTGACTCTTATTCTCTTTCTTTTCTTCAAACATTAAAATCCCGCAACCAATAGAAGAAAATCAAGCTCTGAAGACTCAAGCTACCCTCTGAACAGAGATGATGATCAAGAAAAGTTTAGTAGCATCCGTAACCAAGGCATGTTTTCATTTCTTGATGCATATTGAATTCCCTAATTATTTACTATGAATTACTTTATAGTTATTATTTATTGCCAAGTTCTGTTATTTTAAATGCTTTTGTAGAATAGTTACACCCAGAAATGATAGCTTAAAAGCCCACCTAATTTTGGTTAACCTCAACCTTTGATAACACTAGTGCAGGAAATCTACCTTATGTAATATTTAAAATTGGCGGGATAGAAAATCATTTGTCATATGGATAAGTAGTATAGGATGCTTATCTGGATATGAGGATGAGACGTTAGATTACCAGATGTGCGAAGGCTAGGGATCCGAGCCTGGTATATGGGAACATCCCTAGGTTCGACATTGTGGTACTAAGGTATATGAGCAAATTCAGAAATAGAGTTCTGTCGATGTGTGTAAGACCTGACGGATTCGAGCCCGGTATATGGGAACATCCCAAGTAAAAACACCATGTCACTAGCTTGCGGAGAAGAACAGCTAGAATTGTTTGCTCATATAAAAACCTAGGTAAAGTGAAAAGGAATGACACAAATATCACCCATCCATATAAGAAGCTGTTATATGGGTAAAGCTGGGTAGGTCCTGCAGGGCTGATAACAAAATCATCGATGGACCCTACTTCGGGTATATAAAGTTGTGTCAACTGGGTGATGCCTCTTCGGTTCACATAATCCATGATTTTATTTGAGAAAAGGATGATTGAAGCTGTTGAATGCAGGATAAGTGATGGAGTTGTGATAGACTTATGAAAGAGTTTACTGCTTTAAATATTTAAAATCGTTGCTGAATTCTAGTTCTTTAATCTAATATATGTTATTGCATCCACTCACCACCGAACTTTATACTTTTGTTTATCCTTGCATATACTAGAGTAGAATTTTTCCTCATGGAAGCCTGCAAGTACGGTTGGTACTTACCCACTTTGTGGGAAAATAATCTATTTTCAAGTCTTTTAGCTTTTTGGATGATTTTAAAGAATCTACCACAGAGGAATTGAACAATTATGGCATTATTAGTTTCTAGAGTCTTAGTTTTAGAGAGCTTTTCCTATACTCACAACTTGTGCAGCAGTGTAAGTGTACAATAAAGGTCTGAGTTATAATATTTTATGTAAAGTGAATATCTCCTCATATAATAAAGTGGACTTTTGTATCAGCTCTGGCACTGTTGCATCCTAAGTAATCGTGCTTTTGAGGAACATTTTTCGGTAAGATTTTACCGGGATATGGTCCCCACACTAGGTCTCCAGATTCAATTGTTCCTTGTCCGGGCAACGGACCAGTCAGCCCAACGGGAATCTGAACCCGAAGTGTGGTAGCCTCCTGAGATTGGTTACCTCCAGGAGTATAAGTAGTAGAACCGCCCAGCTCTGCAAAAATTCCGGGTCCAGAGGAGCAAGTTTGAGCGAAAATCGCTGTAGATCTCCTCACTCCGAACGTACAAGTGGCGAGGGATGAAGGGTTGCCTTGTCCAGATTGGACCTTGGTCCGCTCTGATAGGCACAGATTGTCGATGCTGTCGGCGAGAAACTCCAGACTGCCGAAAAGAAAGACTTGACCTATGGTAAAGCCAGCAGCCGACTGCTTGAAAGACGCCATCCAAATCTTGGGGTGGTGATCTTGATGCTCCCGTACCTGGCGCGCCAACTATCGACGTTTGGTACCTAGGGGGTACTTGTCGGCAATGATTTATGTGTCAATGGGTGCAGTCGAGATCGAGATTTGGATGTAACACAGGGGACAGAATTATCCAGGTTCAGGCCCTCGACGGAGGAGGTAATACCCTACTTCCTGTGCTCGTTGATTGGATGGAGATCTCAAGTACAAAGAAGGGATCAAGGATCGCCTAGACTTAAGATCGAGTATGAGGTGTATAGTGTCTACTTGTGTATCTCGTCGTTGTTGTGACTTATGAACTTGTGGCTTGTTGTGATCTATGGTGCCCTACCCTCCTTATATAGTGAAGGTAGTAAGGCTTACATGGAGAGTCCTAAATCGGGTCCATATAAGTGTCCTATATGGGAACTACCCGAGTGCTATAGTACTCACACCCGGCCTAAGGGGAGGCCGCCCGAACCCACCCCGGGCCACCCGGCTGTCGGCCCCCGTCACCGGGAACCTCGGTGCACCTGTGCTAGCCCAGGATCTTGTCTTGCTAGCACGGCACCTTTTATAAAATGCTGAAATCATCTCATACCTGCGATAAAAATTATTAATACAATAGAGTTCAATTACAATATGGCTCGTTTTTGCAAGCCAAAAAGGCCAAACCTATAAAACAAAAATGAATTCTTACCAGAGTTTAGCAAAGCGAAAACAATAAGAAGAGTAGGGTCTCAAGGCTGTGCCCAACCCAATCAGGCAAGCGACTGGAGTCCCGTCTAACCCTCGGTCTTTACATCAATCTTCCGGTCCTTCTCCTCCTTGTCGATATCTTCCAGACCAAGTCCTTACTCGACGTCACCTAAAAAGGTGAGTGGGTGCGAGTGTGAGCGTGCAATCAAACCACGCTCACGAACCAAGGCCTCACCTAATACTAAACAATGATACAAGACTTTCTAGAGGAGGCTAGGTTTACAAGTTTGCTTAAAACCAAATATGCCATAATTTCAAGTTAAGAACTCAAGACTTAGCTTTTTCACAAAGGAAAGACGTACTGGGCTATATATGCCGATTCTTTATACATAGGGGGTTTCACAGTGGCGACACCGTATCCTTAGCCAAGGAATACGTGTCCCACGTGGCAGATCCATACCATAGCTATGGTCATGGTCTCCACAAATGGCAGGCTAGCTCCCATCGCCATGGCGAGCTATCTCCAACAGTATGGCGAACCCGTGCCCATACAATAACTGGCGCACGTTTCTCATCTTCTGGCGAACCCGTGCCCATACTACAACTGGCGCATGTTTCTCAGGTTCTAGCGAACCCGTGCCCATACTACAACTAGCGCACGTTTTCCAGCTTCTGGCAGACCCTTGCCCATACTACAACTGGCGCACGTTTCCTAGGTAAGTGGCAGTAGACTCACCCTCTTAGCTAAGAGGCGTGATTCTCTTGAGCTCAACAAAGGCCAGGATCCTCAGATCCTAATCTCAATCAAATGAATCAAGAATTTATTGACTTATATTTGCACTCGGGCATAAATAGCACCCGAATGCATGGACTATCTCTTTAGCTTATCGAGTGTAGGGATACTCGGTAACAGGGCACAACACATCACCATAATCATGTACTCGGGATACGCACATGCTGAATAGACTGTCCAAGGCACTGATACAGTGACAGCGTAGTCTTAATTCAGAAGGGGTCTGGTACATCTCTACAACGGCCGAAGCGGGTACAGAGCGACTAACTCCTTTCATGATACAAAACCATGGTAATGATGGGACTGTACCATTGAGGTACTTACTCCATATACGGTATTTGTCTGGGCCAAGCTGCACCGTTGATAGCGGCTATGCCGTTACAATTGCACCGTTGATAGCTGCCTATGCCGTTACAAAGATTGACCCGTCATTCTAGTACCGTATCGTTGACAGCCAAGGTCAAACCCATGGACTCTAGACTTAAAGCATGTCTAAGCCAATTCAAAGACTTATTAGTCAAGGAGTTTAACCTCTATACCTTAGGTTATCAAAGGATAGGATAAGAAAATTATATCAAGGAAGGGTTTGTGTTTATCAACACTAATTACCAAGTGGAATAACTAGACTAGCTCTATTAGCTTTTGTTTCCAACATATTATACTTGAAAAATCATATTGCATGCAATCTAATATAATATATTAAAATCAACATAATTTAAGTAAAACTGGGTAAAGAAGAATGAATTAGAGGTATTGGCTCGCCTGCACCGAACGTGTCGATGTCTTGAGTCTGGTCTTCCAGCTTCTCTTCCGAGCTGTCCGATTCTATCATATAAAAGCAAATAGCATCGATAAAGACATAGAAGATAAAGTATGCATGATGCATGATAGACGAATACTTATCTAAGGTTCTCGCACAGATTTTTCTCAGGTTTATCGGTTTATAATTATAAGCGATAAAGTATCAAGTTATTATACTTTTAGTTGCGTTTCTAGCTTATGAAGGAATTCTTGTATTTTTACTACTGTATTTTTTTCTTCTGTATGCTATGGTTTAATATTTTTACTAGGTTCTATACCTTATTTTGTATTTATATAAGATGTTTCATAATTTTTAGATATCATTTACTATTTCAAATTAATTCTAGAAGGGCTCTTTTCTACATAAAATAACGATTTCTGGGTTTTACCTAAATCCATTCTCTTGGGCTGCTTTTAGGTCGAATCGCCTTGCCGTGGCGCCTGTGGGCCGTCTTCGGGCGTCGCCGATGCCTTTCGTGCTTTTCGGCCTCTGGCTCCGACCTTGCCGTGGTCAAGCCGCTACTACATTGCTCCCGCCCCCGTTTCCCCATCACGCTGCTCTCTTCTTATCATCAGCCATCGTCTCTATTGCTACGTTGTGTCGTTGTGCGCCATGTCACAGGCGTCGCCGGCCGAATGCCTCGACCAGGCCGCGTCATGGCCTGACGTCGCACTTTCACCGATCTCCGCCGTCGGAGAGGCCCCAACCTCGGTCGCCTCCAAGCGCCGCTGTCTGGGGCGCTGCTGCCACCGGCCGAGCCGTCCACGTGCTCCACTGCATCGGCCAGCCTTGGCCTCCTCCCACGCGCCTTGCTGCCGCTCTCCACGGCGCCACCGTTTCCAGCATCTGCCGTTGCCGTCAATGCTGCTCATCACACGCACGCGCCACCGCCGCATCAGAAGCGCCGTTAGCCGCTTCGGGGCCCGTCGTCGTCGCGCTTATCGCTCCGAAGCTCCTCCGCCGCCGTGGCGCACAACACACACGCTGCGCGCTGGGCTCGCCGTCTTGCCGCCGAAGCCGCTCTCGAGCATCGCCGCTAGACTCGAACGCCGCCCCCGGCTAGCTAGCTCCGCCGCCGCCCTGCTGCTCTCTCTGCGCCACCACCGCCGCTGCGCGCCTGCGCGCTGCCACGCTCGCGCCGCAGCTTGCTCCACGCCGCAACTCTACCACGGGCACCACCGACGCCGCGCCTTAGCACTCGCGCCACCGCTTCGCCGTCGTCCTCCACCTTCGCGCGTCGTCGCATGCCTCCGGCCGCCTGCTGCGGGTCGCCTCGAGGTGCCGCCACTACAAGCGCCTCCCGTGCTGCCGTGAAATAAGAATGCTCACCACGCCGCCTCACGCCGAAGCTCGGCCGCCAGAGAGCGCCGCGGTGCGCGTTACTGCGCCGTGTGACGCCACCGCTGCCGCTGCGCTTCTTGCGTGCCGCCGCCTCACGTCGGGCCGCCGCCCCAGAGCCGCCGGGCTGCTTTCGCCGATGAGGCCGCCACCGACGCCCCCACTCCCCGGCCTCCTCCTTCGTCCCTTCTCTCCCCTTCTCTCTTCTTTCTTTCTTCTTTCTCTATTTCTCTCTCTCTTCTTTCCCTCTCTACCCGTGCTTCTCTGTTTCTGCTTGTCCTCTCCAGAAGCCTCACGCAAAGGATGGATAAGAATGGAGGATTTTTATGGAATTTTTGCATATTAGCCCTTGGGTTTTAGGATAAATATGTAGGGACTATTAGGAGCTCAGAAAATTGCTACAAAATTACCCTTGAGTTTATAAAATAACGAAGGTTCCATTTTTATGATTAGTTTTAAGATTTCATGAGTATTTATTTTCTAAAATTTCTAAGTTATTTTATTATGCTTTTATTAGTCGCAATTAGTTTTAGTTATCAGATAATTTATATTGTGGGCAGATACTTAGCTGTTCGTCACGAAGTAAATTAGGATTAATTTAGGGTTGAAAAAGATATTTTTTGGAACTTTTATATTTTAGTCCCTAAAATACTTTGAATACTCGGGAGGGCGTAATAAAAATATGTTTGGATTACTAAAAATGTTATTATTTCATTTATTTGATTTGTTCTGATGTCTTAAAATATATATTTTATGCAAGCATTGAATAATATTTAATGCTCCTCATTGTTGGCAAACCTTAAAATTATTAGAACATACAATTTAAATTACAAATAGGTCCATTTGTTATAATTCAATTAATATATGAACTTGATTCTCTTTTATGTTAATACATAATTTCTTTGAGTTGTTCGAATTTTATTTCAATTGGTGAATTTGACTGGTGATTTATTATTATTTTTATCATAAGTAAAACTAGGGTGTTGCACCGGCCTACCGACCTTACCCGCTTGTCTGCCACTCCAAGTCACCTCGCCTATAAGTACCCTACCTCCAAGGACCGACCTTGGAAGGGTATAAATAGGCTCCTCAAGCTCACTTGTGAAGTGGAGGAGAATTGAAGTTAGTCATACCAAGGAAAGCTCTACTTAGGGATATCAATGGGGCCCCGTTCCCCGCCAACCCGTGGGGAATTCCTCTATTAGGGTTCGGGGAGAAAATAGACCCCGCGGGGATGGATTTGGGGAAAAACCTGCCCCCATCGGGTAGGACGGGTTCGGGTTTGGGGCCCCAGAACCCGAACCCGGGTACCCGTGGGAAAAAACCCGTATATGTGCTATTGTCTAGACCTGGACTATATGTGTTATTGTGGCAAGATTATGAATATTTTGTATTGGTTTATGTCTTGTTGATTGAAAACTCATGCTGTCATGTAGTTTGTACCTTGAAAACTCATGCTGTCATATAGTTTGTATCATGTTAACTGTTGATTTGTGAATGTGAATTTATATGAATTTGTTGGGTTTGGGGCCCCGTCAGGTACCCGTTACCCGCACGGGTTCGGGTATGGGGAAACTTTGTCCCCGTAGGCGGGGACGGGTTCGGGTTCGGGGATGGTTTCCCCATCGCAGGGGCGGGTATGGGGAATAATCCCCTGGCGGGGAATTTCCCGTTGACATCCCTAGCTCTACTACTTCTTAAGTAGAGTAGGTTAGGGTGTTCTGGGAGTTAGAGTTGAGTCCGAGCTTTGCCTCGGGGGTTTTGGACTTATCTTCGGAGTCTCGGTAAAGTTCTTGCATCTTTACTTTACTCTTGTATGACATTGAGTATTTAATATATTCTCTGCTCTTGTTACTTGAGAAGCGCGTTTCCGCATTTACTTTTCTACTTCTTCTCAAGGCTAGGATTGACTTTAATTTAGTTATCTACTCTAGTTTGGCTTGTCGGTATCGAAGTCCCATACTCTGGTGTCTTTCTTATATACTTAGACCAGGAGATTCTTCTCTCTAATTAAGAGAAGAGTTCTAGTGTTCGGGAATACCTTGAACACTAGCAGCGTATTGCTACCTGACCCCACGGATAGATTGTGGTTGGCTCACGTGGTGACAGCACGTGAGTTCTCTATAGACCACCATGTTTGGGTTGGTCTATAGGCGACAAGCAGAACCGTATGGTGCCCTACATCCCTCTGGTGCACCGGCGCTCTCTGCATTAGCCCAACGCAAATCCAAGCTAGATCACTAGATAAACTTAGCTAGTTGTCTGGTCTCTTAGTGCAGTAATCTAACAAGAGTAGTTCTGGAACCTAGTCTCGTCTCGTTGTCCTCTCAGACACCTACCTCTCTAATGACCCCTTGGTCAATGCTATCTCCCTCATACACGATTTACAATATCGCTTACTGAAGGATCGAGATGTCGCCCAGAGGGGGGTGAATAGGCGAGTACCCAAAAACAAACTAATAGCAGCGGAAACACCAAAGGGTATTGGAATATTCAACTTGGGATCGGATAGTCCGATATGGATCGGACTATCCGATGTGAATATCAGATACTCCGATACCTCTTGAATGTAATCACAAAGAACACAAATGATGCAAGGCAAGCACAAGTAGGCACAAGTGAGCTAGAGAGTAAAAGAGGTCACCACAAAGAAGACTCGAGGATTTTTGTCCCGAAGTTCGGATCGTTGAGGCGATCCTACTCTCCGTTGAGGCGGCTCGGTCACACTTGAGCCGGGGTCTCCTTGACCCTTCCCTCTCCATGCTCCGCACCAAGCTAACTTGGATCTTACTCCTTGACTCCTTCCCTTTCGGAGGTGGAGACAAACCTTCACAAACTTCCTTGACCACCACACCAAGTCCGGTGGCTCAAGGTGACTCCTATCCGTCTAGGAGCCCCCAAGCTTCCAAGAGTAATAAATGTGGCGGAGATGAGGTTGAAGATGACCAAAGTGCTCCAAGGGATGAACAACAGCAGCTAGAGCTTGAACTCTTGCTCTCAAGGCTCTCTCTCAAGGTTTGAATCTCAGATCTACGGAGAGAGTGAGAGAGTTTGTATCTAGGGCTTTTGAGAATGGAGGAACAGTGTTCTGAGGGTCAAGCAACCCTAGGAGAGGTGGGGAACTCATATTTATACCCCAGGGTGGAAAGCCGACCGTTGCCCTCAAAAACAAATCGGATAGTCCGATGTTAATATCGGAACATCCGATATTTTCCAGGCGAGTTTACAGAGAGGGGCAGATCTGAACTTGGATCAGAACTAGATCGGATGTTCCGATGTTTTCTGGGCAAACTGGGCAGAGAGGGTCCGATCGGAACATTGATCGGATGTTCCGATATTTTGGTAGATTTAGACAAAAGGGGTCAGATCGGAACATTGATCGGAACTTCGATCGGATGTTCCGATATTTTCTGGGCAGTTCTGGCAGAGAGGGTCAGATCGGAACATTGATCGGAACTGGATCGGATGTTCCGATATGAAAATTGGATTTTGCCTCTAGGGTTTCAAATTATGGACTATAGAACTTGGAAATAGGTAATGTTCATCCACTTGAGCATTTTAGAAATCTAAAAACCCTATTTCCGTCCCATCCCTCTTAATAGTACGGTTTTGTCCTTAGACTCAAAAATAAAATAAACTCCTAGTTTAGCCCTATAGTCCAAGTTCCATCTCTTCTTGAATATACTTGGATCCCCAATTGAGTTGCTCATTCTTGATACCTGTTTATTCTCAATTGTACACATTAGTCCTTTAATTTTGTTGTTATTAACCACCAAAACCCATTAGGGGCCTAGATGCACTTTCACTTACCCCTGTTAGCCATTAGCTGGTTTATACATGTCTTTATAACAAGTATCTAAAGTTTAGCTATTCAATACTCTTTTAGCCCTATGCTTCCTTGTGGAAAAATACGATACCCCGGAATACTCCGAGGTGAAGTGCTACAACGGTGATTCCGTGTGCTTGCGGAATATACTTCTGATATTGAGCACAAGAATCACCAACACACATGAGTGACAAGAGCTTTGGGGACCCAAAGTTGCTTGAGAAGCTTGCCCTTCATCTCCTTCACTTGCTTGCCAATGAACTTGGCCTTCACCTTGCCCTTCACTTTGCTCAAGAGAAAATGGTTAGCACCAAACATAGATTTGTAATTCTTAGGCAAAGTAGGGAGAGGACGAGTTGGAATGGGGCACTCCCTAGTGTGATGGCCGATGACTTGGCAATGTTGGCAATATGAGCCAACCTCCTTGATGAAACATCCCTTGATATCCGGGGAGTGGATGTTGCCTTGGTTTGGCTCTGGGAATGACCCAAGACCTCGATTGCCATAGTCCCTTGCACTGTTGAGGAGGATCTCCTTGTGCTTGTATTCTCCTCTTGACAACATGGCCACACTTGATTGAAGGCTTGCCACTGGTCCATCAACTCTTTCTCCCTAGAAGGGTCAAGCTTGGGCAAAGCATTAGTAGCACAAGTGTTGATGAGCAAGTCCTCACAAGAGGTAGATGCATTGACTTTAGCAATTTCTTCTTTTGTAAAGTGATCAACACTTGAGTCAATGGCATCATAGGCAAACTCAAGCTCTTGATACTTGTGAGCTAGCTGCCTATACTCAAGCTTAGGTTTCTTGTTAATCTCCTCAATTTGCTTGATATATACAAGAGACTCATTGTGCTCTTTAAGCAAGTCATTGTATTTAGCAAGCAAATCGGTATGGTAGCATTAAGCTTGGCATGAGCACTCTCAAGAAGCTTGACCTTGCCCTTTTTCCTCTTGATCACCGAAGTATACTCATCAATCAAGTTAGCAAAAGTTTTAGGAGAGATATCATCATCACTATCACTATCACTTTCCTCCACACGTACCTTAGAGTTACCTTTGGCCATGAGGCACATGGGTGGTGGAGGTAGAGGTGGTGCCCCATCGGAAAGAGCAATGCCGACAATGTCCTCATCATCACTTGTTTCTTCACTTGAGAACACGCCGGTGACCCACTCTTGAGTTTCACACATGAAGCTTCTCTATGGGTTCTTCTTCTTCTTTGGGGAGAGCTTGGTCTTCTTCTCATTGCTCTTCTTCTTCCCAAAGTGCTTGCTCTTGGGCTTCTCTTCTTCATCATCACTCTCCTCTTTGCAGGCCTTAAGCTTGCCTTTCCTTGATAGCTTCCTCTTGTTCGGCTTGGGGCAATCATAGGAGACATGACCATGTTTGCCACAATTGTAGCACACCCTCTTGTCATCTCTCCTTGGCCGGAACATCTTTTTCATGGAGTCATAGTTGTACCCCCACTTGTTGATCTTGGCGCTCAAGTGATTGAACTTCCTCATCATGAGGGCTAGCTCTTCATTGCCTCCTTCTTCATCATCGGAGGAGCCCTCATCATGAGCATCTTCTTCTTCACTTGAGCTTGACTCAACCTTGACCTTCTTGCGCTTGGGGGTCTTCTTAACCTTGGTCTTGAGAGCAAGGTGCTTGCTTGAGCTTGATTCTTTAGTCATGCCAAGAACCCCCATCTCATGTGCTCAAATCTCACCAATAAGCTCACCAACTTCAATGGTGTCGAGCTCTTCCTTTTGAAGCATGGGGTTGATGATGTTGTACTTGGGCTTCGGAAGCAACATGAGAATCTTGCGGTTGATAGAGCCCCTATCAAGTTTAGCAAGGTCAAGTGAGTTTATGTCTTCCACAATCATGTTCAAGCCAGAATACATATCATTGCCATTTTCATGTGGAAGCATCTTGAAATCATCATATTTAGCTTTAAGCACATGATATTTTTGCTCCCTTACTCTAGAGGAGCCCTCGTGTATTTCAACGAGCTCTTTCCAAATGTCACAAGCTTTTGTCTTCCTAGCTACTCTAGAAAAGACCTCTTGGCTAATGGCTTCTAATATAGCATTTTTAGCCTTAGCATTCCATTTAGCTTGCTCGGAGGTGTGAGTACCCGGATAACCGGTCTTGGCCGCAATCCACACTTCGGGGGCAATAGCCTCAAGGTAGGCTCCCATCGCATTTCTTCCATACATAAAGTTCTTGCCCTCGAAGAATGGAGGCCACCCACCCATCGTGGCCATTTTACTCTAGGCGGTGAAGCCTAATGATACAATGAGCAACGAGGCTCTGATACCAATTATAAAGATCGATGGCCCAATTAAGCTTAAGATGATGGTTAATTGTCGGGACCCCGGTTAGAAAAACCGAAACCCGCTATGCATTACTGTACTAGTCCCAAGGATCAAAGCTAGTACACACAGTAACCAACAGAGTAGTTCATTGCCAACGGAAATAAAATATTACATAGCGGAACTTAGTCCTCAGACATTACATCATGCCAGACAAATAACATGGCACGCAGGCCGAGATACAGTTGCACAGACTACAATACATGAGCCCAACATCTACTTTATTCTACTCGATCCACAGGCAGAGGCTGTAGAACGTGACCTAGTCTTCCTGGAAGTCGGTGCAGTAGATCCACAGGCAGAGGCTGTAGAACGCGACCTAGTCTTCCTGGAAGTCGGTGCAGTCTTCCTCCTCGAAGTCCGAGTCCTCCTCCGAATCGGCGTCCTCGAAATCGCCGACTGAAGGGGGGAGAAACACGAGGAGAAAAGAAAGAAAAAAAGAAGGGTGGGTACAAATGTACTCCGCAAGTCTGGAAAATTGTGCAACATGAGGTTTATTACAAAGGAGGGCCATGGGAATTTGCATAAAACCAGTTTTACAAGTTAGCCTAGTTTTGTACAGCATGTGATATAAAATCATTATTTCTTTCATTATTTTAGGCTCAGAAACAACGGTCCTGACGTAAACGGAGTCAGAACACTTCTCACTTTGGCTCTTGACTAGAACGGAGTCAAGAGTAACGACGGGAAGGCATGAACGGAGCCGACCCAACACTAGAAAATTTCGGAGTGAAAAACCCGTCGATCACACCACTATCCTTTGTGGATGAAAGGCTTACTGGTCACCCGAAAGATTCACATTTTCACCAAAACATTTTCAAGTCCTTTTTCCAATTCTTTCCAAACCATTCCTTTTTAGAAATTCATTTTGAAGGGAAAAACTGCCATATGAATACTTACTTCGCGTGCTCTTGACCGCGAGCGCGGCTATCATGAAAGTTTTAACTCTGCAGAGTGGGTACACTTTATCCTCAAGAGACCTCGCACACAGGGTACTTGGTCACAAAGTGGCCATGCCCAAACCTTAACAAGGACCGCCAGGTGGTTCCTAGTAAGGGCCAAACATAACCACTAGGCCCGTCCCATAACAGAACTCGAGGTTGCAACTGTATGGCTAGGTTTGTAGATTCATAGGATGAACAGTCCTTAAACTAGGGGAGGAGAAGGTTTTAGCCCCAGTTTTTCCAAACCATGCCTCACGGTGAGTACACTGGCGAAACTCCTCCCTAGTTAGTTTTATTTTTAAAAAGAGGAGAGCAGGAGGAAAACCTTTACTCTAGCACCTCCCTGGTGCCCCAAAACCAAGACTCGTCCTCAAACCATTCTCATCGCAACCATTTTTCGATCAAGAAGCACAGTAATAAACCTTACACATACTAGTATAGCATGGCAGTATGAATGCGTTGATTATACGATAAAAACACTACTAACTAGCCTAGGGTTTTAGTGGCAGGTCATGAACATTTTAACTTTCAATGGGCGTAGCTAACAATAAACTATTTTTCCTTTTTATTAACTAGCATGCTTGTTTGAACACTAATAAAACCCTTTTTCCGAAATGAATCAGAAAGGTTATCGATATGCCTCAAGGGGACTTGCCTTCGCCGCAGTCCTGGAACGGGTAGTCTCCGGCAGGGTGGTAGTCTCCGGCTTCTGTGGACGGCAACACATACAAGCACCCAAACACACAAAATCAGAAAGGTGGAGTTTTGAATGTTTTTGGACATGAAATAATAGCTTTTGTATTTTTAAGTTTTAATGGAAAGCTTGCCCAAAATAGTTTCTTCAAAATTATATAAAAAGATACCATGTTTCATATTTTTATCAGGTCCAGAATGATTTATAGTAGTTTTATAGATTTTTCCACATTTTTATCAAGTCATTAGACATTTTTAGAAGGTGTAAATGTATTTCTATATTTTCTAGAAATAAATAAATAAAAAAGAAAACTGAGCTGCACAGGAATGGGCCAGCCCACCAAAGGTGGACCGGACTGAGCGCGGCCCAGCTGTGGAGAGGGCCTCCTCCTGCGCTGACAGGTAGGACCGAGCGGGCCCGCGTGTCAGCAAAGAGGAGTGAGAGGGATTCTTCTCCTGCCGCTGGCGTGCGGGGCCGAACGGGTCTACCCGTCAGTGAGGCAAAGAGAGGCGCGGCGACGTCATCGTCTTCCTCCTCCAGCCGGAGGAACAGGGAGAGGGAGGCGATGGCGACACCGGCAACTCGGGGCATGGCGAGGCTAGCGGCTGTGGAGGTAGCTACTTGGGACCACGGCGGTCCTCTGGGAGGCGACGGTGACGCTGGAGATGAACTGGGGAGAGCGGACGACGAGAGAGCGTGGCGGCTGAAGCAGGACAACAGTGACAGCAGCGCACGAGTGGTCCTGGGTAAAATTAGAGGAGGGGAAAGTGAGGCGACGTGGTGAAGATGCTCTGCACAAAAGGAAATGGTGGGAGAACCCACCTCGGGCTTCAAATCCTCGCGGGCGCGACCTCAGCCGGCGGCGTGGCCCGGAGCTTCGACGAAGCTACAGAGGACAATTGGCGCAATTAACGAGGAGGAAAACAAGAGGGGAGCGGAGTGCGTCCTCTGAGCAAAGCCCCGGGCATCGGCACTCACTAGAACATCTGGACTCCAAAATGAACGCGGCGGCGGAGGTGGCCGGGGTGGGAGCACAGGGCGTGCTTAAAAAGAGGGCGAGGGAGGCGAGCACGAGCTCGGTCTCTGGGACACGAGGGGCACAGCAACGCGAAGACAAGATTGGTGGGCACTGTGGCTCTACAGCGGAGGCGATGCAACAGCGGAGGCGACGGCGGTCTGCTCCGTGCGTGAACGGGAGCAGGGGAGTGCATGAGCGGCGAGGCCGGAGCGTTCACGCGCGCGGGGCAGCGGCGCAGAGCTGTAAAAGGCGGCGACCTCGTGCGTACAGCGGCACGCCGCTGTCGGTGAGGCGTTGCGGAGTTAGGCACGCCGCACATTCGGTGGTCAAGGAGGGGTTATGGGATGAGACGGGCGAACAGAGGGAGAGAGAAAATGAGGGAGAATCGGTGCGGGTGAGTGAGAGAGAGAGAGAGAGAACAGGACGGGAGGAAGAAGACGACCCTGACTGGTGGGGTTCGTCGGTCGGCGAGAGGGAGAGAGAGATTAGGCCGGGTCCACCCGCAGAGGGAGAGGGCAAGGGGGGCGGCTCGGTCGGTGAAGCCGAACCAGTCGGCTCCCCAGGTTGGCTCGGCGTGCGCCGGATTGGGCCGGAACTGGGCCGAGCGGGAGAGCGAGAGAGAAAGAGAGAGGGAAAGGAGTGGGCCGCACGGGAGATGAAAAAGAGGAGAGCGGGCCGGGGAAAGAGGGAGAGGAATAGGGGGCCGGCCCAGGGAGTTAACTCTGTTTTTTCAATTTCCTTCTTTTTCCAAAAGCTTTTCCCCTTTTAAAATTTCTTTATAATTTTTATTTCAAAAATAATAGAACTGGGCTTTGAACTTTGAACATGCTTTATATTTCAAAATTATTTTCTAGCCTTGCAAGGTAGCCTTTATATATCTTTATTTTCTTTCGTTTGAAAAATTGAATAAAGGCCTTTTCTAAACTCTCTTTTTAATTAAATTTCCTTCCACCCATTTTATTAGTTTAAACACAAATTAATTTGCTTAACAGACTTAAAAATTTGGGATGTTACAAACCTCCCACCCTTAAGGAGAATCTCGACCTCGAGATTCCGAAATTCCTGGGAACAATTTGGGGAATTCTGCCTGCAGGTCCTCTTCTCTTTCCCAAGTGGCCTCTGCCTCTGAATGATTACTCCACTGGACCCAACAAAATTTTATTGCCTTTGTCCTGGTCTTTTTGATGGCAACATCCAAAATTTTTACCGGGTGGTCCTTAAAAGTCAAATCTGGTTCCAGATCCACAGTGTCAATCTGTACTTTCTCTGACGGAACCCTCAGGCACTTTTTCAACTGAGAGACATGGAAAACATTGTGCACCTCTCGAGCTGATCAGGTAATTCCAACTAATAGGCTACTTCTCCCCTACGAACTGTGATCCTGAATGGGCCAATATACCGCGGTGCCAACTTACCACTGACCCTGAATCTGCGCATCCCTTTCAAAGGGGAGACCTTCAAGTAAACAAAATCGCCCTTAGCAAAACTCAAGTCTCTTCGCCTATTACCGGCATAGCTCTTCTGCCTAGACTGGGCAGTCCTAAGCCTTTGCTGGATCAACTTCACCTGTTCTTCTGCCTCTTGCAGTACGTCCAAACCAAACACCTTAGTCTCACTAGTCTCTTGCCAATATAACGGTATCCTGCACTTCCTCCCATATAGTGCTTCATAAGGGGACACCTGAATACTGGCCTGGAAGCTATTGTTGTAAGCAAACTCAGCATAAGGCAGTTTCTTATCCCAACAGGTCTTGTCTGCTAAGGCACAAGCTCTGAGCATATCTTCTAAGATTTGGTTAACTCTCTCGGTTTGTCCATCAGTTTGAGGGTGATAAGCAGTATTGAAATTTAAGTAGGTCCCCAACAGTCCTTGCAGTTTCTGCCAAAACTTTGAGGTGAACTGCGTTCCTCTGTCTGACACAATCTTTTTCGGAACACCGTGAAGACACACTATCTTGTTTAAATACAATTCTGCCAACTTGCTTCCAGAATAGTTTGTACGCACGGGAATAAAGTGTGCAACCTTGGTCAGGCGGTCTACTATCACCCACACAGAGTCATGCCCTGCTTGAGTTCTGGGCAGACCTATGATAAAATCCATACCTATTTCTTCCCACTTCCATTCAGGCACCTTTAGGGGTTGGAGCAGGCCAGTAGGCCTTTGGTGCTCTGCTTTAACTCTTTGGTAGGTATCACATAGTGCCACAAACTCTGCTATCTCTCTTTTTAAGCCCGTCCACCAATATACTTCCTTTAAATCTGAGTACATCTTTGTACTTCCTGGGTGAAGAGACAAAGGATTTTCATGGGCTTCCTTAAGAATTAGCTGTTTCACCTCTTTGCTATTTGGCACAAAGATCCTTTTCCCAAATCAGACTATTCCTTCCTTATCAACTTCAAAACCTCGGGCCTTACCCTTCGCTAACCTTTCCTTGATATCCTTAACTTCCTTATCTTCCTTCTGCAATTCCTTAATTTGACCCATCAGGGTTGGTTGCAAATCCAAGGTATACAGGAATCCCGCTTCTACTAACTCCAGGTTCAACTCACATAGTTCCTTATACAACTCTGGTTGGCATTCCTTTACCATTAAGTTATTACAGTAGGACTTCCTGCTTAGAGCATCCGCTGCTGTGTTAGCTTTCCCTGGATGATAATGTATTCCAACATCATAATCTTTTATTAACTCCAACCAGCGTCTTTGCTTTATATTTAGATCCGGCTGGGTGAATATGTACTTAAGACTTTTGTGATCTGTGAAGATTTCAGTTCTGTTGCCAATCAAATAGTGTCTCCAGATTTTCAAGGCATGAACCACTGCAGATAGTTCCAAATCATGAGTTGGGTAGTTCTGCTCGTGCGGTTTAAGCTGTCTAGAGGCATAAGCCACAACACGGCCTTCTTGCATAAGAACACACCCAAGGCCCATCTTAGAGGCATCACAGTAAATTTCAAAGTCCTTATAAACATCTGGCAATACTAGGACCGGGGCTGTGGTTAACCTCTTTTTGAGTTCTTCAAAACTATCATTACAAGCCTTGTTCCATTCAAACTTCTTTCTTCAACAAGTTAGTCATAGGACGGGCTATTTTAGAGAATCCTTCAATAAATCTGCGGTAATAGCCCGCTAAACCAAGGAAATTGCAAACTTGGGTCACCGATTTGGGCTGCTTCCAATCTAACACGCTGGTAACCTTTTCTAGATCTACAGCCACTCCTCCGGCTGAGATTATATGTCCTAGGAATGACACTTCCAAAAGCCAGAAGTCACACTTGCTGAACTTGGCATACAACCGGTGCTCTCTTAGTCTCTCCAGGACTAGTCTGAGGAACCTCATGCTCTTTTTCTGACTTGGAGTATACCAAGATGTCATCTATGAACACAACAACGCACTTATCTAGTAAATCCATGAACACTTTGTTCATTGGGTACATGAAATATACTGGTGCATTGGTTAGTCTAAAGGACATCACTGTGAACTCATACAGTCCATACCGAGTTGTAAAAGCAGTCTTGCGAATATCTGACTCTTTGATCTTAATTTGGTGGTACCCAGATCTTAAGTCTATCTTTGTGAATACATAAGCTCCTTTAAGCTGGTCAAACAGATCATCAATCCGAGGCAAAGGGTATTTATTCTTAATGGTGACCTCATTCAAAGATTTGTAATCCACACACATCCTCAATGTACCTTCTTTCTTCTTAACAAAAATGACCGGAGCTCCCCAAGGTGAGACACTGGGTCTTATGAAACCTTTTTCTTGTAATTCTTCAATTTGCTTCTTTAACTCAGCCATGAGGTTTGCAGAAAGACGGTATGGCCTTTGGGAAATAGGTGCGGTACTAGGTACCACATCTATTACAAATTCCACATTTCTATCGGGAGGCATTCCAGGCATGTCATCGGGGAAGACGTCTGGAAATTCTCTCACAATAGGGATATCTTCCAATTTGGCTTCCTTCAGTTGGTTCAAGGTGATCAAGTCTTTTTCAGAGGGGTCAGCCTGAATGAGAACCTCTTGACCATCTTCACTTACTAACTTGACTGACCTGTTTGGGCAGTCTATTTGACCTTTGTGCTTGGTTAACCAGTCCATTCCTAATATGACATCAATTCCAAGGGAGTCTATGACCACTAAGGTGGCCGAAAAACTAGCTCCCTTAATAGTTATCACAACCTTGGGACAGAAGGAAGAGGTGTGCATGACTTTTCCTGGGGACTGAACTGACATGGGTTTCCTCAAAGATCCCACCTTAATCCCATTATTTTCCACAAAATTTTTGGTTATAAAAGAGTGGGTTACCCCAGAATCAAACAAAGCTGTAGCAGGTACTGAATTTATCAAAAACTTACCCATCACAACATTGGGATCCTCCTGAGCTTGCTCTGTTGTCACGTGGTTAACCCGCATTTTGCTGGAAGAAGGAGCGGGACCACGCCCTGACACCATGGTGGGGGAGCGAACGAATGCAGACCCTGACTTGACCGGTGCAGGTGCAGAACCTTTGCTGGGACAGTTGCTGGCATAATGGCCCAACTGGTTGCAGCTGAAACACCTTACTGTACTCACATCCCTTGAAACTTGACCGCTGGGTCGGGATTGAGTGACCTGAGAAGTGGGCTTGAAGGTTGAGCTTTGAGACTTGGAAAATGTGCTGGAGAACGAGCCACGGGGTTCAAAACGTCTTTTCTTGAACTTAGAGCTGCCAGCTGGGGATGGGCGCTTAGCAACCATCTTCCTCTTCTTTTTAGCTACAGCAAGCTTCTTATGCAGCTCTTCTTGCACTATGGCCTTATCAAACAGCTCTTGGAGAGTGTTAAAGTTTGTAGAGGCCAAGAGGTGCAATTTCTAGGTTCATCCCTTCCATGAAGCGGAACATCTTTTCTTTTTCATTGTGCACATCCTGAGGTGCATGACGAGCCAACTGAGTGAACTTGGTCATATATTCCTGCATCATCATGCTGCCTTGCTGGAGACGCTGAAATTGGCGCCTCTTTAGGTCCTTGACTCCTTGAGGGGTGAAGTTTTCTTCAAACTCATCAACAAACTCTGCCCATTCAATGTGACGGGGATCCCTGTGATTTGCACAGTAATTGTCCCACCAAGCCTAGGCTATTCCTGAAAGTTGATGAGTTGTGAACTGGACGCTTTCTACATCATCACACTGCGTTAGGATCGGACGCTTCTCCACATCCATCAACCAGTCCTCTGCATCAGCTGGATCAGTAGAGCCAGTGAAAGTGGGTGGCCTGGTTCGAAGAAAATCTGCAAGCTTGGAGCGGGTGTTGTGTGGAAATGGAGTAGGAGTAGGCTGAGGAGCTGGGGGCTGGATTCTTTCTTGCATGAGCATTTGCATTATTTGGAGTTGCATTTGCATGATTTGGCGTAGGTCAGGTTCTCTTGGAGGTGGTGGCGGTGGCTGAGGTGGAGGGCTCTCTTGATGGGTAGGATTTGGAGTTGGGTTAGGATTTGGTGGCTCAATTTGAGGCTGAGGCTGCAAAGGCTCTCCAACTAGCCCTACTGATCCTTGATCATTTTCAACTGGTTGAACCAAGGGAACATCCACCAAGGTCCTGGCACGGCCCAAACCACAGGCCCTGACAACTTCTTCATCACTTGCTACCCTTCTGCCAGCCCTCCGAGTAATCACCATCTGAAGGGTGAGGATAAGAACTCAATAAGAATGGGGAGGTAACATCATATTACTAGCAAATTAGGTTTTTAGCCAAACCACAGTACTACATAAATAGTTATTACACACAAGGGGTACATAAGGGTATGCCGTATCACACTACCGATACGAACGTACACAGAGATAGCTACGATACATGGGCACAACCCGCCCAGTACTAGGTCTGCTTAAAGTCGGACTCGAAGACGACTTCCTCCGGATCCTCCTCCTCTTCTTCTTCATTGGGAGCGAGAGAGTGAATAGGCACCCGGGCTGCTGGAGGAGGCAGCGTGGCCAATGGAATGGAGGGATCCATAACCAAGCTGGGAGGGGGCGCCTAAACTCTGGACGGCTCCGAGTCTTCCCTGGGATTAGCTACGCCAGGAAACAGGGGTAACTCGGGATCTGAGATGTAGGGGCTGTAGACGGGAGTACCGAACAGTTATGTGGGTCCGGCTCGAGGGTTGCTCCGTGTTGGCGCGGAGACGGGAGCTAAGGAACTGCCGGAACTTGGTGCAGGAGAAACAACAGAAGCCCTGCGCAGCCTGACGTTCTCATGCTTGAGCTGACGAATCTTGTGACGAAACTGCTCCTTCTGAATGGCATGGAGCGATTCCCGGCTGCGGTATTCCCGGTTCTCCTTCCTGATCTCGGACATCCTGGGCAAGGACTCATGCGCGGAGGACAGCTCACCGAGACAGACGGTGTAGACTTCATCGTACGCGTGCACCATCTCCGCCAGGTGGTAGACAGTCGCTTCTGGTTCACTTTCCACAGACGGGGTGGAACTGAACCGCTCGTGTGGCACACGGGCGGGGAAGTAGCGAAAAGATGTATGGGTCAACTCCCGCGAGAACATGCTACGGCAGCGCAAGAGAGCAAGTCTGGCAACATCCAGGATGGCGTTCGGGCACTGGGTGCGGCTCGCGCTGAATCCAAGGGGTCCATCGTTGAACGGAAGTCCCCGCGGAAAGATGGTGACCTGGACAGTCCAGCAAACCCTGCCCCTCTGGGTGGTAGTAGCTCCGTGGAACATCGGGTCAGGAAACCCGAGTGCCGACAACATCAGCAGGAGTTAACGGACGAAACTCCCGTAGGAGACGCCCAACTTGGAGGTGAAGCTTGGAATCTACAAGAGAAGATAGTGAAAACATTTAGTAAGTCTTTTAAAAGTGATGCAAGAGGTATGAATATTTTTCTAAACTATTAAATCTTTATAAAACATAGTTTTGGCCCAATCCTATAGACGGGTACGTCTTAGAGCCTGTGGCTCTGATACCACTTCTGTCGGGACCCCGATTAGAAAAACCGAAACCCGCTGTGCATTACTATACTAGTCCCAACGATCAAAACTAGTACACACAGTAACCAACATAGTAGTTTATTGCCAACGGAAATAAAATATTACATAGCAGAACTTAGTCCTCAGACATTACATCATGCCAGACAAATAACACAGCACGCAGGCCAAGATACAGAGTTACACAGACTATGATACATGAGCCCAACATCTACTTTATTCTACTCGATCCACAGGCAGAGGCTATAGAACGCGACCTAGTCTTCCTGGAAGTCGGTGCAGTCTTCCTCCTCGAAGTCCGAGTCCTCCTCCGAATTGGCGTCCTCGAAATCGCCTACTGAAGGGGGGAGAAACACGAGGAGAAAAGAAAGAAAAATAGGAGGGTGAGTACAAATGTACTCCGCAAGTCTGGAAAATTGTGCAACATGAGGTTTATTACAAAGGGGGCCATGGGAATTTGCATAAAGCCAGTTTTATAAGTTAGCCTAGTTTTGTACGGCATGTGATATAAAATCATTATTTCTTTCATTATTTTGGGGCTCAGAAACAATGGTCCTGACGTAAACGGAGTCAAAACACTTCTCACTTCGGCTCTTGACTAGAACTGAGTCAAGAGTAACAACGGGAAGGCATGAACGGAGCCGACCCAACACTGGAAAATTTCGGAGTGAAAACCCCATCGGTCACACCACTATCCTTTGTGGGTGAAAGGCTTACCGGTCACCCGAAAGATTCACATTTTCAACAAAACATTTTCAAGACCTTTTTTCCAATTCTTTCCAAACCATTCCTTTTTAGAAATTCATTTTGAAGGGAAAAACTACCATATGAATACTCACTTCACGTGCTCTTAACCGCCAGCGCAGCTATCATGAAAGTTTTAACTCTGTAGAGTGGGTACACTTTACCCTTGGGAGACCTCGCACACAGGGTACTTGGTCACAAAGTGGCCATGCCCAAACCTTAACAGGGACCGCCAGGTGGTTCCTGGTAAGGGCCAAACATAACCACTAGGCCCATCCCAAAACAGGACTCGACGTTGCACCTGTATGGCTAGGTTTGTAGATTCATAGGGTGAACAGTCCTTAAACTAGGGGAGGAGAAGGTTTTAGCCCCAGTTTTTCCAAAACATGCCTCACGGCGAGTACACTGGCGAAACTCCTTACCAGTTAGTTTTATTTTAAAAAAGAGGAGAGCAGGAGGAAAACATTTATTCTAGCACCTCACTGGTGCCCCAAAACTAAGACTCGTCCTTAAACCATTCTCATCGCAACTATTTTCCAATCAAGAAGCATGGAAATAAACCCTACACATACTAGTATAGCATGGCAGTATGAATGCGCTGATTATACGATAAAAACACTACTAACTAGCCTAGGGTTTTAGTGGCAGGTCATGAACATTTTAACTTTCAATGGGCGTAGCTAACAATAAACTATTTTTCCTTTTTATTAACTAGCATGCATGTTTGAACACTAATAAAACCCTTTTTCCGAAACGAATCAGAAAGGTTGTCGATATGCGTCAAGGGGACTTGCCTTCGCCGCAGTCCTGGAACGGGTAGTCTCCGGCAGGGTGGTAGTCTTCGGCTTCTGTGGACGGCAACACATACAAGCACCCAAACACACAAAATCAGAAAAGTGGAGTTTTGAATGTTTTTGGACATGAAACAATAGCTTTTGTATTTTTAAGTTTTAATGGAAAGCTTCCCCAAAATAGTTTCTTCAAAATTATATAAAAAGATACCAAGTTTCATATTTTTATCCGGTCTAGAATGATTTATAGTAGTTTTACAGATTTTTCCAGATTTTTATCAAGTCATTAGACATTTTTAGAAGGTGTAAATGTATTTCTGTATTTTCTAGAAATAAATAAATAAATAAAAGAAAATTGTGCCGCACAGGAATGGGCCGGCCCACCAAAGGTGAACCGGACTGAGCGCGGCCCAGCTGCGGAGAGGGCCTCCTTCTGCGCTGACAGGTAGGATCGGTCGGGCCCGCGTGTCAGCGAAGAGGGGTGAGAGGGATCCTTCTCCTGCCGCTGGCGTGCGGGGCCGAGCGGGTCCACCCGTCAGTGAGGCGGAGAGAGGCGCGGCGACGTCATCGTCTTCCTCCTCTAGCCGGAGAAACAGGGAGAGGGAGGCGACGGCGACACTGGCGACCTGGGGCATGGCGAGGCTAGCGGCTGCGGAGGTTGCTACCTCGGACCACGACGGTCCTCCGGGAGACGACGGTGATGCCGGAGATGAACTCGGGAGAGCGGAAGACGAGAAAGCACGGCGGCTGAAGCAGGACAACAGTGACAGCGGCACTCGAGTGGTCCTGGGTAAAATTAGAGGAGGGGAAAGTGAGGAGACGTGGTGAAGATGCTCTGCACGGAAGGAAACGGCGGGAAAACCCACCTCGGGCTTCAATTCCTCGCGGGCACGACCTCGGCTGGCGGCGTGGCACGGAGCTTCGGCAAAGCTACAGAGGACAATTGGCGCAATTAACGAGGGGGAAAACAAGAAGGGAGCGGAGCGCGTCCTCTGAGCAAAGCCCCGGGCATCGGCACTCACCAGAACGTCCGGACTCCAAAATGAACGCGGCGGCGGAGGTGGCCGGGGTGGGAGCACAAGGTTTGCTTTTTTAGAGGGCGAGGGAGGCGAGCACAAGCTCGGTCTCTGGGACACGAGGGGCACAGCAACGCGAAGACAAGATTGGCGGGCGCTGTGGCTCTACAGCGGCGGCGACGCAACGGCGGAGGCAACTGCGGTCTGCTCTGCGCGTGAACACGGAGGAGCGAGATTTAGGCCACGGCACGGCTGCGGGACGTCAATGGGAGCAGGGGGAGTGCACGAGCGGCGAGGCCGGAGCGTTCACGCGCGCGGGGCAGCGGGGCAAAGCTGTAAAAGGCGGTGACCACGTGCATACGGCGGCACGCCGCTGTCGATGAGGCGCTGCGGAGTTAGGCACGCCGGACACTCGGTGGTCAAGGAGGGGTTATGGGATGAGACGGGCGAACAGGGGGGAGAGAGAACGAGGGAGAATCGGTGCGGGGTGAGTGAGAGAGAGAGAACAGGACGGGAGGAAGAAGACGACCCTGACTGGTGGGCTTGTCGGTCGGCGAGAGGGAGAGAGAGATTAGGCTGGGTCCACCCGCAGAGGGAGAGGGCGAGGGGGGCGGCTCGGTCGGCGAAGCCAAACCAGTCGGCTCCCCAGGTCGGCTCGGCGCGCGCCGGATTGGGCCGGAACTGGGCCGAGCCGGAGAGTGAGAGCGAAAGAGAGAGGGAAAGGAGTGGGCCGCACGGGGAGAGGAAAAAGGAGGAGAGCGGGCCAGGGAAAGAGGGAGAGGAATAGGAGGCCGGCCCAGGGTGTTAACTCTGTTTTTTCAATTTCCTTCTTTTTCCAAAAGCTTTTCCCCTTTCAAAATTTCTTTATAATTTTTATTTTAAAAATAATAGAACTGGGTTTTGAACTTTGAACATGCTTTATATTTCAAAATTATTTCCTAGCCTTGCAAGGTAGCTTTTATATATATATCTTTATTTTCTTTCGTTTGAAAAATTGAATAAAGACCTTTTCTAAACTCTCTTTTTAATTATATTTCCTTCCACCCATTTTATTAGTTTAAACACAAATTAATTTGCTTAACAGACTTAAAAATTTGGGATGTTACATTAATGCACTTAAACCGGTTTAATTTGGATTGTTCCTCCACAAACCTCCCCGTGCAGCAGGCCGTAAAGCCCCTTTCGCGATCGTCATGGCCCAGGAATGGTCGAAAGAGCGCAGGATTGGGCTTCGGAGCCCGAGTGGGCTTGCCCTGGGGGTCTTGGCGTGAGAGGAGGAATGAGAAAGTAACAAAACCGTTGTATATCATAAAAGCTGGTCTGTCTTGGTGGCAAGAAATGAAGGGTTAACTTAGTTAGAGATCTTGGGTTCGAAACAACGATCTTAAAAACAAAGGGAAGAAGAGCGAAGGTATTTCTGACCTCCTCTTTTCTCTCTATCTTCGGAACCCCTCATGGCCCCTTGGATCCAATATTTACAAACATGCCCTTGGGTCTTTACATGAGGGGCTGGATCATTCCCCCAACATAATCTTTACCTTCCTAGCTAGCATGTGTCCACTTAATCTTGTTCCTATTCATATTGTAGATCTGCGATGTATCACCAGAAAGTTGTGGAGGGATCATGGTTGGTGATGTGATCACGCAGCTTGATGGGTTATTCTTCACTTTGTAGCACATAGACCAAATTTGTTTGTTCATTATCACTTGTTCAGATAGCCAAATCGCTCGTTTGAGGGGTACCACACAATTGTTCAAATAGACCAAATCGCGGGACAAGCATTTGATCTTTTTTAAAATATTATTCACTTGAACTAGTTTTTTCATTTATTTTTTTTCAATCCATACAAGCATCAAAGTCGTTGAATCAACATGTTTAATTCAGAAAAATTATACAACGAGGACGGCGGCAGCATGCTTTCGCGGGCATGCACGAATCAGCGTACAGACGTACGGGCGTCCGATGGGGACCTTCCCATTGGACGTCCGATATATAGCGCAGGCCATTTAAATTTGAGCAATATCGGAATCTAGCATGGCCATTTCTAAACATGACCTTATCAGAAGGACTCACAAGTATATTTCTTTCATCGAACTCAGTAAAGCACACAGCGCGAAGCTCATTTGCCCTGTGTGCTTTAAGCATTGTCCTTGCTATTTTTTCTATACATGATGCATGCATGATATGAAAGTATAGTCAAAGTCTCCGGCCGTGCTGGCCGCATGCAACAATAGAATGCCAGCATATGCAGACTACTTTCCTTTTAATTCCCCCCTTATTTTCTTTCTATACATGATGATGTGATATGATATGAAACCATGTAAGTACTATATACCAAGTCATAGGAGCACAACTTTAGAAATTAGATGCAACTGGTGATATGAAATATTTCCCCTGCCTCGAAGTCATCCCTAATTAAATCAAGAAGGTGCAGAAGGGCAACCTGGAAAGAGATCTCCAATAATCTTATGGGCCGACATGTAGTTGTTCCTCATACACTCAAGCAGATCGGCTGTGGTAAGATCTCTAAGAACCCTGACATTTCTAAACATGACCTTACCAGAAGGACTCACAAGTATATTTCTTTCATCGAACTCAGTAAAGAACACAGCACGAAGCTTATTTGCCCTGTGTGCTTTAAGCATTGTCGTTGCGATTTTTTGCTCTGCTCACTTGAAATCACAAATTTCTTGATAGCCTCACGTTCCCCAGGCAAACCATTGAATCTACTCCTTGCAGAAATGGGGGATCCAGAGTTAATCACCATGTCTTCAGTCCCTTTAAGCTGCTCCAGGGGAATTCCATTTGCTACGTGAGCCACTTCTTGGTTGCCATTGTCATCTAATGCATATAATACATACTCATCGTATGCAACATATGATAAAGCTGCTATGAAAAGAAAAACACTACTACATCTGAGTTTGAGAGCTTAGACAAAAGTAAATGGCAGAATTGAAACCTTCTTCGGCAATTAAGAAGTGGTTCATGCAGCAAATGGCCACAGTTGAACCTGTCAAATCTATCTTCTATTCACTTTAAAGATTGATAAAGGTATCACTCAAGCATATTGGTACCTGCCATCTGCTGAAGAAACAATAACCAACAATGCATAATAAAGCTTACTAACCCCCTCTAACCAAACTGCTCAATGGCTAATAACCAGTTGAATACCTAAGTATCTTATAAACACTAAACGATTTAGAACAAATGATTGTGGTTCAACAAGAAAACCAGAAACAGAGGCTACAATTCCAAGCAAAAGCATTAACACTACGTGGATACTGATTCACATCAGCTTAGACCATTGTGTCACAAAATCAGAAATCTAGACAGCGCCACAATGATAAGAACGACAAATTTATACATGAACTAAGATAACCAAACGATGCTTACACTTACATCACCTCCAACAGACAGGCAAATAAACTATTTAAACACTGATGGTTTTTCCAGATCTAGAACCATACTTGAAACAAAAATAACCGACCTTCGTTCTTAAATTGTTTTTAAAACAGCTAATGAAGGGCCGGCGCATACAACTAATGACATTCCAGAAAGGGAAAAAGAAGGCTAAAAGACCTAGTGACATGCCAATAAGACTAGAATAACACTTATCTGGTGGACGCCGACGCCGATGAGCAGCAGCAAGACGAAGAAGAAGAAGAAGAAGATGATGATGATGAAGGGCCCGTCTTCATGTGCCATGGTATGATCAATATATATGTGTGGTTGATTGCTGCCACGCGCGATATATATGAGTACGATGGATGGTCGCCGATGGCGATGTGTGTAGGGTACGCGGTGGAGTGCAACTTGACGATGCGGGGGACGGCGGTGCGGTGGTGCGGGTGGCTACTGGCGTCGACTACGAGGGCCATGGCAGGTCGGCCGCCTCTAGGACTACATCCCTCCATGGACGCCGTCGTCGACGACCTCTTCCTCTGCCATGCCAAGGACCAAAGGGACCATCTCCCCTGCTTCCTGCTCGGCGAGTCCATGGGCGGCGCCGTCGCCCTCCTCCTCCACCACGCCCGCCCCGTCTTCTGGACTGGCGCCGTCCTCATCGCCCCATGTGCAAGGTACGCACTCTAAACTCCTCCTCGTCCGTATTAATTTTCAGCTAGCTAATTAATATGATTGTTATGATAATTATCTCTCTCTTCTTTCTTTCATTCTATACTTGATGCATGCATGATATGAAAGTATAGTCAAAGTCTCCGGCCGTGCCGGCCACATGCAACTTTAGAACGCCAGTAGATGCAGACTGCTTTCCTTTTAATTCCCCCCTTATTTTCTTTCTATACATGATGATGTGATATGATATAAAACCATGTAAGTACTATATACCAAGTCATAGGAGCACAACTTTAGAAATTAGATGCAACTGGTGATATGAAATATTTCCCTTGCCTCGAAGTTATCCCTAATTAAATCAAGAAGGTGCAGAAGGGCAACCTGGAAAGAGATCTCCAATAATCTTATGGGCCGACATGTAGTTGTTCCTCAGACGCTCAAGCAGATCGGCTGCGGTAAACATGACCATACCAGAAGGACTCACAAGTATATTTCTTTCATCGAACTCAGTAAAGCACACAGCGCGAAGCTCATTTGCCCTATGTGCTTTAAGCATTGTCCTTGTGATTTTTTTTGCTCTGCTCACTTGAAATCACAAATTTCTTGATAGCCTCACGTTCCCCGTGCAAACCATTGAATCTACTCCTTGCGAAATGGGGATCGAGTTAATCACCATGTCTTCATCCTTTAAGCCGCTCCAGGGAATTCCATTTGCTACATGAGCCACTTCTTGGTTGCCATTGTCATCTAATGCATATAATACATACTCATCGTATGCAACATATGATAAAGCAATTGTGAAAAGAAAAACACTACTACATCTAAGTTTGAGAGCTTAAACAAAAGTAAATGGCGAAATTGAAACCTTCTTCGACAATTAAGAAGTGGTTCATGCAACAAATGGCCACAGTTGAACTGTCAAATCTATCTTCTATTCACTTTAAAGATTGATAAAGGTATCACTCAAGCATATTGGTACCGCCATCTCGCTGAAGAAACAATAACCAACAATGCATTATAAAGCTTACTAACCCCTCTAACCAAACTGCTCAATGGCTAATCACCGTTGAATACCTAAGTATCTTATAAACACTAAATGATTTAGAACAAATGATGGTGGTTCAACAAGAAAACCAGAAACAGAGGCTACAATTCCAAGCAAAAGCATTAACACTACGTGGATACTTGATTCACATCAGCTTAGACCATTGTGTCACAAAATCGAAATCTAGACAATATACAATGATAAGAACGACAAATTTATACATGAACTAAGATAACCAAACGATGCTTACACTTACATCACCTCCAACAGACAGGCAAATAAACTATTTAAACACTGATGGTTTTTCCAGATCTAGAACCATACTTGAAACAAAAATAACCGACCTTCGTTCTTAAATTGTTTTTAAAACAGCTAATGAAGGGCCGGCGCATACAACTAATGACATTCCAGAAAGGGAAAAAGAAGGCTAAAAGACCTAGTGACATGCCAATAAGACTAGAATAACACTTATCTGGTGGACGCCGACGCCGATGAGCAGCAGCAAGACGAAGAAGAAGAAGAAGAAGATGATGATGATGAAGGGGCCCGTCTTCATGTGCCATGGTATGATCAATATATATGTGTGGTTGATTGCTGCCACGTGCGTATATATATGAGTACGATGGATGGTCGTCGATGGCGATGTGTGTAGGGTACGCGGTGGAGTGCAGCTTGACGATGCGGGGGACGGCGGTGCGGCTGGTGCGGGCTGGCTACGGCGTCGACTACGAGGGCCATGGCAGGTCGGCCGGCCTCTAGGACTACATCCCCTCCATGGACGCCGTCGTCGACGACCTCTTCCTCTGCCATGCCAAGGACCAAAGGGACCATCTCCCCTGCTTCCTGCTCGGCGAGTCCATGGGCGGCGCCGTCGCCCTCCTCCTCCACCACGCCCGCCCCGTCTTCTGGACTGGCGCCGTCCTCATCGCCCCATGTGCAAGGTACGCACTCTAAACTCCTCCTCGTCCGTATTAATTTTCAGCTAGCTAATTAATATGATTGTTATGATAATTATCTCTCTCTTCTTTCTTTCATTCTATACTTGATGCATGCATGATATGAAAGTATAGTCAAAGTCTCCGGTGCCGGCCACATGCAACTTTAGAACGCCAAGAGATGCTGATCGCTTTCCTTTTAATTCCCCTTATTTTCTTTCTATACATGATGATGTGATATGATATAAAACCATGTAAGTACTATATACCAAGTCATAGGAGCACAACTTTAGAAATTAGATGCAACTGGTGATATGAAATATTTCCCTTGCCTCGAAGTTATCCCTAATTAAATCAAGAAGGTGCAGAAGGGCAACCTGGAAAGAGATCTCCAATAATCTTATGGGCCGACATGTAGTTGTTCCTCAGACGCTCAAGCAGATCGGCTGCGGTAAACATGACCATACCAGAAGGACTCACAAGTATATTTCTTTCATCGAACTCAGTAAAGCACACAGCGCGAAGCTCATTTGCCCTATGTGCTTTAAGCATTGTCCTTGTGATTTTTTTTGCTCTGCTCACTTGAAATCACAAATTTCTTGATAGCCTCACGTTCCCCAGGCAAACCATTGAATCTACTCCTTGCAGAAATGGGGGATCCAGAGTTAATCACCATGTCTTCAGTCCCTTTAAGCTGCTCCAGGGGAATTCCATTTGCTACATGAGCCACTTCTTGGTTGCCATTGTCATCTAATGCATATAATACATACTCATCGTATGCAACATATGATAAAGCAGCTGTGAAAAGAAAAACACTACTACATCTAAGTTTGAGAGCTTAAACAAAAGTAAATGGCAGAATTGAAACCTTCTTCGGCAATTAAGAAGTGGTTCATGCAGCAAATGGCCACAGTTGAACCTGTCAAATCTATCTTCTATTCACTTTAAAGATTGATAAAGGTATCACTCAAGCATATTGGTACCTGCCATCTGCTGAAGAAACAATAACCAACAATGCATTATAAAGCTTACTAACCCCCTCTAACCAAACTGCTCAATGGCTAATCACCAGTTGAATACCTAAGTATCTTATAAACACTAAATGATTTAGAACAAATGATGGTGGTTCAACAAGAAAACCAGAAACAGAGGCTACAATTCCAAGCAAAAGCATTAACACTACGTGGATACTGATTCACATCAGCTTAGACCATTGTGTCACAAAATCAGAAATCGCGACAGCGCCACAACGATAAGAACTACAAATTTATACATGAACTAAGATAACCACACGATGCTTACACTTACATCACCTCCAACAGACAGGCAAATAAACTATTTAAACACTGATGGTTCTTCTCGATCTAGAACCATACCAAACAAAAATAACCGACCTTCGTTCTTAAATTGTTTTTAAAACAGCTTTTGAAGGGCCGGCGCATAAAACTAATGACATTCCAGAAAGGGAAAAAGAAGGCTAAAAGACCTAGTGACATGCCAATAAGACTAGAATAGAAAATACCAGACGCAAGGCCTTGAGCTTAGCTGTCTATGTAGGTTAGCTCTTCATATTTTAAACTAGCTCAACTCTCTCGTATTAACTCTACACAAAATGAAACGGGGAAATTCAATTGTTCATAATTGGGAGACAAAAGTTAACTCAACCATGGGAGTAAAAAAACACAAACTAAAGTTTTCTGGAAATATGTATGTATTGCTATTGTTTTTCATACCTACTATCATCAAGTAAAAGTTTTCCTATACAAAGGTTAATTGGATCCATGTCTTGGTTTTGACTTGGACAATACTTGATTATTATTTTGCAAGGAACTTTGAAAATATTTTTTCTTTCTTCCTTTTTCTATTTTTAAGATCATGCAGCCATGGACAAACTCAAGCAAGGCAATATATATTTCTTTAAGTGCAGGTGGGCTTGTATAAATTTATAAACATAGTGGAAAAAATATAAGCTTATTAATTGGTACTCTATAATTTATCCTCCTAGGAGGTGTAAATTCACAAAAGGTATTAATTTATATACCTTATTTGTTGTGAATTAATTCAAAATACACTTATTTGTTGTATACAAAGGCCTTTTCCACCGGCGCTGGCTTAGGTTCTGCTAGATATATCGAAACAAAAACCAGAGTTGAATCAGGGACAATTCAATATTAACTTAAGTGGTAGGCATCCAGAAAACAAGCATGAAACTGATAGGTAATAACGTCAACAACTCAACATGGATATGTTGCTCATTATATTGCATAACAAAGGGAATAATCACAATGGCTTACAATCGCCGATTACCATTTCTTTTGGAAGTGTATTTTAATGGGAAACAAATAAGGTACTCACAAAATAAGGCACTTACAAAATAGTGTACCTTAATTTATATACTATATGTACCTTATTTGTTTTGAATTAATTCAAGGTATATTTTACCAAAGTTATAGAGTAACTTATTTAATTATTCTCTGTATATTAATACTATACCTTGATGTATTAATTCACAATAAAAGGAGGATAAATACATTGATAGGCACAATTTGACCATTTTTCTTCCTTTTCAGCATAAGTACCATTCACACCTCCAAACATATAGCTACAGTACTTATGTGCTACAGTATTTCTGCTCAAAAGAAGGTGTCCTTAGTCTTTTTTTGAAAGATTTTTATATTTGGACCTTTGCGGAAAGAATCTCATAAATGGACCCTCTATACGGCGCCGTAGCCTTTAGCACCGTTATTGAATGCCACGGTGCCATACCCTTTGGCATCGTACGTTGCCACGTAGGATTCGACGTGGCTATAATAAAAAACATGGCGCCATTTGATTTGGGGCCATAGTTCTTTTTTACGGCGCCGTGCTATTTGGCGTCGTGCCACGGGACAACTGCGCCATATGTTTTAGCGCCGTTGCCTGAGACTTAGCCGCGCCAGCTTGTGCGCGAGAGACTCAGAGAAGATGAACATGGCGACCGACACATTGCTATGCCTGCACCGAATCAGTCGATCGGTAGGGCTGTTGCAGCGCTGGAGAAGATGAACACGGTGACCGACGTATTTGACCGACGCATTCCTATGCGTGCACCGAATCAGTCGGTGCAGTTGTTGCAGCGTGGAAGTAGATGAACAAAGCGACCGACTCATTCCTATGTGTGCACCGAATCAGTTGGTCACTTTGTTCATCTTCTTTCGAGCTGCAACAGCTACACCGACCGATTCAGTGCAAGCATTGGAATGCGTCGGTCGCCTTGTTCATCTTCTTCCGAGAGGAATGCGTCGGCCAAATGCGTCGGTCATCTTGTTCATATTTTCTAAGTCTCTTTCGCGTACACGCTGGCGCGGCTAAGTTCCAGACAACGGCGTCAAAACATATGACGCTATTGTCCCGTGGCACGACGTCAAATAGCATGACGCCGTAAGAAACAACTACGACGCCAAATCGGATTCTACATGGCAACATACGGCGCCAAAGGGTGCGGTGTCGTGGCAAAGAAGGAAGCGAGCAAAACCAAACCATAGCGCCAACCAGAGCAGAGCGCGACTCGACTCATCCTTTCAGTTCCCCCCTCCCGCAACCCTCGAGAAGCTTCCGCCCCTCCCGCGCCGCCTCCGCCGACGTCGCCACAGCAGCGGAAACCCTAGCAGCTGTCTCCCCAGCCTCTCCGCCCACCGGCGCCCCGATGGTCGTCTCCGCCGAAGCGATCGGATCTCGAGGACCGTAGAGCCACGATGGAGGACTGGGGTGAGCGCTCTCTCCCTCGACTTCCCCTCTGTAGAGGAGTAGTTTCTGCCCACGGGAATCTATACCGATGTTTCCCCCGACGCGGAGCTCACCGTTCGACGCCAGTAGTTCCTAGTTCCTGTTCCCGATGCACGTTTCGTGATAAGGCCCCAGCCTTACACGGCGGTTTCTGAATCTAGAGAATCCGCAGACCCTTTTTGTGAGAGCAGATTTTCCATCCCGAGGTATTTGCGAGTCGAAGGCTGCGACTCCGCGGCCGATTGGTTCACCCGGTATACGTCATATTTAGTCCACTAGGTGCAATTAAGCAGATGGATCTTAACCCGTAAGACTACAGCTAGGTTTTGGGGTTTAGCTTCATCAGTTAAATTTTGGGCAAATGGTCATGGGTATTTGATATTTTGTATCCACGAGCATGGATAGCTAGTCGTTTGCATCTCTTGTATAAGGGCAAAGCATATCAACTAAGAATACTTAGACTGCGTAACTAGTTTTTTGTTCCGTGTCCAACTGTAAGACTTTGCATCTGTTCCTGCATGTTGAAGAGACCTTTGATTATTGTTATCAGGGTAATGTTTTTTTCTTAGTTTATACTTGCTATTTTTTGTGAAAAAAAGTGCTCTGTTTAGATTTAACGTGGTAGTTACAAAATTGCCCCTATAAATTTTCTGACGGTGAATGTGGCACCGCACATAAAGTGCTGGGTGGTTGGGGCTTTCACCACATGTGGAATGGCTATGAATATATTGAATGTGTTCACTTAGTACAAGGCAGTGAAGCAATATGGTAGATAGATCCAGGTCACCTGCTAACTGCTGTATTAGGCGTCTTTCGTGTCCGCCTAATTTTTCAACGTCCTTGTACCTATTTCAACCTTGCTGTTAGAGAAAGTGAGTATACAGCAACACACTCCTTAGGGTGCCTTTGTGCAATCAACGTTAGTTTATTGAATTTAAGTATAGTTCTGATGTTGGTTTATTCTGGCACTTCCATATGTATTGCTAGTATCTTCTGAAAACAAATCTACACTACATTTCAGATTCTGAAGATTTTCAGCAAGCAGCTCCTGTTGTGAAAGCCGAGCCACTTAAAAATCAGTGAGCAGATGAAGATGTTGAAGAAGAGGATGTAAAAGATTCATGGGAAGAAGAAGAGGAGGAGGTAAAATGGAAATCTATACCCATGTTTCTGGAGGGCATACTTTGTGAATTAATACATCACATAAAATCCTTTCATTTAATTTTGGTTCTTTAATGTAGGGAAAAGTAAATTTTGCTCTGCTTTTGTACACAATTTTATTTTTATATAGTTGGAACAGTTACAAGCACAACTGCCTGAATTGCTGATAGCTTTAATCAGTAATTATTATTTTTCCCATTGCTTACTTGTTGGAAATAATTTGGTGGAGAGACTTAATGTATATGTCTCGGTTCTATATGTTTTACCATTCTATTTGTATACCATACCTAGCCTTCAATTAGTTGCTGATTCCATGACTAATTGAATAGCTCAAACAGCTGATCATCAGCTTAGGAGCTTTAATTATGCAATGTAGTTTTCCACTAATATATTGTTTCCCATTAAAATACACTTCCAAAAGAAATGGTAATCGGCGATTGTGAGCCATTATGATTATTCCCTTTGTTATGCACTATATTGAGCAACATATCCATGTTGAGTTGTTGACGCTATTACCTATCAGTTTCATGCTTGTTTTCTGGATGCCTACCACTTAAGTTAATATTGAATTGTCCCTGATTCAACTCTGGTTTTTGTTTTGATACATCTTGCAGAACCTAAGCCAGCGCCTGTGGAAAAGGCCACGGCGAAACCTAGAAGTAAAGCTCCTGCTAAAAAAGGAAAATAGCAAGCATCAACAAGTGCTGAAGAACCAGATGAGCCTCCTCTTAGTCCTTCCTCAGAGAGAATTCGCCAACAAAGGGTATATGTTGTTTTGTGGTCTGTTTTTTACCTTGACTTTGCATACAAACTTGGTGCAACCCATATGTGATGCTACTGTTCCTGTCTTCTGTCTGGCTTTATTCTCTTTTGATCTCTGTAGTAACCTTCATGCACATATTGTTTGCAAATTCAGATTATAATATAGTAGTTTGTTCATGGTTACGATGTTTAATTGTTACAGGCTCGTGGAAGAAGCTGACTTCAAGTCAACCACAGAACTTTTTGCAAAGAAGGGCGGCGAACAAAAAGTCACTAGATACTTTTATCCTAAAGTATCTGACCTTTTCTGCGGTATCTGACCTTGTTGGTTTCATGTTTGCAGAAAAGCTTTCACTACATGGGTCTACTTCAGAATGTCATGAGACTTTCCATGACATCTTTGAAAGGTGCGGACGTGAAAGACATATCTTCCTCTGTGACAGCTATTGCTAATGAGAAGATCAAGGCCGAGAAAGAAGCTGCAGCAGGCAAAAAGAAACAAGGTAACAAGTCTTGGGCTCTAGGTGCTTTTCCATTTTGAAGGCAGATGTAGTAACTAGTATTTAGGTGAAAATACATTATCACTGATGTTTCGCACTGAATGGAATTCTCTCACAGGAACCAAAAAAAAGCAACTCCACATCGAGAAAGGAGAAAACGACTTCATCCCCGACCAGGGTGGTGGCTATGAGGGCAAACCCAGCAATGGGTCAACATCAATCACCTCGGTGCCTCAAAAGTCAAAAAACACTTACTGGCACTACAGTATCCGGACCACTCACACGTTGCCACATCACCCGAAATCCTCCCCTCTCCCTACTGCTGGGCTTGCCCTGACGATCTGGATGAGTACGACTTCATGTGATTTGGTTGGGAGCGAAAGTAGGTTTCTATCATGTATACCTTGGCAAGCAGAGATTGTTACTAGAGTTTGCGGCATAGTTGGCATTCCAGAGGCTCCTGGACTGGACACCTGAAACTATTTTGCTTGGAACGTACATGCTTTTCTATTTGAGGTTGATTTAGTTTGTGGTGTGTTTCGTAGGTTCGTCAATAAAAGTTTGTGGTGTGTTAGCTTGTAAGTACACTCTTTAAATTGTGTCATCGTGTGGATGTGTCACTTGGTCCTTGAACTTGCCTGTGTTATACCAAGTTTGCATGTGAAATTTAATCTCTAAGTGTTTGAGTGTTTGCTGTGTTAGTCAAAGTTCATTTTGTCATAGTTTTTTTGTGATCACCCAAAGCCATGGCATATTGTTGTTGTTTAGAAAAGAATAACATAAATACTACATGAAATATTTGATGTTTAAACAGCAAAAAAAAACTTCACCATTTCCTGAAATGTTAGATGTCAGATAGGTTTTGGAATGGTTTGCACTGATTTCTCAATTTGGTTTGGGTTCATGTGCGTCCAATGCTCTCTATGTAGCTTAGCTACTGCCCCACTTCACCCGGTTAATACATTTAACATATAATTCATTCCCTTGCACCATGGCCCAGGCCATGAGGTCAACACCCGATTCATTTGAAGCTTGTGATGAGGTCATTCCCAATACAGATTTTGCATTTTTCTAGTTTTTTTCCCACTAATTCTCTTTTTCTGGACATCAACCCTCCAAAAAAAGGAAAAATTTGCTGTGGTTGGATATGGTCGATAGTAGTCTAGATACAATTACGACTGCAGCGACTAAGGAATACTGTCCTATTCATGATCGTCCCATGCGCCTTCTCACGGCTGGATTCCATGGTTGCCCGCCTGCCGCGCCACCGTTCCCATCTAATACAATTAAACTAAACCTCATCATTCCTCAACAAAATAAAAGGGCATGGAGGTCTCGAAGTGTTGTTTTTCAGACAAACCTGTTCTGGAATGACTTATCGCATTCATCACAAGCATTGTCCTGCATCTTCACCTTTGCAAGAAATGTAGTCTGATCTGTGGGTCTATACACTCTACTTGGTTCTACACAGAAAGAGTTAGCATAATAACAAATTAAATTGTTACTGACAAAAGTGGTAGTTAGTCAAACTAACCTGGAGTGTCACTGCATTTTGTGTTCCCGTTGCAATGTCCATTTTATCTAGAAACATCGCGGTAATTAAGAAAAGAACAAAGTGCTACGTATTGAAATTTTATATGAAGTGGAGCAAAATATGGAGATCAAGTGATAAGTAAAATAAAGGGGACAACTGGACAAGTGGTATCAGATGGTACAACGAATCGAAAGGAAATTGTTTACTACAAAGATTTTCTCAGATATGAAACGCCAAATAATGTAGCCCCCTGAATTAATGTTTCTTCACACAGGACTAGAGTTAAGAAGTACAGCGTTTTCACATGATTAATAGGGCAGCAGTATGAATTAATCAAAATGCAAAAGGGTTACAAATCTTGTATGAATTTGTCCTCATCTAAGACAGATATATACACCCAAAACAAAATCTTATGAATTTTTGTCCTCATCTAAGACAGATATATACACCCAAAACTTTGCAAGCTAACACATGGGCAGTGATAATGAACAAATAAATTTGGTATATGTGCTACAAAGTGAAGAATAACCCTCCACAACTTTGTGGTGATACATCGCAGATGTACAATATGAATAGGAACAAGATTAAGTGGACGCAGGAAGGTAAAGATTATGTATATGTTATGTAAAGACGCAAGGGCATGTGTTTGTAAATATTGGAATTCCGGGCCAGCGTCCTAGCCTAACAGCTTTCCCATCTTCTAAAACTAAAAGCCCAATGGGCCAAACTGCATATACAAGTTGCTGTACCCACTCACCCACCAATTCGTAACCCTAAATCCGTTTTGGTCTCCGGAAGCCGCAGCTGCCGCACGCCGCCTCCATCTTCGTCGGTAAGGCACCTCGTCTCAGAGCATCTTCGATAATGGAATCTAAAAATATAGCCCTATAAATTATTTTAGGTACTCTCTAAAAATTATTGGGCTAAAAAATGATTAGCAACTCCAACAATAGTTTTAAATTAGAGGCCCTATATACATGTCTATCTCTTTTTTTAGGGATTAAAGGAACTCTAACAATGAGCCTTATCCTAAAATATAACTAAAAAAGTTTCAGAGCTCGGTAGATGAGTTTCTATATTTAGGAACTCTTCTTGAGATCCTATCTTATTTTGAGACGTTTTTAAAATATAGGATCTCTTGTTGGAGTTTGTTTTTTTTGTAAAAGTTCTAAATTCAAATGTAGGATCTTGTATAGGGCTATTGTTAGAGATGTTCTTATGACTCCCCCGATTTGATTTGTCCTCACAGAGATTTCCCAATCTGTCTCAAGGTCGCCATGTCCGCCGCCGCCTTCCGCAACTGGGTGATGCTGGAGCCCTTCGTCTTCCGCAGGGACGACGATGAGTCATTCCCGGACGACAGCAAGGCGCGCATCAGGGCGTCCGGCACCACCTCCTGGGGCGCCCCCTTCCTCGTCGCCTTCTACCTCGCCGAGCCCCCGTTCATCTCCCGCCTCTACGCGCAGTTGCCGGGCTTTCCAGATCCCAGGAAACAGACGCCCTTAGCCTTCCTGTCGACCCACCGCCATCTCGCCTTGATTCGCGTCGGTATCGAGACCGCTGCACTAGAACTACTGCAGGACTTCTTCATCTACAGCGCCGACAACCCTTCCTTGCTCAAAGCGCTCCCCCCTTGTACCGAGCCGGAGATGGATTATACCCGCTGCGATGGCCGCCTGCCTCGTCGTCCTCGTGACAAGGGAGCCCCAGCCAAGCGGCGCCTGATGACGGTCAGATCCATGGGCCTCTTGTGCCGAGGCGAACAAGAGTTCGCAGTGGCAGAGCTGAAGCTTTTCAAGGCCACCCGCTCTAAGATCTATGCTGACATCTTTTTGCTGACATGCCCGGGAGATGTACATGGCGGCAAGTGGAAGTCCATGCGTGTATCCATCCTCTGCAGCGACAACCCCGATGATACCAGGCAACTTTTCTGCTGGGAGACCGACAACGTCATCCCCGTCGACGACCGCTGGCTGTGCTGGATCGACTACTGCCGAGGCATCCTCTTCTGTGACGTGTTCGCAGACCCCATCCCTACCGTCTACTTCCTCCGCTTCCCTCTGGACGAGTTCCCTTCTACTCCCGATCGCAGCAGTTTCAGCTGGTTGTACCGTGGTGCATCCGCCATCGACGCCGCCCGTGAGCTCAAGTTCGTCAATGTCGCCCGCAATGATGGCATTGGCTATGGGGAACTCAAACCCGGTGCTGGCTTCACCATCACCTGCTACACCCTCGCAGTAGGCAGCATGGTGTGGAACAAGGACATGTTAGGCAGCAAGGTGTGGAACAAGGACTGCACGGTCACCTCGGATGAGCTCTGGTCTGACGAGCGCCTCCCACGCGGCATTTTCATGTTCCCTCAAGTGAACATCGACAGGCCACATGTAGTGCACTTCCTTATCAGCGAGTTAAGATACGTGATGAAGAAGATGTGGGTGGTCACCATTGACATGAACACCAGGAACGTGGAGTCATGTTATCAGTATATCAATGGGAGGGAGGGCCTTGGAACTGAGGACGCTGACTTGATCGTTGAAAAGTCCCGCTTTCCCCTGCCCTTCCTCCCCTGTGAGTTCTCCAAGTTCCTCCATCTCTCAAGGTAATATTGCTGCTGGCTTTTATCTATCACCTACTTAATAGATTTTTGCCGGTTGCATATTTATTGCTGCATATATGCAAGTTCATCACTTTAATCTTGTTGGCATTTTCACTAAACATTTGAGCTTTCAAGTTTAAGTGACAGATAAGCATTAGGCTTATGAATGATAGAGTTGTCAATACCTTCTTTCATATGTTGTTGGAAATTATTAGCAGTTGGGAGTGAAGTATACTACTTATTACCTTCGGTGTCTGTTTTTGGCAATTCTTTCCTAAGTAAATATAGCACAACTACTCTACGGAGCACCTTTGTATGCTATAGCCTTCTCTTGCTAACAGAAGCAAGTTTAATTTGAACATCATCCATTTAGATCATTTTTGTCACAGTATTTATGTATTGCAGGAAGAGGAAGGATATGGAATGAGTCACGTCTGCCAACTTCATCGTACTTCTTACCATTTTGCTTTCTTCTAAATATGCGATGGTTCCACAAGAAAGGCTTTTGTCGTGTTTGTCAACAAAACTGAAGGAGCTATTTTATGCTGTATGAACGGATAAGTTATATTAGTTTGTGGTGTGTTTCGTAGGTTCATCAATAAAAGTTTGTGGTGTGTTAGCTTGTAAGTACACTCTTTAAATTATGTTATTGTGTGGATGTGTCACTTGGTCCTTGAACTTGCCTGTGTTATACCAAGTTTGCATGTGAAATTTTGTGGAGTCAAAGATGATGAGCATGTGAGGAGTTGGTCAAAACTTTCAGTTTCTGACAAAATTCTTTCAAACTTGACCATTTTGACGTGGCATGTTGTTCTTTAATTCTTATGAAGTTTTGTGATCTCCTTAGCATGGAGAAGACCCCTAGATGATTTAGGTGTAGAAGGCGAAGTCGTCAAAGTGCCACAGGACGCACTTGGGTATTCACTATTTTGGTTGTTGTTTTTGCATACTAACCTCGATCGAGAATCGGTTTGTTGTATTGGGTTCGTGGTGATGCCGCGGACGTTCTGGATGTATTTTGGTTGTTTTTGTTGTTGGTGTTGTGGATGCGGGTAAGCATAGGGAGCGAGGTGGAGTGGATGAGTCCATTCGTCAGGTGGTTGCCGGTTCGGTTGGAGGCTGGGCGCGGAGTTTCGTGGTGGGGACGGTTATCACTTCGGAGCACGAGTTCTTACTGGATGTCGGTACGTGCGATGCTTGGACGCGAAGGGATCGTTGGAGGCGGTTCGCAATGCTCTAAGATTCGTGCGTGTGAGTTAAAACCCGTGTATGTGTTGGGTTTCGAGTTAGCCCATGTATGATCCATGTTGGGCCATGAGTGAGTAGGCTAAGGCCCATGTAAATAGCTGGTTGGAGAAGGTTAATCTTAGCCATTTATGTGTGGTTCAGGGGAATCTCAATATATCGCGATATATCGAGATATATCAAGATACCCTAGAACCGGTTGTCCTATAAAAAGAAGGGGTTTGAGAGCCAAGAGTTGGCTGGGTTTGGGAGCCAAGAGTTGGCTTATGTTTACTCACTTGTGAGTGTTTTCCACTTTAGGGTGGCTGTGTAAAACTTTCCCAAAGCAATCTAATCAAGTTCCTCCAAGTTCATGTCTTGTTCTTACTAGTTCTTCAGCTTGGATCTTCTCTCTTTGTTAGTTTTTGTTGCAACTTGTTTGTATGTCTCCTCTCCTTCTATATGCTTCTGATCCATGATGTCTTGAGGGTGCTTTGTTGCAACTTGTTTGTATGCCTCCCCTCTTTCTATATGCTTCTGATCCATGATATCTTGAGGGTGCTTATATGGTTTTATACCTCTCTTGCACTCTAGAATAGACTAGAGATCAAGTTTCCAATCAAGTTGCAAATCTGTCCAGATCTTGTTCTTTGCGTAGCACCCAGTGTTTGATTTTTAGAAAAAATCTAGAAAAAACATTTTTGAGTGGTTCTTGTTGGAGAAGGTGCGTGACTCATATTTGCATTTGAGAAAAAAATGGGGAGTCAGTTTATTGCACCGTTTGGGCGCCATGAGGTGAATACCGAGCCCCAAACTTTTTGCTCGAAGTTCCTGACAGCCTGTAGTGTTTGATTTTTCATTTTTTTTCTATAAGGAGTTTTGAGGAGGTTTTTGGTGGAGTGCTTCATGACTCATTAGTACATTTGTACAAAAAATCTAAAAAATATTAGAGTACCAGAAATCCACCAACTACCTGCTCTAATTGAAGACAATTTCTAAAGAATCTGTTTTTACTTTTCTAAAAGTAACTTTGGTGATTTGGCTTGATTTCTTTCCTTTTTGCTTTTGTTCTCCAGAGCTGATCTGGTCCTTCCGGATCTAAACTGGTCCTTCTGTTTCTGTTTCTCCAGATCTGACCAGGTCCTTTCTGATATGAACTGGTCCTTCTGTTTCTGTTTCTCCAGATCTGACAAGGTCTTTCCTGATCTGAACTGGTCCAGTTGTCCTTGGTTTTGGTGTTGCTGGAGGGGTCTTCTCATGATCCAGATGTCCATGGACATCTAAAGGATTATCCTCGGTACCTCTAGCAGCTGGATCCGTTGTTCTTAATCTGAGCACTTTTCTCATGGGGTGTTGGGATTGGAGTTTTGAATGGAGCACAAAAATATAAAAATTTGAAAAAGGCTCCATTCACTCCTTCTCTGTCACCTTGGTGGGATCACAGTGGTATCAGAGCCTCGTCGTGTTCATCCTGATTCTTGCGGATCTGTTGAACCTTTCCTGCAGTCTTCACTATGGCTAAAGAGAAATACTCCAACAAACCGCCGGTTTTCAATGGTTCAGACTTTTCTTTTTGGAAAATGCGGATGGGTTCATACCTCATGGCACAAGGACTTGGTGTATGGAGGAAAGTGAAAAATCCATACAAGGTGCCAAAAGAAGATGAGGTTACCACCGAAAAGGAAAAGGAGTTTGAGCTGAATGCAAAAGCCAGGAACATTCTGTTCCAAGGCTTAGGTCAGAATGAGTACGATCGAGTAGCTCATCTCGAGTCGGCTCATGAGGTTTGGACTAACCTCCAGAGCTTCCATGAGGGGACAGTCCAGGTCAAGACTGTGCGGCAAGACCAGCACAAGCGTGAGTACAACCGCTTCGCTCAGAAGCCAGGTGAATCGCTGGATGCTTGTTTCAGCCGGTTCACCAAAATCTTGAGTGATTTGCGAGCGGTTGATGTCACTTTCAATGAATCCGACAATGCTCGCCACTTTCTGTCTGCACTTGATATCAAGATTTGGGGGGTCAAGATTGTGGCGATCAGAGAAGCCGCAGACCTCACCAAACTCACTTTGGATGACCTGTTTTCAAACTTGAAGTCCCATGAGTTGGAGCACATTTTTGTTGAGATGGCTGTAGGCTCAACTGCTCTTGTGACCCACCTATCTACTTTCTCCATAGATTTGGGTGGTGTCTCACTTTCTTGTTTGCTTGAGTTGCCTGATGAGCGTCTAGACTCTGTGCTAGAAGAGAGCTTAGCCCTCCTCACCAAGAAGTTTTCTAGAGCCTACAAAAGGGTGAGTGAGAGGAAGAAGGGAAGTGTGAGGTGCTACGGGTGTGGTGGGCTCAATCACATCCGTGCTGAGTGTCCCAGCATCAGAAACAAGGAACCAGAAGTAGCCCTGAAGAAACCCTTCACCAAGCCGTACCGCAAGCCGAACGCCAAGACTCTAGGCGACCAGAAGCCCTCCTTCCAGAAGGGATGGAAGCTGTTCCGCAAGGTGCTGGCAGCTTTGGACTCCGCCTGCATCTCCGAGGAGGAGGAGGCTAGCGATGATGTCCAGGACGACGACGTCGACGATGACGGCTACGCCAGCATGTGCTTCATGGCCGACCCCGACACTTCCGACGTCGACTCGGACCCTGAGGTACCTTGCTACGAGAACTTTGACGACCTGAATGCTACGTTTCTGAAGTTAGGTGGCTTTCTAGCTCAGTCTAACCGTAGGGTCAAGGATCTCAAAAAGGAAGTAGCATACCTGTCGCTAGAATTAGAGAAGGCTAGGGCTGCGCCTAGTGATTCTACTCCTATTGATTCTGATGCTTGGAAGGTCTGTGATGAGGCCCTCACTGATTTGAACAACTTAAGGACACTTCATGCTAGTGTGAATAAGGAGCTAGAAGTTTTTAAGGACAAATATGATAGTGTGCTTGAGGAGTTAGAGAAGACACGCACTGCTTTACATGCCTTTGTTTCTGCTGAACTTATTGCATGCCCTGATCCCTCACTGCACATAATTGATACACCTAAGGACCATGTCAGTCTGGTTGAGGACTGTAGAGATCATGCTTCACCTAAGGACTCTACTAGTTCTGATGATAGTGGTTCTTTCAAGTCTGCTGATGTGTGTCATGATTGCTTGTCCTTGAGACTAGAGAACCTAAAGCTAAAAAATAAAATTGCTGATCTGAAATCCCTAGTTGATAACTCCCCTTGCTTGTGTTGTGATGGGCTGGATGAGAACATGGGTAGAGCGCTAGAGGATATGAGTAATAGGTTCCAGAGTCGTCTCATCTCTGCTGCAAACTCTGAGTGTCTCTCCTGCAAGGACTTTCAAAATAAAATCAAAATTTTGAGTGATAAGATTCGTAGGTTGCAGAGTAAGGACAAGGTGAGTGTCACAGATAAGTCTTCTGGATCTTCTCCCTCTCGCGAGTTTTGCCCCCAGACTACATCAGGAGTGTAAGTATCTCATGAGCACTCTTGAGAAGTTTGTTGGCAGTAAGAAGAAGCTGAACTTGATCTTGGATCAGTCCAAGATATCTCAGGGTAGAGGTCTAAGGTTTGACTGGCTTGATCATATCAAGCGTCACCCACCCAGGGTTGTCACAGCTGAGAGTGGCAGATTAGCCGTCGCTTCTCCAGGAGTCCCTCCTAGGACAGTCTTCAGGTCTGCAGGTCTTCAGGTTGCTTCTGACCAGGTGGCTGGTCCTTCTGTAGCACCTCCTCCTGGAAAGCGCAAGAGCACTCAAGCAGCTACGAAGTCTGCTACTCCTGCAGCTTCGTCCACAGCCAAAGCTAAGCCCAAGGCTAGGTTTACCTGCTCCTACTGTCACAGGTTTGGGCACACAGCTGATCACTGCTATCAGCTCATTGGGTTTCCACAGAGTCAGTTTAGGGTGAGGCAGCAGCCCCCTAGCTCACGCTCTACACCACGTCCAGGTCCTAGGCAGGAGTTCTCTGTGTCCTCAGGTAGACCAGGACTAGGGTTTAGGAGTGTCGTTCCTACTGGTGGGTTCGACCAGGCTAGGTTTTGCCAGTTCCGCCATCCTCAGGGTGCACCTTCTTTCTTAGGTGGAGGCAGACACCCGCGGCGTGAGTTTCCTCTAGGGGTCAGATGGGCTGACCAGAGGAGTGGGTACCGGACTTGGGACAGTTCGAGGTTTTCTGGGCATAGGACTGACAAAGTTCCCCCACAGTTGTGCCAGTAGAGTTGGTAGGTGCTTATGGTAGAGTATCTCAGTTCTGGGTTCCTAGGTCTGCACTAGTGAGTCCTCGGGCTGAGACCCGTTTCTTTTCTACTTGACTCAGGTTCATGGGGCAGGGAGGAAGGGCGTCTGGATCGTTGACTCCGGTTGTTGTCGCCACATGACTGGCAAGTCACGATGGTTTGCCTCCCTAGCCTCAGATCCCGACGTTGAGCAGATCACCTTCGGTGACATGTCTTGTGGCCGTGTCCTAGCTCGCGGCTCAGTCCAGGTTAGCCCTCAGTTCGTTCTTAAGGACATAGCCTTAGTCAGCAAGCTGCAGTATAATCTGCTTTCTGTGTCGCAGCTTGTTGACCAGGGTTACAAGGTTAGGTTTAGGGCGTCTAGTTCGTGTGTGCTGAGCCTATCTGGCGAGGTTCTTTGTGGCATTTCTCGTTTTCACCGAGTTTTTCGAGCTGATTTTCCCACTCTTTCAGTTGGTGCTCCTCAGTGTTTACTTGCCTCTGGTTCTCAGGACATACAGTTTTGGCACAGACGCCTTGGTCACATTGGCTTTGATCATCTTGTGCGCGTCAGTTCTTCATATTTGCTTTCTGGATTGCCCAAGCTTTCTCCTGTCGATGATTTGGTTTGTGCTCCTTGCCGTCATGGCAAGATGGTTGCTGCTTCCCATCCCCGAGTGACTTGTGTGATGACTGATGCACCAAGACAGCTGTTACATATGGACACTGTTGGTCTAGCTAGAGTGCAGTCAGTGGGTGGGAAGTGGTATGTGCTTGTGGTTGTCAATGATTTCTCGAGATACTCCTGGGTCTTCTTCATGGCCATAAAGGAGGAGACATTTGAACTGTTCAGAAACCTCACAAAGAGGCTTGCAGTTGAGTTTCCAGGTGCACTTCGGGCCATTCATTCTGATAATGGTACCGAATTCAAGAATGCTTCATTTGAACACTTTTGCACGATTTCTGGAATTGAGCATCAATTTTCCTCGCCTCATGTAGCCTAGCAGAACGGGGTGGTGGAGAGAAAGAATAGAACCCTGGTCGAAATGGCCAGGACAATGCTGTATGAGTATTCCACCCTGCGACACTTCTGGGCTGAGGCGGTTGCTACTGCTTGCTATGTCTCCAACCGAGTGTTTCTCCGTGCCAAGTTGCACAAGACCTCTTACGAGCTTCGCTATGGGCGCAAGCCCAATGTTACTCACTTTCGGGTCTTTGGTTGCAAGTGCTTCATTTTGAAATCTGGTAATTTGGATAAGTTCGAGTCTCGCTCTTCTGATGGCATCTTTCTAGGATATACTAAGTCGACTAGGATCTACAGGGTGTGGGATATAGCTAGGAGGAGGGTAGTGGAGTCATGTGAGGTCATGTTTGATAAGGCTAGACCAGGTTCTAGGCCAGACATCTCTCAGTCTGATCTTTCCTTTGAGCCTATCTTTGTAGAGGAGAAGGGGAGTCGTGATGACTGCTCTTCAGTTCCTGATGAGGAACCTTCTCCATAGGTTGAGCCCTTAGTCAGACCCTCTTCTTCTGATCCACCTGAGCCATCTGTACCTTCAGCCTCTTCTGAGCCTACTCCAGTTAGGACGTCTTCTTCTGAGGTCTCTCCTGTAGACTCCTCCCCGGCTGGCTCTGCTCCTACCTCCGCTTCACATGAGGTAGAGGCCACCTCGGTTGCACCTAGGCACATTCAGGCTAGTCACCCTCCTGATCAGATGATAGGGCCTATAGGTGAGAGAGTGACTAGATTGAGAGCACACCAGTCCCTCCTCTCTGCTGCCTTCGTTTCTTCTCTCGAGCCTAAGGACATAGCTCAGGCCCTTGCTGACCTTGATTGGGTCAATGCCATGCACGAGGAGCTAGAAAATTTTGAGAGAAACAAGGTTTGGGACTTAGTTGCATGCCCTGTGGGCGTGAATGTCATAGGAACCAAATGGGTTTTTAAAAATATAGGAACCAAATGGGTTTTTAAAAATAAGCAGAGTGAGGATGGGGTAGTTGTGAGGAACAAGGCTAGGTTGGTGGCACAAGGTTTCACTCAAGTCAATGGGGTTGACTTTGATGAGACCTATGCTCCGATTGCTCGACATGAATTCATTCGCATCTTCCTTGCTTTTATGGCTTCACACCGTTTCAAGATCTTTCAGATGGATGTTCGAAGTGCTTTCTTGAACGGTTTCATTGAGGAAGAGGTGTTTGTTCGGCAACCTCCTGGCTTTGTTTCTGCTGAGTTTCCAGATCATGTGTACAAGCTCTCCAAGGCATTATATGGGCTCAAGCAGGCCCCTAGAGCTTGGTACGAACGGCTCAAGAGCTATTTGATTGGGAATGGTTTTTTAATGGGCAGTGTTGATAGGACCCTGTTTATCAAGCGCAAGTCATCGGATTTTCTTCTGGTTCAGATTTATGTGGATGACATTATCTTTGGAGGGTCGTCTGATTCATTGGTCTCTGAATTTTCTTCCGTCATGAGCTCTGAGTTTGAAATGAGCATGATGGGTGAGCTCAATTTTTTCTTGGGCTTTCAAATCAAGCAAACCCCTCAGGGGATCTTTCTTCACCAGTCCAAGTATACTAGAGACCTGCTCAAGAGATTTGCCATGGCTGATAGCAAGCCTGTTTCCACCCCCATGGCAACTTCTTCTATGCTTGAGCCTGACCTAGATGCTGAGCCTGTAGATCAGAAGCTCTATAGGAGCAAGATAGGACCCTTCTGTACCTTACCTCGTCTCGGCCTGACATACACTTTGTAGTGTATCTGTGTGCTCGGTTTCAGGCTTCTCCTAGGATTTCTCACCTTCAAGCAGTCAAGCAAATTTTTCGCTATTTAGTAGCCACCCCGAGATAGGAATCTGGTATTCTTCTGCTTCTTGTCTATCTCTTAGAGCCTTGTCCGATGCTGGCTTTGCAGGCTGTAAGATAGATAGAAAGAGCACTTCAGGCACATGCCAGTTTCTAGGTACTTCACTTGTCTCTTTGTCATCCAGGAAGCAGACCAGCGTAGCTCAGTCTACGCCGAGGCCGAGTACGTAGCTGCAGCCGCTTGTTGCAGTCCAGTGCTTTGGTTAAGGCAAATGCTTCGAGACTATGGGTTAGAGGTTGGTAGCGTCCCACTCCTGTGTGATAATACCTCAGCCATCAACATTGGCAAAAACCCAGTATAACATTCCAAAACCAAACACATTGATATCCGGTACCAATTCCTTAGAGACCATGTAGAAAAGAGGGATATAGGGCTAGGATTTATGGATGGTGACCACCAGCTTGCCGATATTCTGACCAAGCCCTTAGATGGCCCTAGGTTTGCTACTCTCCGGGGGAGCTTGGCCTGGTTAGCATTGGGGGTATCTAGTAAGGGGGAGCTTGATCTTGTATTATCTGTATTATATTGTTTATTGTTTGCTTCTATTTTAGGGTTTGTTCTAGAACATGCTAGAGTCACAACACTTTCTTTCGGCACCTCTTACCTCTTAGGTTGCTATCATGCGTGATTAGCAATGTCCTCTGCTCTAGCCAGTGAGTCTCACATAGACTTATCGGTTGACCAGGTATGTGGAGGATACCTGGGTAGACAGGGTTTATGCTTGCTCTCTCTAGTAGTCGAGTTTAGGCTTGCTTCCCTATCTTCTGTAGCTAGGAGTGTGCATCGCGCTAGAGTGTGTTGTTTCTCTTCCCTGTTCTATAGCAAACCGGTTTCTGCTTCTTTCCTTCCTCTATGTGCTTTGCCATGAATTCTTATTGTGCGAGGGAGGTTTGAAGTCTTGCATTTGCATATCGTCTTTTTCCTTTTTGCAAGAGCTTTGCCCATTAGGCTCATTGGATTCCACTTCGTTGAGTTTCGGTGTTCCGAATTAAGTTTGTGAGCAAACTTGCTTGATTTGACACGAGTTTGAGAAACGGCTACAAGGAGCTTCAAAATCATTGAGAAAATATTGCAAAACTTGACATTTGCATCTTTCAAAGGTTGGGATTTTTATTGTCAAATGTCGGTACATTTTCTTGGTCTTTGGCAAGATTTTGAAACTGGTGTTGCCTTCTTCTGATTTTGGCTAATCCTTTAGTGGAGTCCATTTATTTTCCCTTTTGCGTAAAATAAAGCAACCAAACATGGGTTTTAATCCCTGAGGTTTGCAGTCTGTAGCCTTCGTGGGTGACCTAGGGGGCAGGTTCCAAGTTACCCTTGGGCTGTGCTCTACTAGCAATCATTCACACTGTAAATAGGTGCAAATAAAATCAAAGAAGGCCTATGCAAAATAACAAAAAAAAGGGGAAGAAAAAGGTCACAAATAAATAAGTCATTGTCGAGCAAATTCTGGACACATTTCTGATTTGGTCATTCTCGATTTGGCAACCTTGTCTTTCTTGGTCTTGATGTTTTGATACTTTGGGAGTATTATATGGGTAGTTATGTGCACTTCTTATCATTTGAGCATATAGACTTTGCCTAACAAATTCTAAAACATAGTAATATATATATTAATAGGTCCAAGAAATAAAATTGGATATCACTTCAAAGGTTAAACCAAAAATACGACCTTGACTTTATTATTGTTTTGTGTTGCTAAATAATTAAAATGAAAAACCTAGGGATGTTCCCCTCACGGCATGCATCATCTTGTTATTGATTTGGTATTTATACGATTGTCATAAATGCAATAAAATAGAGGACGAGGATTCGGAGGAACACTTGAACGAGGATCTTGACCCAAGCCTTGACTCCGAAGTGCAAGGCGAGCCAATAATCTAGTTTATTCTTCTATACCCATGTTTTGATTAAATTTATGTTGCTTTAAATTATAAACTCACATGCTTTACTTTCTGCCTATAAATCTATGTTGTGAGACAAAGAGCTAATAAAAAAACTCGCATGCTTTACTTTCTGCCTATAAATCTATGTTGTGAGACAAAGAGCTAATAGAGCTGGTCTAACTAAAAGCCATTTGAATTACTAGTGTTACTTAAGCACAACCCTCATCCTTTGATATATTTCATTTATCCTGTCCATTGGAAGACTTAGGGAAACTTAGCCTAAAAACTCCTGTTGACTAGTAAGTCTTTGGTTGGCTTAGAAATGCTTAAGTCTAAAGTTGATGGGTTTGAACCTAGCATATCAACGGTACGATCAAGAATGAAGGGTCGATCCTGTACATTGCCTTGCAATAGTATGGCTCGTCGTTGGCCATAACTTAATCGTATATGGAAAAAGGCATCTCATCGGTTAGATCCCATCATTGTCATGGTGTGTATCAAGACCGGTATCTATCGTATCCTTCGCACATGATTGTTGAAAAGCATAGTACAACAGAGTTCTGGAGCACGACTGTTGGTAAAGCATAGTGCTGAGATCATACCAGAACCGCGAGTGCATTACTGTGATAGTGTGAAGTTCCCCGTTCCTGAGCTTCCCTTGATACCAGATAAGCTATGGTAATAGCCCATGCACTTGGGTGCCATTTCTGTCCTAGTGCGAAAAACGTTGTCCGTTGGACATTAAATACTTATACTTGTTGAATGATTTTTTGGATCTGAGGATCTGGCCATAGTTGAGCTCAAGGAGATCACGCCTCTTGGCTAAGAGGGTGAGTCCACCGCCATATGATTGGGAGACGTGCGCCAGTTGTTGTATGGGCATGGGCTCGCCTGTTGTTTTGGAGATAGTACGCGATGGCTATGGGTACTAGTCCACCATGTAAGGGAAGGAGACCATGTCCATGGCTATGGAATGGGTCTGCCTAATTGATTTGGGAACACGTAGGTCATGGCTATGTCTACGGTGTTGCCCTGTGTTGATGAAACCCCCATGAATACATGAACAATTGCATATACTAGCACAATACGTCTTTGATTTCATTAATGGCTAAGTGTTAGGTTCTTTAGTTATGAATTATTGCAAAATTGGCTTTAATGCAAATAAAAATAACCCAGCTTCCACCAAATAGCCATTATCATTATATTGCATTAGTTGGGTATTGGTTCGTGGGCGCGGTTTGATTGCATGCTTACACTCGCACACACCGTCACAATTATAGGAGAAGATGAAGACTATGATCTGTACTCTTGCTATGAGGACGTGGAGCCTGAGGATGATGACGACCAAGACGTTTAGGAGGGACCCCAGTTGCTTGCCTGAAGGAGGATGGGCATAGCCATGGACCCAGAAGTCACCTGCTATCTTTTGTTTTGGCTACCGAGTCTCTGATGAGAGCTCACTTTTGGTATTGTAATATTTTACCTAATCGGCTGCTCAAAAACAGTGAGCCACAATGTAATTTCCCTGTGATGTCATAAACTTATCCCTATGCGTGTATGAAATGATTTTCGGCTTTTGTAATTTACGGTGCCGCGCTAACAAGACAAGATCTGGGTTAGCGCGGGATACACCGAGGCCCTAGAAAATCGGGGGCTGACAGAGCTGGTATCAGAGCATACGACTGTAGGAACCTTAAGCCTTTGGCCGTTAACTAAGGACTCTACGTAATTTACTTATCTATACTATTAAAAAGTTTGTAGTGGTGGTGGTAGTGGTGTTATCAACTTTTGATCTAGGTCCTCTAATCTATCCAATGGCTCAGATTAAGTAAGTCATTAATTATTAAGGGCTCTCAAAAAGATTTTCATAAGTTCCTCAAAACTTGGCTCTTTCTTTAATTCCTCTTCTCATGCATGTTAAAATATTCACTACTCATCTCTCACATGCTTAAAATTTTGTTTTTCAGATGGCTTTCGTGATGTCTAAGGATGGTTGGACGTTCACCTTCACCGGAGGCTTGGATGGTGTGGGCGGAGAGACCCTCCGCATGCTGTACCGTCTGTGTCGTGTGTTGTGTCTCCCAGCTGGACCCCAGTTCACTGGGAGGACTCTTCTCGCACTAGTCCCTGCCTAGGTGGTAGAGACAATTGTGCCCACTGGCCTTTCTGCGGGAGCTTTCCGCTTCACCTCAGAGACACCACACCTTCACCCTGAGGTAGCCGTCGAGGCGTCTGTCTACGACGCTGTAGTCCGTCTTTGTGGCCTCTTTCGTGGAGACTTGGCGGAGACTGACTTGCACTTCTGGCCAGCACGGGTCCCAGGCACAGACACACTTAGGGTGTGTTTGGTTGTGCCATCCTAGACCATCCTAGATGATTTTTGAGATGGAACCAATACGTGAGGGATGGATCTATCTATCCTGATTTTTGTTTGGTTTGTAGAATGACAGGGTCTTGGATCAAATCAAAATGGCTCAACGCACAGTATGTACAAGGAAGCTCAACGCACTGTATCAAAATTGAAATGACATTTTTTTATTTTCAGTATGAGGCACAATAAAATAAATGATATTTAGTAGCCCAAATTACATAAAATTACATAATCAAAACAGACACAAAAATTACACTGTATACCAATTTAAACCAATACAGGAGGATGCACCGTATGTACAAGATTTTTTATTTTCTAAAATAAAGGATATTTAAAACACTATAAAAATGCTCATATGTATATAATGCTACTGCCATATATTTAAAACACTATAAAAAAAGAATTCGTGCAGTGCACAACCACTGGACCTGCACAGAAAATGAATCCAAATAGCATCCGGGCACTAGCTCAAGTGCTCAACCACTGAACAACCACTGCAAATGGAAATAAAAATTGATCAACCATAGAAGACCTGCACCGGAACTACCACTGGACCTAGACAGAAAATGAAAACATCCAGGCACAAGCTCAACATCCAATCAGTGAAAAAGCTCAAAATCCAAGATACATCCAGGCACAAGCTCAACATCCAGTCCACAAGCTCAACATCCAAGATGAAAACAAAAATACAGAATACATAATTCAGGTCGTTCTTATTTCTTATTGCAGCAAATTAGGTTGCAATGAAAATGAAACCGATGGAGCAACTAGAGGACTTGTCGATGATGTGCTCTCTCTCAAACAGGCTATCAGGACCTGCACATAAATATTATGTGATGCATTAGAACATAGCATTCCTACAAACCGTATGCTGAAACTGAAAACATCAGTCAATTTCATGCAAGAAAAGCAGAGTGAAGGATGACCTTAGCACGCCTTCGTTACGGCCTCCAGTCCTTCACTGCTGGCTCTAGTTTCCTGCTGCACAACGTTCTCGCTCAGCAGCGCCAGCTGCAGCCTGTTGTCACCTTTCAGGGCTACCAGGTTAGCCTGCTGTACCACCTGCTTGACCAGGTTTCCCCACGCACGGCTGAGTCGTACCAACAGTCTGTCCTGTTTGCTTGGACGGGGCCGGTCCCGACTTTTGCACACGCTGCTCCAGCCCCACCGACACCCCAGTTGGGAGTTCTCGTCCCGTACCCCGCACCACCACCGCCTCCACACTTTCCCGTGCGTCCTACTGGACCATCTTCGTCTCACCCGCCACCACCTATTGTCGGCACCGACCCCACTTCTGGGAGTCCCAGGCCCTGCGTTCCTTGGCTGCTGGTGCCTCACGTAGGTGCCCACGCTCTCCACCTGAGGGCCACCGCCCGGTGATGAGGAGCGTCACTGCTCGCCGCGACAAGCCGACTCCGCGCTACCAAGAGGACACCGACACCGACGCCGACGTCCCCGGCCAACAACGCCGCTGTTCTCCAGACGACTTCCGGCGAGGAACCGTTCTACCTATGTGACGCTTGTGGCTCCTACCACTAGGTGTAGGTAGCATAGTATTGCACCTGCTGGAGCAATTTTTGCTTTTGTTAGCTAGACTTCTTCACTCGCATGCCACCGTAGTGTGAGCACCGAAGTGACATAGATCTAGCGCTCGCAGGTTCTATAGTTACTTAGAGCATCCGTAGCAGAAATCCTATAGTAGTATAGAAATAGAGTTTTAGAGATAAAGTTTCTGGTGCAGAAAAGGAATCTTTTAGGGTGTAGTGTAAAGTTTGAAAGAATTTTAGAGTAATGGAGAGAGAAAATAGAGTAGAAGAGAGAAAATAGGGATAGAACTTCTGGTGTGGATGCTCTTAGTCGGTCAGCTTTTGCAGAGAGGTCGGTGTAGATACCTCTGCTAGGGTACACTTTTGCACCCAGAAGGCAGCTGACAGTTAGCTGCTAGGGAGTCATGCGTGTAGGCAACTCCGATGCCACTTCTGGGGTGTAGATAGCTTTTGGTTAGCCGCTCTGGAACGATGCTGTTAGAACCTCGATGGATGGTGGTTAGTTAGTATCTCTGTTAGTCATGATGCCACTCTTGTAATGGTGATGTATATATATGGTATTGTACTCCATGTTTATATTATAATGATGATGTTATGTTCACCTTGACCTTTGGCATTTCAGTTGCTTGGAATTTATTTGCATTTGAATTTTCTTCCTGCATGGCATATTGTTTTCATCCTCGTTTAAGCTTAGCTTGTCTTAAGGCCCTTTTCTCCCTTCTTTCCAGATGGTGCTTAGAAGAATCAACAGGGTTCATGCAGGCGTTAACCACCGCAACCAGATGCCCCGCCGCCTCGCCATGGCGGAAGGCGAGGCAGCACCCTGCTGCCCTCGCCGCTTCTTTGGCGGCGGTGGCGAGACGTGGCGAGCCCGTGCATCTTCTGGTCCACCGGCCAATCCTACCATGGCAGACGTAATGGCACATCAAACTCGTCTCCTACAAGCATTGTACGCCACCCATCTGAACCAATCCAACCGCCAAGGCTCCAAACTTGGTGATTTTCTCCGTACCAAGCCACCTAGCTTCTCTCAAGCTAATGAACCTTTAGAAGCAGACGACTGGTGGTGCAGTGTGGAGAAGAAACTTAGGCTGGCCCATACCCGTGAAGAAGATAAAGTGACATTTGCCACTCACCTTTTGGAAGGAGCCGCAACCGATTGGTGGGATAACTTCCTGGCTGTTAGAGAAAATGCTGCAGTCGAGGAAGAAGAGGAGGAAGATGAGGATGAAGAAGAGGAGGAAGATGAGGAAGAAGAGAGTGAAGAAGATGAAAATAACGCTGGAGGAAACCAGCGTCATAGGGGTGCAAGAAACGATGTCACTAGGAATGTTGCTGATATGGATTGGGCTCTACCTGAAGAAGAAATCCCAGCTCCCGACATCACTTGGGAGGAGTTCACAACAGCTTTTAGGACGGCCTTCATCCCAGCCGGTGTTAAGAAAATGAAGAAGAATGAGTTCAAAAACCTCAAGCAAGGCAATATGACGGTGACTAAATACCTCACTAAATTCAATCACCTGGCCCGCTATGCACCAAAGGAAGTTGAGGATGAGGAAGATAAGATAGAGAAGTTCTTGGACAGACTTCACCAACCAATGAAAGTCCAGCTCAGCACCCATGATTTCACCAGTTTCGAACATCTGGTGAACAAGGCCCTCATTCTGGAGAATGAGAGGAAGGGATTGGATAGTCTGCGAAAAAGGAAGTTTGCTCAGAAAGGGCAGAGTTCTCATCAAGGATCGTATACTCACCCTTCCAAGCAATGGAAGCCTACCACCTACCAGGGCCCGCAGTTTGGAAGCAACAACCCCCGCTCCTCGGGAACTCCTTTCCGTACCCCTGCCCCTGCATCTCAAGGACAAAAGACTCCAAGCACTACTTTCAATCAGAACTGCTTTCATTGTGGAAAGCCAGGACATTATGCAGATGTTTGTCCTGACAAGAAGATCACTCCTATCCGCTTCAACCTACCAGCTACTCCTGCCCGCGGTTTTCAGACCCCAGGATCGGCTAGGAGGGGAGTACCTCAGACCCTTCGTACACCCCGTTCCGCACCTACCCAAGGACGCAGAAGGCTGAACAAATTACAATAACCGCCTTACGGTTATTAGACGGGGTTAACCACTATTTAGCGGTTAACAACAATAGACCACATGTATCACATGTTATATCCCATTGTAACTTTCTCCTCATATACTCTATATAAAGGGGTTGTGTCCCCATTGTAATACAAGAAGAATGAATAAAGATTACACATTGTGTCTCAATCTTTCTCAATCCTATTGCTGTGTTAATAGTTCTACAACACGTTATCAGCATGCTCTTGAGAGATTTTTATATTGAAGAAAGGAGGCGGCCGTGCATCAATTTTCCTGCGGACCGTCATCCACAACAGCGGCGAACTACAGCCTATTCCTGCAATCATGCTTCGGTGCTAATCATGATTAGCACAAATGAGAAGTTGGATCATGTTGTCAACAGAGGCATGTAGATGATGCTTACGTACCGATAAGGTTATTTAATCCTGAATCATTGTTCTAAGTAGTGAGTAGTACTAACCGTGACTAGCAAAATTGGATATGAATCATGCGCTGCTTTTGATTTTGAATCCATTTTTTTGTGCTCTAACGATGGCATGGCATCATAAGCACTAGATTGTTTCTAGTCTAATTGGCATGCAGTATGTAGTGCTTGTAGCACTGCAATTCACGGCCAAATGCACTTCATAAGTAGCGGTTAATTAATGTAATTGCAAGCACCAGTGGTAGAGTAACCGCAGTCCTTGCCAAAAACCTTCTACTCATCCATGGCAGTATGCACATGACAAGTGATTGGTCGTGTAATTCGGTGCATGAAGCATGGCTGTTATCTGAGAGAAATCTCTTCCCGGAAACCTTCTCAATTTACAAAATCCTTTTTTTTTGCAACAATTGCTAGTCATGGAAAGGTTGCAATAAATAAAGGATATGTGCTCGTTGATCAAATTGCTTCTTCTATCAATAATCAGAAGCAATTAAAAACAAGATCAGTGACTTGTAGTCCGGACAAGTGAAAAAAAAAAGGCTATTGGCACAGCCTTACCCGGCAATGTCTGCACTGCACCCTCGGTGTGGTCACTCCAGCGAGGCAGGGCGCCGTCTGACCCGGCGTGGCCTCGATGCGGCGGAAGCCGGTCAGTAAAGGCACTCGGTGTTGGGGGAGGCGGTGGCGTCGGTGATGACCGGCCAAGGCTTCGGCAGATGTCGTGGCACAGGTCGGCCTCGATGCAGCATCGATTCTGCCTGGCCAAGGCGCTACTCCGTCGGCGGTGTCCGGCCCAAAGCGGTGGCGGTTGCTAGTGGCGCACCGGCCGGCGGTGCTTGGCGCAACTCCCTCCAGTGACGGCGGAGTCGGGACAGAGTCGGTCAACCTCGGTGTGGCCTCCCTGCTGCCCGGCCCCGGTGCAGCCTCCCTGCAACCCCACCCCGAATAAGTCAGCACGGCTTCCGGTGTGGTCGGCGTGGCTTCCCCGTCACCCGACCTTGAGGCGGCAGGCATCGTCGTGGATTGGTCAAGGACGACCTTCGTTGGAGGAGGAATAGCGGCGATCGAAGGACGGCGTGATGGAGGAGCTCCGTGGGGAGGAGCAGGCCGACCTCGATCCAAAGCATTGCGGTGAGGCTCTGGCTCAATTCGGCTTGAGGTCAGCGGATCCCGGCAACGGAATGCCGGATTTGTCGCCGGTGCTGGTTGCCGGAGCTCCGACTGGCGGGGTCCCAAGGCGGCGGCGGCTGTGGGGACTAGTGGTGGCAACCCTAGCCGCCCATGGCTGGAAGAAAAGAAGAATGAATAAAGATTTTCTATTGTGTCTCAATCTCTTTCAATCCTATTGCTGTGCTAATAGTTTTATAACAATCCGTATACTAAAAGTTATGTTGTAAGCCGTCTGTAGCTCGCTTCTTTGGTGGGCTTGGCCTGATTATATTACCCTATGCATATACTATTATTTATGCTTCTATCACTTTTTATGGTCACGTGGACGAAGTATAATACTATTACAATGCATTGGGTATGTATGAATCATGTGCATCAACGTATAATTTTATCGGTAATAATTATCAATGTCTCATACAATTTATGTGTATTCATTTGTCACACACATGATATTCATTTTAGTTCATCAATCAATATTTATTTTAGCTAATAAATCAATTTCTCATTGTACGTATTGTTCGGGAAAATATCCGTTCCGATGGCTATCCGATCATAAGTTATTTGTATTCGTCCGAGCATTATTTATATTTGTATCTAACACTAATTGTGTTGGAATATGTGAATCTGTAGCCAACAAAACATATGGATACAATATATAATATGACTGGTTTCAATCCGTATCGGATCCGTTTCATCCTACCGCTACGGCCTACGGCAGAGGAGCCGGGTCGGTCCTGTCCACCACCGGGCAATCGGGCACCACTCCATCGGTATAAAAAGGGTGGGGGGTTGGGTTTTAGGGTTTTATCATCATCGAAAAGAGTGGAAAGCACGCTCGATCGAAGATGGCGATGCTGCGATCTGCGCTCCGGCGAGCGGCCGAGGGCGTCGGCCCTTCCCCTCTCCACGCTCTCCTGCCACGGGGCGCGGCCTGTCTCCGGCGAGCGGCCGATGGCCCTTCCCCTCTCTGCGGCCTCCTGCCACGGGGCGCGGCCGGCCTCCTGCGAGCGGCCGACGGTCCTTCCCCTCTCTGCGGCCCCCTGCCACGGGCCACGGCCGGCCTCCGGCGAGTGCCTGAGGGCCCTTCCCCTCTCCGCGGCCTCCACCCACGAGGCGCGCCGCCGCAGGGCCCTTCTCCCCGCATGCTTCTCTCTGGCGGCGTCCTCCCACGGCGAGCGCCGCCGCATGCTGCCCTTGCGGCCCCTCGCCTCTTCAGCACCACCAACGGCGGCGCGGTGCGTACCATTCCGTCCCATCCGAAATTTATTTTTTTTTCTTCCCCGGTCGATCTGCTAATTAGATTTCCCACCGCACCTGCTATACCGTAGTAGTACTAGTAGAGAGCTAGGCATGTTAAAAATCACGAAAAAAATTTAGTTACAGCTCTATAAAATCCTACGTTTTCTAGATCAAAATCCCATCTTTTTTTCCTACCTAGTCGATCTCCTAGCTAGAGATTGCGTCGATCTTTGACATCCAAAGGTCCGCGACCAACTTGGGCCGAACCATACTTCCTTTCTAAAAAACAGTTAGATCAAAATTAACAAGTTGAGTATTCAAAACCAACAAGCGCCTCCTCCTTCAGGTTCCTATAAGCACATAATGTTCATAGACTCTGCAATTCTTTTTTTTCTGTTCATTCTCTTCTTTTATATCGCGACATCGCCCATATCTTTTCTGTCTTCATATAATTATAATTAAGCTGAAATCAGCAGGGTGGTGCATCAGAGCTGGAAAAGGCCAAGGAGGAGAAGAATAGAGAGTTGCTTTACCTACTTCTGAATATTAACAGCTCAAATACGCTGGATAAGAGGAAAGAACTGTTTGATCTGCTGCTGCGGATTAACAGTTCCAGTACACTGGCAGACTACGAGCTCATCGAGGAGAAAAAAGAAGAGTTGCTCGACTTGCACCGTCAAGCAACTAAGTCACTTCACAACATCTTATGGTATGTTTAATATGTATCATGCATAAACTTGTTATTTTTATGTCAGACTTTAACTTTCTAGCTAACTCAAACAAGTTCTAAATTAAATCTGAACTTGAATTTCCTTCCATTTGAATTGTTATAGTTCTACGCTCGAGCCAGAACCCACTCTCGCATGTGCATGCCAACTAAACAACATAGCAAGAACAAACTACTATTTCTGTCCAATAACCATGCATATCATGTACAACTCCATGGCGTGAAGGCTGCCACCGTGTGGGTTGGGATTGTGAGGGAGAGAGATTGAAGGAAATGGGATCTAGATCTGAAAATAGCGTGATTTGTTTCCCAAAGGTTGGTCCGGTTGGTTCACTCAATCCGATCCGAGTGTAGACTACCTATTACACCATGTGTAGGATATATTAGAGATGTCAAGTAAGCAGTATATATATGAGAAGCGCTAGTACACACTTCCATTAATTGTAAGCTTTTTTTTAGAGGACCATTAATTTCAAGCTTGTCCCTCATTTACGGTTGATTCATCTTTTCTACACTTTTATTTGGTGTGTAGGGTCAAAAAAAGGCTCGCAAGGATGCATCCTTTTGTTTTGGGTCTGATACTAATGTGGCCTTTCATCTTGATTGCGAAGCTGACGTTTGATATACTTGAATACATCTTCTGAGTTGTGGTGAAGATGGGCCAATTGCTGATGCATGATCTGTTTCTCTACAATGGTGTGTTAGTTGGTCAATCATCAGGTTTTACTATGTGTTATGGTTGCTTTGTATGACATAATAATTACTCTATGCTGTTGGAGTATGTTATTAGCCTTGTAATTAGTGTTTTAGAAGGCGCCAAGCGCTAGTCGGGCGGTTGACTGGCGCCTAGCGCCTAGGGCGGGATTAGGCCGGGATTTGGTGGCCTAGGTGGGCCTATGTGACACCTAAAAATTACTTTCATAAGTTTTTCCGAATCCTAAAGCAATTAGGAGATTAACTCTAATACCTTGCTGATTGGGCCCCGCCCAATCCTAGCACAACTCAAACTCATCCCTAAACCTCCCTATATAAACCCCCAATCAACCCTAATTCTTTTCCCTAAACCAATCTATCACGGTGCCATCGCCATCTCATTGTCGTCCTCGCGCCGTCATCACCACCGCGCTTCCTGGTGCAGCCGTCGGCAAGGTAGCCACGTCGCCATCTCACTGTCCTCTGCCTTGCCTTGCACAGCGTCGTTGCCTCCCTTGTCTTCGTCGCCGGCTGAACCATCACTCGCCGACGTCTCCATGCTGACGCCGCCTTGCCCCTGCCCGTCTCCTTCCTCCTCCCGCGCGACGCCGCCGCACCTCCTCCACCGTGCGCCGCTACCCGTGATGCCGCCGGAGTTAGCCCCTTGCGCGCCGTGCCACCACCCGCGCCGCTGCTGCACCATGAGGTCGCCGCGACGGGCCCCGCTCTGGCTGCCGCCAGCGTAGCCCGGCCCGCTTAGCCCTATGCCGCCGCCGCTTGCATCGCCACAGCCTGCCACCGCTGTCGCGTCGGGCGAGCCGCCGCTTCATCTCGCCGCCGTCGCGGATCGCCGCCCGCCGTCACCAGACCACCGCCCGCCGCCGGCCCCACTCCTCCTTCCTCTCTTTCTTTCTCTCCTTTCCTTTCTCTCTCTACCTCCCTCACTCTCCATCTCTCTGTTTCCTCTCAGTTTCCAGCCACATCTAGCAGCTCCTCCCCTTATCCTCTACGCGTGGGCTGTTCTACTACGGTGCAGGCCCACAAGCTACAATACAATTTTTCAATTTCCCGAATTCCAGTGAATAGTATTCCCTCACTATTTTGCTACGCATTCATCCGAACTCCAAATCCGGCGATCCAGTTTTTAAAAATCCAAAAAATTCATATTCGGGCTGCTTATTCCATGAGCAGGTTAGGAGTACAACCAGGAGTTTGTTGCGGAGTATCCAGAGGGTGCGCAAGACTACTAGCGGCTTCTGTTCAGTGCGTGTCCGTGGCCATAATGGGACACCATTACTAATGTTTATTTGCTTCTTAGTTGCATTCAGTGAAGACTTATGGTCATTATAAACTATTGTAATAAGTGGAGCTGTTGCACTCTGATTATTTTATTTAGTTATGCAGTGTGGTAATGATAATTCATCTTTATTTACTGTGAGTATGAGCATGGATCCTTGAGACTCATACCGTTGACACAGAGGGTTCGGTTTAGTAAAACCGGGTCATGACAGGCTAGGCCGATACGTGTCTGGCACCTAAATAATATGGAATTGTTCTACTGAAGCTCAATTCACCATTTAGTAATATCTATCTTCGATCGAAGTTTTTGTTTTCTTTCGGTTATAAAGCTTTCTGCTGTTCCTTGTTAGTCGTTTGATCTAATTTAGGTTGAAATGTTTAAACTTGTTTGTTGTCTAGCCAAAGTCTAATTTGTTATGTTTGCATGATGTATCACTGGCGCGTTGGCTTGAGCAGAGCATTGTTTTGTGCTGTGCTACGTTACATGGGCAGGCAATGGTGCCATTCAACGTGGTGTTCCGGTCCCTCTCTTTTATTTCTTTTCAGCTTATGACTGTTTGAGCCATTTGAAACGGCAAGGCTTCGGGTATCATCATTTTGGATGCTGGATTAAGAAGAGAATAACAATATTTTCTCCACTCGTTTCCCAAAGAGAGAAGCTTTCAGCATTCCTAGGGATTGGGAATGTGATATACAGATTTGTTTTTTTTATCACATGGAATGGGTGGAGCTAGGAACAATAATTTGCCACGCACGCCACTCTTCATAAGCTGAAAACACTGTAGCATTAGCCATTAGGCCCTTGAAAACACTGTAACTTCATGCAACAACACTGCATAGCGTGCCATTCACTACAGGAAAACGATTTGTTTTCGACGGTCACACATATTTTCGTCGGCCGAGAACAAACCGACGTAATTATAAATATTATTTTGTCGGCCCCCACAAAACCGACAAAAATATTATGCCCCTTTATCAGTCTATCTAAACCATTTGTGAGCTGAGCTGCAATATAAACCCATGTTCTGCATTCTGCCGACATTCACCCGACATTTAGACTTCTGATAATAATTCAAATATGACATACAGATAACCCCAGGTAACTAAACCCTAAAGGAATCGATTTCTTTTCTAAGATGATGAAATGTAAAGCACAATCTGATCAATTCGGAGCTTTTGGACAGCACATACTACTCTCGAATTCCAACAGCCCCAGGCAAATCTCAAAAGAATATCTGCAAAAAAAAATCCTAACTTTCAGTCTCACACCCAAAATTGATGCAACTCAATTATGTAGAACTACAACATCCTGTCAAGCAACAACACCAAAAAATGTAAAGAGCTTACAAACCTGTCCAGTCTAATAAGTCATTCATTTGAAAGGTCATGCAGACATTTTTTTATTAATCACCTATATAGTAACTTACTAAATTTTGGGCCATTTCACACATGAATATCCTTATGAGTGAAATAAAAACTGAATTTAGTGGCAAGAACAAGACGTGACATTTGTACATGGATCAAAAAAAATTTCAGGCAGTGGAACACCATACACGGTAAACCAGTGCAATTTGCATGAGCATCTGCTACATCAAAATTTGCAGGCTGCAACCTACTAATGCATTTTGGCCATGGCCATTGCTGGCAAGAACTCCAGACCTTTAGACTACAGATTGCTCCACTCGCAAGTTTTCTAAGAGGACCAAGCAACCTCTACCAAAATTTTCTCAACCAAAATTAAGCACATAATGGGAGCTATAATCAAATTAACTACCATGGACAGGTGCAGGCACATTATACATACACGCATGCATAGACATACACCTGGAGATGATATTTTACGTTTCAGCAGGGTTGTTCTCTGATTGTTTATTACCCCAAAAAATGAAAACAAAGCTCCTCATTGCTTATTTGATATGTCACGAGAAAAACTTGGCAGTTACTGTATTGACAGGGTCAGTTGATATCTGGATTCCATAGACAAAATTCTAACCCAAATCTATATAAACTTTATTTATCTAAGCAATGACATTTGTTCCATGTGGTGGTAAGTAGTAAGAAATGTTCGATCTCTTATGTCCCTATCTGATAGCAGTCTGAATTGGTACTTATTTTTCAGGTTAAAGCTACCTATAAGCAAGCTCTTCTGAATTTCCATCTATACAAAGTAATAAGATTTAAGAAGCGATATTTACCAATAGGTCAAAGCATATGATACGTTCAGGTTTATTTCCTGCCTAAAGAAAAGCTCCTTCATGTTTTTAAGTAGCAAACCCCAGGTCTTAGGACTAAAAATTGTGCTAATGAGCAACCAGTTGCTACTAAACCAACAAACAACAAAACATGCAATTCCAAATTCAAAGCTCCAAATTTTACTCGAAGAAGGTATATAAATTTCAACAGAGCTGTAAATAAAGAACACATACCATGATGCCCTTCTCTGGTTGCAACGTGTAACGCATCATACACTGACATGTTGTTCACAGCGAGCGTTGCTGGAGCAGCTCAACCACCATCAATATCAGGTGTACTTTCAACAACATTTGTTTTATGCAACTGTATGACATGACTGAAAATGTCAAACAAAAACTATAAAACCTTTGGGTCGCCAACTATCTAGTATCTGGTTAACTTCTACTCCTTCAATAGAAGAGTTTCTGCAAGGAACAACCTTGTACACAGCATTTGGTTTCCCATATCAAATAAATCTAGAGTCTCATTCATAATATCTATTGATATGCAACCAACCTTTAGCTAATCCACTGTTAAAAATTAAAAAGATAATTGATTGTGCGATTTGCAGAATGAATAACACGGTAATTCAAAGCGCTAGGTGAGAAGCCTAACATACTTTTGCCACATTGAAGACTACCAAATGATCAAATCCTCCAGGAAACTTTCCGCCTTTCCCTGTCATCGGTAAAAAAAACACATTTTCAACACTTCAACAAAATGGTGACTTGCTCCTAAAAAACACAGCCATGGAAATAGCACGTAAACACAAATAGCACGGAGCGACCGAACCGAGTCCGGTGGCATTTTTATGCCTGACCGGACTGAGTCTGATGGCCACCGAACTAGGTCCGGTGGAGGTGTCGAGTGTGAGCGCGGGAGAGAATGGACGCACAGGATTTGAATCCCGTCACACCACGTGGTTGGATTGAGTCCGATGGATCACTGGACTAGTGTGACATCCTAATAAAATTATAATGTCACATACTAGAAATAAAAGAAAATAACAAGATAAAACATAAAATAATAATAGGAAGAAGGTCCTAACAGGCTTGGATAGCCTAATTAGGCCCTAACTAAGCCCCAAACCCACTCCATCTAATCCTAGACCCACTAGGACTCCTATTTGACCAAATAAGACCTAATTCTAGCCCAACACAAATTCAACCCATAATTGGATTGACCCAAGCCGACCCAAGCCATATATAAACCCCTCTAGGGTCTCCTGGTCGGCCATCACACCCCAACCCTCGAAACCCTAGTCGTCGCCTCGGTTTTCGTGCCAAACCCAATGCATATCGAGGTAATTCTCGAATTCCACTGCCCAAACTCCAAATCCAAGGCCAACACGTTGTAGAGTTCGTCGTGCTGATCAATTTGACTATATGGAAGTCCAAATTTGGTGGAGAATTGGAGGAGATATGGAGCGCCGAAGAGTTGGCCGGAATCCGCCGCCGCCTCGTCGCACGTTGGCCAAGACACCACGCTGCTGCTGCCAATCCTGCAGCGCCACGCCTCCGCCGGTCTCGCGCTCGTGTCTTTGCACACGCCACCAGCCTACCAAGCCGCCGCAGGTCCCGCCACCGCCGCCTCGTCTGCGTGTGCACGCGCGTGACGCCGCCCGCCACTCCGGCTCGCCACACGCCCACCTCCGGTTGGCCGCCGCCCGCCGTGTCCCATGCTGCCTCGACCACATGGAGCCGCCGCCTATTGCCGCATGCCGTGTCGCCATCGCCACGCGCCCGATCCAGCAAGCCGCCACCATAATCTCGCGCCACAGTGTCCCGCCGCCTGCGTGATTCGCGTCCATGTCGCGTCGCGCCGCGTGTCGGCGAGTCGCCGCGCAAGCCAGCCCGCCGCCGGTCGCTTTTTGGGTTTTGCCTCGGTTAACCGCCGGTTAACCCGGTTTATTCTTTTCTAGGATTTTCTATTTCCCCAAAACATCCACGAATTGTTTAGGGAGTTTCCGAACTCCAATTGAGATGATTCCAAAACCTAAAAATCATAAATAATCCCAAGAATTTTATATATTTTTATCATACTATTTTCTCTGTGTTTGTTATTTATTTCTGTTTTGATTCTTTTTCGCCTAGAACCGACATTCACCTGCTGTCCGGGAGACGTTTCGAAGCCGTTCGAGGGAGGAGAACCAGAACCTAACTTCTTCGAAGGCAAGCTAGATTCATGTTGAATTTCTAGTTTGCTAAAATTTAATTATTCCATGCTTATTTACATTGCATGCTTTAAATATCATCGTATGTGTTACCTTGTTCCGATTTCATATTAGTCCTCTACTGATATGATGTAGCCTACCATTGTTAGCCCTTTTGGTACTATTTTATTAGCCTATCCTTGTGTAGATGCTTAGCCTAGCTTCTGGGTTTGGTAGTTGATAGGTTTCACATATTATTAACTGGTACCCGTGGAGTCTTGGCTTCGTGGTGCTGTTTTTGGTAAACCTAATCAACTAAAATCAACGTGGTGTGTGTTGATTTGAGGAGACCTAGAAGAGGCGGATTTTGGGCTTGTGGTTGAGATGTGCAGGTCTCCTCTGTCATATAAGGACCGTATACTTGTGATTACCATATCGAACCTGAACCGTACAGCCACTTGTGCCTTCTGGCCCTAATCTATTAGCGGTAGAAACCTAGCTTCCACTGTACTCGTAATGGACGGACGTGATTCGCAATCACCGGTTCCGAATGGCTAAAATGGGGGCTAACCTCATGCGGTGCGCTATTAGGTCTGGCTGAAGGACTGCGCATGACTGTCGGCCTGGTCGAAGTGTACCGTATGGGGCGCGAAACCAAAAGAAAGGGTACATTATGGGGCAGGTGAAAGCAGTGAACGGTTTTGTACTGTTTCTCTCTCGGGATGAGACAGGGCTTGTGGGGAACGTGTACACACTCTGCAGAGTTAAAACAATCATGGTAGCCGTGTCCGCGGTTATGGGTGGGGGAAAGAAGTTTGACACAAGGTAGTCCAATGGGTTTTAATTAATTAACTTGATGGTAGTGTAGGCAGGGATTGCCTCTCTTGGAGCTGGTTAGCCGTCCCTTGGCTACGCTCGTGTATGATCATGTGTTCAATGAATCAAGAACAAATAAACAAGTAGATATGTGACATTTTAGCAAAATAACCATACCCATCCATTGACCTTGCATTCATTTAATAAGGACAGCTTGCTGAGTAGCCGTGTACTCATTATATGGACCACGGATCTTTTGTTCAGGTCAAGAATCCAGCAACGGTGCTAGCTGTGACTAGGAGGGTCAAGGTGATTAGCCGCGCGTTCCGGGTCAACCTCGGGATATCATCGCTTTCAGTCTTCCGCTGTGTTTTCTTTTGTTATTGAATTAAGTCCTGTGCAAGACTATGTAATGTCTATGTCAACTGGGATGATATTTATGCTATGTATACTGTTAAATTTTAGTTAAATCCAATGCCTGCGATGATATTCCAAATGTCCTTGAGTGCAATACTAGCTATGGTCTTCTGGGACTAGTATTCGGTCACTCAAGCCGGTAGAAATACCGGGGTGCATGACAGATTTGGTATCAGAGCCAGGTTGACTCTAGGATACCGTAGTTAATTGCCTAAGACCCTATGGAGCTGAAAAACCTTTTCAAAAATAGTTATAAATTCTCTTTTCCTCATATTTATTATTCTCTCACTCTACCTAACTTGTATGCCTTTTTCCCTTTTAGATGGTGCAAATACTGGACGAAGAAGGGATGCCGATGCTGCTGCATGGGATACTGAAAGAACTCGGGTTCGAAGACCCGTTGCCAGACTATGAATGTCAAAGGGTTCAAGTGGACACCTTCATGCAATGGAGGTGCAAATTAACTATAGCCCCAAGGAAGCATAACGCCGAGGAAACTCCAATGGTGTTTAACACGTTTGCAGACGATGAGACCGTGTCACATCAGACAGTGGCCCGCGAAGCAATCCTTCATATCGGTGACATATATGAAGAGGAAGTAAAAGGAACCCAATACCACTTCCTGCCGCGTCGACATCGCTTTGCTGCCAGGAGAGAACCAAGCGAAGTCCATGAGTTCACTCAAGAGTCAAACAAACAATTAGTAAGTGAATCTCGGTACGTGAAGAATCTTGACCGTCTATACCAGGCCAAGGCCGAGCAAGCGGAGAGGTTGATCAAAGAACTGGATCGCATAAATAAGGAGGAGCAGGACAAGAAAGAAGCTTATGCAAAAGAGAAAAGAGAATTCTACCAGGCAAAATGGGCACAGAACATGCGCATTGCTGCTGGTGAGTTAATGAGAATTGAAGTTGAGAAAAAAGAAGAGCAACTAGAAAAGGAAAAGGTCACGGTGGAGAACTTGAAGAAAACGCTAGAACACAAGAGGAAGGTATACAAGGAGGAGTATGACAACCTGCAGGAGGACCTCGACACCGTCATGGGATGGGGTGAAGAGCTTCGCGAACGAGAGAAGAAAGTAAAGGCGCGTGAAAAAGAAGCGAAGAACAAGGAAAGAAGCCTCGACGAGCGAGCTAAAGAGCTAGAACAAGCAAACGAGGACATGAAGGAATACCTGAACTTCAGAATGGGCAAGATGCATGAAGCAGAGAAGGCCTTCGAGGAACAAAAACGAAAGTGGGAAGAACAGCACAAGCCCTCGGAAAGGAAGAGGCCCTGCACGAGGAGCACAAGTCGAGCCCCTAAGAATTAAGATTGTATTAGCCTAGATCATATTTTAATAAAGATGTTTGGAGTGGACCGTATCAATTTAAATTTCCCAGTGTGATACGGCTACTCAGTACTTTAGCATATTAAGGAAATATTTATTAGTTTAATTTTGGTGGTTGTGAATTGTTTAAATTTCCACAACGACATGGGATTCAAAAAGAAGAATTCGAAGGCGTGTGAGGAAGCAATAAAGAAGATGAAGCTGGAAGGATTTCACCACGTAGAACAAACAGGTTTTCCAAAAAAAAAAACCGTCCGTACAACCGTACCTGGTGTCCGTACAGTACTGTACCCAGCGTCTGTACAGTCCGTGCAGAAGCGAAAATTAGTATTTTCGTCTTTTAGAAACTAATTTTCCCGAGTAAAGTAAAACTTACATTACTCCCTAAGTACCGAAGATAAACTAGATATTAATAAGGCAGTATTATAACAATTAATTTGTTGCCTGTCAGTGTATACTATGTGATGAGTTGCGTCTTAAATTGCAACTAAGCGGCATCTGCCGATACGCTTGGTTTCTTGCTGGATCTTAATTGTTTGGATCTTTGTAATGAGTGCCAGAAAATTGTTTTCGCAAATTATTTTCGTTAAAGGATGTCGCAACCGTCTTAGTTGTTCATCTTTCCTAGTTCTTTCTTGGAGCAGATGCCGAGAGGAAGAGGAACGGGTCGTGCCATGCCCGCAGGCCGAGGCCGAGGTCGTGGACGTCGTGCTGCAACACCAGTCGGCGGAATGGAAGAAGCTGCGAGTCAGAATCAGCATCAAGTGCAGCAAGAAGAGGAGGCTGTCCCCCAAGCCAATGTTGCTGCTCAGCAGGCTCCACAAGTTGCCGCGGCTGCACCGCCACTTCAACCCGCAGCTCAACAGCAGCAAGACAATTTGGTCCTGCAAGCACTGAACCTGATTGTGGAAAGGTTGACTAACCCACCAGTTCAACAGCAAGCACCCCAAGTTGCGCCATACCACCCGCAGTCTAAGTTCAGCGACTTCATGAGGACAAGGCCGCCACAGTTCTCAGGAAACAGGGATCCGGCAGTAGACGATGGATCAGGGACGAGAAAGAAGTCAGATCGGTGGATTGTGACGACTATGAGAGAGTCCAACTTGCCACCCATATGCTGAAAGGGAATATTGCCCATTGGTGGAAAAATTACTGCAATGCCCACCCAAATTACCATAACCTGATGTGGGATGAGTTTGTGGAGCTGTTCAAGAACACCTACGTGCACCAGAGCATGCGGGATGAGAAGAAACGTGAGTTTGAAAACCTACGTCAGGGAAACATGACCACCGCTCAGTACATCAACAAGTTTATTGAACTATCGCGCTATGCTTCAGACTTAATTCCTACTGAGAAGGCTAAAATCTAGAGGTTTACTGAGGGGATGGACTCAGGCATGAGGATACAGTTGCTGCCTTTCCAATGCCAAGACTTTGAGCAACTGACTGAGAAGGCTATAATCTTGGAAGGAGCTCAGCGCAAGCACAATGGGGACAGAAAGAGGAAGATGAACTTCCAAGGGCAAAATGACTGCAACGTTCATCGTCGCTTTCCGCAAGGGCAAAACTCTAGTAGGCTGCAATATCAGGGACACAACTATCAAAACCAAAGGCAGGCCTCGAGTTTTGTGCAGAAATCACAGGGCCAGAGTTAGTCTGTCAATCAGCATGCTCATCGACCAAATCCTAATGCAAACCAAGGCACAAACAGGAGTGCGTCAGGAGGAGCCACAGGAGTCACCTGTTTCCGGTGCAATCAAGTGGGACATTATGCTCATCAGTGCCCGACAAAGCCGGAAAATCAGCAGCAAAAGAATCAAGAAGGTGCATCTTCGCACGTGGGTTCAAACAAGAGTGTCCACAACGCCCCGAGGAATACACCGAACGTGGGAACGGGACGCATTAACCACGCCACCGCTGAAGAAGCTTAGGAGGCACCGGACGTTGTGCTTGGTAAGTTCCTAGTGAACTCAGTACCCGTTACCGTTTTATTTGATTCTGGAGCTTCGCATTCTTTTATTACAAAAGACTTAGTGGTTAAAAATCAATGGGGAATAGTACTTTTAAAATAACCCCTAATAATTCAATCCCCGGGGGGATCCATGAAAACAAGTATGGGATGTCTAGTAGTGGAAATAGAAATTGAGGGTTCTAAGTTCTTGTCAAACTTAATTATGTTGGATTCCAAGGGAATACCAATCATTTTGGGAATGGACTGGTTGATGAAGTACAAGGGACAGATCGATTGTGCTAGCCGAGCAGTCACCTTGACCAACGCCGATGGAACACAAGTCCGATATGAGTCAACCATGTCAAGCCGTCCAGTTGGAGCGGTACATCAGCTAGAAGTGAGGGCGACTAGCAAGGAGCGACCGCCATTGGAGGAAGTACCAGTTGTTAGTGAGTATCCAGATGTGTTTCCGGACGACTTGCCAGGGTTACCACCTGACCGTGATGTGGAGTTCACTATTGACCTGCAGCCAGGCACTAACCCAATATCTCAACGGCCGTACCGCATGAATGCCAATCAGATGGCTGAGGTGAAGAAGCAAATCCAAGAGCTGAAGGACAAGGGATTTATCAGACCTAGTACGTCACCATGGGGCTCACTGGTGATATTCGTGAAGAAGAAGGAGGGCACACTCAGGATGTGTGTAGACTACCGATCACTCAATGAGGTGACCATCAAGAATAAGTACCCCCTACGTCGAGTGGATGATCTGTTCGATCAATTAGAAGGAGCTTGTGTGTTCTCGAAGATTGATTTGAGGTCCAGGTACCATCAAATTAAAATCCGAAAGGAGGATATTCCGAAAACAGCATTCACCACTCGTTACGAGTTGTACGAGTTTTTGGTAATGTCTTTTGGCCTTACTAATGTCCCGTCACATTTCATGAGTATGATGAATAAAATACTTATGGAATATTTGGATAAGTTTGTCGTGGTATTTATCGACGACATTCTGATTTATTCGAAGAATGAGAAAGAACATGCCGAACATCTTCGAATAGTGTTAGACATTTTGAGGAAGAACCAGTTGTATGCCAAGTACAGCAAGTGTGACTTCTGGTTGAAAGAAGTGTCTTTCCTAGGACATGTTATTTCAGAAGGAGGAGTGTCAATTGATCCCTCTAAGGTCAGTGAAATTTTGGACTGGAAGGTACCGAAGACGATGACCAAGGTCCGTGGATTTTTGGAATTGCCGGATACTATCGCCGATTTATCGAAGGATTCTCCAAGATCGCGAAACCTCTCACATAGTTGTTGAAGAAGGATATGAAATTTCAGTGGACCCCTCAGTGCCAGGAAAGTTTTGAAACCTTGAAGAGCAAGTTAACCACCTCCTCGGTCTTGGTATTGCCAGACCTACATAAGGATTTTGAGGTGTATTGCGATGCATCATTCCTGGGATTGGATTGTGTGCTTATGCAAGAGGGAAAAGTAGTAGCTTACGCTTCCCGGCAATTAAAACCACACGAACTCGGGTATCCGATCCATGACTTAGAGTTAGCTGTAGTTATGTATGCACTAAAAATTTGGAGACATTACCTTGTTGGAAATCACACGGAGGTATACACAGACTACAAGAGCCTCAAGTATATTTTCACACAACCAGACTTGAACCTGAGGCAGAGAAGATGGCTTGAGCAGATAGCGGATTACGATGTTGGGATCCATTATCATCCCGGAAAGGCTAATGTAGTTGCCGATGCATTAAGCCGTAAGCCAAGGAGTAATTACTTGAAGGTCGAGATGGAGAAGTTAAACCTGGAGGTCGTGGCACAAGGATGCCTTTATACGATGGAAGTACAGCCCACATTGGAGGAGAAGATTAAACAAGCCCCGGGAAAGGATGAAGATACCATCGACATTGTTGTTAAATTGATAATGGAGAAAGCTCCGGGGTTCAATATGGATAAGGCTGGAATTGTGTGGTTTGGTAAAAGAATCGTGGTGCCAAAGGAAGAAGGACTCAGAGAGTTAATTATGAAGGAAGCTCACGGTTCAGCATATTCTATACATCTGGGTAGCACTAAGATGTACCTAGACTTGAAGGAAAGTTACTGGTGGCCAGGTATGAAGAAGGACATTGCTAGGCATGTAGCTCTTTGTGATGTTTGTCAGCGAGTGAAGGCTGAACACCAACGGCCAGCAGGATTGCTCCAGCCACTACAAGTTCCGTAGTGGAAGTGGGAAGAAGTCGGCATGGACTTTATCGTCGGGTTGCCAAGAACCCAAAGGGGTTACGATTCTATATGGGTTATTGTTGATCGACTGACTAAGATAGCTCATTTTCTGCCAGTCAAGACAACCTATCCGGGTCACAAGTTAGCAGAATTGTACATGGCAAGAATTGTTTGTCTGCACGATGTGCCAAAAAGAATAGTCTCCGATAGAGGTACATAGTTCACGTCAAGATTTTGGCAACAACTCCACTCTTTGTTGGGAACACATTTAGCTTTCAGCAGTGCCTATCACCCTCAAACAGACGGGCAAACTGAAAGGACCAATCAGATCTTAGAAGACATGCTTAGATCAGTTGCACTAACGGATTCCAAGAGTTGGGACGAAGCACTTTCCTATGCTGAATTTTCGTATAATAACAGCTATCAGACAACCATACAGATGTCTCCTTTCGAAGCATTGTATGGTCGAAAATGTCACACACCCTTGTATTGGAGTGAGACGGGAGAAAGGAAGTTGATTGGCCCCGAAGTTCAAAAAGAAGCTGAAGAAAAGGTCAGGATGATTCAACAAAGAATGAAGACGGCTCAGTCCCGACAAAAGAGTTATACCGATAAACACCGAAGGGATCTACAATTCAACGTGGGAGATCATGTGTACTTAAAGGTGTCACCATTGAAAGGGCTACACCGATTCCACGTGTCAGGGAAGCTATCGCCCCGATACATTGGACCATTTGAGATCACCGCCAGAAGAGGAGAAGTTGCCTATCAGTTGCAGTTGCCACCGAACCTGTCTGGTGTCCACAATGTATTTCATGTCTCCCAACTCCGGAAATGTTTGAGAGTACCCGAAGAGCAAATGACAGTTGAGGCAATGGATTTGCAAGAGGATCTGACCTACAAGGAAAGACCAATAAAAATTTTGGAGGAAGCTGAAAGACGTACTTGCAGTCGTGCAATCAAGTTTTGCAAGGTGCAATGGTCCAACCACACCGAGGAAGAAGCCACCAGGGAGCAACAGGAAGACCTGCAGGCAGAGTTCCCAGAGCTGTTTAGGGATCTTTCAGAATCTCGGGGTCGAGATTCTCCTTAAGGTGGGGAGGTTTGTGACATCCTAATAAAATTATAATGTCACATACTAGAAATAAAAGAAACTAACAAGATAAAACATAAAATAATAATAGGAAGAAGGTCCTAACAGGCTTGGATAGCCTAATTAGGCCCTAACTAGGCCCCAAACCCACTCCATCTAATCCTAGACCCACTAGGACTCCTAGTTGACCAAATAAGACCTAATTCTAGCCCAACACAAATTCAACCCATAATTGGATTGACCCAAGCCGACCCAAGCCATATATAAACCCCCCTAGGGTCCCCTGGTCGGCCATCACACCCTAACCCTCGAAACCCTAGCCGTCGCCTCGGTTTCCCTGCCAAACCCAAAGCATATTGAGGTAATTCTTGAATTCAAGTGCCCAAACTCCAAATCCAAGGCCAACACGTTGTAGAGCTCGTCGCGCTGATCAATTTGACTATATGGAAGTCCAAATTTGGTGGAGAATTGGAGGAGATATGGAGCGCCGAAGAGTTGGCCGGAATCCACCACCGCCGTTGCCGCCGGCGAGCCGCCGCCGAATCGCCGCCGGGCGCACACACCCATCGCGCCGCCCAATCCGCAGCGCCACGCCTCCCGCCGGTCTCCGCGCCGTGTGCCGAGCACACGCCGCCACCTACTAAGCCACGCCGCGTGTCCCGCCACCGCCGCCTCGTCCCACGGACGCGCCGCGCGGACGCCGCCCCATCGCCGGCTCGCCACGCGCCCGCCTCCGGTTGGTCGCCGCCGCCGTGTCCCATGCTGCCGACCGCAGCGCGGCCGCCGCTTATTACCGCATGCGCGTGTCGCCGCTGCCCCTCAGCCGCCACCAACCGCCGCTAGCTAATCGCGTCGTGCCGCATGTCGGCCGAAATCGCCGCGCCCAGCCCGCCGCCGCTCGGTTTTTCGGGTTTTGCCTCGGTTAGCCGCCGGTTAACCCGGTTTATTCTTTTCTGGGATTTTCTATTTCTCCAAAACTTCCACGAATTGTTTAGGGAGTTCTCGAACTCGAATTGAGATGATTCCAGAACATAAAAATCACAAATAATCCCAAGAATTTTATATATTTTTATCATACTATTTTCTCTGTGTTTGTTATTTATTTCTGTTTTGATTCTTTTTCGCCTAGAACTGACGTGCACCTGCTGTCCGGGAGACGTTTTGGAGCCGTTTGAGGGAGGAGAACCAGAACCTAACTTCTTCGAAGGCAAACTAGATTCATGTTGAATTCCTAGTTTGCTAAAATTTAATTATTCCATGCTTATTTACATTGCTTGCTTTAAATATCATCATATGTGTTACCTTGTTCCGATTTCATATTAGTCCTCTACTGATATGATGTAGCCTACCATTGTTAGCCCTTTTGGTACTGTTTTATTAGCCTATCCTTGTGTAGATGCTTAGCCTAGCTTCTGGGTTTGGTAGTTGATAGGTTTCACATATTATTAACTGGTACCCGTGGAGTCTTGGCTTCGTGGTGCTGTTTTTGGTAAACCTAATCAACTAAAATCAACGTGGTGTGTGTTGATTTGAGGAGACCTAGAAGAGGCGGATTTTGGGCTTGTGGTTGAGATGTGCAGGTCTCCTCTGTCATATAAGGACCGTATAATTGTGACTACCATACCGAACCTGAACCGTACAGCCACTTGTGCCTTCTGGCCCTAATCTATTAACCGTGGAAACCCAGCTTCCGCTGTACTCGTAGTGGACGGATGTGATTCGCAATCACCGGTTCCGAATGGCTTAAATGGGGGCTAACCTCATGCGGTGCGCTATCAGGTCCGGCTGAAGGAGTGCGCATGATTTGTCGGCTTTGGTCAAGTATACCGTATGGGGCGCGAAACCAAAAGAAAGGGTACATTATGGGGCAGGTGAAAGCAGTGAACGGTTTTGTACTGTTTCTCTCTCGGGATGAGACCGGGCTTGTGGGGAACATGTACACACTCTACAGAGTTAAAACTATCATGGTAGCCTTGCCCGCAGTTATGTGCGGGGGAAAGGAGTTTGACATAAGGTAGTCCAATGGGTTTTAATTAATTAACTTGATGGTAGTATAGGCAGGGATTGCCTCTCTTGGAGCTGCTTAGCCGTCCCTTGACTACGCTCGTGTATGATCATATGTTCAATGAATCAAGAAAAAATAAACAAGTAGATAGGTGACATTTTAGCAAAATAACCATACCCATCCATCGACCTTGCATTCATTTAATAAGGACCGTTTGCTGGGTAGCCGTGTACTCATTATATAGACCACGGATCTTTTGTTCAGGTCAAGAATTCAGCAACGGTGCCAGCTGTGACCAGGAGGGTCAACGTGATTAGCCACGCGTTTCGGGTCAACCTCGGGATATCATCGCTTTCAGTCTTCCGCTGTGTTTTCTTTTGTTATTGAATTATGTCCTGTGCAAGACTATGTAATGTCTATGTCAACTGGGATGATATTTTTTCTATGTAAACTGTTAAATTCTAGTTAATTGCAATGCCTGCGATGATATTCGAAATGTCTTTGAGTGCAATACTAGCTATGTTCTTCTGGGACTAGTATTCGGTCACTCAAGCCGGTAGAAATACCGGGGTGCACGACAACTAGGTCTGGTGGTTTGAATTTGAATGAGGCAAGGGAGATCAAGCGAGTGCACGGGAATGAAGGGTCACGCGATCCGCGTGACCCACTTCCGTTCAGGCAACTCTAGCTGGTATGCTACTTCTCCTTTTCTTGCAAGGATCTTGAAGAGGCCAATATACCAGTGAGTAAGCTTGCCGCTGACTCTGAATCTGCGGATACCTTTGAGCGAGGAACTTTGAGATACACAAAGTCACCTTGAACAAAGGTAAGGTCCCTGCGGCGGTTATCGACATAGCTCTTTTGTCTGGACTGAGCAGTCTTGAGCCTTTGTTGGATTAGTTTGACTTGCTTTTCTACTTCTACCAACAAGTCGGGTCCAAACACTTTTCCTTTGCCTATCTCTTGCTAGTAGAGAGGGGTACGGCATTTTCTTCCATACAAGGCTTCAAAAGGGGCCATCTTGATATTGGATTGATAGCTGTTGTTGTAGGCAAACTCAACATATGGCAACTGTTTATCTCAACTCCCTTGGTTAGATAGAGCACCTGCTCTGAGCATGTCTTCCAAGATCTGATTAGTTCTCTCCGTCTGCCCATCCATCTGAGGGTGGTAGGCGGTGCTAAAGTTCAACTTCGTTCCCAAGAAACAATAGAGCTTCTGTCAAAACTTGGAAGTGAACTGGGTATCTCTATCAGACACTATTTTCTTGGGCACTCCGTGCAAGCAAACTATCTTATTCATGTACAACTATGCTAGCTTGTCTCCGGAGTAGGTGGTACGAACAGGCAAGAAATGGCTACCTTAGTAAGTCTGTCCACTACGACCCATATGGAGTCATAGCTAGACTGAGTCCTGGGTAACCCGGTGATAAAGTCCATGCCAATTTCTTCCCATTTCCACTTAGGTACTCTCAAGGGCTGCAATAGACCAGCTGGTCTTTGGTGCTCTGCGTTAATTCACTGGTAGATGTCGTAGAGGGCTACATACTCGGCCACTTCCTTTTTCATTCCAGTCCACCAGTATGACTTTTTCAGATCCAAGTACATTTTGGTGCTACCAGGATGAACGGACAAGGGTGTATCATGAGCTTCCTTCAGAATGGCCTCTTTTAATTCTTTAACATCAGGTACAAAGATCCTAGTCCCAAACCACAGTATGTCTTTATCATCTTCGAAAAATCCTGGGGCTTTACCCTTCTTAATCCTTTCCTTTATCTCGATTACTTCAGCATCACCTTCTTGTCCTCTCATGATTTTCTCCATGAGTGTTGGAAGTAATTCTAGGGAGTCCACATGGCCCTCATCGATTAACCCTAGATTCAATTTCTCAAATTCCTTGTGTAACTTCGGTTGGGCTTCCTTAACCATCATGTTGTTGTAGTAGAACTTGTGACTTAATGCATTAGCTACTACATTTGCTTTTCCTGGGTGGTAGTGAATTCCCAAATTATAATCTTTGATCAACTTTGACCATCTTCTCTACCTAAGGTTTAGATTCGGCTGGGTGAAGATATATTTTAAACTCTTATGGTAGGTATATATCTCCGTCTTGTTGCCAATTAGGTAGTGTCTCCAAATTTTCAGGGCATGAACTACTGCGGCTAGCTCCAAATCAAAGCTATGGTAATTCTGTTCATGTGACTTAAGCTACCTAGAAGCATAGGCCACAACCCTTCCTTCTTGCATGAGTACACAGCCCAATCCTTATTTGGACGCATCACAAAAGATTTCAAAGTGCTTGTGGATATTTGGCAGAACCAACACGGGAGCTGATGTCAATCTTTGCTTTAATTCCTCAAAGACTCGCAAGCTTTTGTCTATTCAAACTTCTTTTCCTTCTTCAAGAGGTTGGTCAGGGGACGAGCGATCTTGGAGAAATCTTTAATGAACCTTCTGTAGTATCGTACCAGCCCTAGGAAACTCCTGACTTGGGTCACCGACTTGGGCTGTTTCCATTTTAACACACTCTCAACTTTTTTCGAGTCCACTGCTACACCACCAGCCGATATAACATGACCCAGGAAAGAAATTTCATTCATCCAAAACTCACACTTGCTAAACTTTGCAAAAAGTTGGTGCTCCTTTAGCCTTTCCAACACGAGACGAAGGTGGATTTCATGCTCTTCCTCTGTCTTGGAGTATACCAGAATATTATCTATGAAGACCACCACAAACTTATCCAGAAAATCCATGAACACCATGCTCATGAGATACATGAAATAAGTTGGGGCATTTGTCAAGCCAAAGGACATTACTGTGAACTCATACAGTCCATATCGGGTAGTAAAAGCCGTTTTGGGTATATGAGACTTTTTAATTTTTATCTCATGATAACCTGATCTCAAGTCAATCTTCGAGAACACACAGGCTTCTTTTAGCTGATCAAACAAGCCATCAATCCTTGGCAGCGGATACTTATTCTTGATAGTAACTTCATTAAGCGATCGGTAATCCACACACATTCTCAAGATTCCATCCTTCTTCTTGACAAAGATTACTGGTGCTCCATAGGGTGACGCACTAGGCTTTATGAATCCTTTGCATTGCAACTCTTCTAGCTGTTGCTTCAATTCTGCTAGCGAGTTGGTAGACAACCTATAAGGTCTCTGGGAAATGGGAGCAGTTTCTAGAGTCAAGTCTATGACGAACTCGACATATCGATCCGAGGGCATCCCAGGCAACTCTTCGGGAAACACATCCGCGTACTCCCTTACCACCGGTATGGAGTTCACTGTCTTTTCCCTTACTTGATTTAGGGTGATCAGATTCTTAGGGATATGGTTAGAGATCACATGGACTTTTTGACCTTCATCATTAACCAATCTTACTAATCTATTGGTGCAATCAATCTGCCCCTTATACTTAGTTAACCAATCCATACCCAAGATTACTTCAATTCCAGTGGAGTTGATGTGGGGACCAAATCCTGGTAAAAATTTACCAGAAAATGCCCGGAATGCCAACTGTCCAGGATTTCAGTTGCATTCAGAAATAGTACAACCTGCTTATTTTTTTTACATGATACAAAATATTTTACAGCGGAAGCAAATATAACCTGGTAATTTGTAATAGCAAAAGGAAAATACATGCCCTTATACCACAGGCAAAGCCTGAGCATAAGGTAAGCCTTAGAAATCGATCCTATACGAATTCCAGTCTTCTATATAAATGTCCATTTCTAATTAGAAAGTGGATCCTGTTTAAAGAAATAAGCAATTTGCCCACATAATGTGGGTAAGTAATAATCGTACTTGTAGGTTTCCATAGAAATGAAATATTAACTATATGCAAATGAAATCGAAGGAAAATAAAGGCTATATTTATCTAGAATATATAACACAACATTTTAAGACCTAACATCAACATTTCAAAATTGTTTTCTAAAACATTTAAATGAGTTTGTAAATTATTATCTCCTTTCTTCATCCTTAACTCATCTGACAACTATTATCTTTTCTTAAAATTCATGGATTTATTTGAATAGAAATAGGTATCACCCAGTTGACACAACTTCATATACCTGAAGTAAGGTCCATTAATATTTTTGTTATCAGCTCTGCATAATCTATCCAGCTTTACCCATATAATAGCTCCTTATATGGATGGAAGAATTATGTGTCATTTCTATTCTCATTAGTCCAAGTTTTGTAATGTTTCGCACAAACATTGGAGAAAAACCTGGAAATATTGGCCTCTGCACAGACACAGCAGGTAACATGTGAATCACTTGGCCCAATATCCCAAAAACCTGGCAATGTCTGGCCTTCGCACGATCATTACCGGTGACTACTCAGCCAGAATTCCAAATGCTCAATATTGCGAAAATACTAAGGCAATACCTTGCCCATGCAATTACCCATATGGTAATTCATGCCTATACTTTTCAATTTTTCTGTCTTCTATTCATCATATTGTCTATCCAAAAGACAAGATGAATACTATCCTACCTGTTGAAATAATTATATATCTAGATTTTCCTATACTAAGGTATTATCAAGTTTAATCATTTTTTTGTGGGCTTTTGGTTGTGAGGTTTGGATTATCTATTCTACAAAAATATTAAATAATATAATAAAAGATGATTCTTAAATAAATAGCTAGAAAGTAAATGCAACAAATATATAATAAATGAAAATGGGACTTTAATATGCTTCAAGCATAGAAAACCTGCCTTCTTTAGAGATTGGATCGCACTTAATGATATTGTAACATCCTCATTTTCAAATCCAAAATCATATGGCACAGAAAAAAATTGAAAATATAAAATAATTTTTTTGAAAATGAGTATGTTACATGTTCAATAATAACTTTAAAAATTAATTGAGTTGTTTGCAAATATTTTGTGTAGTGGTTGAAGTTCAAGTATTTAATTTTGAAAAGAGAAAATGAAATTATATTTGTAATTTGATTTTTAAAGGAGAAATCAGAAAACTAATTAAAACCCTTCGCTAATCCCTGACCCCACCTGTCATTCTTACTCTCTACCTCTCCTCTCTTTCCCTCCTCTGTGTTTCCATCTCTCTCTCTCTCTCTCTCTCTGTGTACAAACGCAGAAACATTCACCTCTCATTCACTCCATAACCCCTCCATTCACTCCCTAAACCGCTTTTGCCTTAATCCATCCATGAAACCTCTATGGGCTTCAGTTACCACCATCAGTGGTGTTAACAGGCCACTAATTTCCCCCTCATCTCTCGGCTCTCTCTCTCTCTCTCTCTGTGTGTACTACACGCAGGAACCTCCATTCACTCCCTAATTCCCTAAACTCCCCATTGCTTAAATCCAGTCTTGAATTCCCCTTAATGGCCTCAGTTACATCCATTTGAGGTAGTAACACGCCACTGAGCAAACCCCCCCATCTCCCTGTCTCCCTCACAATCTCCCAGCCGAGCTCCTCCTTTCCTCGTTTCATTTTTCCTCGATTCGGCCACAAGTAAGTCTCCATTTTTAAAACTATTTCGGGACATCCTAGATATATATGCTTCTCACGATTCCATTTTTCCCAGGAACTCGCGGATCCGAGGTCCGTAGCTCCGGCAATCTAGCGCCGAAGCTCGGCCACCCAATTCTTGGCCGCCTCTACTCTTCCTCGCCTCAGCACCGCCTCGATGCGAATTTCGTCAAACTGTCCAAGGACATCCTAGCTATCTTCATGGCGAATCCATCCCAACAAAGCGCTCGCAGAATCGTTGACCGAGCGCGACGAAATCGATCGCCGAAGACCTCGCCGGAATCTGTAGCAACGCCTGTTCATCGAAATAATCCGTTTCGAGTGGTGAGATTCAATTTCATTTCCTCCCCTACCATCCCCATGACTTCGTCTCCATCCCGAGGTGTCTTAGAACTTAACCTCATGACCAAATTGGCCAGAACGCCGCCGGGTAATCCCGCCGTCATGCATTTCCTCCTCCCCATGGCTAGCCACGTCGCCGGGCCGCACCACCCCTCCATCTGCCACGGGACAGCCACCCAAAACCTTCCAAAGCCGTCTCCTCCCTCACCCACCCTGCCGCCACCCTCCCCTCAGCACCGGCTAGCTATGCCATGGTGTCTGCTTGAGCTACTGTCTTGGGGCCGTTGTCTACGCCGTCTTGCGGGTCGTGTCAGCAAGACTACCACCTAGGCCGCTAGCTAGGCCGCCCTTGTCCCCCGCGTGCGCTGCGCCTTCGTCGTTTGGGCCGCGCAATCTTGGGCCAAGCCAAGTAGCCTAGCCCGATTTCTTTTCTAATTTTGTTAAACAATAACCTTGTTTATTTCATAACTTTAATTCTACAAATCTAAAAATTAGAAAATAAATTCCATAATGTTTGTAAAAATGTGTTCTACCATTCAGTAAATTTCATGACTTATTAAGCATATTTAATGTTTTGCATAATTTATTTATTAATGACAAATGCCCTTAATTTGTTATTTTGATAATTTTGTTTTAACAATTTGTAAATAAATATTATTTGACCAGAAAGATTACATGCACCTATTTGAGATGAATTTTTTATAAGCATGAGCATGCATATCATTTCATGTTTTATTTTTTTGTGTTTATTTTTGTTAATTCCTTTGTTAGGATCTAGCGACAATAGTTTTGCGATCAACCCTCCGGAAGATCACCAAGGCTGTGCTGATCAAGGCAAGTGCTGAACTTCGCTACCTATGTTTATAAAGGACTTTCCTAGAATTATTAACTTGCATGCTATGTTAAAGATGTAGAAAAATGCTAGTTGTTAACTACCACAGTTAAAACCCCATTTAATATCATCTTATTAAACTTGTACCTTGCTGCCCTAGGACTAATTATTTAGTCTTTAAATATTGCCATCCCTTGAATTAGGTTTTGATCATATTAGCTATGCTTAGTTGCAATCATATTAAATTGGATACATGATGGTAATATCAAATGCTTGTTTAACGCGGATTTTAAAAGACAGTTGGTGCTGTCATGTTTGCAAATGGGTGTAGTTGGGATGGTGGGTGCTATCGGGTAAAAATGTTTTATAAAACCTGATCGGGGTGGATGGTTGCAAGGTTGGTGTAGCAAGTACGAGACTTGGGCCCAGTGTGGGAACCACCCTGGTCCCTAAAGACCGATTCCTTGAGGTAGACGAGCTAAGTACAACAGTACGACCATGTGTGCCTGTATGGGCGGGCCCTGTTTGAGTATCCTTCGGACTCCTAGTTTTGGCATTCCAGTCGGTGGAGTAGACAATCGATGTTGTTTTATCGGCGCAAGAGGGGCATTGCAGTGGAAACCTTAGCAAAAATGCCTTAACTAGTAGGATGTTGGAGAAAGGCCCTGTGGTGATCTTTTTCCTTGGGGGCGCCCTAGGAAGAACCACCTCGCATGGGTGAAGCGTGCAACTTCTGCAGAGTGTACAACTATCATGATAGCCGTGCCCACGGTCAAGGGCGGACGACGGGGAGCTGCCTCATGGTACTTCTTACCTATTTGTTTTCAAAATGGTGTTTTAAAGGAAAACCACGATTGTCATCGTGTGTTTTGGTTTCTCTCCTCATAGTGGGTGCTGTGAGCGATGAGGGTGTTTGCACGGTGGGTGCCGTGAGTAGTCAGGTTTGGGCAAAACCGGTCGAGGCCGGAGTTTCAAAGAAAATGATTTAATTTTTTGTTTCCCTCAACACATTTCAAATCATTTGCAAAATATTAGGAAAAAACTTGCAAAATTGGCTTTATACAAAAAAACCCTTACCCTTCATTTGTTAGCCTTAGTTGCATTTAGTCAGCCTTGCTTGTTGAGTATAAAGTATACTTATCCTCTCCTTTTATGCGGGGCTGCTCATTCCAACGAGCAGGTTGTGATCAACAATGGTATCCCAAGGAGGAGATATATCCAGATGAAGGTTTCGCTGCCGGAACTCAAGATGAAGATTACCTCGATGCCTAGGACGCTACTACAGCTCGCCTGTGGGACTGATTGTTGTATTTTGCCTCTTCCATTTGCAGTTATGGAAGACTGTTAGACTTCCGCTGTGTAAGGCCTGCGTGCCTGAATTTTGTATTCTGATTTAGCGTCTTGTAACGCACTCTAATGTAATATTTGTTCGAATTGTAATGGCAATGATCCAAAGATCTGGAATCTGTGTGTACTAGCTACTTGATCCAGGGACTAGTACAAGTAAAGCATAGAAGAGACTTGACTCCGTTTTGTGGGTCCCGACAGAGTTGGTATCAGAGCCTAGGCTGTAGGACGCAACCTAGGCAGACTAACATAGCCTTAAGTATCTATTTTATTTTACAAATCTAGTTTAAAAATGTTGCAACCTCTTCTTTTTATTCCCCTCTTCTATTTTATCTTACCTTCTCCTCTCGCATCTTATTCTCGCATCTTGCTCTCACATCTTGTGCTGTCCCTTTTGTTTCTTCAACAAGACATTGTTTCAAAATTCTTCCTTGATTAAAAAAAATACTTAGTCAACATCCTTCCCTCTCATTGGAGATCCAGAAGCTGCAAGTCGTCGACAAACTATAGCAAGTTAAATGAGAGCACCGACAAGTAAGGCAACTTTAAAAGGTAGAGAAGCGTCCAAGAGCGAGAAGACTTTTTGAAAGGCAAGAATAGTTGTTTAAGTCTGTAGGAACCCTTTTATATAAATCGTATTAGACGTTATGCGATTTTCTTATTTGAGTTTGAGATGGTTTGCATCGGCCTGACCATGCAGCCATCACTTTTATGTTTTGGAACCATTGCTTCTTATTGCTCCTTAAGAAGTTTGAGTTGTGATTTCTATGGGTTTGTGTAGTTTTTAAGAAACGTTCTGTTTCAAATAAAAACATTCGAAACTAAACTGTTTTCAAATAACTATTTAACAAGAATATTTAAAAAAAATTTCTGGGGAAAACTTTTCTTGAATTTCATAAAAGATTCTTACAACTAAACCTGGCTTCGAAATATAAAACCATCTTTATACTTTGTTTGTGAAAAAGAAATGTATAACATCATTTAGCTTACCTTTTCTTTTGTCATCACCAAATCTTTAAACATTACATTTCAAAGAGAAAAATATTACAAAATCTGTTTCCATGTTTTTCAAATTTTTTTTATAAGATGGTCTTTCTTAAAATTTGTCAAAAGATTTTTTTTGAACAAGCAAAGTACAATTTATTAAACCTTCTTCTCAAAAGAAAGGTGTTTCCATATTTTGTCTTGAAATAACATTCTTAAAAAAAATCTCTTGGTTTCCCTAGTTTTGCAAAGAATATTTACATTTACCTTGAAAGAGAGTAGTGTTTACAAAAGAAAATTTTCTTATCTTATTTTTGTGTTAAAAAAAAAATTTCCCTACACATTTCATGTTTGGAAAGCTAAAGTCTGAAAATGGTTCAGTTCTTTGCTTTTGAATGTTTTCTTAAAATCACTTAGTCCGAAAAGTTTAATTTTCAAAGAAGTATTGCATCTTTTTAATCCCTTACTAAATATTTACCTTCTTACCAAATCAAAAACTTTCCTCAATGCTTCTCAAAACAAAGGGTTGCCTTCGCAACATTTAATTTTGATTTGCATAAATCTTTAACCGAGATGTTTACAAAAGGTTATTTATCCGAAAGAAAATGTTTCTAAAAGATTTTTCTTTCAAAGTGTCAAGTATATTTCTGCAAACTAGGTATTTTTTTTAAAAAAACATTATTCAAGGCAACTCCCTTTTTAAAGGCTTTTGTTTCAAAAAGGGTTTGTTTCCATATGCTAAAACCACTTAAAAGTGTTAAATGTTTCAAAAAAATAAAAATGAGAGTTTTAAAATTTTCATGCAGTCAAATAATTTTCCTAAAGGTTTTTTTTAAAAAAATATTTAACATTCTCAAAATCAAAAATTTTAATTTCAACTGGTTTGAGAAAGTGGTTTTCAAAAGGATACCTTTGCAATTATAGAAGAAAACACTTTGTTTTATTTCTTCAACTGTTTTAGAAATATCTTTGAAAACTAAGTTGTCATAAAAAAAAGGTTTAAAGAGAAGCTTTATTGCAAGAAGTTTATTTTTCCAAATACAAAACTGGTTTGATATTCTGTTTTACTTCGATTTCTAAAAGCTACCTTTTCAAATTTCTCTTTAAATAATTTGAAACCGTCAACTACCAAAAATGATTCCAAGAGTTTATACAAAGGAGTATTTCATTCCGAATAAGGAACAGTGTATTGATTTCATAAGCCTATTTTAAAAGTATTCTTTTCTAAAACCTTCTAATTCAAATTGTGATTTTTCATTGCTTTAAAATGGAAAGTGTTTTAAAAGGACATCTTTTCAACTGTACTCCCTATAACTTTTACAACTCTTCGCTTTAAGTTTAAAAATAAAAAAGTTTTGGCAAGGTTTACTTTTCATCCGTATTTCCTACTCCTTTAACAATTATTTGTGTTGAAGAAATCTCTTAGAAAAATCGTTCTTTGATTTCTTCAAAACCCATTTGATTTACAAACAAAATTTTGAAAAAAAAACAATTGCTCAATCTATTCAAAATGATCACTTCGATTTTTCTTTATTTCAAAACTAAGCATTGTTTATTCTTGAGATTCTATGTGGTATAAGACCGTCTTGTCTTATCTTCGCTCATTGACTTGCTGTTTGCAATTAGACTTCAATGCACTGCCTGGTCGCCTCTAGGTACACCTCGTAGTCGCATAAGAGTTCCTATTGCATTGTTGTGATTTGGGGTAGATAGATTAGTCTTCTCCTATCTCTCTAATCTTATGTCATGCTTGTTCCCTCTTATCCCTTTGCTAAGACTCCTATCAAGAGCATTGGATGTTTCAGCTCAATAGGAAGAAGCCCGATAATGGATGATATGGTTGATAGATGTGTGTAGTAAAAGAGGAATTTACATTGGTATAGGTGAATGATGCCATTAATGGATTCTAAGGTTTAATTTTTAATAAGACTATATTGAAGGTGCTTGATGATCCATAGTAATTAATTTGGTGGTGCACAAATCTAAGGAGATTGAAAAGATCCTTGATTGTTTAGTATGCCAAACTTGATAGAATAATTGGATTATAGTCAAAGTGATATGATCAAATTGAATTGATAGATATCTGGAATTAATGAGTGTATATGAAAAATTTTGGAGAAAATTTGTTGGATCTTGATTGAATCTATATTAGACATTGGTTATTTATGAAAAGTGAATTGGTGGATTATATAGGAAGTGTATCAAACCAATATCGCAGGATTTAATTTAATGATTAAGTGTTTGATAAGATGGTGATTTGAAATAAATTGTAATTGATCAAATTAAAGTGGACTCTATTTGGTGGAATTATAAATGTCAGAAGGAGTTGATTTTTCTAATACTTAGAGTGATTTGACTCGTTGAAAATTTGACAAAAGCCATTGGATTATGAAAGGACTGTGATAGTAGGTTTTATAATAGAATTTAATGATTAAGGCATTGGAGAAAGAGAACCGCATTCAGTTGAAATGTTGGGGTTATTAACCATAGTTTGGTGGATAAAAAAATGGTGGGTTTAATGATTATAGTTACTGGTTAGATGATCTTATGTCATGAGATGGATTCATAGGGTACTTGTGATGTGAAAATTTGGAGTATGATTGCATATGGATTATTTACAAATTCGGCTTATCGGGTTTGTAGGAAATTAATGATTTTACCAAGATGATTTTAGATGGAATAAGAAGAGTTTGGATTCAAGGTTGGTCTCGAAATGATGTTGGAATTGACCACATTCTATAATTTATGGTGGATGTAAGTAAAGAATGTTATGATCAATTGGATTATCATGGAATGATAATATAGAAATATTTAGAAGTGGTTTAAAAATATGAATTGTATTGGTGGAATCGATGATGGAATACGAGTTATCACCTTTGGATATGTATGATTGAAGCAAACCTGGTGGAATGATATATAAAATTATTGTGTGAGAATTATTCTTATATTGGTGGAAACATTGTTTAAGGGGGGTAGTCAAATTGTTGGATGACAGTCAAGTCAATTGATTATTGGGTACAGATATTCCATTGGAGGAATTCGATTGCCCTAGATGATATAGATAGAGATTTGATTAGATACGTGGAAATCAGTGGAGAAATAAGATTCGGACAACAAAAATTTTAGCGTTCAAAGAGCTCATATGTGGATAAATGATATTGGTTGTTAAGCTCTATATTTTGGTGGTATATCGATTAATAGTAATAAATTTCGAGAGGATATGATTTGACATTGTGATAAATAATGAGTAATTGAAGGGCTAATATAAATATAGATTTGAAGTGATGCATAGAGTGTTGAGGATATATTATTACTCGGTGGATTGAAAACTATAGGGGAATAAATTCAATAAGAATTGGATCTTGTAAGGTTAAAATGTCGGCATCAGAAAAGATACTACGAGCTCCTTGAATACTACATGATCTATCCACCCAAAGAGTTTTTAGGGCTTCAAAGAAGTCAGACCGTGAGATTTTACACTTTCTCAATAGTCGGAAGAAATGCAATCACAGAAAGGAGGCAATTCACTAATCTACAAGTTATGGAGATGAAATTTTCTCTCTTATTCTACTCTGATCTTTTCACCCGTTGCTCTCTTCTACCCATGCTCCAATGCTATTCCCACTTATCTACTATTCTAGCAGTCTGGGGTCAAGAAGACCGTCAAAGGAGAAAATTCGAGGAGCGCCGAACAACACCAGAAAATCAAGAGTCTCTTCCCCAACAGCAAAATTTGGTGAATTGTTGTGGATCAAGACGACTAAGTATTCAAGAAAATAATTGACAAAACCGCCATCCTTCTATTCTTTCTTTCTTCTAGCACTTTCAAATCTCGGGGTCGAGATTCCGTTTAAGGGGGGTAGGTTTGTAACATCCTCATTTTTAAATCCAAAATCATATGCATTGCATGGCATGGAAAAAAATTGAAAATATAAAATAATTTTTTTAAAAATGAGTATGTTACATGTTCAATAATAACTTTAAAAATTAATTGAGTTGTTTGCAAATATTTTGTGTAGTGGTTGAAGTTCAAGTATTTAATTTTGAAAAGAGAAAATGAAATTATATTTGTAATTTGATTTTTAAAGGAGAAATCAGAAAACTAATTAAAAACCCTTCGCTAATCCCTGACCCCACCTGTCATTCTCACTCTCTACCTCTCCTCTCTTTCCCTCCTCTCTGTTTCCATCTCTCCCTCTCTCTCTGTGTACAAACGCAGAAACATTCACCTCTCATTCACTCCATAATCCCTCCATTCACTCCCTAAACCCCTTTTGCCTTAATCCATCCATGAAACCTCTATGGCTTCAGTTACCACCATCAGTGGTGTTAACAAGCCACTAATTTCCCCCTCATCTCCCTGCTCTCTCTCTCTCTCTCTCTCTCTCTGTGTACTACACGCAGGAACCTCCATTCACTCCCTAATTCCCTAAACTCCCCATTGCTTAAATCCAGTCTTGAATTCCCCTTAATGGCCTCAGTTACATCCATTTGAGGTAGTAACACGCCACTGAGCAAACCCCCTCATCTCCCTATCTCCCTCACAATCTCCCAGCCGAGCTCCTCCTTTCCTCGTTTCATTTTTCCTCGATTCGGCCACAAGTAAGTCTCCATTTTCAAAACTATTTCGGGACATCCTAGATAAATATGCTTCTCACGATTCCATTTTTCCCAGGAACTCGCGGATCCGAGGTCCGTAGCTCCAGCAATCTAGCGCCGAAGCTCGGCCACCCAATTCTTGGCCGCCTCTACTCTTCCTCGCCTCAGCACCGCCTCGATGCGAATTTCGTCAAACTGTCCAAGGACATCCTGGCTATCTTCATCGCAAATCCATCCCAACAAAGCGCTCGCAGAATCGTTGACCGAGCGTGACAAAATCGATCGCCGAAGACGTCGCCGAAATCTGTAGCAACGCCTGTTCATCGAAATAATCTATTTCGAGTGGTGAGATTCAATCTCATTTCCTCCCCTACCATCCCCATGACTTCTTCTCCATCCCTAGGTGTCTTAGAACTTAACCTCATGACCAATTTGGCCGGAGCGCCGCCGGGTAATCCCGCCGTCATGCATTTCCACCTCCCCATGGCTAGCCAGGTCACCGGGCCGCACCACCCCTCCATCCGCCACGGGACAGCCACCCAAAACCTTCCAATGCCGTCGTCTCCCTCACCCACCCTGCCGCCACCCTCCCCTCAGGACCGGCTAGCTATGCCATGGTGTACCGCCGCGAGTTACCATGTTGGGCCGTTGTGCTACGCCGTGCCGGGTCGTGTCGCGCGCACTACCACCTAGGCCGCTGGCTAGGCCGCCCTTGTCCCCCACGTGCGCTGCGCCTTTGCCGTTTGGGCCGCGCAATCTTGGGCCAAGCCCAGTAGCCTAGCCCGATTTCTTTTCAAATTTTGTTGAACAATAACCTTGTTTATTTCATAACTTTAATTCTACAAATCTAAAAATTAAAAAATAAATTCAATAATGTTTGTAAAAATGTGTTCTACCATTCAGTAAATTTTCAAGACTTATTGAGCATATTTAATGTTCTGTATAATTTATTTATTAATGACAAATGCCCTTAATTTGTTATTTTGATAATTTTGTTTTAACAATTTGTAAATAAATATTATTTGACCAGAAAGATTACATGCACCTATTTGAGATGAATTTTGTATAAGCATGAGCATGCATATCATTTTATGTTTTATTTTTTTGTGTTTATTTTTGTTAATTCCTTTGTTAGGATCTAGCGACAATAGTTTTGCGATCAACCCTCCGGAAGATCACCAAGGCTGGGCTGATCAAGGCAAGTGCTGAACTTCGCTACCTATGTTTATAAAGGACTTTCCTAGAATTATTAACTTGCATGCTCTGTTAAAGATGTAGAAAAATGCTAGTTGTTAACTACCATAGTTAAAACCCCATTTAATATCATCTTATTAAACTTGTACCTTGTTGCCCTAGGACTAATTATTTAGTCTATAAATATTGCCATCCCTTGAATTAGGTTTTGATCATATTAGCTATGCTTAGTTGCAATCATATTAAATTGGATACATGATGGTAATATCAAATGCTTGTTTAACATGGATTTTAAAAGACAGTTGGTGCTGTCATGTTTGCAAATGGGTGTAGTTGGGATGGTGGGTGCTATCGGGTAAAAATGTTTTATAAAACCTGATCGGTGTGGATGGTTGCAAGGTTGGTGCAGCAAGCACGAGACTTGGGCCCAGTGTGGGAACCACCCTGATCCCTAAGGACCGATTCCTTGAGGTAGACGAGCTAAGTACAACAGTACGACCATGTGTGCCTGTATGGGCGGGCCCTGGTTGAGTATCCTTCGGACTCGTAGCTTTGGCATTCCAGTCGATGGAGTAGACAATCGGTGTTGTTCTATCGGCGCAAGAGGAGCATTGCAGTGAAAAAGTTAGCGGAAATGCCTTAACTAGTAGGATGTTGGAGAAAGGCCCTGTGGTGATCTTTTTACTTGGGGCGCCCTAGGAAGAACCACCTCGCATGGGTAAAGCGTGCAACCTCTGCAGAGTGTACAACTATCATGATAGCCGTGCCCACGGTCAAGGGCGGACGACGGGGAGCTGTCTCATGGTACTTCTTACCTATTTGTTTTCAAAATGGTGTTTTAAAGGAAAACCACGATCGTCATCGTGTGTTTTGGTTTCTCTCCTCATAGTGGGTGCTGTGAGCGATGAGGGTGTTTGCACGGTGGGTGCCGTGAGTAGCCAGGTTTGGGCAAAACCGGTCGAGGCCGGAGTTCCAAAGAAAATGATTTAATTTTTTGTTTCCCTCAACACATTTCAAATCATTTTGCAAAATATTAGGAAAAAAACTTGCAAAACTAGCTTTATGCAAAAGAACCCTTACCCTTCCTTTGTTAGCCTTCGTTGCATTTAGTCAGCCTTACTTGTTGAGTATAAAGTATACTCATCCTCGCCTTTTATGTGGGGCTGCTCATTCCAACGAGCAGGTTGTGATCAACAATGGTATCCCGAGGAAGAGATGTATCCAGATGAAGGTTTCGCTGCTGGAACTCAAGATGAAGATTACCTCGATGCCTAGGACGCTACTACAGCTCGCCTATGGGATTGATTGTTGCATTTTGTCTCTTCCATTTGCAGTTATGGAAGACTGTTAGACTTCCGCTGTGTAAGGCCTGTGTGCCTGAATTTTGTACTCTGATGTAGCGTCTTGTAACGCACTCTAATGTAATATTTGTTCGAATTGTAATGGGCAATGATCCAAAGATCTAGAATCTGTATGTACTAGCTACTTGATCCAGGGACTAGTACAAGTAAAGGATAGAAGGGACTTGACTCTGTTTTGCGGGTCCCGATAGATATTTCTTGGACATTTTTGATTAAAACTTCCAAGGGGCGTAGCTTGTTGTCTATATGTCACAAAAATAGAAAAAGAGAAGAAATTCCAATAAATATCCAAAAAAATGTTAGGTATGAAATGATGGAAGTGTATGAAAAGATCTAGGGTGAGGAGGATGATGGGTTGTACGATTTTCTAGGAATTCAAGAATATTTCCTAAAGGAAAAAGGGGTGGGATGTTATTGTAAAAATGGGTGTTTTCTTGTAGAGACCCGAAAAACGGAGTTGAGTCCCTTCTGTGCTTTACCTGTACTAGTCCTTGGATCAAGTAGCTAGTACACACAGATTCCAGATCTTTGGATCATTGCCATTACAATTCGAACAAATATTACATCAGAGTGTGAAATAAAGATACATCAGAGTACAAAGTTCGAGCACGCAGCCTTACAGCGGAAGTCTAACATGCAATGGAAGTCTTAACGATCTTCCATAACTCTAAATGGAAGAGGCAAAATACAACAATCAATCCCACAAAGCGAGTGTAGTAGCGTCCTAGGCGTCGAGAAATCTTCGTCTTGAAGTCCCAAGCAAAAACGTTCATCTCGGTACATCTCCTCCTCGGGATACCATTGTTGACAACACCTCGTTGGAATGAGCGACCCATATAAAAGGCGAGGTGAGTATACTTTATACTCAACAAGCAAGGTGACTAAATGCAACTAAGGCTAACAAGGAAGGGTAAGGGTTTATTTTGCATAAAGCCGTTTACAAATTTTTCCTATGATTTTGCAAAATGATTTGAAATGTGTTTGAGGAAAAAAAATATTTGAATCATTTTCTTTGAAACTCCGGCATTAACCGGTTTTGCCCAATCCTGGCTACTCACGGCACCCACCGTGCAAACACCCTCATCGCTCATAGCACCCACTATGAGGGGAACAATCAAAACACACGACACCGATCGTGGTTTTCCTTTAAAACACCATTTAGAAAACAAAAGATAAGAAGTACCAATGAGGCAGCTCCCCGTCGTCCGTCCTTGACCGTGGACACGGCTATCATGATAGTTTTACACTCTGCAGAGGTTGCACGATTTACCTACGAGAGGTGATCTTCCCTAGGAATCACCCAAAGGAAAAGAACACCACAAGGTCTTTATCCAACATTCTCCTAGCCTGGCACTCCCTCTAAGGATTCCACCGCAGCGCTAGTTACTCTAGTTGGCTGAAGCCCCCTCTTGAGCCTGCAGAACAACACCAATTGCCTACTCCACCGACTGGAATGCCAAAACTAGAAGTCCGAAGGGTACTCAACCAGGGCTTGCCCATACAAGCACTCAATGGTCGCACTGTTGTACTTAGCTCGTCTACCTCAAGGAATCGGTCCTTAGGGATCAGGGTGGGTCCCAGATCGACCCGAATCTCGTGCACGCGCACCATCCTTACAACCATCCACCCGATCAGGTTTTGCAAAATTATTTTTCCCCGATAGCACCCACTATCAACTAGCCTAAATACAACCAAAAGACAACACCAATTGTCCTTCTTAAAGATCACAAGGTAAAATGGTGATTATTGTTAACAAGCAATTAACCAGGTGGTTTACTATGAGCATTACTAAGCAGATGCAAAACCTAATCAAGGATATGGTAATAATAAATCAAAATTAATAATCCTAAGGTAGCAAGGGTATTTTATAAGAATTAACTATCAATGGGATTTAGCTAGGCAATATAGTTATTTATTATTTTGTGTTAAACATACATGCTACTGTTCAAATTCTACAAAACTTGTTTGAAAACATGGGTTCAGATGTTTCAGCAATTGCCTTGATCGACGTAGTGGGGAGGATCCTCCGCTGCGTCGGAGACAAACTCGGCACTCGGATCTAACGCAACGGAATTAAATAAATAAATACAATGCAAAAAGAAATAATAGAAATTATCATGTATGCAAATGCATATGAAAATTACCAAACAGTAGGTTTTGATTTTATAAACATTTTAAAATTGGTTTCATAATTTTTGGAGTTATAATATTAAAGATATGAAATTATTAAGTTTCAATTTTAACCAAAATAGGGAAGGGAATTCCTCTGGCGGATTGGGCCAAAACATGACCCAAGGCAGCACATCCGGCTCGGCGGCATAAGCGAAGGCGCTTATGCCTGTGATCCGCTCAGCTCGGCTCGGCCGGTGTGAATAAGCGGCCAGCGCGAAACAAGGCGCGCCGGTGAAGCCAGCTGGTTGATCTGACCAAATAGGAAACGACGGCGGGCGGCAGCGCCCACACGCAGTCTGGCGAGGCCCGAGCGGGAGCGGCTGGGCGCGTCTGCGAGGAGGCTGGGGTGACCGACAGTGGGGTCCACTGTCGGTGACCCGAGTAGAGATCTGGCGGCGCGTCTAAAGCGACAATGGCGGCGATTAGCGGCGGCGCCGAGCCGGGGGGAGGAGGGAGAGGGGCAGGCGGCGACGCAGGCGGGGTTAACCCAGAGAGGAGCGGCTTTGGCGAATCACTTGACGCGCTTGGCGGCGGCTGGCGGCGGCAGGCGCCGCCAGCAGCCAGGCGAGGAAGGCAGCGGTGGTGCGGGGAAGTGTCACGGCGGTGCGGGGAAGGTGTGGGTGGCGGCGGCGGGGCACGGTGTCGGCCGGAGAGGCCTAGCGGCGGGGCTAGCCAAGGAGAGGAAGGAGGCACACGGTGGCGGCGGTCTCCGGCGAAGCCCCGGCTAAATTGGCCACGGGGATACCCTCTAGGACACCTATGGATGAAGAAGAAGGCATGGGGAAGGTAGGGGAGGCGATGAACAAGGGCCTTACCACTCAAAACCAAAGCTTTCGACAAACAGGCGCTTCTGCAGATTCCGGCGACGTCTTCGGCGATCAAATTCGTCGCGCTCCGTCCATGATTCTTCGAGCGCTTTGTTGGGTTGGATTCGCAATGAAGATATCCAGGACGTCCTCGGACGGTTTTGCGAAATTCGTATCGAGGCGGTGCTGAGGCGAGGAAGAGTAGAGACGGCCAAGAATCGGGAGGCTGACCTTCAGCGTTAGATTGCCGGAGCTACGTACCTCGGATCGGCGAGTTCCTGGGCAAAATAGAACCGTGAGGATGAAACCTAGAATGTCCTCGGAGGGTTCAGATAATGGAGGCTTACCCAGGTTGTAGCAGAAGGAAAACGAAAAGAGGGAGAGGTAGCTCGCGAGGAGACGGCGGCTGGGATTTATATGGGGTTTGGAGAGGGGATCTAGGGAAAGGGAAAGGATGATTTGGATAGGGATTGATCCCCTAAGATCATGGAAACCAATTCTATTGGTTTTGGGGAGGATTTGTAGGGGACATTCCAAGATGGGACGTAGGAGAGGTTTCCTCTGTATTTGGAACAGAGAGATGTGAAAGAAACGATCAGGAGAAAGAAAAGGTAAGGATGGAGAGAGAGGAAATAGGAAAGGGGAAAAGAAAAAGGAAAGAAAAAGAAAATTTGGCGGGGTCCAATTGCAAGAGAGAAATAGAATAGATAAATAAAATCAATTTATTTATCTGAGATTCAAATTATAGGTAAATAATTACTTTAGAGATTAAAATGCAAAATAATATTTAATAAATGTAAAATTAGCAAAATTGATATTAGCACTTTTATTTTGCATGAATAAACCTTTTTTTGAAAACTTTAAATATATATTACACTTGCAAATAGATTTTAGAAAATTTTATTTTGCAAGGCTTTTTAATGAGGAACATACTCATTTTTCAAATGCTTTTTTTTTTTTTGAAATTTTCATGCCATGCAATGCATATGATTTTGGTTTTGAAAATGAGGATGTTACAAACCTACCCCCTTAAACGGAATCTCGACCCCGAGATTCGGAAGAACTAAAAGAAAGAAGGAATAGAAGGTTGGTGGTTTTGTCGATCATTTTCTTGAATACTTGGTTGTCTTTGATCCACAATGAATTACTAAATTTGCCGTTGGGGAAGAGAATCTTAATCTTCTGGTGTTGTTCAGCGCCCCCTCAGATTTTCTCTTTTTGATGATCTTTTTAATCCCAGACTGTTAGAATAGTAGGTAAGAGGGAATTGCATTGGGGCAGGGGTAGAAGAGAGCAATGGGTGAAAAGATCAGAGTAGAATAAGAGAAAAATCTTCATCTCCGCCACTGGTAGATTAGTGTGTTGCTTGTTTCTTGTGGTTGCATTTCTTCCGGCTATCAAGAAGGTGTAAATTCTCATGGTCTGATTTCTTTGAAGCCGTGAAAACTCTTTGGATGGATAGATGATGTAGTATTCAAGAAATTCCCAGTATACTCTCTGATGCCGATATGTTAACCTTACAAGATCCAATTCTTATTAAATTTACTCCCCTATAGTTTTCAATCCACCAAGTAACAAGATACCCTCAAAAGTCTATGCATCACTTGAAATCTATATTTATATTAGCCCTCCAAGCACTCATCATTTATCATGATATCAAATCATACTCGCTCTAAATTCATTATTATTAATCGATATACCACCGAAGTATCGAGCTTGATAATCAATGTCATTTATCCACATATAAGCTCTCTGAATGCAAATTTCTTTTTTTGGTCCAAACTTCATTTCTCCACTGATTTCCGTGTATCCAATCAAATCTCTATTTATATCCTCTAGGACAATCGAATTCTCCCATTAGAATATCAGTACTCAATAATCAAGTGATCTGACTGTAATCCAACAATTTGACTACCCCTCTTAAACAAATTTTCCACCAATAATTCTCAAGCAATAATTTTACATATCATTCCACCAGGTTTGCTTCAATCATATATCCAAAATGATAACTCATACACTATCATTGATTCCACTGATACAATTCGCATTTTGAAACCACTTCTAAATACTTCTATATTATCATTCCAAAGTAATCCAAGTGATCATAACACTTTATACTTTTATCCACCATAACTTAAAGAATGTGGTCAATTTCAACATTTCAACTGAATGCGGTTTTCTTTCTCCAATCCATTAATCATCAAATCCCATCTAAAAATCCGCTATCACAGTTTTCTCATAATCCAATGGCTTTTGTTAAATTTTTAACGAGTCAAATCACTCCAAGTATTAGAAAAGTCAACTCCTTCAGGCATTTATAAATCCACCAAATAGAATCCACTTTAATTTGATCATTTACAATTTATTTTAAATCACCAACATATCAAACCCTTAATCATTAAATTAAATCCTCCAACATTGGGTTGATTCACTTGTATAGATCCACCAATTCACCTTTCATAAAGAATCAATGTCTAATATAGATCTAACAAATTTTCTCCTCTCCTTTTTTTTTTATCCATCAATTCATTTTGATCATATCCTTTGACTACAATCCAATTATTCCACCAAGTTTGGCATACTAAACAATCAAGGATCTCTTCAACATCCTTATATTTGTGCACCACCAATTGATTACTATGGATCATCAAGCACCTTCAATATAATCTTATTGAAAATTAAACTTGAGAGTCCATTAATGGCATCATTCACTTATACCAATATGAATTACTCTTTTACTACACACATCCTTCCACCATATCATCCGTTATCGGGCTTCTTCCTTTTAGCCTAAAAACATCCAATGCACTTGATAGGAGTCTTAGCAAAGGAGTAAGAGGGAATAAGCATGGCATAAGATTAGAGATAGGAGGAGACTAATCTGTCTAACCCAAATCACAACAATGCAATAATAACTCCTCTGCGACTACGAGGTGTACCTAGAGGCGACCAAGCAGTGCATCGAAGTCGAACTGTAAACAGCAAGTGAACAAGCGAAGATAAGGCAGAAAGGTCTTATACCACACAAAATCTCAAGAATAAACAATTTTTAGTTTTGAAGTAAAGGAAAAATAGAAGTGGTCATTTTGAATAAATTGAGCAACTGGATTTTTCAAAACTTTTGTTTGTAAATCAAATGGGTTTTGAATTTTTTTTTTAAAAAAAATTGTTCTTTGATTTCTTCAAACAAATAATAGCTAAAGGAGTAGGAAATACGGATGAAAAGTTAATCTTGTTCAACCATTTTAATTTTTAAGCTTAAAACAAAGAGTTGTAAAAGTTGTAGAGAGTATGGTTAAAAAGACATCCTTTTTAAAATACTTTCCGTTTTGAAGCAATGGAAAATCACAATTTAAATTAGAAGGTTTTACCAAAAGAATGTTTTTGAAATAGGCTTATGAAATCAACGCACTCCTCATTTTAAATGAAATACTCCTTTATATAAACTTTTAAAATCATTCTTGTAGTTGAAGGTTTCAAATTATTTGAAGAGAAATTTGAAAAGGTAGCTTTCAAAAATCAAATCGAAGTAAAACGAAATATCAAACCAGTTTTGTATTGGAAAAATGAACTTCTTGTAATAAAGATTTTCTTTAATATTTTTTTTAATGTTATTTCAAAATAAAATACGGAAGCACCTTTCTTTTCAGAAAAATAATTAATAAATTATACGTTGCTTGCTTTTAACGAAATCTTTTAGCAAATTTTTATGAAAGACCGTCTCATAAAGAAATTTATTTTATTTTATTTTATTTTTTTGGAAAAACATGGAAACATTTTTTGTAAGATTTTCCTCTTTTAAAATATAATGTTAGAAGATTTGGTGATGGCAAAAGACAAGGTAAGCAAAATGATTTTATAATAATATTTTTTTTTACAAACAAAATATAAAGACAGTTTTATATTTTGAAAGCAATGTTTAGTTGTAAGAATCTTTTATGAAATCTAAGGAAAGTTTTCCTTGAAATACATAGAAAAATTTTTCTTGAAAGATTCTTGTTAAATAGTTATTTGAAAACAATTTAGTTTTGAAAGTTTTTCTTTGAAACGAAACTTTTCTTAAAAACTACACAAACCCATAGAAACCACAATTCAAACTTCTTAAGAAGCGACAAGAAACGATGGTTCGAAAACATGAAAGTGATAACTGCATGGTCAAACCGATGTAAACCATCTTAAACTCAAATAAGAAGATCGCATAGCGTCTAATACGATTATATATATACAGGGTTCCTATGGACTTAAGCAACTTTCTTGCTTTTCAAAAGTCTTCTCGCTCTCTGATGCTTCTCCACCTTCTGAAGTGGTCTTGCATCGTCGATGCTTCCTTTAACTTGCTACAGTTGATACGAGTTGTAGCTTCAGGATCTCCAACGAGAGAGGAGGGTGTTGACTAAAATTTTGAATCAGAGAAGAATTTTGAAACAATGTCTTGTTGAATGAGGACAAGATCCAAGAGGAGAAGATAAGATAGAAAACGAGGATTTCAGTTAAGAGGAGACAAAAGAGAAGAGGTTGCGATATTTTCAAAGTAGATTTTTATAATAAAAATAGATCCTTAAGGCTATACCAGTCTACCTAGGTTGCGTCCTATAGCCTAGGCTCTGATACCAACTCTGTAGAGACCCGAAAAACGGAGTTGAGTCCCTTCTGTGCTTTACCTGTACTAGTCCCTGGATCAAGTAGCTAGTACACACAGATTTCAGATCTTTGGATCATTGCCATTACAATTTAAACAAATATTACATCAGAGTGTGAAATAAAGATACATCAGAGTACAAAGTTCAGGCACGCAGGCCTTACACAGCGGAAGTCTAACATGCAGCGGAAGTCTTAACAGTCTTCCATAACTCTAAATGGAAGAGACAAAATACAACAATCAATCCCACAGGCGAGCTGTAGTAGCGTCCTAGGCGTCAGAGAAATCTTCGTCTTGAAGTCCGGCAAAGAAACGTTCATCTCGGTACATCTCCTCCTCGGGATACCATTGTTGACAACCTGCTCGTTGGAATGAGCAGCCCCGCATAAAAGGCGAGGGTGAGTATACTTTATACTCAACAAGCAAGGCTGACTAAATGCAACTAAGGCTAACAAGGAAGGGTAAGGGTTTATTTTGCATAAAGCCAGTTTTACAAATTTTTCCTATGATTTTGCAAAATGATTTGAAATGTGTTTGAGGAAAAAAAATATTTGAATCATTTTCTTTGAAACTCCGGCATTAACCGGTTTTGCCCAATCCTGGCTACTCACGGCACCCACCGTGCAAACACCCTCATCGCTCATAGCACCCACTATGAGGAGAACAATCAAAACACACGACACCGATCGTGGTTTTCCTTTAAAACACCATTTAGAAAACAAAAGATAAGAAGTACCAATGAGGCAGCTCCCCGTCGTCCGTCCTTGACCGTGGACACGGCTATCATGATAGTTTTACACTCTGCAGAGGTTGCACGCTTTACCCACGAGAGGTGATCTTCCCTAGGAATCACCCAAAGGAAAAGAACACCACAAGGTCTTTATCCAACATTCTCCTAGCACGCACTCCTCTAAGGATTCCACCGCAGCGCTAGTTACTCTAGTTGGCTGAAGCCCCCTCTTGAGCCTGCAGAACAACACCAATTGCCTACTCCACCGACTGGAATGCCAAAACTAGAAGTCCGAAGGGTGCTCAACCAGGGCTTGCCCATACAAGCACTCAATGGTCGCACTGTTGTACTTAGCTCGTCTACCTCAAGGAATCGGTCCTTAGGGATCAGGGTGGGTCCCGCACTGGACCCGAATCTCGTGCACGCGGCACCATCCTTGCAACCATCCACCCCGATCAGGTTTTGCAAAATTATTTTTCCCCGATAGCACCCACTATCAACTAGCCTAAATACAACCAAAAGACAACACCAATTGTCCTTCTTAAAGATCACAAGGTAAAATGGTGATTATTGTTAACAAGCAATTAACCAGGTGGTTTACTATGAGCATTACTAAGCAGATGCAAAACCTAATCAAGGATATGGCAATAATAAATCAAAATTAATAATCCTAAGGTAGCAAGGGTATTTTATAAGAATTAACTATCAATGGGATTTAGCTAGGCAATATAGTTATTTATTATTTTGTGTTAAACATACATGCTACTGTTCAAATTCTACAAAACTTGTTTGAAAACATGGGTTCAGATGTTTCAGCACTTGCCTTGATCGACGTAGTGGGGAGGATCCTCTGCTGCGTCGGAGACAAACTCGGCACTCGGATCTAACGCAACGAAATTAAATAAATAAATACAATGCAAAAAGAAATAATAGAAATTATCATGTATGCAAATGCATATGAAAATTACCAAACAGTAGGTTTTGATTTTATAAACATTTTAAAATTGGTTTCATAATTTTTGGAGTTATAATATTAAAGATATGAAATTATTAAGTTTCAATCTTAACCAAAATAGGGAAGGGAATTCCTCTGGCGGATTGGGCCAAAACATGACCCAAGGCAAGACATCCGCTCGGCTCGGCAAGCCTATGGCCTTAGCTTATGTGATCCGGCTCAGCAGCTGGCTCGGCCGGTGTGAATGGCGGCGAGCGAAAGCAAGGCGCGCCGTGGCCAGCTGGTTGATGCGCCCAAGAGGGAAAGCAGCGGCCAAGGCGGCAGGCGCTGCCCACACGCAGTGCAAAGCGAGGCCCGGCGAGGCGGCTTTGGCGCGTCATGAGGAGGATGGGGTGACCGACAGTGGGTCCACTGTCGGTGACGAGCGAGATCTGGGCGGCGTCTAAAGCGGCAGCGGCGATGATTAGCGGCGGCGGCGGCCGGCCGGGGGGAGGAGGGAGGGGGGCGGCGACGACGAGGCGGCGTTAGCCCAGAGCGAGCGGCTCGGCGAATCACTTGCGACGCATGCAGGCGGCGGCAAGGAGGCCTTGTGTGGCAGCCAGCCAATGGCGGGGGGAGGACAGCGGTGGTGCGGGAAGTGTCCGCAGCGGTGCGGGGAAGGTGTGGGTGGCGGCAGCGGGGCACGGTGTCGGCCGGAGAGGCCTAGCGGCGGGGCTAGCCAAGGAGAGGAAGGAGGCACACGGTGGCGGCGGTCTCCGACGAAGCCCCGGCTAAATTGGCCACGGGGATACCCTCTAGGACACCTATGGATGAAGAAGAAGGCATGGGGAAGGTAGGGGAGGTGATGAACAAGGGCCTTACCACTCAAAACCAAAGCTTTCGACAAATAGGCGCTTCTGCAGATTCCGGCGACGTCTTCGGCGATCAAATTCGTCGCGCTCCGTCCATGATTCTTCGAGCGCTTTGTTGGGTTGGATTCGCAATGAAGATATCCAGGACGTCCTCGGACGGGTTTGCGAAATTCATATCGAGGCGGTGCTGAGGCGAGGAAGAGTAGAGACGGCCAAGAATCGGGAGGCTGACCTTCAGCGTTAGATTGCCGGAGCTACGTACCTCGGATCGGCGAGTTCCTGGGCAAAATAGAACCGTGAGGATGAAACCTAGAATGTCCTCGGAGGGTTCAGATAATGGAGGCTTACCCAGTTTGTAGCAGAAGGAAAACGAAAAGAGGGAGAGGTAGCTCGCGAGGAGACGGCGGCTAGGATTTATATGGGGTTTGGAGAGGGGATTTAGGGAAAGGGAAAGGATGATTTGGATAGGGATTGATCCCCTAAGATCATGGAAACCGATTTTACTGGTTTTGGGGAGGATTTGTAGGGGACATTCCAAGATGGGAGGTAGGAGAGGTTTCCTCTGTATTTGGAACAGAGAGATGTGAAAGAAACGATCAGGAGAAAGAAAAGGTAAGGATGGAGAGAGAGGAAATAGGAAAGGGGAAAAGAAAAAGGAAAGAAAAAGAAAATTTGGCGGGGTCCAATTGCAAGATCGAAATAGAATAGATAAATAAAATCAATTTATTTATCTGAGATTCAAATTATAGGTAAATAATTACTTTAGAGATTAAAATGCAAAATAATATTTAATAAATGGAAAATTAGCAAAATTGATATTAGCACTTTTATTTTGCATGAATAAACCTTTTTTTGAAAACTTTAAATATATATTACACTTGCAAATAGATTTTAGAAAATTTTATTTTGCAAGGCTTTTTAATGAGGAACATACTCATTTTTCAAATGCTTTTATTTTTATTTTTTTGAAATTTTCATGCCATGCAATGCATATGATTTTGGTTTTGAAAATGAGGATGTTACATTTCTCCAGGTAGCATGAAGTTAGGGTTAGTGTATGTGAGATGTTATGTGTAGATCAACAAGTTTTCCAAAGATCGGGGTCGACGACAAATATTTGTCGGAGTTCCGAGATAGAAATTGTTAAAGATATAGGGGTGAAAATTTAAAATATGTTTTTATTAACTTATTGGGTGATATAATATATTAAATAGTTTTAAAGTACTTTTTAGGATTTTAAGAATTATTTCTAAAATTTTAAAGTACTTTTATGTACAAGAAAGAGAGCAAAAGGAATTTATTTGAGTTATTTTATTATAAAAAATGGAATATTATATTTTTATAAAACTCTATACTTTATTCTAGGTTTTTGAGAATTTTTGTAGAATTTTTGGAAGGGTTTTGATATTTGAAATAAAATATAGAAACTTAAATGGAAATATAAATAGGAAGGGGTTTTGTTTTACATGGGCTATAGTATTGGGCTTGGCTCAATACGGCGTGTGTGTGGCTAATGCACGGGACCCAGGTGCAAAGGAAGGAAGCGGGCGCGTGTGGGCTGGTTTAGTAGCTGACGGATGGGGCCAGAGTGTCAGCGATAGGAGAGAGATGAAAAGGGGAAAAATGGAGGGGCGGCGGAGGAGGTCATCGGCAACGGTGGGGGAAGACCGGCGACGAGCAATTGATGCCAAATTTATGAAATTGAGGGTATAGAGATACCTTTGGTGGTTGCGGTGTGAGTTGGGGTGGCTCAAGGTGGTCTAATGGCGAGGTAGCGTGGTAATGACGGCGAGGGTTCTCCGGTGGGTGTTTATGTTGGGTGATGGTCGGGCTAGCTTTGCGGTGGGGAATGGTAGCTTTGGGTTGTGGAGGTTAGGACAATCTGGGATGGGAACGGTGAGGAGAGGGGTTGCCGGAATTGAGGAAGAAAGCGGTGATGGCGGTGATACAGGGTGGCAGAGAAAAGATGGAGTGGAGGAGGAGGAGTGTTGAGTCATAGCAGTGCCGAGAAGGAGCTTTTATAGCTTTTGATTGCAGTGGCGGGCACAAAGTTGCCATTTCAATGTGGCGGCGGCGGTGCGAGGTGGCGGCGACGAATTGGCTAGCCGCCAGGGACAGATAGGGGCGGTGCTGTGGTGGCTGAAGTCGGTGATGCGAAGAGCTATCCAACGGGAGCAAAACGAGGACAGGAGGTGGCTGGGTGCGACGACGATGAAGAATCCTGGTGGGTGGTGGCAGCGCCGGTGGTTTGGACGGCGGTGGCGTAGCGAAAGGAGGAAGAAAGCAGCAGCGGCCGTTGGATTTAGGCAAAGCTATGGGCGTCGTTGGATCAAAAGGGTATGGGGACTGGTAAGTAGGGTCCACTTGTCAGTGGGAATTTTGGCTGGGATTGGTTTAAGTGGAGGCGTATTTCCCAAAGGGGAAGGCGTATCCTTGAAATTTCTGAAAAGGGAAGGTTTAGTTTATAAAAGCAAATCAATTTCCAGAGAAAGAGTTTAGGCTTGAAAATTTATAGGAAATAGTAGGAAGCTCAGAAAAATATGGAATAAATTTCTAAAAATCCAAAAAAATGAGTAGAATTCAAATATGAAATAATATTTATTATTTTATCGAATTAATAATTTTAGGAAAAGATAGATAAGATATTTTCTTTAGGGAATAAATAGAAAATTGATTTGAAAGATTCTTAAAAATTGGGTGTGGCGCCCCCTTTTTCACACTCGGCTCAAAGAAGTCATTACCCATTCGCTGTCTATGTGGTTGGTAAATAACATACTAGCTGCCCAGGAGCAAGCCGAGCATGTTAGCTCCCAACCCAAGCATGCAGCGGTACACACGGGCGACCTTCGTTGAAACGAATGTAAACCGGGTGTCCGGATATGTGCCCGGTGATGGCTCCCAAGATCAGCTACCATCACACACACACCCTCATGTGGATCGATAACACAACACAAACGGTAAGGGACATAAACTTATATTACAACGGGGTATGGACTGCTGTCCATACAATAAGTTTAACATAATTCAGAGTTTTACGGTAGCGGAAACATAAGATGTTCAACAACAAAACAGCGGAAGTCTTAATCAAACTAAAACCAAAAGGGCCAGCAAGGTATGCCTCATAACCCAAGGGCAACCGACTGGAAGTTTAGAACTCCGCTTGCCCGCTAGTGTCATCGCAACCCGCTTGATGGTAATACTGAAGTGTGGGGTCATATTCACCTGAAATAATAGCAACTTGTATGAGTACAGATGGTACTCAGCACTAGGAGGTAATGTATATCCTCAATCATGAATATTATGTACTCAAGAAAGGGGCTAGCAGTTCTTTTAGCACAATTTGCATTTTTGCAAGACATATAAGTGTGAGTAGGTTGTAAATTGCATTTGAGGAAAAACATTCCAAAATGTAATGCTCATAGTATCCATCATAATTCATCATCATAAATCCATGGGGCTCTATCTGCCCTTGGTCTCTATCCGACCATAACCACAACATACTCGGGCTCTATCCGCCCTTGGTCTCTATCCGACCATACACCACGAGCAACCCTGTGCTCAGAAAGACACACGGCTATCCCACCATGTCTAAAACCAGTACCCAAACTGAACCATGAGCTAACATCAGTGTCTCGTCTCGCAAGTTTTCGTCCTTAACCCTGGACGCGGCTGTTCGAACAGTTTAACACTCTGCAGAGGTGTACGACTTTACCCACACGACACAGCAAGCCATGCCGAAGCCTCTTAGATGTACATGCCAGTCCATTGGGTCACCCGAGTTGACCTCATCCACTCCCCACTCCACGAGTGCAGGAGGGAGTCAACCGTTGCAATGGATTTGTCCAAGGCCCATCACACCCAAGCACAAGGACGTACCACGGATGGTCCACCCTGCCACCCCACCCTCTAACACAAGTTGCCCCGCTGGTACCCAATGGCGCGAGCATGCACAGAAAATTGGCCAAGTGTTCCCATAATACACGTGTGGTCGTACGTGTAGTAACTCGAAGGGATTGGCACCATGTTCGATCCTTAATTCACTCGAATAGGGCTACGTGTCCGGGATCCATCCTCCCATCATTCCCCTATCACCCATTCAAGTCCAACTCAGAGTTCACACGTATTCCACCACCATCATCACCAGTATCATATAGTAAATCATTCACAATCGAAGTCGTATGACCAACGGAATTACTCCATTGATCGCTCGCCCACGTTGACTCTAAGCATGGCTAAGCTTTCGCTGACCAAACCCAATTAATACTACCCTCTTAGGCCACAAAGGAATAAGGATATCAAACATAGATCACTAAGTAGGGGATAACTAAGTTCTACCCACCAAGTAACATATATATTTTAACTTAGCATGCAGGCAAGTGATAGAACATAATCAAAATCATGCATTCATAAATAGAGGATCAATATGGTGAGTCAAATGAGGGGAGTATATGTGCCTGGTTGCTGCTCGTTGGCGGGGAGAGCTTCTGGACCAAGTCCGGGCTCCTCCGGAGCGTCGGCTCCTAATGTTCGGTAGCAAGAACATCAAATAAAATCCAAATAAAATATCAAACAAAGAGGAACATCAAATATTTTTAGAAATTCAGAAAGTTCATGAGCTAATGCAAATTTTTCCAAAAGAATCACCCAAATCCGAGTTCGGATGAGTGAGATCGAGCTATTTGATGTTTGGGGTGCAAAACTAGCTTGGGGCTGTAAGGACTAAGCTCGGGATTAACTAAGGTAGCTCGGGAATGAGTCTCCTAGCTCGGGAAGGACGTTGCCTTAGTCAAGAGTGGGTTTACAAGGTCAGATATGGCATAGCTTGGTCGGCTATGACATGACCAAGGTCGGGCTCAACTAGCTCTAGCTCGGGAAAGTCACTTAGCTTGTATATTTCTCAGTACGAGCCACTTTTGAGGATCCTAATAAGCTCGGCTAAGCTCGGGCTTAACACAAAAGTTGTAGGAATTTCCTGGCGCACAATTTTCATGTAGAACACTTTTTCATCCGAGCTACGGTTGATTCTATAGAGCTTACTTACTAGGCTCTTGCTCAAAGAAAGGTGAAACAATTTTTTTCAGATCTAGGGGTTCTAAGGCTTCGGTTTCCACCAAAGAACAGCTTAGCCATGAATGCTAAATGGTGAAAAACATAAGTGAGAGGGAGTATTGGGTTCTCACCTGGCAAGGAAGGCCTCGCTTAACAATAGAGAGCCCAAAGATGAGGAGATCAAAGTGGTTGACAGTAATCTGTCTAGAACGCGGTTCAGCTACTCTTCAGCTTGTTCCTTGAGGTCCCTTCAACTCCAGCAGGCTGGATCTGCTCCTAGACGTCCTTTAGCTCGTGCATGAACTCTTCTTGGCCATCTCCAGGCTTGCATGTGAGGGAAAATGACATGCAAGATGAGGAAACAGCAAAGAACCTCACTGTTGTTCAAAACAGCGAAGTAGATGCAGAAAGGCAGCAAGAACTCACCCAAATCCTTGTGAACGTGCAAGGGAGTTGGATGTACTTGAAGCCTAGGAATTATAAATGTTACTCCTGCTCATTCCATGGCCTGGATTTGAAGAAAGACGGCATAGATGGGCAGAAAACGAAATCAGTCTTTGCTGTCCCAAAATCGAACAGCAAAGAGAAAAGGAAGAGAAATCCATAGCAAACCTTTGTGCATGTGCTTACCATGGAGTGGAATAGATAGCCAACGATTTCAGCTTTCCAACGATATATAACACCCTATATGGATTCTTGGTGGTTTGGGTGGAGATTTGAAAATGGTGGAGGTGGAGATGAAGAACAACTTCTTGTTCTTGCTTTGCTGTCCGAACTTGGACGTGGGAAGAATGAGAGTGAGGGCTGGTTGAAGTGGGTGGAGAGGGTTTAAATAGAGGTATACTCTTCCATTGACAAGTGGGTCCAGGTCCCACCTGTAATAGAGAGTCTGCGGGTAAGATTCCAGGTAAGAAAAGCTAAGGGTCTAGTACTGCAAAGACCGCCCAAGTCGACCAATAGATGGAAGATTCGACCGATACTACCCAAACCGTCCATGTCGACCAATGGATGGAAGATTCGGTGACTTGGGAGGGCAAAAAGAAATATAGAATAGATATGGTGGCGAGGTTGTTTGACCGGGTACGGGCTTACTCGAGCTTTTCCAAGCCCGGTTAGGTCTTCTGTTGCTCGGTTCAGCCGTCTATAGCTCGGCCAGCTTCCTCCGGACATCTTCTAGCTCGGACGAGTGATAATCAGCTCAGATGGGCAGCAACCAAGCTCGGGTAGAGCTCGGTGAAGTCCGGCATAGTCACTACCTTGCTTGATAGAGCTCGGGTGAACTCTACCTTGCTCGGGCAAGTTACAGCTAGCTCGGGTATTTAGAGAACATGCCCGTCGGGCTAGGTCTCACTACTCTAGTGGCTTGGCCAAAGGGTTTAAAGTTAAAAGCCTTATGTTCCCACCATAGAGCATGGTGGTTGAATGCAAAATTTTTGTAAACCAACATAAAAACGAATGAACATGCTAATGATATGCATAGCTTATACGAAATTTAACAGCTGGGCTGTTACATTGGGAATGATTATAGAAATTTAATTATGACTTTTTGTGAAAAATTTTTATGCCAAAATTAGAAAATTTGGGTATGTTACAGTTGATCACCACTAGATTAGTTAAGAATTTTACTCCTTTTATTTTTATCTCCACCTCAGGACAAACTAGAGTGGTAAGCATTTCCTTCCCAGGTGAGTGCACTACCATAGCCTTTTCTAGTAGGCTTACTTTTAACCCATTTTTCTTAACAAATTGAGATATTATAAAGAAGTGGGTAGCACCAGAGTCAAACCTTAGTAGCAGGTACTGAGTTTACTGAAAATGTACCCATCACCACTGCGGGTCATGCTGACACGACCTCTTCTGACCGTCTGAGGGGTCCTGGGCTTGTGTGGTGTCCCACGGCCTTGATCTGCTGAAGGGGACTGTGCTGAAGCTGAACCAAGCTTGAAAGGTACTGGGATGATGTTCTTTGTAGGACACTTATTGGCATAGTGTCCCAGCTGATTCTGGCTTAAAAGCTAACTGCAGACATATCATACAGGGGCTGGTTCTTTGTTAGGGGCGAGGGTCAGGGGCACAAGGCGAGTCTTTGCTCCTGAGCGGTGTCTTACTAGGAAAGATTGGTTGATTGCCCTAGAAACACTGGGTTTTGGGCTTAGAACTCCCTGCAACATGCTAGTTGCGCTGTGCCAATTTCCTCTTCCTAGAGGCTGCTTGCTGATGCTGGATATCTTCTTGGACTAGTGCCTTGTTGTACAACTGCTGAAAGGTGGTATATTCCCCCGAGGCAATGAAAGCCTTGATTTCGGGATCCATGCCTTCCATGAAGTACCAAATCTTGTCTTCTTCATTTGCCACATCTCTGGGTGCGTAACGTGCCAACTGAGTGAACTTGGCTAGGTATTCACTCATCGACATGTTACCCTGCCGAGGCGCTGGAACTCACGCCTCTTAATTTTCTTAATTCCCCAGGGAACATGGGCATCAGTGAAGGCCTTGGTGAACTCTTCCCACTAAATCACGTATGGGTCTTGGTGAATAGCACAGTAATTTTCCCATCATAGAGCTGCTGAACCGGAGAGTTGATGAGCTGCGAATCGGACGGTCTCTTGCTCCTCACACCGTGTCAAGATGAGACGACGCTCCACATTCTTAAGCCAATCTTCAGCATCCAACGGATCTGTGGACCCGGCAAACACAAGTGGCTTGGTCCTCAAAAACTCTGCCAGTCTAGACTGCTGAGGGTGGAACGCTGGGGCTGGAGTGTGAGGCTGGTTCAGGTTCTGAGTCAAGGTCTGCAGTAGCTGCAAATGCATGTTCATAACCTAGCGCCAATCTGGTTTGCCCGGAGCGGGTGGCGGAGGCTGTGGAGGATTCTGCTCTGGCTGCCGTCCTAACAGGATTGGGGCTTGCTGAGCCACTGGGGGCTGCCCAATTGGTGCAAGGTTTGCTTCATGCTACGCTTGTGACTGCGCTGCTGCTTGAGCCCGATCGTGTCTAGGACCACGTCCAGCAACTGGGGCTTCAGCATCTCAGGTACTCCTTATGATCACCATCTGGGAGGCAATCAAAGGATTGAGGACAAAATAGCTAAATAAGGGGAGGAAGTTTGCCAACTATTTATTTTAAAACAACATAGTTTTTAACGCACACACTGAGGAAACACATAGTTCATTACCACAACAAGAGGGTACAAGCAATGAATACGCTGTATCACAACTGTCGATATAGTCGGTTCACAACTAGGGTACTAGCTACGATACAAGGGGTACGAAGTCCCCAACTAACTAAGGGTCCTCGTAGTTGGACTCGAAGACAACCTCCTCGGGGTCTTCTTCTTCTTCGCCTTCCACACCGGGAGGAAACAAGGGAACCCAGTTGGGCGGAGGAGGAAAAACGGTAACGAGAGGAATGTGGTTAAGGTCGAGGCTGGGAGGAGGGGCTAGAACTCTGGACGACACCTGCTCAACTCGGGGGTCAGCAGGGAGGAGCGGTAGCTCTCGAAGCGAGCTAGCTAGACAAACAGCGATAGGAGGCTCAGGTAGCGGTACTGGACTCGGGCGGGAACTCTCCTGAGAAATCTCTATGGTATGGGTGTAGGAGAACGCGGTGCTACGCTAGCCGAAAACAAAAATTTTTCTACCGCGAACACCCAGGCAACATGCGAGTCGGAGATCATGGAGCATTACCCTTGGAGCACGTTAGCAGCGGAAGTAGAGTGGGTGAAGCCTCCCAGCGTCTTTGCGAAGCCTTGTCACGTGGTCGAACACGACGTGGTACAACTTCTCCTCGTCGCGGATTGCCGTCCACAACGTCGGCGTAGTCGTCTGAGTTATGTAGCCGATCGAATCGATCAGCGCCGACGCGAGCGATAGCGCCTCCACGGTATCCACACGTCCGGGGTGGGAACACCGCTGTGGTGTGCTAGCACCCACGCTGCGGCTAGGGTTCTTAGGGGCGATGGGGCGTGGCGGCTAGGGCTCGTGGTGGGGAGATCGACACACCGCGCGCCCCATGCCTCCTTTATATAGAGCGCACTAACGGGCCTTCTCGATAGAAGCCCATTAGGTCTCGCTCTAATGGATATGGAAGCCCACTAGGTCTCACGCTAATGGATCTTCTACAATAGAAATCCATTAAGGCGTCGAAGATCCAAATCGTATAAACCTACTAATGGATCCAATCCATCGATATGATCCAACCCGTTAAGTGTGTGACCCATTAGGCTCATGTACAAGTCGGCGCGGTCCCGGAGAACCCTTCCCTGACCACAAGTCAATAGCGGTACCTAGCGGCACATATTGACCCCGAATGTACACAATGATCGAATCACCGAACCTTGATACACTCACATAGGATCCTTTTGCCACACGATATCGGTCAAGCTCAAGGCGAGGCGTGCCACCCTTGTGATAGCTCGACAAATTCACTCGTCAATGTAATGGATATAATTAAGTGATTAACTCTTTAATCACTTTGGCATGGCCATGCACTTTTCTTATCCATCCACACCGAGGGGCCGAGATATCTCTCCGTTATCAAGGAGGGCAAATTCCATCTTGATCTCTTACATCTCCGTCATGTTTCATGGCATACCCGTAAGCTACCTTTATAACTTCCCTATTACGGTGAAGCATTTGATAGCCCCAAAGTATACAATTACGCATCTTTGAGAATCAATAAGAACCTCGGGTCAAAGGATCGTATAGGTATACCACTCGAGACTATACTCGATGGCACTTCTAAGATAACAATCTCGGCGATGTCTCGGGCGGGTCTATCCAACCCCATGTTCTTTATCATGTGCCCACATTATTGATTTGATATCTCCATATCTATGGTATGTGAAACATTACCATCAATCAATACATGTCTTTGGTCGATCACTATTGTTCCACATAATGATATGTGACCGAGGATCGTTTAGAATAATATCTCATAACCAATGTGTTTCACAATTAAGTCATACTCAATGAACAAAGGAGTGACATTTATTCATGGAACTAATAAGTACATGAATATAGACGTATGATACAATCATCTCATATGATCGCCTCTAGGGCATATCACTAACAATGGGTCATGCTGGCATCGGCTAATGCAGGCGGCGAGAGTAGCAACATGAGCGGTTGTTGTCCCGAACAAGCTAGCGGATCTTCTTGCGGAGGTGGGTCCTTTCCATCTTCCAGAGAGACTCTCTTCTCTTGAGCTCGCGGTTCTCCTTCTTCATGGTGGCTAGCTAGCAAGATGCTGTCTGCACACTGACCAACTCCCTCTGGCTAATCACGTAGGCTTCGTCCAAGGACTGGACCAGGACGGTGAGGTGGTACATCGTGGGGTCCTGCTCGCCCTCAGCGAGACGGCAGTGGCTGAAGACCTCGTGTGGCACACAAGCAGGAAAGTAACGAAAAGCAGTGTGACGCAGCTCCTGCTCGAAGATGCTGCCGAACAGTATGATGGCGTCCGGGCGACATCCTGGATGGCCTCAGAGCACTGGTCCCATACACCAGTGAAACGGTAAGGTCCTGGACATGGAGGAAGACCTCTGGCGAAGACCGACAGAAACCACCTAGTAGGACCTACCACGACAAGTGGTGGTGGAATCATGGAACATCGGGGAGTCAAAACCAAGGGTGTCCATCATCAGCATAAGCCGACAAACGAATCTCCCGTAGCCCAACCCAAAAGAGGAAGCGAAGATCGGCATCCTACAAGGTGTAAGGGAAGCGTTAGAGGAATACAAACTGAGGCGGGAGGGTAAGAACTCTTTGGAAAATAGCCTTTTTATAGAACATAAGGGTATCTAACTATTCGGGGTCACGTCCTAATACCTGTGGCTCTGATACCACTTCTGTCGGGACCCGGTCAAAGAGACCGAACCCGTCTGTGCATTCCGTACTAGTCCCAAGGATCAACAGCTAGTATGCAACAGTTCAAATAGAGTGATACATCACCAACTGAAATAAATTATTACATAACAGGGGCATAACCCCAGTCCAGTACAAACATGGCGACACGCAGGTCATGAATCAGAGTTTAGCGAAATACAACACAAGGTCTACCTGCACTAACACACGCGTGCCACTAGACAACTACTACTATATCTCCACATGCAGACGAGCAGTAGGAAGCGGCCCTAGTCTTCAGGAAAGTCCTCGTAATCACCCGCCTCGTAGTCAACACCGGTGTCGTCATACTGCGGGTCTTCTGTGAACTGTCCCTCGACTGAAGTTTTAGAAAAGAAACAGGGAAATAGCAAGGGTGAGTACAATTGTACTCCACAAGTTAGGGAAATAAGTGCAGAATGGGGTTCAGTACAAGGGTAGGTTTGGAATAATTTGTAGAAAGCCAATTTTCCAAATTTTTATTCTAAGAGAGGGAAAAGCAGTTTTTGAAACTGTTGCGGTAAACTAAACCATTTGAAGGAGTTTTTCCTTTGCCAATCAAGTTTTGCAATTCCGTCTGCAAAATCATTGCTCACACCAAAATCTATTTTGAAAAGAAGGATCTACCATATAATCAGTCCCTTCGCATGCTCTTGACCGTGAGCATGTCTATCATGATAGTTTTAACTCTGCAGAGTGAGTATACTTTACCCTCAGGAAGTCACACACTAGAGGTGCGTACGACAAAGCCGTTTGGGCTAAAATCCCTAGTAGCACTTGCTTTTATGAGTCATCCGTGGGCACCCTGTGGGGGATCGGCCCACGACCCAAGTCTTCATATTGTACAAGAAGGCCAAGGAAACTAGGTCTAAGGCACCAACGAACAAGGATACATCCTCCCTGCTCGTACAACCCAGATATCTATAAGGGACATCACCACCTGCAAGTGGCTACTAGAGATTAAAGCTTAATAGGCCAGGTCCGTCCCATAACGAATCTTGAGGCTGTACTATGAGGCTCAGTTCATAGGATCATAAGAAGAACTATCCTTAGACTAGGGGAGGAGTACTATCACAAACCCGAAACCGTGCATCACTTGCACCACACCGATAACCGGGTCCGCTCTAGACATAGCATTTTAAGGGGAGAGTAGAAAGCACATCCCAATCCTTGGCATCACACCGATGCCGTGAGTTACCAAAACAAACAGCGTATGCGCTAGAAAAAATGATGGTAGCTGGGCTGGCCGAGCCCAGCCAGCCCATATACTCCACCGCCCCCACTATACAGAAAAATCTAGAGAAAGCCCCCTTCCTCTCTCTAGATCTCTGTCCTTTTCTATTAGCAGCAGCAGTCGTCGTTCCTTTTTCCTCCACCAAGCCACCCTCCTCAGCCACAACACCACCATCTCTCCATCAGGCCATTGCCGCCGCCTTAGCCTCAGCGCTGCACCCACCACACGCCACCACCACGTCGCCACTGCCGCCCAGCATCACTCGTCGCCGCCTCTCCCTCCGTCTCACCAACAATCGCCGCCCCTCACCACCTAGCAGCGCCGCCGTCCTCCTTAGCCGGCGCCGCCTCCAACCAGCCGCCACCCAGCAACTGCCGCCCCCAAGTGTTGCGCCGGCCGGGGTGAAGAAGGAAGGAAAGGAGGGCCGGTGCCAAGGAGAAAGGAAGGGAGGTGTGCAGCCAAGCCAAGGGAAGAAGAAGAGAAGAAGGGAAGAAGAAGAAGAGAGGAAGGAGAAGAAGGGAAGGGAGGCCTAGGGTTTAGGCTCCAATTTAGGGTAACGAGATTTTTCCCTCAAAGTCCTGCTATTTAGTTCTTTTGTACTGTTCATTAGGAAGATTAGAGGGAGATTAGAACCCTAGATTAGAGGTTCTCTGTTCCGAATGTTCAAATCGCTTATATAGCAGCTTTGCAACGCATTTTCAGGGCACTTAGACCTAGTTTTGGTGGACGGTGATATCGTCGAAATCGTAGCTTACATTCTCAGCTTTCCGTAGAGTCCTAGAATGCGAAAATTGGCCGAACGGTTTGAGAGATACGGCCTCAGCAAGTCTGCTGCCCAGGATTTCCAGAATTTTTGGTTTGGGAAATTCGCCAGCATCGAGCATCTTTTGGAGAATTAGGATACACTAGTAATAGACGCTATGGTTCGATGTGAGTAATTGATACTAAAGACCTATTTGTGGTTCTAGGTGCCGCCGCCTTGGGATCGGGGACGTTGTCGGCACACGCCGGTCATCGAGGTTAAGAGGCAAGTGCATATTTACTCAAAGTGACTTATCCTGTTTAGTCTTTCCACTGTGAAGCTTCTTTACGACCCCTTGAAATATCCATGCATATAACTCGAGTGGATGAATTAAACTTGCTAAAACTTGACGGTACATGGTATGTGATTATTTGTGGGCTCGCATTATTTTGCATTCATGTGTATGGGTCAAGTCGGTGGATGGTCATATGACTAGTCCGGAGTGCCTCGGCCAGGTCGGTGAGAAAGCCATATGACCATGACTTAGGCCCTAAGTCCTACGGGAGTAGGCACTCCATGGGAGTGGAGGTTATGCTTAGACCCCGTATGAAACAGGACGGGGCAATAAGGATGTCATCGACGGGTGAACCCTTGCTATACCGGTATATGCTCAGAGAAGAGATGCAATTTCATTGCATTTTATTGTAAAGGCATGGAGCTTGACTATGATTAAGTGGATAAAAGAATTGAATATGAGTTTTTTAACCCTATTATTGTTCTTTGTTTAAATATGTACTTGCTGGGTCTTGGACTCACTCTTGTTCTTATGTTTTTTTATGTAACCCTTGACGATGGCTCGCGCAGGAAGGGTAGCTCACACACACTTGCACCATCTTCACTAAACCAACTAAGTAGCTGTATAAACTAAAATAAGTAGACTAGTGGCTGAACTTTAACTAACTAGTGCATGTTTATTTGTGTATATGAGGTATTAGTGTGACTGTGCTAGCCTATGGTGTTTGTCTTCACGGTTTACTAAGAGCTATGGTAAGTAAGACCGGTTGTCACCATGTGATTTAGTATGGAATGTTGGACTTTTGGTTATGTGTGCTGATAAGCACTCTGGATGGTTATTTGTCATGGTATGAAATATTTATATGAACTGCTTCTTTTGCCTGCTGAGTGAATGTCATATTTTAGGAGAGATGCTGTCGAAATTTTTAAGAAATCAAGGAGTTAGTAGCATCTTGGGCTTAGTAGAAGCCGGTGTGCTACATGTACTCATGTGAAATCATGGTAAAGTCCTGTAATCATGTATAACATTTTCATCCTATTGCAAGGATTTGTAAACAATATAGTTTAAGATATCCCTAGGGTTCAAGAATTTTATAAGGGACAAAACCACATTTTCATTTTCAGGTGATAACTAAGCTCTACTGATTACTTGTTTTATAATTAGCATGCAGTTTTTTGAATACTAACAATACCTTTAAACAAGACAATGGTTCATTCAATATGCATCAAGGGACTTGCCTGGGTCGAAATCCTGGTGTGGGTAAGCGTCCTCGGCGGGGGTCTCCACGAACTCCTCGGGACCTGTCGATGGTTGGGAACGCGGAGCTCCCCCGTGCTGAGCTTACTTGTTGAATGTGAGGATCAACGGGCCATGTTCCCACAGCCTCGGAGTCGTTCCAGAAGGCGGACCTTATCAGACAACTGGAGAGGAGGAGATTTTTAGCCTGGTTCGGGCTCCTCGAGGAGAGGTAACAACCCTACATCCAGTGATCTTTATTCAAAGGGATACAAGAAAGAAGTACAATGGTGCCCCCGAGCGAGGGAGGCCAGGCTTCTCGGGAGCGAATGGAGGTTCCGGCCAGTACTATGTGTGACCGAAGATCTTGCTGGTTGACTGTCTACTGTGTCTGTGGTGCTTCTTTTTCTATGCCTCCCTTTTGTATGTACAGCGGCATAACCTATTTATACTTAGGTGTGATCCCTGTGCTAATGGATATACAGCCTTATATCCTGTGGTCCGAAGGCTACCCTTAGGCGTGCCGTACGAGAACAGTCTTCTCCATCAATCGCGATGACAGAAAAAGAAAACGAAATAGTAGAACAAGACCCGGGCAGGTAGCCACAGTCTTTGATATCTGCGATGGGACGTAATTGTTGTGTGGACGTCAGAACATTTATTACAGTGGGTGGAAAGCAAGGTACTTTCATGAGGTGGCGCGTGTTCCCAGTGTCGGTATCCCAAGCGGCGGGAGGTGACCCGAGCCCTTCTCCCAAGCAAAGTAGACTCTTACTCAGGCCCCGAGCAAAGATAGTTTGCTCGGGGAGGCAACCGGGGGCCGATCCAAGAGAGAGAGAAGAGAAGGGGGGGCATTTTCGGAAATATCCCCAATCCTCGTCATCTAGCCCCCGAGCCTTAAGTGGGGAGACTTGACCGAGTCCCCCCTTGAGGCATGTGATTCTCCGTCTCGGAGGCCGAGAAGTCTTGACAGGTAGATGGCCGGAGAGGTAAACCTACCTAGTCAGAGCTTCGGGTTAGCCGAGCAAAGGCCACCCGAGCAGGACTTTGGGTTAGCTGAGCAAAGGCCACCCGAGCAGGACTTCGGGTTAGCCGAACAAAGGTCACCCAAGCAGGACTTTCGGTGGAATTTCAAACGTTGGGATTCCAACAGTTATTTTCCTTGGCGAGTGCGCCTGCAGTTACGCGTTTAAGGTGACATGACAGCCGCACGTGCGTCAGTTTTCGAGATTTTAGGGCGGTTTTGCCGGTGGGGGAATAAAAGCCTCCCGCTTTCATTATTTTCCACTACGCTGCCAACTCTTACGCTTCCGCATCCTTTCATCTTCTCTCCTGCGCCACAATCCTCCTCCTTCCCTGTCATCTCCTTTGTTCGATTCTTCACCTCTCATGGCGAAGTTCGTCCCCTCCTGAACCAGCTCCGCGTGCCTCAAAGATCTTGAGGTGCAGGGGCACCTTGACCCCCAGTCGTGGCGCGTTCCCGGTGAAGAGGCCTTTCCAGTGCCAGTGAAGGATGAGTTCGTTAGCTGTGAACTCTTCGCCATCAATGGGCTTCGCGCCCCGGAGTCAAAGTTCATGGCCGTGATCCTCGCCCACTGCGGACTCGAGATCACCAACCTCCACCCCAACTCCATCCTCATCCTCGCCATCTTCTCCCACCTGTGCGAGGGCTTCATCGGCGTCCAGCCGACGGTCTTCTACATGCTTCACCGCACCGGGAGCATGTCGGTGGTGGGGTGCATGTACTTGGGCAGGAACTTCATGAGACGTCTGCGTACCCGTGTAACACCACAGCTCCTCTGAATCCAAGATGCTACCAAGTCTATAAATTCCACGAAATTTCAGCAGAACCTCCCCTAAAATTTAGACATCCACTCGTGAGACGAGAAACAACATAGCACATATATAACGAGTATATCACCATTCAAGGCCCCCATAGGCTAGCCCAACGGCTCCTCTCTCAACGGGCCCCAACACAATCACCCTTACCTTGCTTACCATTAGCGTTGATGGAGTCCTATATGACTTTTAGACAAATCACTTAACAAGGACATAGTAAAAACAGAATTCAACAAGCCCATTACCTTAATCTTTTATCAAACCGAGCCGTAATACAAGAGTATTTAAATTAACTTTGTTGGATCTAATTAAGGAATAATTTAACTAGAGTTCTAGTGCCAAAGTGAAGCACTACTCCCAACCCAATGCATGTCGCCATCAACGGTCACCTAAAACCAAATAAAAGCAAGAGTGAGTATTCAAGAATACTCAGCAAAGTATATGTATAAACAAGGGAAACTGCAAAGCATTAATAATAACAAATCCATACTCACATACATCCTTTACTGCAATTTCTCCATACAATCTTCCTCGCAACCATCCAATACAATACAATGCAATGCACATGTCTGTTCTGTTAAGCTTATACCGGTATAGCCGAGTGCCACCCGTCGATGCAACACTCTAGCCCGTCCTATTCTAGGCGGGGACCAACAGAGTGCCACCCGTCGGTGCAACACTCCTTCCCGTCCTATTATAGGCGGGGACCAATTAATACTCCACTCCCGTGGAGTGCCTACCGGAGTAGGTCTTTCCCGAGAGCACACGGACTAGTCGCTTTGGCTTTCTCACCGACCTCACGGACTAGCCAAAAGTGACTTTCTCACCGACCTGGCTCATATGCAACATGATGCGATAATGTCTCCATTGACACACAACTCACACTCCAACTTATGACAATAAATGTCATAATTCCCAATCAAACATCATATAGCTACTAAAAACATACATCCACAAGTCATTATCAAGATCAAATCACTGTGCCAAAGAACCATACGCAACCAATCAAGCATTTGTTTAACATATACTTGCCTTTCTAACTGTGAGAACTGGGATGAAGCGTAGACGACGCCGAACCCACACCACCACCTACAGAGCAATGACGGATTTCAATAAATAAAACCCTAAAGAACAAGGAAAGCAATCTATAACCCATCGACACCCTCTCTTAGTAGCAATTTCCCTCAATAGGATCACTATGGCTCCACAAATCACTAATTAAGAAACCTGGACAGCAAGTACTAAAACGGACATATCTTCTAATCCGCTTGTCCTCTTTTTGTGTTCTTGTATTCAAAACGAAGCTAACATCGACACGCACCAATCTCAGAATATGACCACAAGCTAATTTGCAATCTATATAGATGAAAACCACTACCGAAGCTACTGGACAGCATGTCCAGTGCCTAAAATCTCACTTTCTTCCACCAATCCTCAATAATCCACAAAATTGAACCCTAAATAGGTGCAATTACCACAGGCATCCACAGGTATAGCTCAATTAGCTAGAAAAACCGAGAGGACCCCAAACCCTAAATCACAAACCTTCCCCTTACCTTCATCCTCTTCCTTCCTCTACCTCTTCTTTTCCCCCTCTCCCGGCCTCCCTCCTCTTCCTCTCTTGGCGCTTGCCGCTCAGCGGCGGCAATCCCAGGCGGCGAGGCAGACGACGACGAGGCAGCGTCTTGGCGGCGCTACCGACGGGTAGGAGCGCTAGGGGCAGCCTTGGCGACAGCGGCCGGCCTTGAGAAGACGGCGGCGGCGAGATCGGCGGCGGCGATGCCTAGGGTTGGCGTGGCGCAAGCTAAGGCGACAAGCGGCCGCGAAGCTCGAGGCGAGAGCAAGAGCGGCGGGTCGGTTTGGTGTTGAGGAGGCTAGGACGTGGCTGCTCCTAGAGCTACCCCTTAAAGAGCCCAGTCTTGGGCCGAAATTGGGCCGAGCTGGCCGAACCGGCTTGTGGGATATTACACCCCGCCTTTGCATTGAAGGACTTTGTCTTCGGCTGGGCGGAGCGTTGGTTCTATGCGAAGAAGGGAGCGGATTGCGGCCTCTTCTTCCGCCACGAGCAACCGGTGACCGATGATGCGAAGGAGCCGCGAGCGAAGCGATTATTACGTGCGGCTCCTCCGTCGGGCAGTCCTGGTGGGCACGCGCCCCGCCCGACCAAGATGCGCGTTCCACCAAGACACAACCCGCCGCGCCCGCACCTAGAGTACGTGGACCAGGTACAAGAATTGTCAGCCTGGTTCTGCCAGTACTCCGAAGACTATCACGATCATACCGCCTGGTTGCTACAGACCACCGTCGATCTTCGTCGAGCCGAGCGACGTGCCCAACGGGAGAAGGATGTCAGGGGAGTTGTCCAAGCATCCTTGGACTTGGCGGGCACGACGTTCGAGTCATGGGTCTAGGGCTCGAAGGAAATCAGCCGTGGAGCGGAGACCGAGGAGGCTTTGAGAGGCTTCCTCCAATGGGCGAAGGGGCAACACCCGGAGTGACTCGAAGCAGCGAACCTCGCCCGGGTCGGAGCGGGCCTGAGCAAGGAGTCGGAGACTACTCCGCCAGTGCTTAAGTGGACAAGGACAAAGGTCCTGGCCCATAAGCCGCAGGCGCGTAAGGAAGCCCGGGCATGCGGCGTCGCAGTTGAGGGGAGGTCGGAGGATGTCGAGGAAGAGGGTATGCTTTCTCCCCTTTTCCTTTTGTTGGGCCGTGAGTTGTCGTGGTCCTGATTTTTTCTTTTTTTTGAGCGTAGTTAAGGGCCTGTGGGGAGGAGACCACCTGTGCTCGTGTCAGGAGCGACAATTAGGTTTTTTATTGATAAAGCATTTCAAACCGCAGCGTCCCGAATTATTGAAGACCTGGCGACCGTGATTGTAGCGGAGCCAATCCCGATGGATGATTCAGCCGAGCGCGATGAGGAGGGAGATCCCTCGGAGGAAAGCTCAGATTTCGTCCTCCTTCTGGTCCGGCGATGGTCGGGGCGAGGGAGGCCGCGACGTCTGGCGCTGGGCAGGCTGCTCCGCAGAGGAGCGAGGAGCGGACTCCGAGCAGACTTCCCGCTCGGTCCGAAGTAGAAGGGGAAGGAACAGCGCATCCCTCGAGAAAGGAGATTGCTCGAGCCGAGGCTGTCGAGGCAGCCCCTCCTTCGATCGCTGGGAGTGGCCAAGGCAAAGCCGCCGAGACAACCCCGCCTCCGAGCGCGAGGGGTGGTCGGGGCGATGCTGCCCAGGGGAAGCTGGGCGAAGTCCCCCTAGGCGAGGCGGTTGAGGTGGTCCAGCCCCCGAGCATGGAGGGTGCTCTGGACGGGACACCTGAGGAAGGGGCAGAGTCCCAAGGTTCGGGGAGTCCGTGGACTCCGGTGGCCGATTCCTCGAGCATAGAGGATGCTCAGATCGGCCCATGGCCTAGGCTAAGAGTGTTGCTCGAGCGCCACCGCCACGAGGTAAAGTTTTTCTATTCGAAAATGACATTGCTCGTGGTGCGGTGCTGTTGCTAACACTTTGTTTTATGTAGTTGGCCAATGCCTTGGATGGTCGGGTCGCGACTATGGAGGCCAGGTGCAGGGCCAAGGTGGCGTTGGTGCGCTCCGAGCTAGAAGAAGCCCAGACCGAGCTTGCCTGGGTGAAGGAAGAACTTGAACGGGTTTTGCAGCATGCTCGTGAGCTCGAAGGGAATACTAGGGCCACAGAGGAACTTGGCAAGGTTCACGGGGAACTCAACCAAGAACGGCGGTGTTCCGCAAGTCTGCAGGAGGCGGCGAAGGAGGAGGCCGAGAAAGCTCGTCGGACCACCGAGCAAGTGGCGAAGCTCCGAGAGGGGATTCGTCTCGGGCGCAAAGCCCAGATCGAGGTGCTTCAGCTTCGGAGCCGTCTTGAAGACGCGGAGACGGAGCTTGAAGCTTTGAAGCGTAGCTCTATAGACAAGAACTAAGTGTGCGTGTGGTGTTATGTGTGTGATGTAATCAAGAATATTTTATTTAATACAAAAAGGTTTTTACATGCTATTCCTCCTTTTGCTCCTTCTGTACATATCTTGGCGTAGTTCTAAGAAGGGAGCTAGGGAATTTACTATGAAGCAGGGCTCTTTTTAAGGCGATCACTCCTACCCACCCAGCCCTCTCCTGTGGCTAAGTCCTTGACCCTGAGATTGCGAGCAAGGACTAGGCACAGGAAGCAGCCGAGCAGCCGGGTGCGCGCGAAAGGCAATGTCCAGCCCCCACCTGTGGCTAAGTCCTTCCTCCCGAGATTGCTAGCAAGGACCAGGCACAGGAATCAGCCAAGTAGCCGGGTGCGCGCGAAAGGCAATGTCCAGCCCCCTCCTATGGCTAAAGTCCTTGCTCCTAAGATTGCGAGTAAGGACTAGGCAAAAAGCGGCCAGAAGCGGCGGGTCTTGTGAAATACAATGTCGGCCCCTCTCATGGCTAAGTCCTTGCTCCTGAGATTGCGAGCAAGGACTAGGCACTGAAGCAACCAGCAGTGGTGCAGCGAAAAGGCAATGTCCAAATTTCTCCGGTGACTAAAGTCCTTGCTCCTGAGATTGCGAACAAGGACTAGGCACAGGAAGCAGCCAAGCTGCCGGGTGCACGCGAAAGGCAATATCCAGCCCCCTCCTGTGGCTAAGTCCTTGCTCCTGAGATTGCGAGCAAGGACTAGACACAGAAGCAACCAAGCAAATGGGTCTTGTGAAAGGCAATGTCCAAATTCTCCTATGGCTAAGTCCTTGCCCCCTGAGATTACGAGCAAGGACTAGGCACAAGAATCAGCCGAGCAGCTGGGTGCGCGCAAAAGACAATGTTTAGCCCCCTCCTGTGGCTAAGTCCTTGCTCCTGAGATTGCGAGCAAGGACTAGGCACAGGAAGCATACACGAGTCCGTGTTGGTAGCCCTGGTTTGTTCGTGGGTCTCGAGATCGAAATGTGTGCGCGGCACTGCCAAGAAACTGCTGGTGCCATGTGGTATCGGCTTATCCGAGCAGTGGAATTTAGGGCGGGACGCAATTTCAGATCTGTTGACTACCTCGAAACTCGGTTTTGACAACAAGAAATCGTACTTTGGGCGGGATAGTAAAGAATAAATACGCGCAGGAATTTGGGTCACCCTTCCTCTTTATTTAACAAGCTCAAAAAATACGAGTAGAAGTCATTCGAAGATCCCTTGGTTAAATAAGGAGGGACATGTCGGGAAAAGAAGGTTTAAAAGTATAAATGAGCGAGATTATGCGTAGAACCTGCGTAGTTGGGCGATATTCCATGAGCTGCTGAGGACGCGGCCGACCGGGAAGGCGAGACGAACAGCCCCCGGTCGTGAAGACGAGACGACCGTGAACGGACCCTCCCATCTAGGAGTGAGCTTATTGGCGTGCGATAAGTCTTGGATGCGACGTAAGACTAAATCACCATCTTGCAAAGTCCTTGGTCGGACCGATCGGGCTGCATGCCTGCGTAGAGCCTGCAGGTAGGAGGCCGATCGGACGAGGGCTTGTTCACACTTTTCTTCGGACAGGTCGAGGTCGAGGAGTTGGCTCTGGTGGTCGTCGCTTGTTTCCACAAGGTCCACGCGAGGGGATCTCAGAATTATTTTGGTAGGGAGCATGGCTTCGGTGCCGTATACGAGCCGGAAAGGCGTTTCGCCTGTGGCTCGGCTAGGGGTGGTGCGGACGGACCACAGGACGGAAGGAAGCTCGTCCACCCAATGCTGCCGAAGTTTGGTGAGCCGGTCAAAGACCCGCTTTTTGATTCCTTGGAGGATCTGCCCGTTTGCTCCGTTGCTCTACGGATCAGCCACAGAGGCGAAGTAGATCTTGGTGCCAACGTCTTCGCAATATTCTTGGAACAGCTCACTGGTGAACTGAGTTCCATTATCCGTGATTAGTCAGCCAGGAACACCAAACCATGTAACCACATTGTTGCGGAAAAATTTCTTGATAGCTTGGGCCGTGATGCCGGAGACCGGTTCAGCCTCTATCCATTTAGTGAATATGTCTATGGCAACAAAGAGATATGCACACCCCTTTGTACTTCTGGGGAATGGACCGAGGATGTCCAGCCCCCAGGTAGAGAACGGCTAGGAGAGAGGGATAGTTTGAAGGGCGTATACTGGTTGATGAACCTGCCGGGCATGGAATTGACACGCCCGGCACATAGTAACTAGTTTACGAGCATCGCCCAACGCCGTGGGCCAATAATAGCCCATCCTGAAGGCCTTCCCGACGAGGGTTCTGTAGGACGAGTGAGCCCCGCAGATACCTTCGTGTAGGTCCCCTTAGCAGGAACTTCCCTTCCTCCTGGGAGATGCACTTGGAGAGAACTCCGAACGCACCTCTTCGATACAAGGCACCCTCCACTAGTCTGTATAGTGGAGCTCTCCTGACAAGCCGAGATTTCTCAGCTTCATCCTCAGGCAATGTCCCATGCGCCAAGAACTGGACGAATGGCGTCATCCAGGTTGTGCTTTGATCTAGGAGGGAGACGTTGACGTGCGTCTCGTCTGCCTCCTCTCCGGAGGGAATAGAGGGTTTTAGCAGGTGCTGAACGAGCACCCTCGTTAGAGCGGGTTCTTGCGAGGTGCTTAGTTTGGCAAGTTGGTCGGCCAGGGTATTTGCTCTCCTGGGCACGTAAAGGACTTCAAAGTTTTTGAAGTTCCTTTCTAATTTCCTCACTTCAGCCAGGTAACACGCTATTGAGTCATCGGAGTACTGAAACTTTTTGTTAACCTGGTTTACAACCAACTGTGAGTCCCCTTTCACAGTTAGTCGTTGGACCCCAAGCGCAGAGCATACTAGGAGTCTGGCCAAAAGGCCTTCGTACTCCGTCGCGTTGTTCGTTGCGGCGAAGTGTAGTTGTACGACATACTGGAGTTGTTCTCCCTGGGAGGAGATGAGAACAATGCCAGCCCCCGAGCGTTCGAAAGAGCGCGAGCCGTCGAAGAACATGGTCCAATAGGGAGTTTCGACATGCCTGGCTGCTTGCTCGATCGGGGGGAGGGACTGGTCCATTCCGCCACAAAATCCGCCATAATCTGAGACTTGATCGCTGTACGTGCAGTGAACTTGAGGTCAAATTCCCTGAGCTCCACTGCCCATTTGGCGATGCGCCTAGTCGCATCGGGATTTCTGAGGATTTCCCTCAGCGGAAAGCTGGTCGGGACTGTAATCGAATATGCCAAAAAGTAGTGGCGGAGTTTCTTAGAAGCCATGAGCAAGGCGTAGAGAAGCTTCTGGACCTCGGGGTAACGCTCCTTCAGTCCATGTAATACCTCACTCACATAGTATATCAGTCGCTGAATCCCTTCTCGCTCGGCCATGAGCACCACGCTTACCGCCTGTGGTGAGGCTGCTAGGTAGAGTAGTAGGGGCTCCTGCTCCTTGGGGGTGACCAGGACCGGCGGGCTCAACAGATACTGCTTGAGATCTTTGAAGGCATCGTCAGCCTCCATGGTCCAAGTGAAACCATCGTGTTTTCGCAAAGCCTCGAAGAAGGGTAATCCTCGCTTACCCAGTCGGGAGATGAACCGGCTGAGGGCTGCCATCCACCCGGTGAGTGATTGGATTTCCTTTATATTTGAAGGGGCTGCATCCTTTCGATGGCCTCGATTTTTTTGAGGTTTGCCCCGATGCCCGATGATCCGATCACATAGCCGAGCACCATGCCCGTACGCACGCTAAAAACGCATTTTTGGGATTCAGTTTTACTCGATGCTTTCTCAAGTTACAAAAGGTTTCCTCGAGGTCACGAATATGAGCCTCGGCCAAACTACTCTTGACGACTATGTCGTCTACATATACTTCTAGGTTCCGCCCGATCTGGTCGGGGAAGGTTTTTTGCATCAGACGCTGGAAAGTAGCTCCTGCATTTTTTAGACCGAATGACATGGTCATATAGCAGAAGGTGCCAAAGGGCGTGATGAAAGCAGTTTTCTCTTCATCTTCCCGTGATAGGCTAATCTGGTGGTATCCAGAATACGAGTCTAGAAAGCTCATCAGCTGGGCTTCCACCGTTGCGTCGACCAGCTGATCAATACGTGTGAGAGGGAAGTTGTCCTTTGGGTATGAGTCGTTGATATTGGTGTGATCAACGCACATGCGCCACTTTTCGTTCTTTTTTTTGACCACAACTGGATTGGCCAACCATTTGGAATGCACGACCTCGCGGACGAAGCTGGCTTTTAACAACTTGTCCAGTTGCTTGCGGATGATGTCGACCTTCCATGCGGAACCTCCTCGCTTGACGATGGCCTTGGCTTTTTGTCGGTGAGCTCGCCACTGTGCTCTATCACCTCCCTTAGGACACCGGGCATGTCGGACGGTTTCCATGCGAAGACGTCCGTGTTTTCCTGGAGGAAGGTGACGAGTTCGATTTCCTATTTCGGATCCAGGGCTGTCCCGACATGGACCACCCTGGTCGGATCCTCGGAGGAGACCGAAATCTCCTTTGTTTGCTCCTAGGTCTGGAGCGTCACCTTGGGCCGAGCGGGTTTGCGGGAATCCTGCTCGGACCCGCGTTCAGGCAGCTGGCCGACCAAGGTCAACGCCATCTCGTCGCATTCTAAGGCAGCCTTGCGGCTGCATTTGACGGTAATCACCCCCTTAGGCCCTAGAAGCTTGAGGCAATGGAACGCGTGGTGCGTAGCTGCCATGAATTTCGCAAGAGCCGGCCTGCCGAGGATGGCGTTGTAGGTCGACTCGAAGTCGACTACCTCGAAGGTGACCAACTCAGTCCGAAAATTGCTCGGACAGCCGAAGGTCATGGGCAAGACGATCTGCCCGAGAGGGGTCATGGACGTGCCTGGAATTATGCCGTGAAAAGGCATGGCAATGTCCTTGATTCTAGAACGAGGGACCTGCATCTCATCCAAGACCCGGGCGAATATCAAGTCGAGAGCGCTCCCCCCATCGATGAGTACTCATGCGACCCTTGTGTTACTGATGGTCGGGCAAAGCACCAGAGGGAGCCACTGCGGCTTTGTCATTCTCGGGGGACAATCTTCCCGGGAGAAAGAGATGGTCGTGTCCGACCATCGAACATGCTCGAGGGTAGGGCTCCCACCCCCGATATTGTGAACTTCTTGTGCGGCGGCCTTCAGCTCCCGCCAGGAGGAATACGCCGCAGACCCCCCGAAGATTACCGCAATGTGATGGCTTGGCTCATGGTAATCTTCGCTATCTCGACCCTCCTGGTCGGTATGTTGATTGGGTCATCGGTCGGTACTACCCTTGCCGACGTCCGGGAGGACGGGCATAGGGCCTCGATGTAACATACCCATATTTTCATCATTTAGCATAAAACTTTTTCCACAAAAATCATATTTAAAACCCCCTTTAACTTTTCCTAATTTTGATGAATTTCCAAATCCAATACCTATTTATTACTAAAAAGAAAGTCACATTCTTTATTTTTCAAAAATATTTATTACATAAGTAACCAATATTATTGCATAATTAAATTCTCCTCATTTTTCTAAGAATTTAGAAATTTATTTCATATTTTTATGATTTTCCTATAATTTTCTACAAATTTCTAAACCCCTTTTCTTTTCTAAAAAATTCAAAATACGTTTTCCCCTTTCGGAATGCGCTTTCCATTCTCAGCCCGGAGTACCACTGGGCCTAAAGCCCGTTCCTGTTTCGGCCACATCCGGCCCATCCGTGCCTTAAGTGACATCCTGTGGCTGAGATCAAAACGTGTTGATTTAACGGCTAGAAGCCATACCGCTTCGGCCATTAAATCTCGGCCACCTGAGTAGATCCAATGGCCAAGATATGTCCACGTCGCCCATCTCCAACCCAGGTCCACGCAACGTCGTCCCTAGCCTCGGCGCCGCCGTCTCCACCGTTGTTTTCGCCGGAAAAGACACGCGCCGCCGTTGGAACTTGCCGCTGCCCTTGATTTCACCTTCTCCGGATCGCTTTTGACTCCGCGAAGTTCATCCTCCACATCACCGCCCTCATCCGGCCACCGAGCGCAACCAATTGCACTCCGACACGCTGCCGCCGCCATTTTCACGATTTCATGACCGTCAAGCCACCTCCCACCTATATAAACCCCCCTCGGCCTCAACTCGACTCAACCCACCTCCTCCACCACCTCCACTCACCCATAACACGCCGGAGCACCCTCCCCGCCGAAACCCGTAGCTGCGCCGCCACTAAATCTCGCCGCCGGCCACCACCAGTCCCCCTCGACTCAACAAAGACCACCAGAAGGTAGCCCTCTACCTCCTCTACCTTCCTCAACCTTCGGCCGCCCCATTCCGGCCACCGCTCACCGCCGGTGAAGTTCCCCCGACGAGCTCCCCTTCTCTCACATTCCCACTCACTGCCATCGAGCCCCACATGTCAGGCCGCACTGTCCTTAGTCGGACCAGGCCAGCCTCGGCCCAATACATGCATAACACTGTTCATTTCTTTTCCTTTTTCTTTATCCAGAGAAGCTTTTTGAATTTATTTAAAATATCAAAATATCTCCTAAAATTCTGCCAAAATTTTCAAAAATCTAAAATGACATAAAGAAATTAATAAAATTATTAAACCGGAATATTTCATAATAAAATAATCAAACAAAAATCCTTTTTATAATTCTTATCATATAAAAATACTTATACTATTTAGAAAAATTCTCCAAAAATTCTAAAAAATTATATTAAATTCCTAAAATATGTTTTGACTATTTTACCCCTATACCTTCGACAAATTCCATCTCGGAACTCCGGCAAATCTTTGTCGTCGACCCAGATCTCTGGAATTTTGTCGATCCACACCAAAATTCGCACGTACACCGATAATAAATAAAATTCATGCTGCCCGGAGGAAATGCCCATTTTATCCCATCACTTATTTACCAAAACCATTCATACATCATCATTATTTTCTTTTGCATAATATCTCATTTATTCTTGTATTTATTGGAATTTCTTTTCTTTTTCTTATTTATGGCGTATAGATAACGAACTAGTAGTCTCCGGATCCTTTGATCAAGAATATCCGGAAGACGCTTTTGAACTTGACCCACTACCGAAGAAGGCAGGTTTTCTATCCTTGAAGCATATTGAAATTCCTAATTTCATTTATTATTTATTTACTGCATTTACTTTCTAGTTACTTATTTAAGAATTATCTTTTAATTAAATTATGATATTTGACATTTTACATAGAATAGATAATCCAAACTACACAACCAAAGGCCCACCCAAAAATAGTTAAATTTGATAATAACCTAGTATAGGAAAATCTAAATATGTAAATATTTTAACAAATAGAATAATGTTCATTTTGTCTTTTGGATAGACAATATGATAAATAGAAGAAGAAAAACTGAAAAGTATAGGCATGAGTTACCAGAATGGTAGCTGCATGGGTAAGGTATTGACTTAGTATGTTTGCAATACATTTGGAATGCTGGTCAAGTAGTCACCGGTAATGATCGTGCGGAGGCCAGGCATTGCCATGTTTCTGGGATATTGGGCCAAGTGATTCACATATTACCGGCTATGTCTGTGCGGAGGCCAATATCGCCAGGGTTTTCCTCAATGTTTGTGCCCTGTGCAAAACATTGAAAAACTTGGGATATTTTTGAATAGAAATGACATAAATACCGCAGAACTAATAAAGAAAACATATATAGACCATACTTCTGGAATAAGAAGTTATGTTAAAATGGGTGATGCCTATTCTATTCAAAATAAATCCATGAATTTATAAAATAATGGTTGATGGATGGATAAGGATGGAGAAAGGAGATAGTAATTTATTCATTTAAAATTTCTTTAGAAAATGGTTTTATAACACTGAAGTTAAGTTTTCAAAATATTGCATATTATTCCAAGTAAATTATGACCACACATTTCCTTGAAACAATTTACATTTAGTTAATATTTTATTTCATATGGAAACCTGCTAGTACTATTATTGTACTTACCCATTATTGAGACTATTCATAAAATTGAATAGATCCCTGCTCCGCTGCAGATCTTGATCTTGAACTTTCAGCAGAAGATATGGAACTCTTCGGTCTAGAATATTAGATATGTAGAATATAAAAATAATCTGTGTAATATTATAAATTTTGGTATTGTAAATGTATATTAATACTAGTTAAATAACATGGCAAGTTTGTTGTACCGATTCTAGATCAATATTTATACTATTAAAAAAGAACCAACTTTTAATATCATATATTGAAACTTGGGTCCCGACAGAATTGGTATCAGAGCTATGTTTATGACCTTAGGAAAAACCTAATTGGACTTTGGTAAAAATAAGAAATTAAATTGGAAAATTCATAACTAAAGATGAGTCAATTTGACTAAGTCTTTGTTATGACTATTTCTATATTAATTTCTGCAGGAATGGCTGAAGAATATTACACCCCTGAAGTTGTGTTGGGTTCGTGGTGATGCTGCGGATGTTCTAGATGTGTTTTGGTTGTTTGTTGTTGGTGTTGTGGATGCAGGTGAGAATAGGGTGCGAGGTGGAGTGGATGAGTCCATTCGCCAGGTGGGCTGCCGGTTCGGTTGGAGGCTGGGCGCGAAGTTTCGCGGTGGGAACGGTTATCACTTCAAAGCACGAGTTCTTACTGGACATTGGTACGTGCGGATGCTTGGACGCGAAGGGATCGTTGGAGGCGGTTCGCGACGCTCTAGGATTCGTGCGTGTGAGTTAAAACCCGTGTATGTGTTGGGTTTCGGGTTAGCCCATGTATGGTCCATGTTGGGCCATGAGTGAGTAGGCTAAGGCCCATGTAAATGGCTGGTTGGAGAGGGTTAGTCTCAGCCATTCTTGGGTGGTTCAAGGGAGATCTCAATATATCGAGATACCCAAGAACCGGTTGGCTTATAAAAGAAGGGGTGGAGGGGTGTCTCCACTCAAGTCTTTTGTAGCCAATAGTTTTCTGAAGTTTAGCCACTTGTGAGTGTTTTCCACCCTAGGGTGGCTGTGTAAAACTTTCCCAAATCAAACAAAACTAGTTCCTCCATGTTCATGTCTTGTTCTTACTAGTTCTTTTGTTTCAATCTTCTTTCCTTGATGTTTTTTGTTGCAACTTGTTTGTATGCCTCCCCTCCTTCTACATGCTTCTGATCCATGATGTCTTGAGGGTGCTTATATGGTATTTACACCTCTCTTGCACCCTAGGATAGACTAGAGATCAAGTTTTCAATCAAGTTGCAAATCTCTGCAGATTTTGTTCTTCGCGCAGCACCCAGTGTTTGATTTTTAGAAAACTCTAGAAAAATCTTTTTTGTGTGCTTCTTATTGGAGAAGGTGCGTGACTCATATGTGCTCTGAAGATAAATTTGAGAGTCATTCCATTGCACCGTTTGGACGCCATGAGGTGAATACCGAGCTCCAAACTTTCTGCTCGAAGTTCCAGACAGTCTGTAGTGTTTGATTTTTCATATTTTTCTTGCAGAGAGTTTTGAGGAGCTTTTTGGTGAAGTGCTTCGAGATTCATGTGGGCTTATGGACAAAAAATACCAAAAATATTAGAGCAACAGAAGTCCACCAACCTTCTGCTCCAAGTGGGGGCAAATTTTGGAAATCTGTTTTTACTTTTCTGAAAGTATCTTTGATGGTTTGGTTTTCTCTCTTTTCCTTTTGCTTTTGTTTTCCAGAGCTGATCTGGTCCATCCAGATCTGAAGTGGTCCTTTGCTTCTTGTTTCTTTCAGATCTGAACAGGTCCTTCCTAGTCTGATTTGGTCCAAGTTGCAGGCTTCCAGATCTAAACAGGTCCTTCCTGGTCTGAACTGGTCCATGTTGCATATTTCTCTCGGTGTTGTTGGAGGGGTCTTTCAATAGTCCAGATGCCCTTGGGTATCTAAAGGACATCCCTGTACCTCCAACAGCTGGCTTAAGTCTTTTCTCTTCTGTCCGCTGTTTTATCTGGTGTTTGGGTTGGAGTTCTGAATGGAGCACAAAATATTGAAAATTTGAAAAAGGCTCCATTCACTCCCCCCTCTCTGTCTCCTTGGTGAGTTCACAGTGGTATCAGAGCGAGGTTGAGCTCTTGTGATTCTTGCGAGTCTTTGAGCCCTTGCTGTCTTTAACCATGGCAGAGGAAAGGTACTCGAACAAACCACCGATTTTCAATGGTATTGATTTTTCCTTTTGGAAAGCTCAGATGGGTTCCTACCTTAGAGCACAGAGCTTTGATGTTTGGGCTAAAGTCAAGAAACCATATAAGGTGCCAAATGAGGAGGAAATCACCCCCGAGAACAAAAAGGATTTTGAGTTGAATGGTAAGGCCAAGAACATTCTCTTCCAAGGCTTGGGTCGAAATGAATATGACCGGGTTGCTCACCTTGAGTCCGCGCACGAGATCTGGACTACCCTCATTGCTTTCCATGAGGGGACAGCTCAGGTCAAGACCGTTCGCCAGGACCAGTTCAAGCCTGAGTACAACCGGTTCTCTCAAAAACCAGGTGAATCTCTGGATGCTTGTTTCAGCCGGTTCACAAAAATCTTGAGCAACTTCTGGCGGTTGAGGCAGTGTTCATCGACTCGAGAATGCTCGTCACTTTCTCTCAAAGACTTGATTTAAAATTTGGGGAGTAAAGATTACCACGATCCGTGAAGTCGGATCTCACTACACTCACTTTGGGCGGTCTCTATTCGAACTTGAAAACTTATGAACTTGAGCATCTGTCGGTTCTTAAGACCGAGCCACTTTCCACAGCTTTGGTCACAAACCCTTCTGGTTCTTCCTCTTGCTATCTTGGTGGAGTCTCTTTATGCATTCTTGTGGAGCTTCTGACGAGCGCTTAGATACAGTTCCTGAAGAGAGTTTAGCCCTCCTATCCAAAAATTTTGCTAGAGCTTACAAGAGAGTGAGTGAGCGGAGGAGAGGCAACTTGAGGTGCTACGAGTGTGGAGGCCTCAACCACATTCGAGCAGAGTGCCCAAATCTTCAGAAGGGACGAGAAGAAGCTCCTGCTGCCAAGAACAACTACCCCAAGCAGAACCGCAAGCTGAACCAGAAGACTGTACCTGGTGGCCAGTAGCCCACATTCCAAAAGGGGCGGAAGCTGTTCCGCAAAGTGCTGGTGGCCCTGGACTCTGCCTGCATCTCAGACCAAGAGGCGAGTGATGATGGGGAGGAGCCCCAAGACGAGGACTCCGATGACATCGGCTACGCCGGCATGTGCTTCATGGCCGGACACGCCGGATCGGACTGCTCCGACATCGACTCTAAATCGGAGGTACCTTGTTATGAAAACTACGATGATCTCAATGCTGCGTTTCTCAAGCTAGGTGGCTTCCTCTCTCAGGCAAATGGTAGGGTTAGAGATTTGAAGGAAGAAGTAGCCTATCTTACTTTAGAGCTAGACAAGTCTAGGGCTGCGCCTAGTTCTTCTACTATTTCAGTTCTTGATTCTGATGCTTGAAAAGTTTGTGATGAAGCTCTCTCTGAACATACTACATTGAGGACCTTGCATGATAGTGTGATTAAGGAGTTTGGAGAACTAAAGGAAAAACATGTTTGTGTGCTTGAGGAGCTTGAAGAAACTAGAAATGCTTTAAAACTGTCTGTTGCTACTGAAATGGTTGCTTGTCCGGATCCTACTACACATATCTCACATGACACACTTAAGGACCCAATCAGTCTAGATGAGGACTGTAGTGATCATGATACACCTAAGGACATAACTAGCGATGGAGATGACAGTTTTTACTCTACTTCTGTGAGCAGTGAGTGTCTGATGCTTAGACTAGAGAACTTAACATTAAAGAGTAAAATTGCTAAACTAAAAAGGTCTCTAGATGAGTGCTCTACTTGTTTGCGATGTGATGAAATGGATGGGAACATAGGTAAGGCGCTAGAGGAGCTAGGCCGTAGGTATCAAGGTCGCCTAGCAGAAGTGCAAAACTCTGAGTGTCTTTCCTGTCAGTCCTTCAAGAGAGAGCTTGAAATTCTAGGTGATAAAGTGCGTAGGTTGCAGGGTAAGGATGTTGCTAGTGGTCAGGGTGACACAAGTGCTCCTAGGTCCTCTTTCCTCTCATGTGAGTTCTGTCCACAGCTTCATCAGGAGTGTGAGTACCTCATGAGCACTCTTGAGAAGTTCGTTGGTGGTAAGAAGAAACTGAACTTGATCTTGGATCAATCCAAGATTTCACAGGGTAGAGGTTTGGGCTTTGATTGGCTTGATCACATCAAGCGTCACCCACCTAGGATTGTCACTACTGAGGGAGGTAGGATGGTGGTTGCATCTTCTGGAGTCCTAGAGAAGACAGTCTTTAGGTCTGCTGGTCTTCAGGTTGCTTCTGACCAGGTGGTTGGTTCTTCTGTAGCACCTCCTTCTGCTAAGAGCAAGAGTACTCAGTCAGGTTCCAAGTCTCAGAACTCTGTAGCACCACCTAGGACAAAGCCAAGACCTAGGTTCGCTTGCACTTCTTGTGGCGGGGTGGTCACATAGCCGAAGTTACGCTATCACCGGTGGTAGATTTTTCCAAGCGACATCCCAAGAGTACCCATAATCACACTCAGGCAGCTAGGGTCTCTCAAGCACGTGTTTCACCACACCAGGTAGCTAGACAAGTCGAGTCTAGGATGAGCATTAGGCCTAGTCTGGGTTTCAGGAAAATTGAGCCCTCTGGTGGGTTCAATAGGTCTAGGTTTCAGAGTTTCCGCCGTCCTCAGGGTGTGCCTTCGTTTTCTGGTGGAGGTAGACACCATGCGAGAGTTCCTGCAGAGGTCGGATGGGTGACGGAGGAGGCGATCGAGGCCGAGGGATGGCCCAAGGCACAATGTTGTTAGGATAGAACGTGTGCCACGCGGTCTTGTAGAGGTAGAGTCAGTAGGACGTGCTGGTCATGTGTCTCAGTTTTGGGTTCCTAGGTCTGCTCTAGTGAGTCCTCACACTGAGACTCGTTTCTTCTCTACTTGACTTAGGCTCGTAGGGCTAGGAGGAAGGAGGTCTGGATCGTTGACTCTGGTTGTTGTCGTCACATGACCGGTGAGTCACGATGGTTTGCCTCTCTAGCCCGAGACCCCGATGGTGAGCTGTTCACCTGTGGGGATGCGTCTACAGGTCATGTCCTAGCTCACGGATCTGTCCAAGTTAGTCCACCGTTTGTTCTTAAGGACATAGCCCTAGTCAGTAAGCTGAAGTATAATTTGCTTTCTGTTTCGTAGCTTATTGATCAGGGCTATGAGGTCAGATTTAGGACTTCTGGTTCTTGTGTCTTGAGCCCCTCTAGGCAAGTTCTTTGTGGGATTTCTCATTTTGGCTGAGTCTTTCGAGCTGCTTTCCCTTCTGCTTCAGCAGGTGCTTCTCATTGCTTACTTGCTTCTAATTCTCGTGACATTCAGTTCTGGCATAGGCGTTTGGGTCACATTGGTTTTGATCACTTAGCTAGGGTGAGCTCTTCTGATTTAATTTTTGGACTTCCCAAGCTCACTCCTGTCTCTGATTTTGTTTGTGCAACTTGTCGACATGATTCCATTCGCATCTTTCTTGCTTTTATGGCTTCACACCATTTCAAGGTTTTTCAGATGGATGTTCGAAGTGCTTTCCTGAACGGTTTCATTGAGGAAGAGGTTTTTGTTCGGCAACCCCCTGGCTTTGTTTCTGCTGAGTTTTCCGATCATGTGTACAAGCTCTCCATGGCATTATATGGGCTCAAGCAGGCCCCTAGAGCTTGGTACGAACGGCTCAAGAGCTATTTGATTGAAAATGATTTTTCAATGGGCAGCGTTGATAAGACCCTATTTATTAAGCACAAGTCATCGAAGTTTCTTCTAGTTCAGATCACAGATGCCATGGGCATGTCCTCGGGAAGAGGTTAGAGAGAGAGAGATAGCAGCGAGGGGAGATGGAGCAAGCAAGCATGTACGGACCTGGAGGCCCCGCTGATTGAGGCACTTGACGACGACGGCGAGGCGGTCCCCCTTGCCGTCGGGCGGGCGGACGAAGCCCTTGTAGACGCTGCCGGCCCCCTTGCCCGCTTCTGCAGGCCTTGTTGGTTGCCGTTGGTGGTGCCCTGATGCTCCTCGAACTCGAACGCCCGGAGCTAGCCGTGGCTGGGGTTGTCCGGTTGGGGACTTGGGGACGGGGTCGGGGAAATGGGGAATGGGCAAGGGCAACAAGGCGAATGGGGAATCGGGGATGGATTTGGGATCGGTGGACTGGACACAAAGAAGATGGGACGGGATCGGGCGCTGGGCTACTGGACTGCAGCCTGCAGGAGCGCGCATGTGTGTGACTGTGGGCTGGGCTACTGGGCCTCTGGTCTGGGCGATGGTTTCATTTCAAACGAGCCACGAGCGAGCTGTGAGCGAGCTAGCTTCGGCTCGGCTCGTGCTCGTTTTGGAAACGAGCTAGAAAATATGTTCAACTCATGCTCATTTAGAAACGATCCGAGCCCGAGCCCGAGCTTTTTCCGAGCCGAGCCCGAGCTGCTCGCGAGCCACGAGTTAAAGTTCCAGCCCTACTTGTGGGTTGACCAGGTATGTGGAGGATACCTGGGTAGACAGGGTTTGTGTTTGCTCTCTCTAGTAGTCGAGTTTAGGCTTGCTTCCCTATCTTCTGTAGCTAGGAGTGTGCTTTGCGCTAGAGTGTCTGCTGTGTTTCTTCACTGTTCTATCGCAAACTGGTTTCTGCCTCTTTCCTTCCTCTAAATGCTTTCCCATGGGTTCTTATTTTGAGGGGGAGGTTTGCAGTTCTGTATTTGCATGTAGTCTTGCTTTCTTTTTATAAGAGCTTTGCCTATTAGGCTTATTGGTTTCATTTCAGTTGAGTTTCGGTGTTCCAAATTGAGTTTGTTGGAAACCTGTTTCATTTGACACAAGTTTGAGAAAAGGCGAAAAGGAGCATCAACATCTTTCTTAAAAGTATTGTAAAAAACTTGACATTTGCATTTTTCAAAAGTTTGGATTTTCATTGTCAAATGTCGGTACATCTTTTTGGTCTCTTTCAAGATTTTGAAACTTGTGTTGCCTTCTTCTCATCTTGGCCATTCTTTAGTGGCGTCCTTTTATTTACCCCTTGTGTGTAAAATAAAGCAAACAAACATGGGTTTCAATCCCTGAAGTTTGCGGTTTGTAGACTCAGCGGGTGACCTAGGGGGCCGGTTCCAAGTTACCCTTGGGCTGTGCTCTACTAGCAATCATTTACTATGTGAATCGGTTCCAACAAGGCCTATAAAAAAACAACAAATCATCAAAAAAAGAGAAGGCCAAAAATAAAGAGTATTGCAAACACATATCGGGAAAATTTTGGACACATTTTTGAGTTGGCCATTTCGTTTAGGCAACCTTGTCTTTCTTGGTCTTGATGTTTCTCAAGCTTGTGCACCTATTTTGATCTTGAAAATATTTTCAGTTGACTTATGCAAATGCCATGTTATAAGATTTGAAAATTTGGTTAACTCTTTGCAAGCCTTAGTATCTCTCTCACGTCTTGTCAGTTTGTGACCCTCAGACTTGGTTTGAGCATCGGCCTTCGGTTTTGGTAACCATTTAGCTAATTCTCAAAGCTCTTGCCTAGGTTTTCAATTATTTTCGCATGAGCATGTTCAGGGTATCCTTGGTACTTTGGTTTTCTTGCTGATCATTTTGACAAAAAGGGGGAGAATTTGGGCCAAAACAAAAATGATGCATTAAGACAGGGGGAGGCAAATTTGAAAATTTGTGGGGCATTTGATCAAGGGTTTCTTTCTTGGTTTTACGCATGAATTCTTTCAAAACCCTTGCATCTGTTTATCAAAACTTCGCACATTTGGCCACTTGGTTTGGTTTTGTCAACATGCTCATCAAGGGGGAGATTGTGGAGTCAAGATGATGAGCATGTGAGGAGTTGGTCAAAACTTTCGGTTTCCGTCAAAATTCTTCCAAACTTGACCACTTTGACGTGGCATGTTGTTCCTTGATTCTTGCGAAGTTTTGTAATCTCCTTAGCATGGAAAAGACCCCTAGATGATTTAGGTGTAGCCGGCGAAGTCGCCAAAGTGCCACATGACGCATTTGCCCCCAGGCGGTTGTTTTGTGTCCGGCTATTCACTATTTTGGTTATCATTTTTGCATACTAACCCCGATCGAGGATCGGTTTGTTGTGTTGGGTTCGTGGTGATGCCGCGGACGTTCTGGATGTGTTTTGGTTGTTTGTTGTTGGTGTTGTGGATGCAGGTGAGAACAGGGTGCGAGGTGGAGTGGATGAGTCCGTTCGCCAGGTGGGCTGCCGGTTCGGTTGGAGGCTGGGCGCGGAGTTTCGCAGTGGGAACGGTTATCACTGTGGAGCACGAGTTCTTACTGGACATCGGTACGTGCGGATGCTTGGACGCGAAGGGATCGTTGGAGACGGTTCGCGACGCTCTAAGATTCGTGCGTGTGAGTTAAAACCCGTGTATGTGTTGGGTTTCGGGTTAGCCCATGTATGGTCCATGTTGGGCCATGAGTGAGTAGGATAAGGCCCATGTAAATGGCTGGTTGGAGAGGGTTAATCTTAGCCATTCATGGGTGGTTCAAGGGAGATCTCAATATATCGCGATATATCGAGATACCCAAGAACCGGTTGGCTTATAAAAGAAGGGTTGGAGGGGTGTCTCCACTCAAGTCTTTTGTAGCCAATAGTTTTCTGAAGTTTAGCCATTTGTGAGTGTTTTCCACCCTAGGGTGGCTGTGTAAAACTTTTCCAAATCAAACAAAACTAGTTCCTCCATGTTCATGTCTTGTTCTTACTAGTTCTTTTGTTTCAATCTTCTTTCCTTGATGTTTTTTGTTGCAACTTGTTTGTATGCCTCCCCTCCTGCTACATGCTTCTAATCCATGATGTCTTGAGGGTGCTTATATGGTATTTACACCTCTCTTGCACCCTACGATAGACTAGAGATCAAGTTTTCAATCAAGTTGCAAATCTCTGCAGATTTTATTCTTCGCGCAGCACCCAGTGTTTGATTTTTAGAAAAATCTAGAAAAATCATTTTTGTGTGCTTCTTATTGGAGACGGTGCGTGACTCATATGTGAATCTGAAGATAAATTTGAGAGTCATTCCAATGCACCGTTTGGACGCCATGAGGTGAATACCGAGCTCCAAACTTTCTGCTCGAAGTTCCAGATAGTCTGTAGTATTTGATTTTTCATATTTCTCTTGCAGAGAGTTTTGAGGAGCTTTTTGGTGAAGTGCTTCGAGATTCATGTAGGCTTATGCACAAAAAATACCAAAAATATTAGAGCAACAGAAGTTCACCCACCTTCTGCTCCAAGTAGGGGCAAATTATGGAAATCTGTTTTTACTTTTCTGAAAATATCTTTGATGGTTTGGCTTTCTCTCTTTTCCTTTTGCTTTTGTTTTCTAGAGTTGATCTGGTCCATCCAGATCTGAACTGGTCCTTTGCTTCTTATTTCTTCTAGATCTGAATAGGTCCTTCCTGGTCTGATCTGGTCCAAGTTGCAGGCTTCCAGATCTGAACAGGTCCTTCCTGGTCTGAACTGGTCCATGTTGCATATTTCTCTCGGTGTTGTTGGAGGGGTCTTTCAATAGTCCAGATGCCCTTGGGTATCTAAAGGACATCCCTGTACCTCCAACAGCTGGCTTAAGTCTTTTTTCTTCTGTCTGCTGTTTTATCTGGTGTTTGGGTTGGAGTTCTGAATGGAGCACAAAATATTGAAAATTTGAAAAAGGCTCCATTCACTCCCCCCCTCTCTGTCGCCTTGGTGAGTTCACAGTTACTTACGGCAATACCAAATCCAAAAACTCAACGAAGAAAACAGAGAACTCAGGAGTGGCTTAGTTTTTGCAAATTGCCTAAATGGAGAACTAGAAATCCAACAGGCTGTCCTAACAGGACACTTGGATGATCCATACTTAGAGGACCCATCAGAGGAATCAGACGATGAAAGTGTGGAAGAAATAGATAATCCAAATCCCCCGGAGGTTATAGACTTAACCTAGGATAGTGATGAGGAGAAAGCTTAGAATCTCCTTGTAAAATATCCTACGAAGTTACTTTCATTTTCCCCAAGAAAGTAACTTGTAACATAACCCTTAAGTAACTTTAGAATAGTAATTTGTAAGATAATTTGAAGTTACTTTCATTTTCCCAAAGAGAGTAACTTCTTGACCCATGGTATGTGTAACTTTTACTAGTAAAATTTTACTATCACTTTCATTTTCACCTAAGAAAGTGATGCATATTAATATAAATGCCGAAGATCCTAAAGCTTCTGCTTGCATTCTTGAAATTTATTACATTCTGTTGATTTAATTTCTTTTACTTTCAGCTATTCTGAATTTCTCAATGGCCGATAATTCAAGTCAATCCTTTGAAATAACTTTGGCTCAAATATTGGCTAATTTAGAGAAACAAAACAGAGAGACAGCTGAGTTTCATACTCAGCTACTAAGAGAAATTTTAGAAAGAAATCATAGAGGAAATAATGAAGTTAATGGCCAAGGAAATAGATGGATGGACTTCCAAAAAACTAAACCACCTCTCTTTTCCAATACAGTAGATCCTATGCAAGCTGATGATTGGTTAAGGGATATTGAAAGAAAATTAGATACTGTCCAATGTACTGACAAAGAAAAGTACTTTATGCCTCTCATCAACTAACTGGACAAGCTGCAACCTGGTGGTTTACTGCTCAAGAAACATTTCTAGATAAAAATAATATCACTTGGGCTAATTTTAAAAGTGAATTTAAGGGACATCATCTCCCAAATGGATTACTAGAAGCAAAACAATGGGAGTTTGATGATTTGTGACAAAACAATAAAACTGTCCTTGAATATCTACATCAGTTTAATTATTTAGCAAGGTATGCAACTGAAGATATTAAAAATGAAAAGAAAACGATGAAAAAGTTCATAAGGGGATTACAACAATCTTTACAATATCAACTATCAGGACATGATTATCCCGACTTCAAAACCCTATTAAATAAAGTCCTTATAATGGAAGAAAATAGAGGCAAACTAGAAAATTTTAAGAGAAGAAGGAATGAAATTATGAGCAAAATAAGAAATCAAAAGCCAAGAACAAATAATTTTAATCCTAGAAATCCTTCTATTAAAATAATGCCACCAACAACAATTCCCTCATCTTCTACTGGATGTTATCATTGTGGAGGACAATATTTAAGGAAAGATTGTCCACAAATAGCTAAAATTACATGTTATCATTGTGGACAACAAGGACACATAAAACCCTATTGCCCATGGAACCAATTACCAACTGAAATAGCACAAAACCGAGCTAAGGGGCAAAATGTTGGAATAAACAAAACAAACTTAAATTCAAAGACTATTCCAAACAAAGGAGAAATTTCAGCCAATAAAGGAAGAATTGTCCCTAGGAATCCTCAAGGATAAGTAAATTATGTCACTACCGATAAAGCCAAAACAGCCTCAGATGTAATAACATGTAATTTTACAGTTCAGTCTAAATTAGCAGTTATACTGTTTGATTCCGGTGCATCCCATTCCTTTATACCCAAAGACTTTATTACCCATATAAATATTAAACCCTTTCCTTTAGAAAACCCTTGTTATATTTTATCCCCCGGTGGAAAAATCTTAGTTTCATTAAAATGTAAAGACATAGAAATCCAAATCAAAGGAGAAACTTTTCTATCAAATCCCTTAGTTATCAACATGCAAGGACTAGACCTAATTTTAGGAATGGATTGGCTATACCAAAATAAAGGGAAATTAGATTGTGAAACAAAGACTTTGACCTTAACTACTCCTTCCAATCAAATCATAGAATACCAAATAAAGTCATCAAATAAAAATCAATTTCCTAGATCAATATCTGCTATGCCCATTCAAAACTTAAAATCTATACCGATAGTAAATCAATTTCCGGACATTTTCCCTAAAGAATTACCTGGTTTACCCCCTGATAGAGGATATGAATTTACCATAGATTTAAAACTAGGAACAACTCCTATTGCCCAACATCATTATAAAATGAGCCCTCCAGATTTAGAAGAAATGAAAAAGCAACTTAAGGAATTAAAAGACAAAGGTTTTATTGAGGCTAGTTCTTCAGATTGGGCGTCACCAGTAGTATTTGTTGATAAGAAAGATGGTACCCGTAGAATGTGCATTGATTACAGAGCCCTTAATTCAGCCACTATTAAAAATAAATACCCTTTACCAAGAATCGATGATCTTTTTGATCAATTAAAAGGAGCAAAAGTGTTCTCCAAAATAGATCTTAGATCAGGGTATCATCAGATAAAAGTCAAGAAAGAAGATAGACCAAAAACAGCATTCACAACTAGATATGGACTTTTCCAATTCACCGTAATGCCATTTGGAGTGACCAATGCCCCAGCTTTCTTTATGAGCACAATGAACAAAACTTATATGGAATATCTCGATGAATTTGTTATAGTATTTATCGATGATATTCTCATATATTCAAAAAGTGAAGAAGAACACAAACAACATTTAACCCTGGCATTACAAAAGTTAAGAGAAGACAAATTCTATGCTAAATTCAGTAAATGTAATTTTTGGATGAATACAATATCTTTTCTTGGACATATAATTACTGCTGAAGGAATACAAGTCAACCCTGAAAAAGTTAAAGCGGTAATAGAATGGAAAACTCCAACAAACATAACAGAAATAAGAAGTTTTCTTGGATTAGCTGGATATTATAGGAGGTTCATTGAAGGATTTTCAAAAATAGCCAAACCTCTAACACATTTATTAAAGAAAGACACTTCTTATCAATGGACTGACAATTGTGAAAAAGCCTTCCAAAATTTAAAAACCAAATTAACTACTGCCCCTATTTTAATTCTTCCAGACACTAGTAAAGCCTTTCAAATTTATTGTGATGCATCTAAAAATGGCTTAGGATGTGTCTTAATGCAAGAAGGTAAAGTAGTTTCATATGCATCTAGGCAACTCAAACCACATGAATTAAACTACCCTACACATGACCTTGAATTAGCAGCCGTAGTACATGCTTTAAAACTTTGGAGACATTACCTATTAGGAAATAAATGTGAAATTTACTCTGATCATAAGAGTCTAAAATACTTTTTCACACAACCGAATCTCAATTTAAGACAAAGAAGATGGTTAGAGTTAGTAAAAGACTATGATTTTGACATTAAATATCAGCCTGGTAAAGCAAATATAGTTGCTGATGCTCTAAGTAGAAAAGCATACTGTAACAAAGCAATATTACAAGAATGCCCTCCTACACTTCAAAAAGAAATCCAACAATTACAATTAGAATTTATAGAACCTGGAATATTATCTACCCTTCAACTTCAGTCAAACCTTGAAGAAAAGATAAGAAAAGTTCAAGAAAATGAACTTGAAATCAAAAAAGAAATGAGAAAACCAGAAAATGAAGATTTTAAAATGAATGAACAAGGCATCAAAAGATATAAAAATCGTATCAGTGTACCCAATTCAGAAGAAATAAGAAATATAATCCACACGACCGCAACCGTGGTTTTCCTTTGAAACACCATTTTGAAAACAAATAGATAAGAAGTAACATGAGGCAGCTCCCCGTCGTCCGTCCTTGACCGTGGACACGGCTATCATGATAGTTTTACGCTCTGCAGAGGTCGCACGCTTTACCCATGAGAGGTGGTTTCTCCTAGGAATCACCCAAAGGAAAATGATCACAACAAGGTCTTTCACCACAACCTTCCCTTAGCTCGGCATTCCCACTAAGGTTTCCACACCAATGCCCCTCTTGTGCTGATAGGTTCCCTCTATGGACACATCTGGATACCCACTCCCTATTCCACCTGGAAAGGTTCACTCTATGGACGTATCCAGATGTCCACTCCCTATTCCACCTGGAATGCCTGACTAAGAGTCCGAAGGGTACTCAATCAGGGCCCGCCCATACAGGCACTCACGGCCGCACTGTTGTACTTAGCTCGTCTACCTCAAGGAATCGGTCCTTAGGGACCGGGGTGGTTCCCACATTGGGCCCAAGTCTCGTGCTCGCGGCACCCACCTTGCATCCATCCACCCCGATCAGGTTTTGCAAAACAGTTTTACCTGATAGCACACACTATCTTAACTATACCCATGACAGCACCCACTGTCTTTTAAAATCAATCATTTAAACAAGCATTTGATAATTGCAGATATTAAAATGAACGACAATTCAATACTAAGCATTTCTAAGCAGTATGCAAAACCTAATTCAAGGGTGATGTTTTAATATTAGCAATTTTAATAACCTAGGGTAGCAAGGAGTATTTTAACAGAATAATTATTGATTGGGTGTTAACTAAGCAGCTAAGTGATTAGCATTTTTAGTTTTGAATATAATATGCATTTTGTAAACTTCTAAGAAATTTAGTTTCGAAACCATAGGACACAAGTTTCAGCACTTGCCTTGCTCAGCAAATTCCTGGTGATCCTCCGGGGGATTGATCGCCAATCTATCGTCGTTAATACCTAACAAATAAAACAACCAAAATAAACACAATACCAAAAATTAAATATGAAATGCATGCATGTGAGTGGATTATGCATAAATATGATGAAGATACTTTAATTTGAAAATTGTATATAAATTTTACTTGACTTCTTTTTATAAATTTTAGAAACCTTTATTTTATATGGGATTTAATTAATGTACATATGTAGCAACATATTCCTTTTAATTGAGAAATGAAAAAATAAACTAATTCCCTGAAATAAATGTTTATGTTATTTTATTTCATCATTTCAGAAATTGCCAATTTATTTTTATTTACCAAAATCCATTAAGGCTAATTAATTTATGTTTTTATCTTTAATAAGCTAAATCTAAATCATGTATTAATATGCATCAAATTATTTAAATTATATTTTTAAATTAAAGTCCACATTTTGTGAGTTTTTAGAAATTTATTTCATACATTGTGGACTTATATTTTTAAAGATATAAAATTTACAAGTTTTATATTTATAAATCAAATTGGAAAAAAAAAAAAAGCAGTGGTAGGCCGTGGCTTTCAGCCAAATTAAGCCCAAGTGGCCCAGCCCAGCACGGCCACACTTGGCAGCCTTGTCAGTAACGTCATGACGACGTGGTCTTGAACAACTCGCGTCACGGCCCACATGGCGCACAGCAGGTGGTGTGGCCCACTCGCGTCTGACCACACAGCCTTGTAAGTGTTGGTCTTGACGGTACCTGGCAAGTGCCTGTGACAGTAATGGCGCAGACCAATGGAGAAAGCGCTGGCCAGTGACCAATGGCAATGAGGAGGGGTGGTGACGGGTGGGCTCCCGTCAGCGACCAGGCAGAGTAACGGCGAAGCGGCTCGGCGGCGATGAGCAATCCGGCGGCTGGCTCGCCGGCGGAGGAGGAAAGAGAGAGGAGGGAAGGGAAGTGGGGTGGGGTCGGGGGCGGCTCGGGCGGTGGCCGTTCTTGAGCGACGGCCTGGCCGGCGGTGAGTAGAGGTGGCGGCGGGCTCATGAAAAGAGGGAGCGAGGATGCTTGGGGCGTGTGATGAGGCGGGGCGGCGAGGCGGCGGGCGGGCGAGGACGAGATCAAGGCGGACATGGCGGCAGGCAGTGGTTCGGCGTCAGGCAACAGGCGACGGGAAAGGTCCGTAGGGACCTAGGGAGGGGGAGGGAAGTAGGAGGGAGAGGACTCACCTCTCGGAGGAGACCAATTGGAGCGAAGGGCGTGCGGCGCCGGCGAGGAGGAGGTTCGGCAGCGATGAATCCGTGACCTCCGGCGATGGCGGCGGCGGCGAGCAGGTGAAATGGAACCTGCGAGGTGAGGGGAGGGACGTGTCGGAGGGGGAAGGGGCGGGGAGGAGCTGCCTAGGTGAATGGAGGGAGACAGTGGGGAGTGAGTGGGAGGAGAGTCCGAGAGAGAGTTATCAGAGAGAGAGAGAGAGAGAGAGGGTGGCGTGGGGATGAGGCTAGGGGTGAGGTGGCAGGTTGAGAGGAGGGGTGAGGTGGCAGGTTGAGAGAGGAGTGGGCCCCACATGTAAGAGAGAGAGAAAATGGAGAGAGGAAAAATAGGTAGGTGAATTAGGAATTTGTTTTTCTTAACCTATTTAACTTGCAATTTTTAAAACCTTATTTGAACCAAATTCAAATTGTTGTTTTCAAAATGTAATTTTTGAATTTATACATTTTGAAATTATTGTAATAAGTCCTTAGCAAACACTTTTGCATTTTGAAATATTGTGAATGCAAAATTTTAATTATGCCTTTTATTTGAAATGATGATCTCAAAAATTATTTTCTCTAGGGGAATTAAGGTATTCTTAAAACTTAAAATAAATTATTTTATCTCGATAATTCAATTTATTGAAGGTTTTGCTTTTGCAAGATCTTAAATTTTATTTAAAAACAAATATCTTTGCTACTAAATTTATTTTAAAAAGCTAAGAAATCTTATTTAAACATCTTCTTCTATTTAGACAACCAAGTTATTTGATTAATAAGATAAAAATCTAACGTAACATACTTATTTTCAAAAAGTTTTATATTTTAGCGAAATTCATTAAAATGCAATTGCATGATGCATGATGATTTTCAGTTTTTGAAAATAGGGATGTTACATGTCCAAATCAAATCCTCTAACTATTATCACTATAAAGCCAAATAAAAATTCTAATATTAAAAATTAATATTAAATATAAATTTTAACCTATTTTATATCTCTACATAATTCATACTCAAAATAATTGATTACCCATTAACCAAATCATAAAACATATACTTAACTTAAATTATACCCTAAATTAACAATTCCATATACTAACCTTAACCTTATACTACCCAAAATACCTATTATCACCCTTTTACCCCAGACCCTTTTGTCATTTTTTTTAAAACTTTTCTTATTTGAATATTTATTGGAATTTCTCTTTTTGCAACGTATAGATAACAAATTTCGCCCTCTAGAAGCTTTACCCGTGAATGTCCAGAAAATTCAATAAGTGTGATCCAATCTTCAATTAAGGCAGGTTTTTCTTATCCTTGATGCATTTTGATATACCTACATTTCTTTTACTTACTATTTATTGCATATATTTTCTAGTTATTTATTTATACATTCCAAGTACAATTTTATCCAAACTCCAGTGCCTTAAAAAGCCACCTAAAAATAATCAACCTCTGATAAAACCTAGTGTCGGCAAAAATATTAAAATTTGATTATCTCATAAAAAATGGAGAATTGGTCTGTACAAATAAGTTAAATTGGATAACTTATTTGTTGTGAAAAAGCTGTAGTCTGGAAGGTTGATTGAATTTATATAGAGCAATTCGAAAAGATTGCTTTGTCGGCTTGGGTAAGGCACCCCGAAAAAAGGTGCAACACTCAAGGGCACCAGACTGAGTGTTTGGTTGAGTTAAAGTCTGGATTCGTTGCTCTATAAAATATAGAAGCAAATTCAAAAATATCGTTATCTTTGCCGTCTTAGGCCAGGGTCACAGCATGTATGGCTGGTGAAAACACTCAAGGGCAGCGAATGACAAGGTCATTCGTAAATCGTTTGCTTATATAAAAACTTGGGTTTAAAATGAATAAGAATGACACATTGATCATCCATCCATATAAGGAGCTGTTATATGGGTAAAGCTGGATAGGTTCTGCAGAGCTAATAACAAATTCATCGATAGACCTTACTTCGGGTATATGAAGTTGTGTCAAATGGGTGATGCCTCTCTTATTTACCAAAATCCATGAATTTATGAAAAATTGTTGTCTGGATTGCAAATGAATAAGGACGGAGAAAGATGATAGAATTTAATCTATTATTATTAATTATTTTAAAATAATGATAGGACTTTTAAAGTTTAAAATTTACATATTCACCATAAAGCCTTACTATTTCTTAAATCCTGTTATCATATATTAATAGTGACATTCCTTCAAGAGAACTACAAGTACGATTAGTACTTACCCACGTTATGTGGGCAATTTTTTCTTTTTGCAGGATCCACTTTATACTCAAAAATGGACATTTATGAAGAAGACAGGAATTCGCATAAGATTGATTTCTAAGGTTTACCTTATGCTCAGGCTCTGCCTGTGATATATGGGCATGTATTTTCTTTTTATTACCAGGTTAATTTTTTTTTCCGCTGTAAAATATTTTGTAACATGTAATAAATTAAGCAAAATCAGACTATTTCGAATGCAATCGAAATCTGGGCGATTAACATTCTGGGCATTTTCTGGTAAATTTTTACCGAAATTTGGTCCGCCACACTTACGTTGTAATCTTGGCATCAGTAGAACCTACGATCAGTGAACCCCTCGTGCACGTGGTCAAACCACTTCATAATGGCAGGGGTTCCCATAGTCGCATGTTGGCCAGTCGAAAACTGACGAAAAATGACGATCTCGTAGCAAAGAAGGGCCATCTCTCCAGTCCCCATATTGTATGACCCGCATGTCGTCCGAAGAAGGACGAGCATGCTCTCCAGGGCCAAAAGACTCCCACCATGCATCAGGCACATGTGGCCGTGAAGAGGCTCCCCCGCTTGCCATGAAGAAATGTGGACATGTGAAGTACGGCACAAGTGTGTAAGCGTCGGGAGGGCAAGTGTGGAAGTGAATGAGAGGACTAGAGGCAAAGAGTGGTGCTGCCTCCTTCCTCTCTTTATAGGGTGTTACGTCATGAACAGCACCTGATTAATTTAGATGCTAATTATCCTTGATTAACTGTTCACTTTGACATGGCAGAATCTCCATCGTTCATTCCGTCGGTGGAGCAATGCGCCGAAGATAATACCACGGGGTGTAGTGTGGTGGACTAAGTGCTAGGTGCCTAGGAATGAGGATGCGGCATTACACTTTGAGAATCTTGAATTTGGTCATCGCATTAGCCACTTCTTGTTCTTTTCTTCTTTATCTTGTAGGTCGATAAGTACTCTACTGTCTCTCAATTTCTCATTGTAACAGCGTTACCATACGTGTGCCTTTTCTGATTACGTCCCTAAGCAACCATTAACAATGGGTGCCTTTTCCAATTACCTTTTCCACCGCTATACGGTACAGCGACAACTAGGTTGCCGCGGCGGGCAATGCGGCAATCAACTTGTCTCGTCATCCGTGAAAGCCTGACATACCATATTGAATTGTCTTATCACATCACTTTCATATCACATCGCTGTCATTGCTTGCTGAGGCACCACGGGCTGCCCGTGAACTCCCTAAATTTATTGCGTGCCATCATCGCCTGCTGAGGCACCACGGGCAGTCCGTGAACTCCAATAATTCGTACCTGCTGATCATCGCTTTTCACCGTTCGGTCACATCAACTGCAGCGCCCATCAATAATTTCGCGGCACTGGCGACCAGCGATCCGCTTTTCGCCGTCGGTCACATCAAGCTGCAGGCGGCGGCACTTCGGGAGGATGCGTACGCTTCTATGAACTCGGTCCATGCATCGAACAAACTTCGCTATAAAAGCCCTCCTGCCTTCGGGTCCTTTGCGTTGCAACTTCCCTCTGAAATTCACATATTACTCCGGCCCATACACTCCACAAATCTCCTTCTAACGAGCAATGGCAGCCTCCGGCTCTGAGACCCGTCCGCGGAGCAAGTTTAACACCACCGTGCCAGAAGGGGTCAATGTTCCAATGTGCTTCTGCGGTGACCTTTGCCAGTTTGTTCAATCCGACGAAGGTTTCTCATATACTTACGGCAGGAGGTTCTTCAGGTGTGCGAACTACGAGTACGATCCAACCAAGGTTGCCTTTGGCGAGTGTGCAAAGGTACTTGCTCACCCTATCCTACACGATTATATCTACCTACATGGCACATGTGATCTGTACTAACTTATGTTGAACAAATAGTCTCCACCACCTCTCTGCGATTTCTGGCAGTGGCTAAACACGGAGCAATCGGAGGAAGACAAGAAACACATAGGCGTGAGGTCCGTTGGAAGAGGCGATGGTTCAGCGGCGCCCGATATGAGGAGGAGCGAGAGGAGAAGCATAGCGTTCGCAGAGGAGTATCTGGAGCGACAAGAGGACGCCGAACGTCAGTTCTTGAGGCCCGAGAGGTGAAAGGGAGAAAGCGAGAGAGACACGTCGCGCAAAGGAGGCTAGACCTGATGCTACCAGCAAGGAAAAATATCCCCGTTGTACTCAGTAAAAACTTCCTTGTAATCCTGACAATAAAAATTCCCTAATAGCACTCTACCTTCAACGTGGCATGTGAGGAAATGTTTATGATTAAATCTCGCCCGACCACCAGAGAGCGGTTTATTCTTCTAACTATTTATTTAATTTTCTAAATAATTATTAATATAAAAAATCTGCTAAAACTTATCCATTATTTCCATATTATTATTTTTTAAAGATTAAATAGACCAAATGACAGGCCATATATACTGATAATATATATACTTTTATATATAATATATATCATACATATGTTATAACTATTATATATAATATATATAATATATTATATATATGTCATATATATATATGGCATGTGACATACATATGTTATATATATGTTATATATTATATGTATGTCATGTAATATATATATATATATACTTTATATGACATACATATGTTATATAATATTATGTATGTTATGTACTATATATAAATACTTAATATATATTTATACTTTATATAATATATAACATTTAATATACTGATATAAAATATAAATATATAACATATATATATATATTTTTACTTTATATAATATATCACATATGATATATAACATATGATATAACATAACATATATATATAATATATAACATATATTATATATTATATATATTTAATATAACATATATATACATAACATATATGATAAAATATATAATATAACATATATATAATATATGACATATATGATATATGCACTATATAATATATAACATGATATATGCACTGCCGCTGCGCAGTATAGCGGCAAAGCTAATGCCGCTGTGCAGTATAGCGGCAATAGCAATGCCACTGTACCGTGTAGCGGCACTGCCAGTGCCGCGACCCCGCAGCGGCGGAGGGGTATTACTGCATTTGGGTGAAAATAATGGGCATTTTTTTTTTCGTGTGATGAGGTCCTTCATAGAGAACTGTTGCTGAAGAGCAGATATTATCCGTCGAAGTAGAGCACCGGAGGAAGCTATGAGACAATGTCATCCACATCTAGAAGCAGATATATATGATGTATCCGAACCATTCTGATAGATGAATAGAGAAGTGTCCTCCTTGGCTTCAACAATCCCAAGAGATATCAGATACGAGGCAATGCAATTGTACCATGGATGCGACCGCTGCTTCTCCTTCCCCTATGTCCACTCCTGCCGCTACGACCGTTGCTCCTTCCATCACGTCATCTTCGATGTCCGGAGGCCTTAATCCTCAAGCTCGGCCTTTCAAGCCCCGTCCGATGGACCAGCTTACCAAGCCCATGCACCAAGGACGGCCCACACCTCAAGGAAGGCCCAACTTCAAGCCCAAGTCGATTCCACGTCCAGCTCGGCCATCCAGGAGCAGCCCAACTTCAAACGGGTGTATCTTGGGCTCCCGAACTCTGTTTTTGACGTGTGACCACTCGTTGGAAAGCTTAGGAGATAAGATTTCCAATGGATCTAGTACCACAGCCAGATTCACTCAGGAGCAACAGAAAAATGCAGAAAACCATCACGGGCCAGGAACTCAGGGTGTTGCATCACCGTATTTTTTGGCCTACGGCCCATGTACCGGTAGGGTTTGGTGGTGCTGGCCGCCACCACTATTTTGGGCGCCCCTCTGGCTGCCGGCACCCCTCTACTTATGGCCGCCACTCCCTTACATTTTTCTTTAGGTTTTCTTGCGTGTTGGTAGACCCCTTATGCGTCCCTCCCTCGATCTTGTGTGTGTCAACTAGACCACCCGAGTCGAGAAACAGAACCTCACCCCTGGTTTGTGAGATTAATTTGGTTAATTTGCTATCACCTTGTTCTTGCATGTTCTTGGTTGCAGCAGGTTCAAGGATCGATCGAGTTTTGGCTTGGTTGATCGCCTCAGCGAGGTGACTTTGCGCTTGTTGGTTGCTGTTCTGCCGGTTAGTAGTCGATTATCGTGAGTCTTCGTGCTCAAATCGACGTATCGTTCTCATCAGAAGATCGGGCCGACCCTAGCCCACATCAATATGGTTGGAAGATATTTGTGTCATTTCCATTCATTTTACCCAAATTTTTATACGAGACAACCAATTCTAATTGTTTCTTCGAAACCAACTAGTGCCAAGGTATTTTTACATAGAGTATACCACCTGCTATTATTCGAGCACCTAGGGCCTCGACTCTGATGTCTTACACACATGGCAATGATTCTTTTTTCTGAATTTGCCTCATATAACCTAAAATCATTCTACCGCATCATTTTCATATCCAGATAAGCATCCCATACTACTTACCCATATGACAAATGATTTTCTATCCTACCAAGTTTGAATCTTTAGTTTTTTCCTATTCTAAGTTTATCAAGAAAAGGCAATTCAAAGGTAGGCATGCTATTTGGGTATCATGTAGTTTGGATTTATCTATTCGACAAAATCAAGTAAATCATTGAGTCTGGCAACAAATAATAGCTAGAAAATAATGCATACAATAAATAGGGAATTTAGTATGCATCAAGAAATGAAAACCTGCCTTGTTCAAGGACTTTTATATATTCTTCTTCTAAAGTACTACTATTATTTTTGTCGGTCTCTGGAACTTCAACCCAGCACACTTGTTCTGGAGCTGCAGGGGTTGGTTCTTGAATTTTTTTTACCCAAAAAATAGCAAATATGAAAATGCTCATTATTTTCAGTCAAATACACAAATGCCCTCCGTCAGCTCATCACTTACGCTGCTTAAAAGCGATCTGTGACCACCACAATGACATTGCTAATGCATGGTACCATTAGCAATGCAGGTATAGCGTGGCATTGCCTCTAAACTATATATAAAGTATAAATATATTATATATAATATATTTATATATTATGTAACATATTATGTCAGTATATATATATTATATGACATATGTATGTCACATGCCATATATATATATATAACATATATATAATATATATTATATATAATAGTTATAACATATGTATAATATATATTATATATAAAAGTATATATATTATCAGTATAGTTATATTATAACATATATATATAATATGTTATATATAATAGTTATAACATATGTAAGATATGTATGATATATATTATATATAAAAGTATATATATTAGCAGTATATATGGCCTGTCATTTGGTCTATTTATTCTTTAAAAAATAATAATATGGAAATAACGGATAAGTTTCAGCAGAATTTTTTTATATTATTAATTTTTTAGAAAATTAAATAAATAGCTAGAAGAATAAACCGCCCTCTGGTCGTGTGAGATTTAGTCACAAAGCATTCCTCGCATGCCAGCAGTTATAGCGTTGAAGGTAGAGTGCTCTTAGGAAATTTTTATTGTCAGAATTACAAGGAAGTTCCTACTGAGTACAATAGGGATATTTCCCCTTGTTGGTAGCATCAGGTCCAGCCTAGCTCCTTTGCGCGACATGGCCTCTCGTGCTTTCTCTCCCTTTCAGCCTCTCGTGCCTCAGCAGCCTGACGTTCAGCGTCCTCTTGTCACTTGCGGTACTCCTCCTGCGAACGCCTGCGCTTCTCCTCTCGCTCCTCCTCATACTGGCGCTGCCTGAACCACTGCCTCTTCCAACGGACCTCACGCTCGATATGTTTCTTGTCTTCCTTCGATTGCTCCGTGTCTAGCCACTGCCAGAAATCGTAGAGAGGTGGAGAGACTATTTGTTCAACATAAGTTAGTACAGATCACATGTGCCATGTAGGTAGATATAATCATACAAGATAGGGTGAGCAAGTACCTTTGGACGCTCGCCAAAGGCAACCTTGGGTGGATCGTACTCGTAGTTCGCACACATGAAGAACCTCCTTCCGTAAGTATATGAGAAACCTTCGTCGGATTGAACAAACTTGCACAGGTCACCGAAGAAGCACATTGGAACATTGACGCCTAAACTTGCTCCTCGGAGGAGTCTCAGAGCCGGAGGCTGCCATTGCTCGTTACACGGAGATTTGTGGAGTGTATATGCGAGTTTCAGAGGAAAGTTGCAGCGCAGAGGACCTGAAGGCGGGAGGGTTTTTATAGCGAAGTTTGTTCGGTGCATGGGCGGTGTTCATGGAAGCATACGCATCCCTCCCGAGTCTTCTTCGGCAGATTGATTTGATTGACGAAAAAAGTGGTGCTTGTTGGTCGATAGTCGGCAAAATTATTGATGAATGCTGCAGTTGATGTGACCGGATGGTGAAAAGCGATGATCAACTGGCATGCAATGTTAGTAGTGAATGCACTGCTCTACCAACGAAATGAACGGGCTACATTGATATAGGCAGATGTAGGGCACTGTTAGCATGTGTTTCATTAGGAAACGATGTCAATAAGCATAATTAACAAACTAATTAATCCAATTCGTTAATTATTCCATGGCCTATATAATGGGAGGCAGAGTCGACGTCGCTCTCACTCCCACACTCACTCTCACTCTGTGTGTGTAAACTCCCTGCTTTGTTTAGAAACTGAAGGGTTGGCTTCGTAGGAGGGAGGCGAGTGTTTTTCTCACAGGAGTTAGTGAACTCATTCGTGCAGGCTTGGTGTAATGTCACATTGGTTGCTATTCCTCTTCTTTCAACTTACATTCAATACTTATTTTCTACTTCATAGCGTTCTTCTTCGGCCTACCGCATTGCACATATGGTTTCACGACACTCCACGAACGGTTGGATCAGACAAGCCTGGTGGGCGTCAAATGGTCCTAGATCTGAAGCGCGTCTACCAAGCGACGACTTGCCTATTCAGACGAGAGCTAGCTATAACACAGAGCCAACCATGATAAGAGACCCAAACTTCTACAGGGGATGGCCACATTGTGCATATGGAGTGGACACAGTTGTACAAACTTTTGACCATATTGTCGAAGGATGGACTGGCCGACGTTTCTACCGCTGCGTGTACTTCGCAGTGAGTAACCAGCCAGACAACGGTCCAGGGTTAAATACTTGTTCATCTCACCTTTTTCTCATTTCCAAATGCAGACCGATGACTGCGCTTCAACAAATGGATGGACGACCCCTTCCCAATGGCCGCTAACAGTTACATCGAACATCTTCACGCAAGAATCTCCCGCCTTGAGGAGCGAATTGACTTTGCTACTTGCTTGAACAACGTGTATACCCGTGTGGAATCGCTCCATCAACGCTACTAAACCTAGCGTCCCTACTACAAGAGGGGTTCTCATGCCGAATGTTATGCCAACTCTGGAAGCATGCAGCATGGCCTTCTCATACCTTTCACCGAGATACCTCATGATGCCATGCATTATGCCCTCGACGATGGCTACTAGAGGCAGGGGTCGCAATCCTTTAATCACCCAGTTGTACACTTCTGCGAGGTTAGTCGTCATTGCCCTGAAACTTACACCACCCTTGTCATGCAGCAATGACCATTTCTCTCGTGGTTCTGACTCAATCCAGTGTGAGAAACACCTAATGTTTCTTCCGGATCGACGAACTAAGGCAGGGGAATCTACCTCCGGTAGCGGAGGAAGAGGCTCTATCAACTCTGTTGTGCTTCCTCCCGCTTGCGTGCTCATCTGTCGTATGCTGCTCTTGGTGAGGTCATCGAGCACCTTCCATATTGCATTGAACTTGCGCTGCTGGTTTTGCTTGCACAGACACTTGAACAAGCCCATCGTTTTCTTACTTTTGAACTGCCTGTGAAAATTTGCAACTAGGTGGCGAATGCACCACCTACTTCGCATGTCCGGCTAATGGAAAGGGTGCTTGGAGTCTTCCTGCATTATCTTTATGGCTTTACATAGTCCTGCATGTCAGTCATGGATTAGACATATATCAGGCCGGTCCTCCTCAACTCCGCACTTCAGGTGTGTCAGGAACCATAGCCAACTGTCGTAGTTCTCATTTTCCACAAATGCAAAGGCGATAGGGACCAGCTGATCATTTCCATCCAGGCCAACTGCCGTCAGAATTGTTCCCTAGTACTTTCCAGTCAGAAATGTCCCATCCACACATAACATGGGCCTACTATTTTTTAGACCCTGCACACAAACACCGAACGCAAAAAACGCCCGGTTCAAAACCCTATAACCTTCCGGGTTCACCGACGGAGAGTCTTGCACAGCCACATAGGTACCCGGGTTTCTCTCTTTAAGAAGTTGCAAGACACGCGGGAGGTTGTCATACGAGGCTTCGAAAGAACCGAATCTCATCTCCAATGCCTTCTGTTTCGCTCTCCATGCTTTTCCATAATCTATGGTATACTTGAACCTTTGTTGCACTGTCAATATTATGTACTGAACAGCTATGTCCTTCTTCTCAACAATCTCTGTGAATAATTTGTTTGCGATGAAAGTGAAAATGAGATTGGGATGCTTCGCCAGGGTATTTGTTAACACACATGTGTGGGGTTCAACACTCGAAACTGACCACTTCATGGTAAACCTAGACTTGCTACCATGTATATGAAACATGCAATCTTCTCACTCACACCTGACTGTATATCTTGATTTATCTGACTTTTCCACCCTGAATGGTCGTTGCATTGTCATGGACCAGACCTTCACTGCATTTTGTAAAGCAGACTTGTCAGCATACATTTGCTTTGCCCGGACTTCATTTACGCCGTAAATGCACGACGAGCCATGACGATCATCCACTATAAGTTGGCTAGATTCTCCTCTATTCCATTCTTCTAGGATGACGACGCCCTCTTCATATTCATCGTCACTGGAACTGTCATCTGCATGCTCCTCCTCCTCCATTGCCCTTTCATCGTCATGCTCCATGGCTTCGACGATATCCTCGTTAATCTCTCCATCATCCACATAAAAATTTCCACCCAACCCTTCATCCTATTGTACATCTTCCACAGCCTCGTTCCTCCCGGTGACAACTTGCGGCTCTTCACGCATCGCACCACTACATTGTCCAAATTCTTCAGCATTTCCCTGTGCACCACTTGTTTCCCTAACCCGGGCTTGCACAAAGATAACTGCATAACAGTTACGCCGCCTACATCCACTATAAATCTGGATAGACCCATCTATGTGTTTAAATTAATCAATTGGAATTTAGAAACTTCTACACTTTTGCTCTATAGAGCCTGAATACACACTTCATGCTCCTCTACATTCCACCCAAACATATTGCACATCTATAAGTAAAGTTACTCAATTTGCAAATTTTCTGGGTCGGAATGTCCAATGATTATGCTCCTAAATTCGCTAAGATCTATTCCATTAGGCCCTTCTCTAATGTTGCCATCACCATAATATACAGTAAACCAAAACTCTGCCATAGCTGCAATACAAAAGGTACCGTTCATTAATCCTATGAAAATCCTTTATGCCATATGGATACTACATGTTCACAGCTAATCATCCTTACTCGCTAATTAAAACGACACAAGCCTAATTTAAAAATTGCTAACCTACCATGTTTTCTTATAACTATAAAATAACCCTAAACCCTAATATATCAAAAAAATAAACTAAACCCTAATATATCAAAAAAAACAAAAACTTTTATTACTCACCAGTAGATTTCAAACATATTATATAAAAAATTGCTAACCTACCATGTTTTCTTATAACTATAAAATAACCCTAAACCCTAATATATTAAAAAAATAAACTAAACCCTAATATATCAAAAAAATAAAAACTTGTTGTACTCACCAGCAGATTTTAAACATATTATATAAAAAATTGCTAACCTACCATGTTTTCTTACAACTATAAAATAACCCTAAACCCTAATTAATCAAAAAAAATAAACTAAACCTAATATATCAAAAAATAAAGTAAATCCTAATATATCAAAAATAAAACTCGTATTACTACTTGTGATTTCAAACATATTATATAAAAATTACTATCCTACCATGTTTTCTTATAACTATAAAATAACCTAAACCCTAATATATCAAAAAGATAAACTAAACCCTAATATATCAAAAAAAATAAAAACTTGTAGTACTCACCGCAGACTTTAAACATATTATATAAAAAATTGATATCCTACCATGTTTTCTTACAACTATAAAATAACCCTAAACCCTAATATATCAAAAAAAAAACTAAACCCTAATATATCAAAAAAATAAAGTAAACCTTAATATATCAAAAAATAAAAACTCGTATTACTCACCGGCAGATTTCAAACATATTATATAAAAAATTACTATCCTACCATGTTTTCTTATAACTATAAAATAACCCTAAACCCTAATATATTAAAAAAAATAAACTAAACCCTAATATATCAAAAAATTTAAAACTTGTATTACTCACCAGCAGATCTGTGATTTTATCCTCTCCTCTCCTCTCCTCTCCCTCGGCCGCTCTCTCCTCCCCTCTCCCTCTCCCTCTCCCGCTCTCTCTCTCTCTCTCTCTCTCTCTCTCTCTCTCTCTTCTTTCTTTTTTTCTGCTGGGCGGTGGGGCTGCAAATATGCCATATATACCAGGGTTTCTAGGGTTTAGAGGCAATGCCGCTGTGTGGTACCGCGGCATTAGCAATGCCGCTGTGTGGTATCGCAGCAATGCTATTGCCGCGGTGTGGTAACGCAGCAATAGCATTGCCGCATTGTGGCGCAGCGGCACTATCTTTGCCGCGTTACGGCACAGCGGCGAAGGGGCATTTGTGTATTTGACTGAAAATAATGGGCATTTTCATATTTGCTATTTTTTAGTAAAAAAAAATCTTGGTTCTTCGCCTTCTAAATATTGCAAGAATTCCAAATGACCCCAAAAGAAGAAAAGTCAAAATAAACTCAAGAAAATCCAATGATAGGTAAAGGAAGAAGTCAGGACCCCGAATGATTTTTCATAAAGTGATTTCGATATAGGTTTTTCAATCTCGGTAAGGTGGCCTCCGAGGTTGATATTCGGGAGCATGGATGTGTCTCCGGGGTGCAATTGTGTACTTCGGCAGCATAACGGCCCAATATGCAAGGAACAACCAGTTCCAGAGGTTAGTGTCCACAGCAGCGCGTGCACTACTGGATTACCGAGATGGAACTAACTGCACATGGAGGGTTTTGTAAAACATTTTCATGATGCAGCATTTTAACATAATGATATCATTATTACATGTAAATGAATAGGATTAGAATGTAAGTACAAGATTAGATTATCCTAATTGCATGATTAAGGTTATCCTAAGTACATGGTTAAGACTAATTAAGCATGGTGATTAATTAACATAATTAAGGATTAAAGAGTTATTAATTGACTTAATTATCTGGGATTAGGGTTAATTAATTTATGTGATTAGGGCTTAAACATCATTAGCATAATCAAGATTATGGCATAATTATAGTATTTAATTACCATGGTTTATTAATTTAATCCTTAATTAAGGTGATTCTTAATTAAGTTAATTGAATGATTAACATGGCATAATTAGGGTTATGTTTAGGGTTAAGCATGTGATTATCATGGCATAATTAGGGATTATAGTTAATCTATGCACATGATTAATTAGGTATAATGAATGATTAAGATTAAATTTAAACATGGATCAAGGTTTAATTATGTAGTTAATTAGATATAAGCATCTTTTAAGCATGGATTAAGGTTTGAATTGAGCATGGTTTCATTTTGGCATTATAACATGATGATGGCATAATTGGAATTATCAAAATGTCAATATTTCATATTTAAATTATTTTTATATACAAAATTTAATTTCTATATTCAAATTAGATGAGTTTAAATAGAAACATATTTAGCATAACATTTATATATATATGATTGCTTACAGAAATTCAGTATAACATGGAGAAATTATAAAAATTATTGTTGATCATGTTCTATGTTCAAAATATGTTCAAATTAATTTAAAGAGAGCAATTTAAATTCAAATTTGAATTTTAAAGGGTTTCAAAAATCCAAAGATTCAAGTTCTAGATGTAAAACATTATTTGGAGCAACTTTTAGTTGGGTATTATTTGCAAATTCGGCCTCTAAGGCCCTTAGTTTGGCAAAAATCAGATTTAGCAGTGAATGAACAATGATTTCTTGGTAAGGTTCTTGGTCGCGTGGATTTGGGGCTTTTGATTCTACGGGTTTTGGGGTTTAATTGGGAGAGGGCTTTGCTATAGGGGATCACAAGGAGCAAAATGAGCATGGATTTGGGGATTTGGATCGAGTAGGGTGGCCGAGCGGCGTGGTAGTACGGCGGCATGACAGGGCAGAAGAGGGGTTTGATCTATGGGCCATAATCGAGCAAGAGCATGGTTGACATAGTTTCTGGGAGGTACCTTGTAGGATCTAGCTAAGAAATCCGAGGCTAGATCGCTATAATTTAGCACAGCAACGTGGGGAGGCGGAATTCGGGCTCGTTAATGACAGTGTCTCCAGCGGCCGGCGGCCGGTTGATTGAGCACTAGTGGAACTCCAGCATCACCTTTGCTCCCTCGAGTTCGATCTCTACAGCGCTTGTTTATGGGTTGGAGCACTAATGAGCGCTGACAGGTGGGGTCCGTGGGAGGGGATTTCCTCCGGGAATTTAGAAAATGACTTTTAAATTGGTTTTTAATTCCAGAAAATTTGTAAAAAGCATAGAAAATTGTAGGAGGCTCAGAAAAATGTGAGAAAAATTTACATGGGTTCCTAAAAATATAAGAAAGTTTCCTAAGGCATAAAAAAGGTATATTTTATATAGGAATATTTCCTGGATTTGGAATTTGATGCTTTTTGCAATGGGGTATTTTGGGAATTCTTATTGTTTTTATATTTTCTCTTTTCTTCAAGTATTTAGGGGAGTCCAAAAGGCAAATATGCAATAGAAAAATGCAAAAAAGTTATGCAAAATTTGAGTGAATTTCTAGGATATTACAAAACCTGTTGACGCCACCGCGTTCATGGACCATGCAACCCACCCTATTCCATCACATTACTCTTTGTTACACCTCTTAGAGGATGTACAACATTATCCAGGTAGACACCCTCGTCTTTCAACCCCACCGTCACTTTGAAATTAATGTGGCACTGCAATTACTTACAGCCTCGCTTTTACAAGTTGGTAACTTTGTAAAGTTGCCATGTATGGCATGTGATGATGCAGGGGGAGAGAGGGTATGTATCGAAATACACAAAACATAACATAGGACATACTCCCTCCGTTTTTTAATGTAAAGCCTATAGTCTGAATGGTTGTGTATAGAAATGTAAGGCGCACATGCGAATTTATTGATATGTTTCTTTGCCTACCCTTATTTATTACAAACTTCTCTCTCCTATATTTATTAACTTCGCTCTCACAAACTATTCTCTTTCATATTCCCAATATATTTATACTACTATACTAGTATGTAGCAAAGTCACTTCCTCTTCTCTCTATCTTGATTTTATAGCTTTTTTAATCTATGTGCACATTCAAAAATATGTCTTGCATAAGAAACGAAGGGAGTAACACATAAGAAAAGGCACGGAAGTAAGAGCTGTCCACAATAAAATGCAAAGAACCAACCCAAGCCCTTAGATCCTGTAGTATTCGTGCTACACGGACTTTAAAACCTTTGCACGGATCTCAGAGAAGATCTCGTAGCTTTTACATGTGCATGGAATATCCTCCATATTAGAGTCGGTTTTTTTGGTTGGCTTACTTATAAGGGCATTGTCCCAAGCTCAGATTCATTTTCTAGGTCTTACATGTTCTAGGTTTATAGATGATCCAATATGCTTATAGTTTTCATTATTGTTTTCTGCTTTAGCCTCCTTTTATAAGCACTTACTTGGCCATGCGACTCTAGCTATTTCAAGATGTCAACTTTGGCTATCGTTCTTGATGACACGTATGGCGCCTGCCTCGCTTTGACACACAGGCAATCTCACGCCACGCTAGTACTACGTTAGAGCATGTATAATGGTTGAGACATTAGCTGTCTCTAACTATTGTCATGTCATCTAGAGACGGCGCTAGAGACAACATATACAATGGTAGAGATGGTTGCACGCTTTTATAAGCAGTTTTCGCTCACACAAAGTTTCTTAATTTTCGTGTAGAGTCGACTCTTGCATTGGAGACGGCTCAAATATCTATGCATGCTCTCTCTCCTTCACATCATCATATGTCCTACGTGGCAATCTTTAGAGACTGCTTATAAATAGCTGACGTGGACCATTGTAGATGCTCTTACACAAGCACATCCATGATCCATCCCCTAGCACTCTAGCAGCCTAGCCTAGCTAGCGCGTGGCCTACTGGGGCGATGCACGATGACGCATCCGTCCACGTCCATCAGCTCGGTGTCCTACGTTGAAATTGAAAGATTGAGATATCGCCTAGAGGGGGTGAATAGGCGAGTACAAAATTTAACTAATTGCAGTGGAAATGCTAGAAACACACCGGAGTATCGGATCTAGGATCGGATAGTTCGATATGGATCGGACTATCCGATGTTCCTATCGGATGCTCCGATGTATACTGCGGAGCTAAACAGCAGGACAACTGAAAACTGAACGAGTACACACACAAATGAACTAGTAAGAAGAAAAGGTCACCACAACGATGACACGAAGATTTTATCCCAAAGTTCGGATCGTTGAGGTGATCCTGCTCTCCGTTGAGGCAGCTCGGTCTCACTTGAGCCGGGGTCTTCTTGACCCTATCCTCTTCAAGCTCCGCACAAAGCTAACTTGGATCTTACGCCTTGTCTCATTCCCTTTCGGAGGCGGAGACGAGCCTTCACAAACTTCCTTGGTCACCACACCAAGTCCGGTGACTTAAGGCAACTCCTATCCGTCTAAGAGCCCCCAAGCTCCAAGAGTAATGAATGTGGCGGAGATGCTAGAAACACACCAGAGATCGGATAGTCCGATATGGATCGGACTATCCGATGTTCCTATCGGATGCTCCAATGTATACTGCGGAGCTAAACAGCAGGACAACTAAAAACTGAACGAGTACACACACAAATGAACTAGTAAGAAGAAAAGGTCACCACAACGAAGACACGAAGATTTTATCCCAAAGTTCGGATCGTTGAGGTGATCCTGCTCTCCGTTGAGGCGGCTCGGTCTCACTTGAGCCGAGGTCTTCTTGACCCTATCCTCTCCAAGCTCCGCACAAAGTTAACTTAGATCTTACTCCTTGACTCCTTCCCTTTCGGAGGCGGAGACAAGCCTTCCTCCTTCCCTTTCGGAGGCGGAGACGAGCCTTCACAAACTTCCTTAGTCACCACACCAAGTCCGGTGACTCAAGGCAACTCCTATCCGTCTAGGAGCCCCCAAGATCCAAGAGTAATGAATGGGGCGGAGATGAGGTTGAAGATGACCAAAGTGCTCCAAGGGATGAACAACCATAGTTTGAGCTTGATCTCTTGCTCTCTCAGAAGATTTGAATCACAGATCTAAGGAGAGGGTTTGTGTTTAGGGCTCTTGAGAAGGAGGACCAGTGTTCTATGCGTCAAGAAGCTTCAAATGAGATGGGGAACTCATATTTATAGCCCAGGGTGAAGATCTGACCGTTGCCCTTAAAACCATATCGGATACTCCGATGTTAATATCGGAATATCCGATATTTTTCAGTCGAGTTCACAGAGAGGGGCTGATCGAAACTTGGATCAGAACATCCGATCTAACATCGGATACTCCGATAGAAAATATCGGACATTCCGATATTTTCCTAGGCAGACTGGCAGAGAGGGTCCGATCGGAGTTAGCATCGGAAGTATATTGAAAGTTTCGATATTTTTCTGGCGAGGCAGACAGAGCAGGGTCGATCGGACCTAGGAATGGAAGTTCCCGACTGATATCGGATACTCCGATGTGAACATCGGACATTCCGATATGAAACTTGAATTTAACCTCTAGGGTTTTGATAAGTGGACTAAAGAACCTGAAAACATGTGATGTTCATCCACTTGAGCACTTTAGAAATCTAAAAACCCTATTTTCGTCCCATCCCTCTTAATAGTACAGTTTTATTGTAACATCCTTATTTTCAAAAACTAGAAATCATTGTGCATCCTGCAATTGCATTTTAATAAATTTCACTAAAATTTAAAACCTTTTGAAAATAAATATGTTACAATAACTTTTGAGCTTATAAATCAAAATAAATTATTTTTCTCAATAAAAGAAGAGGTTTAAAGTGAGATTTTGTTAAGGGTTTAACCCTGAATTTTAAAACATATTTGATTGCAAAGATAATAAATATGAATATACTTTATTTCCCATAAAGGAAATAATTTTGAGTTCATCATTTCAAATAAAAGCCATAATTAAAAATTTTTGCTTTCACAATGTTTAATTGTAAAATGTTTACTAAAAACCTATTATAATAATTTGAAAATTTTATAATTTCAAAATTGCATTTTGAAAACAACAATTTGAACCGGATTCAAATAAGATTTTAAAATTTCAAATTAAATGGGCTTAATCAAAATAAATTCCTAATTCATCCTACCTATTTTCTCTTTTTCCTTTTATCTCTCTATGACTAGTGGGCCCCACTTGTCACTTTCACCCTCACTACTTTCACCCTCACTGACACCCCCTCCTCTCTGCCTCTTCCTCACGTGCTCTCTCTCTCCCTTCTCTCTCTCTCGTTCCTCACCTTACCTAATTACTCGTGGCATACCGGCAGCCCTCCCCTCTGACACCCACGCGTGCGTGGCATCGTGCCCCTGCTTCCCTTCCACGCCACCTCTTCCCTTCTGCTGCACGCCAAAGCCCTGGCCATTCTCCTTTCTTCCCTTCCCGAGCGCCTCATTCCCCGTTTTTCCCTCTCTTCTCCATCTCTCCACCGGTGAGACCTTCCCTGCTTTTCCCTTTCCTGGACGTCTCTTCTTTTACCTCCTTGAGCCCGTTTTGGTGATCACGTAGGGTCGCCGCCGTTGATCGTCGCCAGAATCGCGCGCCGGAGTCGCCTTCTTCCCCGCCGCACCGCCACTGCCTGCACTCCAATCCAGCTTCGATGCTCGGTAATTTCCCTTCCCTCTTCCTCCTTTAGCATCGCCGTGGCTAGAGGAGCCGTTCCCCTCGGCCAATTTCACTGATTCGCCACCGGTTAGCCCCGTCGCCGTGCACCCTTTCTCCTCCCCGGCCGACCACGTCGCCCCACCGCTCTGGTTCTTCCCGCCGCCCATGTGCACCTCCCCCTCCCTCCCTATGCTTCGGCAAAACTCGCCGACCCGCTCCCCGGCCACGCCTCACCATCAGCCGCTCTCCATGTTGTCCGCCCGCTCCGTCTGCGAGCTTCATGCCATGACCTCATCGCCGGTCCCGCCAACCTCGCCATCGCCCCCACGGAGCTCCCGTGGCATCCCCTTGCTCCTTCTCTAGCCGCCGCAGGCCGCCATGCCTCCTTCGCCAGCGCGCTCCCGGCTTGCCCGCCACCGCCACCAAGATTTCTCTACTCGGTGCCGACGAACCGACCCGCTCGTCGACCCCCTCTCTCGGCCGCCACCGCCCTGGCCAGGCAGCTGCTCGGCGTGTCTTGGGCAGCGTCAAGACTGGTCGACCAGACCCGCAGCGTTAACGCCATCAGCCGCCGCCCGTAGTAGCCGAGCCCAATTCCCTTTTTCCTATTTTCTTAAGCATGAAAGCTTACTAATTTCATATCTATGATTTTACAAACCCATCAATTCCAAAATAAATTTTATAATGCTTATAAAAATATGTTCTATCATCATGTGAATTTTCATAAATATTTTAGAAAACTTAGTTTTCTACTTAATTATTATATTGATACAATGCTTTTAAAATTGTTATTTGCGAATTATAGTTCCAATTAAATTGCAACTAAATGTCACTTTGACCAGAAAGAATCACCCTTACCTTTTTGAGGTAATCTTTGCATAAACAAGAGCATGCATATTATTATAGTTTCTATAATTTTCTAGGTATGAAAAATGTATTAAATAAATTTAAATTTATAAATTGCTTTAACAAAATAAAAACTATGTTAGTTCACTTATCCTATATTTAGTTATTTTCTGCATTGTTTATTCAATAAAAATGTCATTTATATCATTTCATGAATATAAATATGATTTCTATAACATTATTTCTAAAATATAAAATCATGCATTTAATACTATGCTAATTATTTATATCTAGTTAAAATGAAATTTAAATTATTGGAATATATTAATGAGACAAGAAAAATATTAAATTATTTATCTTATGTTTAATTTACTTTCTATAATTCTAGTTCATTAAGAAAACAATTTATCTAAACATTTTTAATAAAGTATACCATTTTAACATAAAATCATTTTTTAGAAACTCTTAAAATAAAAGAAAGCATGGATTCATCACATTCATGCATACACATTCATTCTGCATGCATAATTTTATTTTATTTGTTGTTTTTTTAAATGTGTGTTGTTTGCCATCGTTAGATTTGACCGGATCCGTGCCCGGAACTGAAGCTCACGACGGGCAGGAGTACGACTACACTCACGGCAAGTCATTGTTGATATTTTTTCCAAATACCTTCGACCATATTGAAACCTAGATTTACAAATGTTTTCTTAGCTGTTCGATAAATGTGCATAGCTATGTTAAGTAATCATTGTCATATGAGTAGGAATTTAGTTAAGAGCCTAATACACTTTAATTATGCTATTAATCCTGATTTTTGGTAGCCTTAGGCTAGTTAATCCATAAATACTTGTCAATCCTTGATTAGCTATTTAATCTTGCTTAGTCATGCTATTAGTCATTAATTGATGATCACCACATGATGAACACTTCACCCCAATTTAATATCTGTTTTTATTCAAGGCATCTCTCTGTTTGCAAAGTGCTTGTTTGATTAGCAGTAGCAGGGTGCTACTGTGGAAAAATTGTTAGTGCCGGGTGGCGGGTATGTCACCTAGGGGTTTCTGGAAATGTTTGTAAAACTTGATTGGGGTGGCCGGATTGATTGGCTGGTGCAGTAAGCACGAGATTTGGGTCCAGTGTGGGAACCACCCCAGTCCCTAAGGACCGCGACCTTGTGGTTGACAAGACTAAGTACAACAGTGCGACCATGGGTGCCTGTATGGGCGGGACCTGGCTGAGTAGCCTTCGAACTCTTAGTTTGGACATCCCGTGTGGTGGAGTAGGCGCGAAGCATTCATCAACCTACCAGGCTCAAGAGGGGGCTTCAGCCAACTGGGGAGACCAGCGCTGCGGTGGAAGCCTTAGAGGGGATGCCAAGCTAGGAGCGAGATTGTCAAAGTCCTTGTGGTGATCATTTTCCTTTGGGTGATTTCTAGGAAAAACGACCTCTCATGGGTAAAGCGTGCGACCTCTGCGGAGCGTATAACTTTCTAGAAAGCCGTGCCCACGGTCAAGGGCAGATGACGGTGGCGCTGCCACAATGGTAGTTTTCTCCCCTCTCTTTCTCGGTGGTTTTAAAGAAGAAAACCGGCAGGTGCCGTGTTTTGGTTTTGGGAGCCTATGGTGGTTAGCCGTGAGGAGATGACTTCGGTGGTTTAGCCGACGTGTGGTATTATGCATACGGTGGTTAGCCGTCGAGAGTTATTGGTCCTTCGGTGGATTAGCCGTAAGGAAAATGTTTTGGATTAAAACCACGATTTGTATCGTGAGCCAGCCTTTGGGCATGAGCCGGCTGGGGCCGGATCATTTAAATGTTTTGTCAATTATTTTGATCACTCCACTTCTTCCCCAAATTGCTTTAAAAATTATTAGGCAAACTATTTCAAAACTTGCTTTCCGCAAATGAGCCCTACCTTCCCTTGTCCAAACCATGCATATGCATCTGTCAATTGACTTCCGAGTATTTTCACCAATACTCACCCTCACGCTTTGCCGCGGGGCTGCGCAATCCAATGCGCAGGTTCGGAGTACCCGTGCGACACAGAAGATGGCGATCCCGAGGCCTACACCTTCGCCAACAGTATGCAGGATGAAGAGTTCATGGATGCCTAGGATTGCGTTCATCCAGCTATGCCTGTGGGGATTGTTTTGATTTTTTCACTTTTGGAGTCTCAATTGTAGAATAAAGACTTCCGCTTTTGTAAGGCCTTCGAGCCAATCTTTTGTAATCATGCTGCTAGGCGCACTCTGATGCAAATTCATGTAAATTAATCGATATGGTTGTGATCAAAGTCTGTTGTCTATGTGTTCTAGCTACTGATCTAGGGACTAGCACAGGTAAAGCACAGGTGGGACTTCACCTCCGCTGGGGGGGGTCCCGACATTTATCCTTAGACTCAAAACAAAATAAACTCATAGTTTAGCCCTATAGTCTAAATATCGTCTCTTCTTGATTATACATAGGTCCCCAAATTGTTTGCTTATTCTCGATACCTGTTCATTCTCAAGTTAAACATGTTAGTCCTTTAATTTTATTGTCATTAATCACCAAAACCCACTAAGGGGCCTAGATGTACTTTCAATCTCCCCTTTTTGGTGATTGATGACAAAACAATTAAAGCTCACAAATAATTTCGAATAAAACTATGCTTTTGATTAATCAAGTATATAGTGGCAGCTCCCCCTGAAAATGTGATCAAGAGAATTTCGAGAGCTCCCCTATATCCTTGCAATCGTGGGAGGCACAAATAAATAACAAGTTGCATATGACATGTTATGGGGCACTCAAATAATAAAGAAGGTAAACTTAGCAAGCTAACAAATTTCACACAAAGCATAGCAACAGCATTGTCATCCAACAACATCACCACATACATAAAACTTAAAGAAAATAGCAGAAGCAGAAGTTCTCCCAACCCAACCCCCACACACACAGAGTTTTACATCACATCTCCGGATACAAATCAAAAGGATGATAACTAAAGATAGGATTAAGATAAACTAGACTTTCTCTCCCCCTTTGGCATCAAAGCACCAAAAAGGGAGGGAAAACCTAGGGACAGAGGTAGATCAATCCTCATCCTCGCTGCCCTCTTCAGCGAAGTCTTCATCACTGCTAGCATCACTGACAGGAGGAGCAAAGGCAGACTCCAGCTCCACAATCGCATCCTCGTCCTCGCTGCCCTCCACCTCAGAACCATCAGACGAGCAGGAGAGGTCGAAGTGTCTTTGAATCTTCTTTAAGCGCACGGTGTTCTCCTTGACACGGGCAGAAAGCTTCTGACGGGCTGCTCGCTCACGCTTGCCGAGGCAAAAGATTGCCCTGAGCATGTCCTTGATGCGGGATGGAGAGTTTGAGGAAGATGCAGCAGCAGTGGCAGGGGTAGCTGTAGGGGTGGAGGCCCTGGACGCTCTAGTGGCTCTGGAGGTAGCACATGCCTTGGCTTTGATTGGACGGACTTGGTATGCCAAGTGTGGCACATCCTTTATAAAAGTCAGCCTGGTCACCTTCTCAATCACAAACATGATGTAGGGGGCATGTGTACAGCTCCTCCGAGGATAAATAGCACTGAGGCGGATCTCATTCCAAATGAAATCACAGACATCAAAGGGCCTCGATCCCGAATCAATCCTATGCAGAAGATTCCTAGAATAGCCTAGGATGCTTGAGGCATCTCCCTCCTTTGGGGTCAGGGTCTTTCTGAACATCCTCGACAGGATAGTGAAAGCTGGAAGCAGACCCTTCACCTTCCCAAGCTCAAAGTCCACTGACTCAACATAAATGTACTCCAGGTTGTTCATGTCCATGGGAGCAACAACATGTAACTTGTCAGTGTTTCTCCTGGAGGCACCGAAGAACCCTAGGATTCTCCCAAACTGAGCCTTGGTGACGGAGTAGTGAACCCCTTCAGTCATCCACCACATAGTGCACTCTATATCTGATGCGAAGTATCGGGTGGAGTAGAAACTGTGCTATGATCTCGTCACACCACGGGTATTGGAGACCCATGATGTCCTTCAGGTCATACTTCTCGCACAGCTCAAGCACCTCATCAAAAACAGCATCTCCTTGCTTGGCCATATACTCCCAGTCAATGAACTGAATCTAAACAATGGGAGTCTTCTTAGGCAATATCATTGAATCATAGAAGTCATGTTGAAAGGAGTTCCAAAACCGGCGATCGATGTGTTGTTCTTTCTCATACATTTGAGGATCCTCCATCCTCTTTCTTCTGACCACAACACCTTTGTCCTTGTAATTTACTGCCTTCTTGGGCTGATCGAACATTCCACAGGTTCTGACCGACTTCCTGATCTTTAGAGGTCCAATTGGTGGGGGAGGGGGATTCCCACCTTGTTCCACTTCCTCCACATCTTCTTCAATGTCATCACCAGAGGAGCGGCCAGAGTGGAAGTGTCTTTTGCCTGGCCTATGTGCAAGCCGCTTGGTGCAGCCCCATCCACTAATGGCGATACCAGGGGACTGCACAAAGGAAGAAGGAGCAGCAGACCCCGAGGCGTCCCCTCCAAACTGACGATCATGACGCATCTTGGTGCAACCAGGGTTTTAAAACCCGAAATGGGGCCCGAAACCGCTGACCTGGCGGGGCGGTTTTTTAAAAAAAGGCTAAAAACCGCCCCAAAACCATCAAAAACCGCTCAAATTCAAACGTCAGACAGGCTGCGGGCGGGCCGGCCGGTTTTCTAATGGTTTTTACCGAAAAACCGCCGGTTTTGTCGGTTTCCCGGCGGTTTTTGGAGAAAAACCGCTAGGAAAAACGTGGAAAATGGAAAAAAATGAAAATAGGTTTGAAAAAATTTTTAGAAATTGGAAAAATCATAGATGGGCGAGATATATGTGTTTGTAATTTGTTTAATTATGGAAAAATTTGGAACAACCTTTGATAAATATATGACATGTTGAACATATGAAAATGAAGTCAATAATTTGAACAAGGTAGTTTCAATTTAAAATTATATATGAAATAATAAAAAATAACAAAACCTTCTAGATGAACATATGACATGTTGAACATATTAAAATTATATGACATGTTGAACATATACGGAGCACTGTACATGAAATAATACACATCACTCATTTTCACTCCCATAAACATAATTACCGGTCTCAATTTAAAATTTTGCTTCATACAAATTGTTTTACAAACCTTCTAGTTTTTTATAAGATTTTTTTCAATTTTTAAAAAATCAAATTTAAAATCAAAATTTTGAATTGGGCTGTAACAGCCTGAAATTTTGCATAAAAATTTTTCGCGCATCAAAGTGCATGAAAGTTCCCCAGAACACTACCTACACTTCCAAATCCTTCTTAAGATCCCAAACTACCCTTTCCGTTTGACCCTTTCCTACTAATTTCAATAAACCCTTTATAAGTACAAAACATGCATATTACTTTTTACTTCATAATTAAATCTTATACATTTTATTGGATTTTTAGAAACCAATTTCATATTTCTATGATTTATATACAATTAATAATGAATTAATGAAGACTTGAACAAAATAGGAAAATAGGAAAAGATTAAATTAAAGGAGCTTCCAAAATTTCTATAAAACATATATGTTTTTATGCCTTAGAAAAGTCCTATTCATTTTTGTGAACTCAAGGATATTTTTATTTCAATTTTATGACTCTCCTACAATTCCCTAGAATTTCTACAAGATTTTTGGAATTAAAAAACAACTGGGAAAACTCCTTTCAGAATTCCAGCCGAAATTTCCCCTAGAGACACACGTCGGCTCCAGATTCACCGCGCGCGCTCCACCCACCGACGGCCAGTCCCACTGTCGTGACCCATCCCAGTGAGAGGGTTCAAGCGCCAAGACACGCGCATTCTTCACTTTACTGAAATTCGACGGTCCGGAAGACTCCATGTCAGTCGATCGAACGGCTTACCCTTATCTTCTTCCTTATCTCATACCGGTTCGGCCCGAAAGAATCCGACGACGCTCGTTGACGGAACAGTGGATCGAATGGCCCACGAGCTATCTTCTTCCTCGCGCCCATGCTCATGGAAGCTTGTCACCGGCGCTGCCATCATTCCATGGAATCCAACGTGTCCGCCACTCCCGTCCACACGCCACCCTCGTTTCACCGCCACAAGATAGCTATTGCCGCCGCGAACTCATCCCTACACCTCATCGTCCTCATCCTCTCCCCAATAGCAGCCAGTTTGCTGCCGCCACCTAGCACCGTCGCTTCCATCATAAAACTTCCTTTCGTGCATGCCACTCTACCCTTAGCCTATAAAAACTCCCCTCCAACACGGCTACACCTCAAGCATTCTTCCCCGCCCGCTCCTTCTGCCTCAATCACCCCGAGCCGCCCGCTCCACCACCTTCTCCCTCATCTCCAGCGAGTCTCCTCTTCACTGTTCCGATCCCTTTCTAGCCCCGACTCCTACACATAAAACACTCCACTTTCCCCCGCAAAGCTAACCCGAGCATCTCCTAGCTCTATTACCCAACGAAGACCTCTCCTCGCCGTTGCTCTGTCACCCCGCCGCCACGGCCTTACCGCCATGCCAACTCCGGCCATCTCAAAACCCCACCGTGACCACCAAACGTATCCACGTGACCTCAATTCCATTTTTACACCTCCAATTGCTCGCCACGGTTCCTCCACCGTCATGCCACCTTCCCGCCGATCCTCTCACCATCTCCTCACTTGGCTGCCGTCCGACCCCACGCGTCAGCCGCCAACCTCACCACCCGCGCGCGCCCACCGTTCTCTGCTCACCCGGCCCCGCATGTCAGCTATACGACTAATTGGGCCAAGCCTAGCACCAAGCCCAGTAAGAATTATTTCCTAAATTCTATTTCCATTCCTGCTGTTTATATTTATTTAAAATATCAAATTACTTTCATAAATTCTACAAAAATTCATACAAATCCAAAATTAAATAAAGAATTATACAAAAATATAAAATACCATATGTTTTAATAAAATAACCCTAAATAAATCCTTTTAACTCTCTTTCCTTTGTATGTCAAAACATTTTAATTAAGGAGTATAGAAATAGAATTAATAAAATTTCCAACATAAAAGTTATTCAAAATAATGTTTTATATCTATAAATAATACCCTATATTTTTAAAACCTATAGGATTTCAAAATTTGAATTTAAACCCTCTCTCAATATTAATATATAATATAATTGGTAATTATAATCTTGTTTCCGGGATAATGCTAAGAGATTTGCAAGAAGCCAAAAATAAATTATTTCCTCCTTTAAAGTTTTCTTTAAGAGTATATATATAAATTTCAAATAAATGACCAAACCATTTTAAAACCCTTAAACCTAATTAAAATAGGTTACTCCTAGCCTATAAAACCCAAACTATTCTAGAAACCCTTACCCAAGTTTTAAACCCTACATAAAATATGAGCCACAAACTTGGACTATTTCAAAAGGAAATTTCTATATTACATTCTAAAACTTTTTCATATAAAACCATTTCTTCATTCTAAATCTATTCAAGCATATCTTTTTGTAAAGTATTCCCTAATGAGAATTCCTTACAAATTTATCCATTTATAACATAAATAGAAGCCTATTCATGCCCCTCATAGTTATCTCACAATAAAATATCCCACAACTCTATCCATTCGTAACTCTGTAACTTTATCCATTCGTAACTTCGTAATTCTAATTTTTCGTATAAATATCTCATAATCCTATCCATTCATAGAATATCCTGTAGTAAATCTCAATTACCCTAATATCTCATAGTAAACCTAAAAATATCTCGCAATCACTTCACCCCAGTTCAAATATCTGCTAAGATTCTATCTTATCCCTTCGTACCAAGACATGACAAATATCCATCTTCATCATTTCACCAGATATTTTCACAACTTCTATTATATCCTATATATATCCTATATTATCCATAGCCGTCATAACCACTCTTCTGTCCACATACCTATCGCTCTCCAAACCCAGGAACCCCTTTCAAAAGAATATTTTTGCATAGCATCCAAAAATCCATTTTACTTGATTTGATTCTTATTCTCTCCTTTTATATCGAAACTTCACGATCAATAAAAGAAGAAGATCAAGCTCTGAAGACTCAAGCTACTCTCCGGACAAAAATGATAATCAAGGATGGAACAGAAGAAGGAATTTAGTAGCAACCGTAACCAAGGCAGGTTTCTATTCCTTTGATGCACATTGAAGTCCTATTCAATTACTTATGTATGCATTACTTTTTAGTTATTACTTTATTTGCCAAACTATTATTTCATGTGTTATAAAATGGTCATGCCAAGATACAAACACCAGAAAGCTTACCTATTGTTGATTAGCCCTACCCTTTGAAGCCTAGAATAGGTTTCGAAATATTTTAATTGAGTAGGATAAGTCAATTATTCGCCATGTGGATAAATAGTATGAGATGCTTATCTAGACGTGGGAATGTTACGAGAAAAGAATTTTATATCAGCCACCAGGTGTAGTGACTTGGATTAGGCCGGTAACTCTTGGAGCTGGGAATATCCTTCGAGGACCCAATACCAGTAAGGCTCAAGAGGGACATATCCCATACAAGACCTACGATGGTACCAGTTGTCAAGAGGATGCAACTAGGCTGTGCTCATATAAAAACTTGAGTATAATGAATGAGAATGACACAAATTACATCCATCCATGTAACCGCGCACTACATGGGTAAAGCTGGATAGGTCCTGCAGGGCTAATAATAAAATCATCGATGGACCCTACTTCGGGTATATGAAGTTGTGTCAAACTGGGTGATGCCTCTCTTATTCAATAAACTCATGCTTTCAAGAAAAGTTTACGGTGTATGACGCTGCTTAAGGCAGGGTAGTGGAGTATGGAGATAGGCTTTGAGAAAGGTTTTGAATATCCAAAAATTATTTGTAAAGGATTGATAAAGCTTAAGATTCTTCCATCTGTTATGTGTTACTGCATCCACTCACCACCGAATTTTATACCTTTGTTAAATTCTTGCATATACTAGAGTAGAATTTTCCCTCAATGGAAGCCTGCAAGTACTGTTGGTACTTACCCACTATGTGGGGAATAACCTATTTTCAGGTCTTCTAGCTCCTGACGATTTTGAGAAATCTTCCGCGAAGAAATTGAACGATTATGACATTATTGGTTTCTAGAAGTCTTAGTTTTAGAGACCTTTCCTATCCTCAAAACTTGTGCAACAGTGTAAGTGTACAGTAGACTCAAAAGCTAGGTAAGAAAATTTCATTCAATGAATACTTACATGATTAAGTACTATGGATACTTATACATCATTTTTTTAGGTGAGGGCATTACTCCTCCGACTGGTAGGGAAATTGATGGAAAGTATCTTGACCAAAATGAGATGGAGATAAAGAAGGACCTTTAGAAGTCGCGACGGGAGTGGGGGGGACTATGGGGTCACCATAATGTGTGACTCATGGACGGGTTCTACGGGGATGTCAATAATCTGACATGCGTCCTACGACTTGCAGCTCATTGGTGGGGCATGTTCGGCACTGACACACCCACACTCACCAGAATTGCTAGGCGCATACTCTCTCAAGTGGTGTCATCCAGTGGGTGCGAACGAAACTGGAGCACATTTGCCTATATGCATACAAAAGTCAGAAACAGGCTGTCATACAAGAAGCTCCACAAGCTTGTATACGTGAACTACAATTTGAGGCTTAGAATGACACAGCAACAATCGGGATGGGCACAACCCGACCAAGATCCAATTGACAGGTTTGTCCATCTAAGTCTGGCTGCATGACAACCCTATAAGAAAATGGATGGAGCTTGCCAGGTCTAATGCACCACCAGAACTTGCTGAAGATGACAGTGACACCGACTCTCCAATCCCATAACAACTAGTCACGCACACTGTGGACACATCACAGTTCACAGGAAAGGGCAAGTCTGCTGACGTTGCGGATTGGGCTGACAGAAATGTGGGGGACACGCACATAGGAAAGAAAAAGCAACGGAAGCAACCAGTGAGTCGTGCTCCCAAAAGGTCAAAGGGCAAGGGAAAGAAAGGGGATGATCCCGTGGATAGCGACGAGAGCACAGAAGATGATGATAGGAGTCCACCATACGTGGAGTCAAATGACAGCTCTTCTGCACAGAGTAGCGATGACGATGATGGCGCAGGCGCGGGAGGAGGAGGACAGGCTGGCGTAGAATCTTCGATGCCTCCATCTCCCATACGCTTTACAGGGGAGAGCACGTTTCGATACGCCAAACAGGATACCGACCATGGGATGCCTACATCACAGCGGGTCACAAGGATAGGTTCAGGTGCACAGAGAAGGCATTCCATTTCTGTTGATCCTTGTCACGACAGCTCAAGTACGTCCACACAGGAGTCCTACCCCTCCTCCTATTATGGAATATCAGTAGCTCCACCACAGTTCCGTGCACAATGGATTTATCAGTGGCAACAACCGGAGTTATTTACCATGTTTTGGAATGAGTGGAGTGCATCGAGCATCTTCACCGGCATGACGTGGGAAGATTTTAAGGCCAAGGTGGCAGAACAACGGGGATTCATTTTGATATCAACTGAAGAATACAACAGGTGATGTATTGAAAGTTTGAAACTTCTTTTCTATGTAACACTTTGCACACTATACTAACCATCATCGCTTCACCAAACATAGGCAAGCTACAATGGGATGGAATTAGTACGGCTACGAGGCTTTCCACCGAGTCATGCAAAATGCAAATGGTCATATTGCTCAAAAGGTATAAATATTTGGATGGAAATATGATGTGTTCATGTATAATATATGTGTTTGATGGAAACATTGTCTAATTTCTAAATATTTGTATTGCAATATATGTATGTATGAATCATACCGGTTTTGAGACATATATTTCTATGTCTAATGTCTAAATATTTGTATTGCAATATATGTTATGTATAATATGTCATATGTACATATGTTCCAAACATCAATTTTTAGCATAGGTCATGCCAAAAAAAATTTTACATTTATACAAATTACCATGACATATATCCTAGGCATATATGATTTTTTCATATTTTTCAAAAAATTTTCCTGCATCTTTTCAATTTTTCCAATTTCTAGTTTTTCTACTGGTTTCTCGCACAAACCCGTCGGGAAACCGGTCAACCTGCTCGGGAACCCGGTCAAACCCGTCCTCAACCCGCCCGGCCGGCCTAGTTCATTCGGATTTAAATTTGTCCGGGTTTTTGCCGGTTTTGGCCGGGTTCCACCGGGTTTTACCGGTTTCTCGCCCCGGTAAGAAGGCAGGTTCGGAGCTAAACCAGGATTTTGATCCCTGGTCACAAGTATGTTATCCACGGGGTGATCACATTGAATGGATTGGTGGATTCTTGGATGTTGCAATGGAGCTTGAGTTTGAGCATCTCCTTCTTTATCATCTTCATCTTGTGGTGTGGTGATGTTAATGTCTTGAGTAGAAGATGGTGGCTCCATTCTAGTTGTTGATGATGGATCTTCATGTTCTACCGCACCTTCTTGTGGCTTGATGTCTCCTATTGCCATGTTTTTTATTGCTTCGCAAGGTAGTTCTTCATCATCTAACACATGAAAATCAACTTGCTCCACTTGGGAGCCATTAGTTTCATCAAATGTCACGTCTCTCGCGATTTCAACAATTCTGGAGGTCTTGTTGAAAACTCGATAGGTGTAAGCATTTGAGCCATAACCAAGAAGAAAGCCTTCATTTACTTTAGGAACAAATTTAGACGACTTAGCCTTTTTGTTGAGGATGTAGCACTTGCTTCCAAACACCCGGAAATAGGCTACATTTGGCTTGTTTCTAGTTAGAAGTTCGTGTGCTGTCTTCCTCAAAAGCTTGTGAAGATAAAGACGATTGATGGAGTGGCAAGCGGTGTTGATTGCCTCTGCCCAAAAGACGTCGGAGACTTTATACTCATTAAGCATTGTCCTTGCCATCTTAATGAGGGTTCGGTTCTTCCTCTCTACCACCCCATTTTGTTTTACTGAGTAGGGAGCTGAGAATTTGTGCTTGATGCCCTCCTCATCGAGATACTTCTCCATCCTGGTGTTCTCGAACTCCGTACCGTTGTCGCTTCGAATTTTCTTGATTGTTGAGCCATATTCTCGTTGGCTTCTTCTTAAAAACTTCTTCACTATTCCTTGTGCTTCACTCTTATCATGCAAGAAATAAATCCAAGTAAATCGAGAAAACCATCAACAATGACGAGACCATACTTGTTACCTCCTATGCTTATATAAGCAATAGATCCCAAAAGATCCATGTGGAGTAGTTCCAAAGGTCTTGTTGTTGTCATCACATTCTTTGCGGGATGATGTGCGCTAATTTGTTTCCTAGCTTGGCATGCATTGCAAAGTCTATTCTTCTCAAAGGAAATATTAGTTAATCCAACAATGTGAGCGTCCTTAACGAGTTTATGAAGGTTCCTCATCCCAACATGGGCTAGCCGGCGATGCCAAAGCCAACCCATGCTAGGTTTTGCCAGCAAGCACGTTTTGAGGTTAGCTATATCTATGGAGAAGTCCACTAGATAAAGATTTTCCTCTCTACGCCCTTTAAAGACTAAGGAGCCATCTTCACTCTTAATGACGTCCACACCGTTCTTGGAAAAGATACAATTGTAATCCGCTTCACATAATTGCGAAGTGGACAACAAGTTATACCCTAAGTTTTCAACAAGAAGTACATTGGATAGAAATGAGTTTTGAGAGATAAGAATTTTACCTAAACCCATAACTTTACCTTTGCTATTGTCACCGAAGACTATGCTCTCATGAGTAGATACTTCTAGATCAAGATGTGAGAACATTGACTTCTCTCCGGTCATATGGTGTGTGCATCCACTATCAAGCACCCACGATGGGCCACCGGAGTGATAATCCTACAAAAGAGTTACTCATTTCTTTTAGGTACCCAAATTTGTTTGGGTCCTTTTAAGTTAGTGACAAGTGCCTTGGGCACCCAAATAGACTTAATCTTAGAAGCATGTGATGATTTAGGTCCTATACGAGAAGCTACAATTCTACCAACATTTGTTCGTTTGAGTACATAGGAGACATTGAAAGTAGAGAATGCAGAGTGAGTGGTATAAGGTGACGATCCTTCCGCTTTCACGAAGTGGATGGGCTTCGTTGTTGGAGATACCACAATATAGCCCTTTATGCCCTTTGGTGGCACATAACAAAGGCCTTCCTTCTTGTGATTTCCTTGACGTTTGCCCAAATACTCGTCTAGGCCCTTGCTAGCTTTGTATGATTTTTGAAGTCCTTCTTCAAGGAAACACTTGAGCTTCTCATTCTCATGGGCCAAGGCTTGCATGGTTTGAAAGTTAGTAGAACAAGCATCTATATCAACTTTGTAACACCTAGCACAACCATTGCTAGTGGAACAAGAGGAGAGGGAAGTAGTTTCCTTAGAGGATAATGGAGAGCTATTCGAGAGATCAACAAGCTTCAACTCTAGACCCTTGTGTGCATCCTTTGCACTTGCAAGATTCTTTATAAGTGAAGAGTTAGTGATCTCAAGACTAGCTACTTGAGATTTGGCCAAATCAAGATCGTTGGTTATCTCTTCAATCCTTTTCCTTTCAAGAACTAAAATTATCTCTAACTCAAGGTTTCTTTCCTTTTCTTGGATAAGCAAGTCTTCTTGACGCTCAAGAAGATTATCTTGCCTCTCAACTTGTTCCATTAAAGCACTTACTTTAGAAATATCAAATTTCTTGAAAAACTTAAGCATGTCCATAGAGTCAACCTCATCATCACTACTACTAGCATCACTATCACTATCATTTATGAGAGTAGGGGTTTGGATTTGTTGGTTACCTTTCGCCCTTTAGCCATGAGGCAAAATGGAGTGGTGTTATCATCACTCAACTCTCCAAAGAGTGAGGTGGTGATGGTCGAAGTAGTGATGGTAGAGGATGTAGCAATGGCGATGGTGGCGATTCCATCATCATCTGAGTCCGAGTTGGTGTCGGATTCGGAGTTGGAATCCCACTCTTCACCAATGTGGGCTTGTCCCTTCTTCTTGTCCATGCTCTTCTTATAATATTTTTCCTTGTCTTTCTTTGAGCCTTTATCTTTCTTCTTACCTTCATCATCTTTTTCTTTCTTCTTTGGACACTCTACAATGAAATGTCCGGGGTCTCCACACTCATAGCAAGTCCTCCTTGAGCTTCTCTCCTTGCCCTTGCTATAACTTTTTTTATTTCTATTCCCAAAGTTGTAACCTCCCTTCTTCATGAATTTATTGAACCTCTTCACAAAGAAGACCATCTCTTCCATGCGCATGGAGTCATCATCGTCACTATCAGTTGAGGACTCCTCCTTAACTTTGGTCGCTTTCAAGGCTATTCCTTTCTCCTTCCTTTTGGATGAGCGAACTAGCTCTTCATCAGCTTCGGCTTTCTTGCTCATCATTTCATCCGCCATTATCCTACCAAGCACCTCTTGAGGTGTAAGAGAGGCGTAATTGTCCTTCTCCCGTATGAGTTGTACCAAGTTGTGATTTTAGGAGTGAGCACCCTAAGTATAAGTTTTACCATAACATGGTCCGTCCATTCCTTGCTCCCAAGCCCCTTGGCTTCATTTACAAGTACGATCACACGGTCAACCATGTCTTTGTAGCTCTCGCCTTCTTCTAACACAATTCTATCAAGCTTTTCCTTGATGATCTCTAACTTAGACTCTCGTACGGGATTGGTTCCCTCATGTGCAATCATAAGTGTGTTCCAAATGGTTTTGGCATCTTCAAAACCATCAACCCTATTGAATTCGGCTGGACTTAAACAATTAAGTAAAGCGTTGGCGGCTTGGTCATTGATGTGTCTTTGCTTCTCCTCATTCTCGATGAGATTTGAAGGATCCTTGGGTGTGAAACCTGTTTCAACAACTTTTCAAATAGAAGGATGAAGTGACCTCAAATACATCTTCATCTTGTGTTTCCATGCCAGGTAGTGCATCCCATCAAAATGTGGCGCCTTACCATTCGGTATGGAAAAACGAGATAAAGACGATAAGGCGCCGAGGGTGGAATAATCAAATGGAATAGAGACACCGGTGCCATCACGAGAATCCGTGATGCCATCGTTGTTGCCTCCCCCTTCACTCCGATCGTTTGTCGACATCTTGAGCTCTCAAGCGGTAAGTCTTAGCACGAGAGGCCTTGCTCTGATACCAATTGAAGGATCGAGATGTCGCCAAGAGGGGGTGAATAGATGAGTACAAAATTTAACTAATTGTATCGGAAATGCTAGAAACACACCGGAGTATCTGATCTAGGATCGGATAGTCGGATATGGATCGGATTATCCGATGTTCCTATCGGATACTCCGTGAATACTGCGGAGCTAAACAGCAGGACAACTGAAAACTGAACGAGTACACACACAAATGAACTAGTAAGAAGAAAAGGTCACCACAACAAAGACACGAAGATTTTATCCTGAAGTTCGAATCGTTGAGGCGATCCTACTCTCCGTTGAGGCAGCTCGGTCTCACTTGAGCCGGGGTTTTCTTGACCCTATCCTCTCCAAGCTCTGCACAAAGCTAACATGGATCTTACTCCTTGACTCCTTCCCTTTCGGAGGCGAAGACGAGCCTTCACAAACTTCCTTGGTCACCACACCAAGTCCGGTGACTCAAGGCAATTCCTATCCGTCTAGGAGCCCTCAAGCTCCAAGAGTAATGAATGTGGCTGAGATGAGGTTGAAAATGACCAAAGTGCTTCAAGGGATGAACAACCATAGTTTGAGCTTGATCTCTTGCTCTCTAAGCTCTCTCACAAGATTTGAATCACAGATCTAAGGAGAGATTGAGAGGGGTTTGTGTTTAGGGCTCTTGAGAAGGAGGAACAGTGTTCTGTGCGTCAAGAAGCTCCAAATGAGATGGGGAACTCATTTATAGCCCAGGGGTGAAGATCTGACCATTGCCCTTAAAACCATATTGGATACTCCGATGTTAATATCGGAACATCCGATATTTTCCAGGCGAGTTCACAGAGAGGGGCTGATCGGAACTTGGATCGGAACATCCGATCTAACATCGGATACTCCGATAGAAAATATCGGACATTCCGATATTTTCCTGGGCAGACTGGCAGAGAGGGTCCGATCGAAGTTAGCATCAGAAGTATATCAAAAGTTCCGATATTTTTCTGGTGAGGCAGATAGAGCAGGGTCGATTGAACCTAGGAAAGGAAGTTCCGGACTGATATCAGATACTCCGATGTGAACATCGGACATTCCGATATGAAACTTGAATTTAACCTCTAGGGTTTTGATAAGTGGACTAAAGAACTTGAAAACATGTGATGTTCATCCACTTGAGCACTTTAGAAATCTAAAAACCCTATTTTCGTCCCATCCCTCTTAATAGTACATTTTTATCCTTAGACTCAAAACAAAATAAACTCCTAGTTTAGCCCTATAGTCTAAATATCGTCTCTTCTTGATTATACATGGGTCCCCAAATTGTTTGCTCATTCTCGATACCTGTTCATTCTCAAGTTAAACATGTTAGTCCTTTAATTTTTATGTCATTAATCACCAAAACCCACTAAGGGGCCTAGATGCACTTTCAGAAATATACCGGCTGTATTACTTGTCGGCCGTCCGGTACATACAATCAATAACATGGGACTATCTATTTATCAATCGATTCATGCATCAATCAACTACCTAAATCATTGTATTTAAACAAATGATCCAATCTCTCTTCTCCCCCTCCCCTCAATTACAACTTCTAAGTATATAAAAGTGATTGACATTTTCCTAGAAATCAATCGATTGACAAATAGCAAAATTGCAATAATATGGTATCATAGTTTAGAACTCTTAAAGTTCGAGAGTTTAGCTAACGCATTAGAGAAAGATAATTGTGGACTACTTTGAGCCCGTGTCTAAGACGAGAGATCAATTCCCGCACATCTATAATATATACTAAAGGGCAGTTCCACCCGCACCCTCCTGGTGCTGCCACGTCGCGCCCTCCGGGTGCTGCCACGTGTGCTTTTTAATTATTTTCATTTCACGTGGGAGTGCGTGCTGATGCGCACACGTGTGGCGCAACGGGCCTGGCCGTGGAGAAGTTACTCTCGGCTCGTACTACTATATATTATAGCCCTTAAAATGGGAACTTCTCACGCTGTCCACGTCACCAGAATTTTTTCGTCCGTCCAATCTCGTCGGACAGCCGATCCGTCGGTCCAAATTGCTTCCCTGAGTGCTTGTGCAAAAAAGCCCTTCTGCCTTCTTACTTTTCATCCAGCTCCTCCAAGCTTCAGGCCATCCGATCAGCCCATCGAGCCGCCCTCGCTGCGTTTGTCTTCCGTTTAGGCCCTTACATTTCTTCCTCCTCAACCCGCTGTCCTCTTGCCTCTACCCCGAACCCTAGCCGTCCCTGTCGCTCTCGCGCATCGTAGACCTGTCGTCCCCGCCTCTCGCTTCGTTCCTCTGCGGCCACGCTTTCGTCGTATCGCTCCTCCCTTTCTCTTTGTCCACCTTGCCGGCACCACCCGCTCCTACCAGCTACGTTTCGTCGACGTCATCCCTTTTTTATTGGTCAACTGCGCAGCGGCTGCCCCTTCTCTCCGATTTGCCCCGCCAGCGCCACCCCTCCTCATCGGTACACGTGTCCGGTGCCGGCTGCTCAACCCCATGCCACTGCTGCCCGTCCCCAACCCCCTAGGTGCTGCCGTCACCGGATCCGCCTCTTCCCCCGTCGACACTGCCTCCCTCTTCCTCGTGCTACCTCCCTTTCATCCTCTGCCTGTCCTCTCCTTCCAATCTCTCCCCTCCCCGTCTCTGGTCGCCACGCGGGGCCAGCAAGGCGAGACGACACGAGGCGGCGGCACCAGCTCAAGGTAGGAGGCCCAAACCCTCGCCGTCTTCCTTCAGTCGCAAAAGCTCGCATCACCATGGAGGCATCCACTAGCGGCGGTGGGGTGCTCTCGGCCCAGGTGGTGGCGGCGCTCGGAGAGGGCATCGGTCTACTGTTCGGCCGGTGGACAGCGCTGCAGATGCCCGTGGAGAATCAGTGGGACGGCCACGATTCCCGCGCCAAGGTGACTCAGCTCGCCGCACCCATCCTCACCTGGTTCTCCCACTCCAAGGGTACCTACTCCTCCTTCCCTTCAGCTTCCTCTTATAATTTTCCACTACTTTACAGCAAATTAGGTGGGATCCGATAGTAAATGTGTCTCTTCGGTTTTAAGTTAGCATTGCAAATTCGCAATAGTTTCTTTGGATAGCCGTATTGTGCCATCTGGGGTTGAGATCAATTGTAGAAAGATAACACCTTCAACCTAGGATCGAATCGCCCGAATAGTTGTAATTTGCTTCTGATTTTATTTTGTCCCTGAAAAGTATAATCCAACTCCTGTTTTATTCAGGTAAGTTTGCCAGTTGTGAGACGGTTTGTTTCATATGTTAGTGAGAAGGCTTTGGGTGCAGATCTTATTAGAGGAGTCCGACCAGACCAGCAATTAGTGAAGGTATGTTGTCCTATTAAGGAATTAATAGACAACAACCCTCAAGTGTTTATTTGGGACGATGATTTTATATGTTAACAATTACGTCCAGGAGGAGCTTGCCCTGTGCCTCACTTTGATCTCGACGAGTAGGGATACAAAAAGCTAAGTGCCAGATGGTTATATTGACCTCGTCATATCTTCTTATCAGCTAATCACATGTTGCTGCCTTCTTTGGAGCATGATTCTTGCTTTTCAGTTTAATGTGGGAATTTCTTTCACATATTCTATGAGAGTAATTATGAACTACTAATGTCTGACCGCCTGTAGACACCCTTATTAAACACCTTAAGAGTCTTTGTGTCGTGATTGGTCATAAATCAAGTGCTTATATTTTATTTAAGGATCTTAGGCTATATGGCTGATTAGACAGTTACTTTGAACATCATTGCGGACAAAATCCTACCATGTTTGTTTATTCAATATCCTTCCATAGATTATCATATACTGCCATAATTATCGAATGCTTAGTGTGATTGGTAAGGTGTGAGTTTGCATTTGTAGGTCTACTCTTATTATGTGACTGTTTGGTCTGTCAGGAACTATAATTCAAATAGAAATAATTCCATTTCACTATATGGAATCTTGATTCTTCTAAAGTTCCCTTGCTCCCAATAACCATTAGGAATTTATAGGAACAGGGGATGTTTACTGCTTTCATTTAATAACATTCATTCAAAAGTGGAATTAGTAAAGCCTGATATATAGACTGCATAGTTGTTGGCTAAAATTTTAATTGCTAGGTTTACCTGATGTGACTAGTCTGTATATCAGTAAACCTAACACATAGTCTGTATGATCCATCCTTTGTTCCTGGCAGGCCTGCATAACTTTTGGTTCTCATAGTGGGGTAAAGATATGTTGATGGATATAGCCACAATTACAAGGCCGTGGATGGTATTAGAAGCAATAATGTTATGGCATAAGCCACGTGTGATTTTTTTTCAGTAGCATGTTATTCAGAAGCCTTTTAAATGAACTGTCAAACTTTACTGTTAATCCTTTGTTCATCTAAATCTTGAATATTATACTAGCATATTGTCGACGAATTGTGTCGGCAATATATTTTATAGGGCTATACGAAAGACCACAACTCGATGGTAACACAGGGGGCAGGATTTATATAGGTTCAGGCCCTCGGAAAGAGGTAATACCCTACTCCTGTGCTCGTGGATTTGTATTATGGGGTGTCGATCACAATGATCAAAGGATGATCACGATGATCGTATGTTCTCGCCAAGATCGCACAAGAACCAAGATGATGTGGATGATGTAGATCAAGATGTCTAACTAAGGACCCCTGACCCCCTTTATATAGTGTAAGAGGTCGGGTTACAGATCGGTTCTGTTGACGATTTACGTTGGCAATGTATTTTATAGGGCTATGCGAAAGATCACAACTCGATGGTAGCACAGGAGGCAGGATTTATATAGGTTCGGGCCCTTTGTGAGAGGTAACACCCTACTCCTGTGCTCGTGGATTGTATTGTGGATGTCGATTACAAAATATGTTCTCATCGGGATAGCACGAGAACAGACAATGATGTCGATGTGGATGCAAGATGATCAGATGATGAGATGCATTGTCTCTGTTCTAACTAGGGACCCCTGACCCCTTTATATAGTGCAAGGGGTCAGGTTACAGATAGGTTCATTAATCCGTATAAGGAAGGTAAAGATATAACCGGGTTGGTTACGTCTATCTCCATGTATTCGAGTAGGAAACGAGTTCGTTTCCTTGTAGAGCAAGTCGGGCCGCGCCAGCCTCCAAGCCCGTCTTCTGGAAGATCCGTGCGACTCGGTCCAAAGAGGTGGTACGTCCAACAGTATATCTCCGGATACCCAGGGTCCATGTTGTCCATAGTAGCTCCCGAGTGCTTCGTGACTGGGTTGTCTTGATTCTGGGTTCAGCTTGCAGCCCGTCAGTTGTAGCCCGAGTGACGTCACTCTTCGTTAGACTGATGAAGTTTCGCTCGCCAAGTAACCTGCTGATCAAACAACACAGTTACAAAGGACTCAAGAGAAAATCTCAAGTCTTAAAAGATGTCTAGTACCTAGCCCGACTGGTCAGTATGCTGGCTATTGGCCCCACAGAGAGGCATACCAGAAAAAGTGGATGTTGCCGAGTGATCAGTGTCACCCTGCGTTATCCTCCCTGTTACGAATTATGATATTCGAGTCTGACTGGTAGAACTCGATATTCGGTCCAGCGGGGGACATGCCACAACCCGCGTAGGGCGTTCAGGCGCCCTGACCCGACTAGTACGGAGTCAAGCTGGTGATTCTCGGAAGAACACGCCCGCCTCCAAGTTGAGGTCATCCGAGTGGTGTTCGTTTTAATGACGAACGATCCAGAGATGTGCCACTGAGACCCAACTGAAGAGGTAACCTTTGATGTCTGTTCTGACTGAAGCCAGATCGACTTTTGTCCCTTGGGGCACATCAAAAGCTAAGTTAATTACCTGGGAAGCGCCCAGTCTTCAAGAGATTGACGACTGGCGTAAGGCCCAACCGGGGCGCGCCCTTTTTTCCGACTAGGTTTGACCCGAGTAACACCTGTACCTAAGCAATGTCATGTACAGCTTACAGCCCACATGGAGCGTGCTCTGTGGAATCTAAGTCCGGGCCCGAATCTTGAAGTACTGATTTTAGGGCTTCATTCTTTCCCGCCCAGCGCGGAAACGAAACGTCGCCCATTTTCTTTTAATGAGAGCGCGCCATACTCCTACCGCCACGGGGCATCCTTAGCACCGCCTATTGGAATGCCAATCGTCGCTTTGACTGTTGCGCCATGTTCCCAGAGACTTTCGCGTCAAATCTTGGGAACAATTCTCATCGGGGTTGCTTTCCAATGCCATTACTTCCTGGAATCAGTTCGACTCCCCGATCTTGGCTATAAAAAAAGGCCGGTGTGGTGGCCGCTTCTCATTCCAAACTTCTTTCTACCGCCCCTCCTTCTCTGCCTGCTTCCATGGATAACGAAGAGCTCTTGGCGGAGCTTTGGGCGCAGTACGACCTCGCGCTCACCGAGGTTGCCAAGGAAGAGGCCCGTGCCCGTGAATTCGCCACCGTCGCGGTCCTGATCGAGGTCGTCCCGACTCTCGTCGAGGTGGCCGATGTGATCGTCGAGGCGCTAGTCCGCACTCGCCGACATCTCCTGTGACTGGCCTATAGGCCATCTAGGCTTAGGTTCCCTCTAGATGTAGGAACCTGCTGTAAATTATCTATGTAAATGATTTTCTTCCCGATGTAATATATGCTTAATCGGTTTTTCTTAATTCGACTCACGCATTTTGCCTGAGTAAGTTGAGTTCCTTTTACTAAGCACTCTGCCAAGCGCATCAAATTTCTTAGCGTTAGGAGTTGGCGTGGAGCTCTGTCTCTAAGAACGCAGTCGGGAAGTATGAGTGTTGCTAGGAAACAAGAGTTTCGTTACTCAGAACAATTAACACTTAGGCTCTGCATGGACTTGAAAAGAGAAAAATCGATTAGGTGCAGACCGCACCTAATTAGGTGTAGCCCCCGACTTACTAGCTAGTCGGGATCCGACTAGGGAGCAAGTCAAATTAATCTCAACAAAGGAGAAGGGGTGCGCAATTGCGCACCTAATTAGGTGTAGCCCCCGACTTACTGGCTAGTCGAAATCCGACTAGGGAGCAAGTCAGGTTAGATTTTAGATAAAAAAGATTAGGTGTGCGGTTGCGCACCTAATTAGGTGTAGCCCCCGACTTACGACTTAATTGAAACACAAATAAGTAGCAAGTCAGAAGCTGAATTGCATGAATGTAAAGACAATATGAATGAAAACTTATCTTTATTTAATTGTAAATATGTGTACAATGGTCGTCAGGTATAGAACCGACGTAATTGTTCGATGTTCCACGAGTTGTCCATGAGAGTGCCGTCTTCTCGCCTCAATCGGTAAGCTCCCGGGCGTGTTACCGAGTCAACTATATACGGACCTTCCCAGTGAGGAGAGAGTTTGTGGCCACTCGATTGATTGACTCAAAGGACCAGATCTCCAACTGAAAAGGCAACTGAGAAGGCACGATCCCGTACATTACGATCGTGGTAGCGACGCAGATCTTGGAGGTACTTGGCCGACCGAATTGTTGCAGCGTCGCGAGCTTCTTCCAGTCGGTCGAGTTCGTCGATCCGACCAGCCTCTGACTCGTCCTCATTGAACCTTTGAACTCGTGGTGACCCGAATTGTAGCTCCGTTGGAAGGACCGCCTCAGACCCGTATACGAGGAAGAAGGGAGACTGCCCCGTAGCTTGGCTGGGACTCGTATGGAGCCCTCAGAGTACGGCAGGCAATTCCTTCACCCATTTTGCCGTGTATGGGTTGAGCCGATCAAAGATGAGCGCCCTGACGCCTTGTAGAAGCATGCCATTCGCGCGCTCGACCTGCCCGTTGCTTCGTGGGTGTGCCACTGAAGCAAAGAAAATCTTTATGCCCACATCTTCGCACCAGCTTTGAAACTCGTCACTTCTGAACTGAGAGCTGTTATCCGTGATGATCCGAGATGGTACGCCGAACCGACAGATGATCTCCCGAAAGAACTCGGTGGCTTTGGCCGCCGTAATCTTGGTCACAGGCTTGGCTTCAATCCATTTAGTGAACTTGTCAATGACGACGAAGATGTGTTCAAAACCACCTAGGCCTTCTTGAAGGGTCCGACAATGTCGAGCCCCGAGACTGCAAACGGCCAGGTGATGGGGATCGTCTGAAGTTCCTGAGCTGGCACGTGGATCTGCCGAGCGAAGAACTGACAACCCTCGCACTTGCGGACGGTCTCCTTTGAGTCGTAGACCTCGGTTGGCCAGTAAAATCCCTGTCGAAAGGCTTTTTCGACCAACGTAGCTGATGCAGCGTGATGGCCGCACATGCCCGAGTGAATTTCGTGCAACAGGGCGCGTCCTTCGGATTCGGGTATGCACTTTTGATGTATGATAGAGGCGCTTCAGCAATACATAATCCCTTCATGCACCACGTATGCACGACTCCGGCGCTGAATTTGCTCGGCAGCCCCCCGATCGTCGGGAAGCTTTCCATCTCGCAGGTACTCCAAGTATGGCTGCGAACATATGGCTCCATGTTGCGCCCAAGCTGGTTGTGGAAGCATCGCTGAATGCAACGCTGGTACGTTGCTCCAGCGTTCTTCAGCCCGAAGGGCATAGTGACGTAGCAGAAAGCCCCGAACAGAGTGATGAACGAAGTCTTGATACAATCTTATTCTTTTAAGCTAATCTGATGATAGCCCGAGTAGGCATCCAGAAAGCTCAAAAGCTCGCAACCGGCAGTGGAGTCAACCACCTGGTCGACGTGAGGAAGTCCGAACGGATCCTTGGGACATGCTTTATTTAAGTCCGTATAATTGACACACATGCGCCACGTACTGTTCTTCTTTTGTACAAGTACCGGATTTGCCAACCAGTCGAGGTGGAGCACCTCCCTTATAAAGCTAGCGGCTAAAAGCTTGGTGATCTCTGTCTTGATAGCTTCCTTCCGATCTTGCGCGAACTGATGCAGCCGCTGCTTGATAGGCTTGGCTTTGTCGTGTACATTCAAAGAGTACTCGATCATCTCCCTCGGGACACCTGGCATGTCGGACGACTTCCAAGCAAAGATGCCCCATTCACTTGGAGGAAGGTGACGAGCGCCTCTTCCTATTTCGGATCGAGCCCTGTCTCGATCAGAGCCGTCTTGGCCGAATCGGACGAGTCGAACGAAATACGCTTGACATCTTCGTCAGGCTTGGTACCTAATTTAGATGGCTTCTTGTTTGGTAGATCGCCCTCGTCGTGAAGAGTGGTGGCTGCCTGCCGGATCTTATCCAACTCGGTGACCGCTTCGGCTGACTGGGCGAAGTCATAGTTTTCCTTGTCGAGAAGATGGGAAAACTTGACATCTCCGCGGACCGTGATCACGTTCCGCGGACCCGGCATTTCATGGCCAGATAGGCATAGTGAGGGACGGCCATGAGTTTGGCTAGGCCCGGCCTTCCCAAGATTGCGTGATACGTAGTCTCGAAATCAACCACCTCGAAACTGAGGTTTTCTGTCCGGTAGTTATCCCGAGTGCCAAAAGTGATCGGAAGACTGATTTTTCCGATCGACACTAATGATGTTCCTGGAATTATGCCATAAAATGGCGCATCCGTCCTCTAGAGCGTGGACCTCGGGATCTGCATCTCGTCAAAAGTCTTGGCAAAAAGGATGTTCAATCCGCTTCTGTCGTCGACTAAGATCTTGCGTAGTCGGACGCCCCGTATCACAGGATCCATAATGAGTGGATATCTTCCTGGACAAGGGATGTGATCAGGGTGATCCGAGCGATCGAATTTAATCGAAACCTCGGACCACCGAAGGTACTCGGGGGTCACCGGAACAACTGCATTGACTTCCCGAGTGGTAAGCTTTTGCTTATGTTTGGACTCGTATGCATCCGATCCCCCCAAATATGTAGTTGGGCTCGTGCTCGGTTTCTTGGTAAGCATCACCCTGAGGAGGGTCACGCTTATCGTCTTGTTTTGCCGACCATGATCCGCAACCGCTACCAGTTCTTTACCCTTGCGCTTCTTGTCCTTCTTGGAGGAAGAATCGGGCTTGTCCTTCTTGCCTTCGTTCTTGCTTGGGTAATCCTCCTGACGCTCGGCGAGAGCGTCCGAGGCAGTAGCATATCGATCCGCCAGGGCAAACATCTCCCTGACGGAAGTCAGGGTTTTCGAGACATTTTCTTGATTAGATCGGGGTCGCGAACTCCCTTCTAGAAGGCCGCGATGACGACCGCCTCCGAAATCTCCCGGATTGTGTTCTTCTTCTTGGTGAAACGCCGAATGAAATCCCTTAACGAGTCTTCTTTTTTCTGATGAATCTGATAAAAGTCCCACTGGGTTCCAGGCTTCTCGTAAGTACCCTAGAAATTGGCGACGAATTGGTCGCAAAGCTCTTCCCAGGAACCGATCGAGTTCTCCGGAAGGCCTACGAGCCAACCATGAGCTGGAGGGGTTAACATGACGGGCAGATAGTTTGCCATCATGTCGTATCCTCCGCCCGCAGCCTTGATTTCCAAAGAGTAAATCTGCAACCAAGCCTCTGGGTCCCGCTCCCCGTCAAATTTCACTATCCCCTTAGGGTTGAACCCTTCGGGCCAGTTTACCTGACAAAGTCGGGGTGTGAATGCCTTGACCCCGTCAATCAATCCATTCCCAGGGGGAGGAGACTGACGGGAAGAATCCGACGTGGTGGAGTACGGCGCCGGTCTTCATCTCGCTCCCTCCGCCAGGCTTTGATGTCGAGACGAAGGTCACGACTTGTACTTCGGCGGACGTCTTGCCCGCGAGTTGGCGTGTGCCGACTGCGCCGAGTGCTATTCGTGGCAGTCTGGCTTTTGGCCGAGTTGGCCTGTTTATCCCAAGTGCCTTGGACAGCCGTTGCCGTCACCATGGCTTTGATCTACTCCATGATCGGCGTCGTGGAGCTGTTTTCTCCAAGTAGATGACCAACATTATCCAGGAGGGTCTTACATGCGATGATGTTCTGCTGAGGCGTACGGAAGACCGTGTGATCTCCCATACGGACTTGAAGCTGTTCCTCCTAGACTTCTCGTGCACGACCGCGTAATTTGTCGCGCAAATCTTCTCCACCTCCGCGGTTATGCTCGGCTCCTGCCTCCTCCGCGGGACGCCGAGCCGATCCGAAGGCTGGTCCATCCAGCACATAGACACCGCGAAAGTCAGGGAACCCGTTGACGCTCTCCTCCGACTCGGATTCCGAGAAAGGGAGGCTCAACCGATCCCGATTTGTTGGCTCGTCGATGGGAGTGATTATAACTCCCACTTCTTGTGCCGGGTTGTTGGGCAGAAGAAAGTCCTACTGAGATTTGGCAGAACTGATCTGCTGAAATCTTGCAGCCGAATTGAGCAATCCGAGTGGTGTATCCACTCGGGAAGTTGACCTGGTTAGAGTTGTCCCTGAGCCAGGACTCAAAAAACTCATCCCTGTGTGTGCGTTGTGCGACGCTCCTTAGCTCAGATTGAAAAAGATGGCGTGTTATCTCATGGAAAACAGTGGCCGAAATTCTTAACCCGAACGGGATGCCAGACAACTGAAGAGTCGCAATTCCTAATTGGATTCGAACGCAATCCAGATTAGGAACAGCATTGACGGTTGGTTCATTACTAGCGGAGGACACTGGCAGAACCACAAGCTCGTAACCCCGACTGGAACCGAAGGGCGTCCTTATGGTGAGGTAGTCGGAGTCATTGTCGCCAGATCGGATCTCTTCCGGATCAGAGTCCGGAAGAGGCGAGCTGACGTGGTGTGGCTCGGCTGAAGTCGAATTCAGCCTTCCCCGGACATTGTCCGGCTGAGATAGCCGGAGTTCCCCGGAGTCATCGGCGAGGAAGCCGAGATCCCTGAAGACGAATCCCTGGCCGGGGGCGTAGGTGAAGACGAATCCGCCGATGGAGGCCACCGAAGTTGATGAAGTTGATCGTGACGCTAGCCCCTACCTGGCGCGCCAACTATCGACGATTTTGCGTCGGCAATGTATTTTATAGGGCTATGCAAAAGATCACAACTCGATGGTAGCACAGGGGGCAGGATTTATACAGGTTCGGGCCCTCTGTGAGAGGTAACACCCTACTCCTATGCTCGTGGATTGTATTGTGGATGTCAATTACAAAATATGTTCCGTCGGGATAGCACGAGAACAAACAATGATGTCGATGTGGATGCAAGATGATCAGATGATGAGATGTATTGTCTCTGTTCTAACTAGGGACCCCCGACCCCCTTTATATAGTGCAAGGGGTCGGGTTACAGATAGGTTCCCTAATCCGTATAAGGAAGATAAAGATATAACTGGGTTGGTTTCGTCTATCTCCATGTATTCGAGTAGAAAACGAGTTCGTTTCCTTGTAGAGAAAGTCGGGCCGTGCCAGCCTCCAAGCCCGTCTTCTAGAAGATCCATGCGACTCGGCCCAAAGCGGTGGTACGTCCAACAGTATATCTCCGGATACCCGGGGCCCATATTGTCCGCAGGTTCCCTAATCCGTATCAGGAAGATAAGGGATATAACCGAGAAGGCTACGCTTATCTCAACATATTCGAGTAGAATTAGGATCCTACTCCATGTAAAGCAAGTCGGGCCGCGCCGTCCACCAGGCCCGCCTTCTGGAAGATCCATGCGACTTGGCCCAAGGAGGTGGTGCGTCCAATCGTCTGTCTCCAAATACCCGGGACCTATGTTGTCCACAGTAGCCCCCGAGTGCTTTGTGACTGAGTTGTTTTGATTCTGGGTTCGGCTTGTAGCCCATCAAATATAATCCGAGTGACATCAGTCTTCGTTCGGTTGATGTAGTTCTACTCGCCGAGTAACCTGCTGATCAAACAACACAAATGCAAAGGACTTAAGAGAAAATCTCAAGTCTCTAAAAAGATGTTTGGTATCCATCCCGACTGATCGGTATACTGGCAATTGGCCCCACGGAGAGGCATACCAAAAAAGTGGATGTAGCCGAGTGATCATTGTCACCCTGCCTTATCCTTCCTGTAACAAATCACGACATTCGAGTCTGATTGACAGAACTCGACATTCGGTCCAGCACGGGACATGCCACAATTCGTGTATTTAGGGTGTTCAGGCGCCCTGACCCGACTTAGTGCGGTGTCAAGCTAGTGATTTTCGGGAGAATACGCCTGCCTCCAAGTCAAGGTCATCCGAGTGGTGTTTGTCATGATGACAAACGATCTAGAGATGTGCCACTGAGACCCGATTGAAGAGGTAACTCTTGACGCCCAATCCGACTAAAAGTTAGACCGACTATTGACCCAGGAGGTACATCAAGAGCTGAGTTACAACCCGAGAAGTGCCCAGTCCTCAGAGACTGACAACTGGCATGAGGTCTGACTGGGGGCACGCTATTTTTTCCGACTAGGTTTGATCCGAGGGGCACCTAGATGTGTATAGCTTTCGGCCCATAGGGGGCGTGCTCTCTGGAACCTAAGTCCGGACCCGAATCTTGAAACAATGATTAGGGTTTCATTCCTTCCCACCTAGCGCGGAAAATCGAAACGTCGCCCACTTCCTTTTAAATTGACCGTGCCTGGGCATTTGAACGGTTACGCTCGCATTGTGTGCTCAAGTTCGTTCATCTCCCCGTAGCGCTCCCGCTAGGGTTTCCTACTTCCGCCGCTGTAGAACAACCCTAGCGCCACCGCTGCCAATCTCCAAATCCAATCTCGCTACCCCCATCCCCCACCATATTCTCTCAAATAGCGGGTGTCGATGATTTGTGTCGGCAATATATTTTATAGGGCTATGCGAGCGATCACAACTACGATGGTAGCACAGGGAGCCGAATTTATACAGGTTCGGGCCCTCGGGGCGAGGTAATACCCTACTCCTATGCTCGTGGATTGTATTATGGTGGATTACAGGGACGCCGACGGTGATTGCCGGGTGTGTGTAGAGGTGTTGAAATCAGGTCTCGAACTAAGGGCCCCTGACCCCCTTTATATAGTACAGGGGGCCGGGTTACAGATAGAATCCCTAATCCATATATGGAAGATATAGATATAACCAATTTGGTTACACCTATATCCATATATTCGGGTAGGAAACGAGTTCGTTTCCTTGTAGATTATGCCGGGCTGCGCCAGCCACCAAGCCTGCCTTCTGGAAGGCCCAATTGACTCGGCCCAAGGAGGTGGTGCGTCCTGTAGTATATCTTCGGACACCCGGGGCCCATGTTTCCACAGTAGCCCCGAGTACATTGGGACTGGGTTATCTTGATTCGGGGCTCGGCTTGCAGTTCTTCAGATGTTACCCGAGTGACGTCACTCTTCGTCTGGCTGATGAAGTCTGCTCGCCGAGTAACCTGCTGATCAAACAACACAGTTGGAAAGAACTCGAGAAAAATCTCAAGTCATTAAAAGATGTCTGCTATCCAGCCCGACTGGTCAGTATGCTGGCTAGTGGCCCCACGGAGAGGCATACCAGAAAAGTGCATGTTGCCGAGTGAGCAGAGCCACCCAGCGTTATCCTCCCTGTTGCAAATAATGACATTCAAGCCTGACTGGTCAGAGCTCGACATTCGGTCCAACATGGGACATGTCACAACCTGCGTAGGGTGTTTAGGTGCCCTGACCCGACTAGTGCGGATTCAAGCTAGTGATCCTCAGAGGAATACGCCCGCCTCCAAGTTAAGGTCCTCCTAGTGGTGTTTGTCTTGGCGACAAACGATCCGGAGATGTGCCACTGAGACCCAACTGAAGAGGTAACTCTTTGACGCCTAATCTGATTATAATAATCAGACCAGCCATTGACCCCAGAAGGTACGCCAAGAGCTGAGTTTAATAATTAGGGAAACACCCAATCCTTGAAAGATCAAGGATTAGCCCGTAGCCCATCCAGGGGTGTTCCCTTTTCGCCTGACTAGGTTTGGCCCAAACAACACCTGTGCACGGCCAAAGTCATGCACAGCTTTCGGCCCACATGGAGCATGTACTCTGGAACCTAAGTCCAGGCCCAATCCTCGAAGCGTCAATTTTAGGGCTTCGTTCTTTCCCGCGCAACGCGAAAACGAACCGTTGCCCGTTTCCTTGGGTGAGGACGCAACGCGCTCCCATCGCCACGGGGCGCCTCCTGCGTCAGCCCCCAGAAGGCCAAACGCCGCTTTGAATGCCACGCCATGCTTCCAGACTTCTCCACGCCCGCCCTTGGGAATAAATCTCCTCAGGGTTGCTTCAGTGTCATCAACCCCCGAGACCGATTCGACTTCCCAATCTTTGGCTATAAAAGGAGGCCGGCGCAGCGGCCGCCCCTCACACAAACTTCTTCCTCGCTACCCTCCTTCTCCGCCCACATCCATGGCGTGCAATGACGAGTTGGCGGAGCTCTGGGCGGACTTCGATCTCGCGCTTGCCGAGATGGCCGAGGAGAAGGCCCGCGCCCGCGACATCGCCTCCGTCGCCGTCTTGATCGAGGTCGCCCCGGCCCTCGTCGGGGCGGCCGACGCCATCGTGGAGGCGCTGGTCCGCGCCCGTGCCCACGACGCCGGCATCCCTAGAGGCCTGGTCGACGCCGCACCAGACCTTGCCGGGGTGACGGACCTGATCATGAGGGCGCAGGCCTACGCCTGCCGCCATATCCTGTAAACGGCCCGCGGGCCATTAAGAAATAAAATTGTTCATTCCGAATGTGTGATGCCTTCTCTTCTTCTTTTTTTTTACCGTATTCTTACATAGGCTAATTGACTTTTTACGATCCGAGTAGTATGCTTCGCCCAAGCGAGTCGGGTCCCTTTTACTAAGCACTCCGCCCAGCGCATCAAGTTCCTTAGCGTTAGGATTTGGCACGGAGCTCTGCCTCCGATAACCCGACCCGAAAGCATGAGTGTTGCCAGGAAACAAGAGTTTCGTTACTCAGGACGACTAACGCCTAGGTTCATCATAGACTCGTTGCGAAAAAAGGTCGATTAGGTGTTTCTTCCTTCGCCGTTTCTCCTTACGCCTCCTTGTGCTACTTGCGCTTCTTGTGCTATTCGTGTTTCTTGCCTTCTTCCTTCCTCTGCCTTTCCGCCGTCTTTTTCCTCCTATCCTTCCCTTTCCGATGGCGCCCTTCACGCGGAGCCTCCTCACCGAGGAAGACCTAAAGGGGCTGGAAGCCGCCAGCTTCGTCGAGGTCGGCGGATGGAGGGCGGCTGGCGAGGACATGGTTCCCGCGCCCAAGAGCAAGGAGTTCGTTTGTTTCGAGCTCTTTGCGGTTCATGGCCTCCGGGTTCCGGAATCCGAGTTCGTCGAAGCCGTCTTGGCCCAGTGCGGGATCGAGTTCGTGAACCTCAATCCCAACTCGATCCTGTTCCTGACAATCTTCGCGCACCTCTGCGAGGCGTTCATCGTGGTGGAGCCGTCGGTCAGCCTCTTTCTCCACTTCTACGAGCTGACTACGACTGGCGGAAAAAATGTGGCGGGGTGCGCCTACTTCAAACTCCACCACGACATGAAGCCTGCATACCCGGTGTTCAAAGCCAAGGAGAACGTCGGGGGGTGGGCGTCGCGGTGGTACTACGCCAAGGTGGTCGACAACTGCTGACTATGGTTCGCGAACGCGAGCCCTGGGAAGGTGACGATGCCTCGGCCCACGTTGGAGCCGGCGGAGGTAGCCCTGGTGGCCAAGATTCGGGATTTGGCCGGCCGGGGGCTTAATGGCTACGACATCGTAGCCGACTTCAGCAGGCACCGGGTGAGCTCGCTGAGGAAGCGGGTTCGCCCCTTCTTCGAGATCCGCAGGTGGGACGATCTCACCCACGAAGGCACTTCCCGTAAGTCCTTGTTCTCGACCTTGCAGTCCCTTGCCCGAGCTTTTCTTCAAGCGTGTTTGTAATGTTCCTGCTCTTTTTTCTTGCAGCCCTGTCCCAGGATGACGTGGCCCGAGCCGTGGGGCTTCTTTTGCCCGCAAACCATAACGAGCGATAAGGCTCGGGCGTCCGCAATGTCTTGGACGAGGTACGTGTTTCGGCGGGCTTGGGCGCCCTTGGAACGGTTTCCTCGCGGGCGCGGGCTAACACCCCATGATTTGTTTTTTGCAGAGGGAAACAGGAGTGGAAACCAAGCCCGCCGTACCTACGCCGGTGGCAGTTTCGGGAGCCACCAGCTCGGCGGCCGGTGGCGACGCGAGCTTGGCCCCGGCGCGGAAAGGACAGGCCGTGAGCAGGCGACCGTCCTCCAAGAAGCCAGCCGGTCGCTTCCCAGGCAAGGCTGCTCTCACGTGGCGGCAGGCGCCCCGGGCTTGGCTTTTGTTGTTTTGTGCCGACCTTGCTTTGGTTCTTCCTTTCCCTTAGCCTATCCTCTTGGTGTAGTTCTACCGCGAGGTCGTTGGCATCGCTTGCTCATTTAGGGCTGAGCATGATGCTGAACAAGAGGCCCTACGTGCGGAAGGCGCGCGTTGGCGACGGCGGGCCGATACCGCATGCGTCGAGCTTGAGGAAGCTCAATCGAGCTCAGTCCAGGCAGTGGCTTTGGAGGCTCGAGTTGCGGCGGCTGAGGCGGCCTTAGCCGCGGCGAGGGATGACGCCAAGGAGGTTTCATGCCAGTCGCTGGAGGCCCTTAAGGCCAAACGCGACCGTGCCAAGGAGCTCGAGGAGCGCCTCCGATCAGTGGAGGCGTGCCGCGTTGCTGAGATTGCTCGCGCAGTGGAGGAGCGCGACCTCCTTGCCGCGGAGCTTTTCCAGACAAAGTCAGCTGCAGCCAGGACGGAGGATCTGCTGAAGACCCACCGGGATACTATGCGGGACCTGGAGGCTGCCAACGAAGCCTTGTGGGTCAAAATGTAGACTGCCCGGGGTAGAGAGAAAGAATTCCTCGATCTCCAGAGCCAACATGACGAGTTGCTGGCCGAGCTTCGCAAGCTCAGGTGCCAGCCTAAGTTGTAGGCCTCTTTCATCTTTTGCCTTTTTGTTGGGCGGTAATCCAGTTCGCCCTTGTAAATACCCTTGATTAATGCAGTTGACTTGTTTTGACTCTTTTCCTTCGGTTCACCCTCTCCTTGGAATGCCGAACGTCGATTTGACTGTTGCGCCATATCCCAAGAGACATTCGCGTTCAGTCGCTTCGGCTTCCCGAACCCTGGCTATAAAAAGAGACCGATGCGACGGCCACGTCTCATTCCAGACTTCTTTCTTCCGTACCTCCTCTAGTACCTCCATCTCTTCCTGCTTCCATGGCTCGCTCGGAGGAGTTGGCGGAGCTTTGGGCGGATTTCGACCTCGTTATGGCTGAGATCACGGAGGAGGAGGCGCACGCCCGCGACATTGCCAGGGTCGAGGCGCTGGTTGAAGTCGTCCCGCGGCTCCGCGGGGCTTTTGAACCGCTCATGGAGGCGCTGGTCAGTGCCCGTGCCTGCGACGCTGCCGCCGTCGTGGCTCTGATCGAGGCTGCCCCGGCGCTTGCCGAGGTGGCCGATGAGATTGTCGGGTTTCTAGGGCCCTTCCGCTGGGACTCTGTGTAACTGGCTTGTAAGCCATTCCAGAGTCTTTTAATAAAGTTGTTTGTGGTTGTCGCTGCTTTCCTTCATTTTCTGTTGTCTTTCCTACATGCAAACGAACACTAGTAGTCGTATAGGCAAGAAGGATTTTGAAAAGCGCAGTATAGTCCTGCCGATCCTAGCCCCCGAGCCATGGCCGAGCTTCTGAATAGAAGCTCGGGCGTAGCTTAGAGAAGATCGGAAGTCCTTGCTTGGGTATCTGAGCTTAGGAAATCAATTTTTAAGAGATCGACCTTTCGAAAAAATCGACCCTAGCCCCCGTGCCACAACCGAGCTTCTGGTTCGACAGAAGGTCGGTTGTGGTTTAGAGAGATCAACTTTTGAAAAATCGACCCTAGCCCCCGAGCCACGACCGAGCTTCTGGTTCGACAGAAGGTCGGTTGTGGTTTAGAGATCGCATCCTTAGAACGGAACTCGTGGCCCTTGCCCTTTCTCTTTGTGGGAGGTAGGGTATTGGGCTCTAGAGTTATCCCGGGCTGTGACAATGTTATGCGGGTTTATGATATAGGGCCAGAAAGCGTGTGCCCGCGCGAGATCTTGCGTGACGCGATGGATATCGGCTTACCCGTGTGCAAAGGAATCCTGGGGGTTGGCCTCTGCGTAGCCGCTATTCTGCCGATGTGTATTGAGACAGCCTGGGTCTTCTCCCAAGCCCGATCATAGGTTTAGATCGTTGGGGTTAGTTTGGGGGCTTTATGGGGAATGGAAAGATGGGCAAAATGAAAAGAAAGAGGGGGGATTGGAGACTTACGACCTTTTCTTAGGCGTAGAACCTGCGGAGTTGAGCGATGTTCCAGGAGCTGTTGAGGACTCTACCATCCGGCATGGCCAGTCTTGCAGCCCCCGGGCGTGTGGCTGATATGACCGTGTACGGACCTTCCCACCTTGGGGTGAGCTTATTGGCGTGGGCTAGGTTCTGGACTCGTCTTAGAACCAGGTCGCCCACTTGCAAGGTCCAGGTCTGTACCTTTTTAGCCGCATGCCGTCACAGGGATTGCTGGTATGCTGCCACTAGCAGTAGTGCTTGCTCGCGGCATGACTCAGATTGGTCGAGATCCAGTAGGCGCTCCTCGTCGTTGTCGATTTGACCTGCAAAATCGACACGAGCTGAACCAAGTCTTAGCTCGGCGGGTAAGACCACCTCCGAGCCGTATACAAGTCTGAATGGGGTTTCGCCAGTAGCCCGATTGGAGATTGTCCGGGCTGACCAAAGCATCGAGGGTAGTTCTTCTACCCAGTTATGACGTTGCTCGGCAAGAGCGTCGTATACTCGGCGCTTGACGCCCTGCATGATCTACCCATTCGCGCGTTCAGCTGCACCATTACTTTGTGGGTGAGCTACCGAAGCTAGGGCGACCTTCATGCCAAGCTCCTCGCAGTAATCCTGGAATAGTTCGCTTGTGAACTATGTCCCATTGTCAGCGATCAGCTTACTTGGGACGCCGAACCTGGTCACGATATTGTTCCTAAGGAACCTCTTGGCCGTTTGGGCTGATATGCTCGACACTAGTTCGGCCTCGATCCACTTAGTGAAACTGTCGATGGCGACGAACAGGTGCGTGCACCCCTTTAGGCCTCTGGGGAACGGACCATGTATGTCCATTCCCCATGTTGAGAATTGCCAGGTTAGCGGGATAGTCTGCAACTCGTATGCGGGCTGGTGGGATACTCGGGCATGGTATTGGCAGGCCGGGCAGCGTTTCACCAACTCCCTTGCGTCGGTTAACGTAGTGGGCCAGTAGTACCCCATATGAAAGGCGTTTCCCACTAAGGTTCTGAAAGAAGCATGGGCCCCACAGATCTCGTCGTGGATGTTTTGGAGGAGAAATTTGCCTTCCTCCTAGGTCACGCACTTGCAATGTACGCCGTTAGAACCCCTTCGGTACAACAAGCCCCCGAGTAATCGGTAAGGTCGGGCTTGTCTTTGGAGCCGGGATTTCTCGCTGTGTCCTGTGGCAGCGTCCCATGCGTCAAGAACATGACGAATGGCGTCATCCAGGTGCCGTACTGCTCTAGGAACGAAACGGTACCGGTCGTTTGGGTCAAGGCAACCGTCATATCGGGGGCCTCTTCTCCGGGGGGAATAGAGGGCTTTAGTAGGTGCTGCATGAGCACCCCCGCTGGGGCGGTTTCTTGTGAGGAGCCGAGTTTCGCGAGCTTATCGGCCAGGCTATTAGCCAGTCTGGGAACGTAACACACTTCGACGTTCGTGAAGTGTTTCTCCAGCTTTCTCACTTCTGCCAAGTATCGCGCCATTGAGTCGTCGAAACACTAAAACTCCTTGTTTACCTGGCAGACGACCAGCTGCGAATCCCCTTTCGCTGTTTGCCGTTTTATGCCGAGCGCAGTGCATGCTCGTAGGCCGGCGAGGAGGCCTTCATACTCCGCAGCATTGTTCGTTGCGGAAAAATGAAGCTGTACTATATGCTGAATTTGTTCTCCTTGGGGGGGATGAGAACAAACCCGCAACCTGATCGCTCGAATTGGTGCGACCCATCGAAGAACATGGTCCAGTGTGCTTCTTGGCTTGCGAGCTCGGGCGAGCCTCCAGTAGGATCAGCTGGCCCGGTCCACTCAGCCAAGAAGTCAGCCACGACTTAGGACTTGATCGCTGTTCGAGGTACAAACTTGATGTCAAACTCACCAAGCTCGACTGCCCACTTTGCGACCCTCCTGTTCGGGTCGGGGTTCCGGATGATATCCCTTAGCGGGAAACTTGTTGGGACCGTAATTGGATGGGCTTGAAAATAGTGACACAACTTTCACGAGGGCATAAGCAAGGTGTACAGGAGTTTCTGAACCTCGGGGTATCGCTCCTTAGGTCCATGCAGTATCTCGCTTACGTAGTAGACGGGTTGTTGCTTTCCCTCGCGTTTATCGCTTATGCAAAGACTCACAACAAGGGCAACCGCCAAGTAGAGGAGTAAAGCTTCCCCGAGCTTTGGCGTGGCTAGGACGGGAGATGTGGACAGGTAACGCTTTAACTCGTTGAAAGCGGCTTCGGTTTCTTCTATCCATTCGAAACCATCGTGCTTGCGCAGGATCTTACAGAAAGGTGCACTGCGCTAGCCGAGACGAGATATGAATCTGCTGAGAGCCGCCATCCGCCCGGTGAGGGCTTGCACCTCCTTGGTGCAGGTTGGCGACCTCATATTCTCGATAGCCTCGATTTTCTCGGGGTTTGTCCCGATGCTCGCCTTTCCTATCACGTAGCCAAGCAATATCCCGGACCGAACAACAAAGACATATTTTTCAGGATTCAGTTTAACTTGATGCTTCCTAAGATTAGCAAAAGTTTTCTGAAGGTCGGTCACATGGTCCCGTGGGACTTTGCTTTTTACAACAACGTCGTCTACGTAAACCTCTACATTGCGCCCTATCTGATCAGGGACCGTCTTTTGCATCAAGCGCTAGAACGTGGCTCCCGCGTTCTTTAGACCGAATGACATGGTCGTGTAGCAGAAGGTACCAAAAGGTGTCACAAAGGCAGTCTTCTCTTCGTCTTCCCTTGCCAGCCCGATCTGGTGAAAGCTCGAGTAGGCGTCCAGGAAGCTCATGAGCGCTGAGTCCGCTGTTGCGTCGACCAGTTGGTCTATGCGCGGCAGGGAGAAATTGTCTTTGGGGTAGGCGGCATTAAGGTCGCGATGGTCGACGCACATTCGCCATTTCCTGCCCTTCTTTTTGACGACGACCGGGTTAGCGAGTCTGTCGGAGTGCTCGACTTCTCGGATGAAGCCGGCTTGGAGGAGCTTGTTGAGCTGCTCCTGAATGATGTTGGCCTTCCACTTTGGGAAGCGCCGTAGGGCTGTCTCGACAGCTTTTTATCGGTGAATAGCTAGCTCAGGCTCGACACCTCCCTTGGGACTCCAGACATATCGGATGGTTCCCACGCGAACACGTCTGCGTTAGCCCGGAGGAAGGTGACGAGCTCGAGTTCCTATTTGGACTCGAGGTTGACCCCTACGTGGACGACCTTAGCTGGGTCGTCCTCGGAAAGGGGGACTGCCTTGGTGGACTCCTGCGGCTGCAGGGCCACCTTGGGGAGGACTGGTGATCGTTCGGCCTTGGCCGGGCCGCGCTCGGGGAGCTGTCCGACTATGGCCAAGACGCTCGCGTCACAGGCCATAGCGGCCTTGTGACTGCCCTTGATCGTGATGACCCCGTGAGGGGCCGGCATCTTCAGGCAGTGGTACCCGTGATGGGTGGCCGCCATGAACTTGGACAGCGCGGGGCGTCCGAGGATGGCGTTGTACGGGAGCTCGGAGTCTATCACCTCAAAGGTGATGTACTCCATCCGGAAGCTCTGGGGTGTCCTGAACGTCACGGGCAGGACGATCTGCCCGATCGGCTGCAGGGACGACCCTGGGACAATGCCGTGAAAAGAAATGGCGATGTCCTTGATCTTGGACCGTGGGACCTGCATCTGCTCAAGGACTTGAGCAGTGACGGTGTCCAGAGAGCTCCCGCCGTCCACCAGCACGCGATCAACCCGCGTGTTGCTGATGGTCGGACATAGCAACAGCGGCAAGCGCTGGGGCCTAGTCATCCCAGGGGGACAGTCATCCCCGAAGAAAGTGATCGACTGGTGGGACCACCGCAAGGGTGCATCTCCGAGCTTGCCCCTCTCGAGGTGGTAAACCTCTCGAGCGGCGGCCTTAAGCTCGCGCCGCGAGCTATAGGCGGACGCGTCGCCGAAGATCACGACAACGTGTGCGCGAGCCTCCTGGAAGGCGTCGCCATGGCCGCCCTGAGGCGCTCGGTCGTTCGACTCCCATGGTCGGGAAGTTCGGGCATGGGCCCTCGTTCGGCGTAGAAGTCCTCCAACTGTGCCGCCCACGTCCTGTAGTTACGCAGGTCGTGGCCGTACTGCCTGTGGAGAAAGAAGTAACGGTCGTTCGCAGGGTTACCTGCTTGGGCCGGTCAAGGCCAGGGTTGGGGAGCTCGCCTATCCCCGCCTCTCGCCAGCTGTTCCGCCACTCCGCCCGGCAGGTTCTGCCACTCGGAGCGGGCCCTCGGCTCCACTGCCGCGACGTAGTTCGGGACGGCAGGCTCCTTCTTCTTCTTCTCGGCGTCACTCTTCTTGGCATCTGTGCCAGTCCGGGCCGCCGCCTTCTCCTCCGTTCTCCCTCTCTTGTGCTCCACCGCCTCGGAGGCATTGATGTATCCTTCCGCGACACGAAATAAATCGGCCGTGGTGTGGACCGGATGGAGCTCAAGGTCCTCGGTAAAACGGGTATTCCGTACCCCTTTCTTGAAGGCCTCGATAATGGCCTCGTCGGAAATAGACAGAATGGTGTTGCGCACCTGGACGAACCTGCGGACATAGTCCTGCAGGCCTTCCCCTGCCCTCTGGACCACAAGCTTGAGGTCTGGGCTTTCGGCAGCGTGCGAGCCACGAAGTTCGTCCGGCGCTTCTGCACTGGTCCTAGTCACGTGATCGAACCTCGGCGCTGGTTGAAGAGCCATGTTCGGGCCATTCCCTCCAAGACGGTAGGGAAGTAGTTGACCATGACGGCCTCATTACCGCCTGCGGCCAGGATGGCGGTAGTATAGACAGTGAGATACTCGTCGGGATTTTTGCTCCCGTCGAACTTCTCGATGCTCCCGGGCTTGAACTTGCGAGGCCATGGGGCCTCGCGCAAAGCTCGGGAGAAGGTCGGCATCTGGGCGCGGCCCGTTGTTTCAACAGAGGCCTCCCGCTGGCGGCCCCAAGCGGAAAAAGACTCCGCCCCGGGTGCGCTGAGGAGCGCCATCCGCTGTGGATGTGGATGCCTGTTGGCGCGACCGGACGCTCTGGCCGTGCCGCCTTGAGGAGCCGCTAGCGTGCGACTGGGCCTGGAGGTGCTCACCGAGATCCCCGGCAAGTTCCTCTAGGCCGTCGGCAACCGCGGCGCCTAGGTCGGCCATGGTGAATCCTCGTGGGTCCTTCTCCAGGTCACGCATGACCTGGGGAATCGCCTTAACCCTTTGCTGACTGCGCAGCACGGGGTTGGTGATAGTAGTAGTAGGCGAGTGTGCACGCGTGGCGCTGGTGGCGGGCGTCGGGCCAACAGGCCTGTGATGGATGTCCGCCAAAGTCCCCCCGACTGACCCAGCAAAGAGGCTTCGAGCGGCCTCACGCCACTGGTGCTCTCCGCTCAGGCCGGCGCGTGGCTGGTGCGGGGTTACTCCACCTGGCGCCGCAAAGACATGGCGTGAGGCAGGTTCCCGCGAGGGGGACATGTCAGTGTCACCCACGGAGGTGGTGCCGTCGGCACCTTCAACCTCCATGGGTACGCTGTTGGTCGCTTCTCACCTGACGGGCCGGGGCGCCCGATTCTTGTAGCAGATCGGTCCTCCTCTTCGGACGCGACAGAATGCGTGCGGCTGTCGGCTGCGACCGTGGCGGTGCCTCCAGTCCCTCCATGAGGGTTTCGCTGACATGAGTCAGCGAGGTGCCAGCTTGGCCGGGCAAAGCTGGGGAGCGAACAGCTACTTTCGAGGCGGGTGTCGCTTCCGCCTCCATCTCGTCGGCCTGAGCCCCGGCGAGGATACCAGCTTGCCATTCCTCGTACGACTCGTCGACGTCGTCGAGATCGTCGCAATCGTCGTAGTTGAGGTTCACGGTATCCATGTCGTTGTATGACAACAAGGCCATCCTCGACTCGATCGAGGGGAGAAGGCTTGGTGAGCTTGGTAAGCTTACGTGGCGGGAAATACACGTAGGCTTGGTAAGCTTCCTTTTGAAGCCATAAGCCCGCGCCCGAGCTTCCCGCCACGTAGCTCGGCCACCCACCTCCCGGCGCCCGGTGTCGGCGACAGGAGGCGAGCTCCATGGGCCGATGAGCGAGGAAGGTGGGTGCGAGGTCAGGCGGCCCTTATGCCTTTGACCGGCAACTGCTTGGCCGGACGTGGCGAGGAAAGGGCGAGCCGGCGCGGTCAGCGACCGAGGCCGGATGGATGTGATGATGGATGATGAAATGAGTGTTTTTATCCTGGTTCAGGCCTCCACTGCGGGATAACAGCCCTACGTCCAGTCTCCGTTTAATACCGAGCTTAAACGAGTACAAGGGGGCGAAGTCCGGGCTTCGGGGAGCCCGAGCCTCAAATACAATGAGTGCTCAAGGCACTGTGAGTGTGTTCCTAGTGTTACCTGGAAGCGAAGAACTACCGCCGGGAACTAGAGCTCCTACCAGAGTGCAAGTGCTCCTGCTCTACGGTGGCTGTCTCCTAAGTGTATTGTGCGGATGCAGAAGCGGGTGTTCGGTGTATCCACCACGAGTCCCTCTCTTGTTGTGGCATGTATGCCCCTTTTATAGGTGGCCTCCGGCCACTGTGGCTTGCGCTGGCCCGTTGAATAGTTGTTGCCTTTTTGCCATGCCGGGGCATATAAAATCCGCTGGGTAATCGAGTGTATCGCAGCGCCGGACCGCTACCGGTCAGCACGTGTCTTTGCCCATACAAGCGGTCGACGGGACCGGCCGCCAACCCGTTAGTGGCTGCCGCTGGGCGCTCCTCGGTACAGTGCGTGCATTTAATTCTTGATGACATTCGGGGTCAAAGCGTATCCTGTCCGCGTCGTGGCGCAATCCGCCTCGAGTCCCGAATCTTGAACTTCGGGAGCCTAGGAGGAGTGGGTGGCCCGAGCTTACGTGGCGGGGAAGCTCGGGCGCGGGCTTGAGAAGCTCGGGCGCGAGCTTACCAAGCCTACGTGTATTTCCCACGGGGCCGGGGGTAAGTTAGTGGGCCGTATCTCCATGGGCCACGTACTTTCCCTAACAAGGTCATTATGTGACCTTTAATACCGAAGATCTTTAGGAGATTTTTGACATGTCTCCTAGAGGTGTGAAAGTGCATGATAGTGTTTTTCCAACTAGATGGCACCGTCAGGGGGTTGCACCTGAGTTTGAGCATATTAAGTTCTTGTATAAGCACACTGACAATCCAAACTTTGATAGAAATAAAGTCAAGTTTCTGAGAAGTCTTCCTGCTCTTCTGGTCAGTATTTTGAGAAAGACACTTGTGCCCCGTGCTGGATATTCTGATGCCTTTCTAAATGTTTTGCCTTGGACAACCTATTTTATCTTCACTGAGACTATGATTAACCTGGCGGATTTTGTGATAGCTGAGATGGAGGAATGCATTTGTCTTGACTCTAACAAGAGGCTTGCTTTTGGACATCTTCTCTGTCATATACTCTTCAGGAAGAGGGTAATTCTTCATTCCAGTATGTTTACTACTGCCACTCAAGAGTATAGGATGGTAGTTTCTAATAAAGATAAAAGGGGGAGTTCAAAGTTTGAGAAAGTGTCTTCTGGGTCAGAGGAGGAAGAGCAACCTGCTGCTGACCTACTTTAGGAAGAGGTTCACTAAGAAGGCTTTCTCTCAAGATTAGATTTCGTCTATCTTTTTGGCGCTTGTTGCCAAAGGGGGAGTGAGTGTGTTGAGGGAGAGTAGGGAGAGTAAGGGGGAGTGAGGGGATTGCTTTATATCATTTTGTCTGTAAGACTATGTGAATCTTTGCTACTATGTTTTTCTTGCTGAGGGAGAGTAGCATTGCTCTAACCTTTTGTGATGAGTTTGTGTATGCAAGTGCCCTCAACTTTGTAGTTGTCATCAATCACCAAAAAGGGGGAGATTGAAAGCATCTCGTCCCTTGGCTCGAAGTTATCTAGTTTTGGTGTTGACGACGAACGCTTTGAATTGAAGACGGAGAATAAGCTTGGATCCATGAGTTCTTTTGCGGTGGATCGGGAGTTGGGTTGATCCATCCTAGAATTAGGTTAAATTTTCTTTATTTTCTTTTCTCCTTGTTAAAGAGGGGATCAACGCCTAGTCTTCTATGGGGACATGAACTTCACTAGAGCATTGCCATATATTTCTTTTCTTAAACTATCCTTGAAACTTTTCCCTGAAAGTTCTTCCAGGCAGTAAACTTCAAGTATTAGCTGGACTATCCATCCTCAAGGGGATCGCGCCCTTGCCCGATGTCAGGCTTTCAAATGAGACGATCACCTAACACCACGAAATTCCTGATCTGCTCCTATGTGTTTCCAGGAGTTTCACAGGCTTAGCCGGACAGTCCAGGTCTCTGGTCGGACTGTCCGCCTAACACGTTCTCGCACCTGTTTCCTTTTTGATAAGTTGTGGATTATGCTAATGGGTTTGGCTCGACTGTCCGGGTCCTGAGCCGGACAATCCGGCTAAACTGTCGACAATTGTTTTTCCTGCCTCTGTATAAGATTTAGATCTGGATCTAGGAGGGGTCATGGTTCCAACTCTCCTCACGAAAATACAAACATCCCAAATCCAAAATGTGTACATCATCCAATCTTGCTTATCTTTGATCATCTCTTCTCTCGATCCCTTGGTGGATTGGGAGAGTGGAGACCTTTTTTTGTTCGTTGACTCTTTACTTGGGATAATCTCACTTCACCGGTTGTGCTCCATGTGATTTGTGTTCCGGTGGAAGTTTATGGATTGATCTTGTTACTCTTAGTTTGTACTTTGGAGGCGGTGGATCGGGTATCTCGTCTTGGCGTTTGTGGGAGCACTCGAATCGTTGTACAAGGGTTGGAGTCCACCTTGCCGGAGCGGCGAAGGACGTCCACTGTGAAGAATAGGCGCAAGGCTCGAGCGGGAGCCGGTTCTTGTGAGGAACAAGAATTTGCCTCAACGGAGACGTAGGAGGGTGGTACCTCCGAACTTCGGGAAACAAATACCTTGTCACTCTTTAATTTCTCGAATTTACTTTATTGCACTTTTACTTCCAGTATTTTTGGGTTCCTACTTTAGTAGTAAAGGTCTCATTTAATATTGTCTAATAGACTCACTTAATTTTCAAGTTGGTTAAAAACTGCCTATTCACCCCCCTATAGGCCAATCGATCCTTTACAGGCCCCACGATCCACGAAGCCCCCAAGGCAGGATCGAGCCAGCCAACGCCGACCCGAAGGCCGAGCAATCAGGCGGCTCGTCCTCTGAGGGCTGGTCGCAGGACGTCACCGAAGGAGAAGCAGACGCACTCGGTGCCCAGGCTGCAGCAACCCTGGCCAGGGCGAGTGGCCCTCCCGACGCCTCTTCAAGTGGGTCTTCCGCTTAGAGGGGCGCCGGGATCAAGATCAAGACGTCCAGCCGGTAAGTGTGACTTTGTCACCCCCTGGTAGTCTTCAATATGTATTGTTTATATGCTGAAGTGTTTCTTCTTTCAGGAAACCGTCGGAGGAAATCCCGACGGATCGTCCGACAGAACCTGCACCAAAGCCAAAAGAGGCGAGTGCTGGGCCTTGTCGGGAGGCGTCTCCTTCCCCTCCTTTTTCTCCTCCTCCTCAAGCAGCCGACACAGAGCTTCCGCCTTCCCCGCCGACTGAAGCCGAGCCGGAAGCCAAAGTCCGCGAAGATGACGCCATCGTCCCCCCGAGCCCGAAGCCGACCAACGGGGGCGGCGAGAAAGCCGAGCCGGTGGTAGAGGAGATCCCACGCCGGCCTTCATCTCCCTTGGAGGAGATGGAGCCCAAGTTCTCGGCAGCCTGGAGAGACGAGGCCGGGAACTAGGCTCTGCTCGACGACGAAGCGGAGGAGAAGGCCAGGGTGGCCTTCTATGAGCACGCCGCAGAATGCAGCAAATTGATCAGGGTAAGTCTCCCGATCAGCCCAGTAAGTACTGTTGACTTGAAGTAGAGTAGTCATTATTTACTCCTTTTGCAGAAACTTGGCGATTTTTTCAAGAGAAAAACCAAGTTTCTTAACTATTTCCTCCCACAAATAGAACGGATTAAAGCCGTGGAGGGGCAAATATTTGAGACCCAGATAGAGGCGTCCAAGCAGCGTCGGGAGTCTGCGTTAAGATCAAGGAGGCTGCGGGGCGAGAGTTCGACCTCGCAGTTCTTCGATATAAGTATCCCGACCTAAGTCAGGATTATATGATTTGTGTGTGACCGAGTGACATCACATTCTGCTCATTGTGCAGCTTGTGACGCCACGATCGCTAGCCTGCGGGAGGCCACCGCCCAAGCAGAGCTGAAGAGGTCCCAGGACCAGGGACTAGCCCTGGAGGAGTCGAAAGCCCGAGTCATTGCCGAGTTAGAGGGTAAGTCCCTTAACCCAACCGACTTCGGATCTTCAATATTATACAGTTGTATAACTGTATTCGTTGTCTTTGCTGACAGAATATAAGAAGAAGACGCAGACGCAGTATGACGTTTTGAATGAAAACGCCAAAACTGCGCTGGCGCAATATGAAGAGCTCCTGGTGGCCGTGGAGCCCACTCAGTGACGGCTCTATGCTAGTGACGCCGAGCCGAGCAACAGGGCCGAGCTAATCAAGAGGTGGACCGACGCCCCTGAGTAGCTCAAGGCTCGGCTCAAGGAAGTCGGCTTGATGAGCACCAGCCAAGCACTGGGAATCGTCAAGTCGCTCTATCCTCGAGACGAGCTTGAAGCTGTCAAGGACGGCTTCGCCTGCACTGAGGAGAAGGCGTTGGTCCTGCTTGAAGAAGTGAAGCCGGCCGCCAAATCCCTTGTAGATAACTTAGATCTAGATTCCCTATAAATATAGGAGATTCTTGTAATTTATCAATTTAATGTATGTAAACACTTCTTTCAATATAAGTCATGTTATCAATCCTTGTTCAATTCTGTATTTTGCCCTAGTAGATTAGGTTCCTTCTACTAAGCACTCTGCCAAGCACATCAAGTTCCTTAGCGTTAGGAGTTGGCACGGAGCTCTATCTCCAAGAACGCAATCGGGAAGTATGAGTGTTGCATGGAAACAAGAGTTTCGTTACTCGGAACGACCAATATTTAGGCTCACAAGAACTTAACAAGAAAGATGTTGATGCGGTGCAGACTGCACCTAATTAGGTGTAGCCCCCGACTTACTAGCTAGTTGGAGTCCGACTAGGGAGCAAGTTAAATCGATCCCAGTAAAAGAGAAAGAAGGGGTGCGCAATTGCGCACCTAATTAGGTGTAGCCCCCGACTTACTACTTAATTGAAACACAAATAAGTAGCAAGTCAGAATTTGAATTGCACAAGTGTAAAGATAATATAAACGAAAACTTATCTTCATTGAATTGTAAACGTGTATACAACGTCTGTCAGGTATAGAACCGACGTAATTGTTCGATGTTCCACGAGTTATCAATGATGGTGTCGTCTTCTTGCTTCAATCAGTAAGCCCCGGGCGTGCCACCGAGTCAATAATGTACAGACCTTCCCAGCGTAGGGAGAGTTTATGGCCACTCGTCTGATTGATCCGAAAAACCAAATCACCAACCGAGAAGGCGCGATCCCGCACATTACGACTGTGGTAACTACAAAGCCCTTGGAGGTATTTTGCCGACCGAATGGTTGCAGCATCCCGAGCTTCCTCCAGTCGGTCAAGTTCGTCAACACGACTGGTCTCTGCCTCGTCCTCGTTGAACTTTTGCACTCGGGGCGACCCGAATTGTAGCTCCGTTGGGAGGACCGCCTCAGACCCATATACAAGAAAGAAAGGCGACTGCCCCATTGCCCGGCTAGGACTTGTGCGAAGCCCCTAGAGTACGGAAGGCAATTCCTTCATCCATTTTGCTGCATATGGCTTGAGCCGATTGAAGATGCGTGCCTTGACGCCTTGTAGAAGCATTCCATTTGCGCGTTTGACTTGCCCATTGCTCCGAGGATGTGCCACCGAAGCAAAGTAAATCTTTATGCCCACATCTTCGCACCAGATTTGAAACTCGTCACTTCTGAATTGAGAGCTGTTGTCCGTAATGATCCGAGAGGACACACCAAACCGACCGACGATCTCCTAGAAGAACTCGGTGGCCTTGGCTGCCGTAATCTTGGTCACGGGCTTAGCTTCAATCCATTTGGTGAATTTGTCAATGGCAACGAAGATATGTTCGAAACCACCCGGGGCCTTCTTAAGAGGTTCGACTATGTCGAGCCCCCAGACAGCAAACAGCCAGGTGATAGGGATCGTCTAAAGTTCCTGAGCCGGCACGTACATGAATCTGCCGAGCAAAGAACTGACAACCTTCGCATTTTCGGACGACCTCTTTTGTGTCTGAGACAACGGTCGGCTAGTAAAACCCTTGACGAAAGGCTTTGCCGACCAACGTAGCTGAAGAAGCATGATGGCCTCACATACCCGAGTGAATTTCATGCAACAGGGCGCGTCCTTCCGACTCGGATACGCACTTTTGAAGTATGCCAGAGGCGCTTCGGCGGTATAGGATTCCTCCGTGTACCACGTATGCACGAGTCCGACGTTCGATTTGTTCAGCAGCCCCGATCATCGGGAAGCTTCTCTTCTTGCAAATACTCCAAATACGGTTGAATCCAATCCGAGTCGAGGGCGAGCACTTTTGACTCAGGTGGTGGTTTATCCGGTTGGGGTAGTTGCTCCTACGGTGTGATGGAGGGGTCGTGAAACTCCTGGACAATGATCCCAGCTGGGACCGCTGCTCGACTAGAGCCCATGTTCGCAAGCTCATATGCCACCTCGTTGTCTTGCCGTAGAATATGTATAAGCTCCAATCCATCGAACTTATCTTCCAACTTTCTGACCTCCTGACAGTAGGCAGCCATATTATCGTTGACACAAGTCCAATCCTTCTGCACTTGGCTCACCACGAGTTGAGAATCCCCGCGAACCACCAATCGCCGGATACCAAGCGATATGGCAATACGGAGCCCATGGATGAGTGCCTCGTACTTGGCTGCATTGTTTGAAGCCGAAAAATGAATCTGGAGGACATACTTGAGTCGTTCGTCTCCAGGTGATATGAGAACGATACCAACCCCCGCGCCCTGTCATCGGAGAGAGCCATCAAAATACATGTTCCAAAGGTTTCGACTCTTCGATGACTGGGAGTTCAGATTCTGTCCCACTCGGCAACGAAGTCGGCGAAAGTGTTTGTGACTTAATAGCGCCAAGCGTGGCTTGAACGAGAGCTCGAAGCCCCGAGTTCCACTGACCACTTAGCGATTCTCCCAGTGGCTTCCCGATTATGAAGGATATCTCCAATAGGGAAAGAAGTGACCACCGAAATTGGATGTTCTTGAAAGTAGTGCTTCAGCTTCCGAGAGGCGATGAGGACCGCGCACAGAAGCTTCTGCACTTGGGGATAGCATACCTTGGACTCACCCAATACTTCGCTAACGAAGTAGACCAGACGTTGAGTCTTATAGACGCGTCCTTGTTCTTCCCGTTCTACTACCACCGCGGCACTCACTACATGAGTGGTAGCCGCAATGTATAGTAGAAGGGGCTCCTATGGCATGGGAGATGCCAAGACAGGTGGCGAAGTGAGGAACAATTTGAGATCCTCAAAAGCCTTCTGTGCCTCGGGTGTCCAGACAAACTTGTCCTGCTGCTTCTTCAATAGTTTAAAGAAGGGCGACCCATGCTCGCCGAGCCGCGAGATAAATCGGCCGAGTGCCACCATGCATCCATTTAGACGCTGGACATCCCTTTGGCAAGTTGGGGAGTGTCGACGAATTATGTCGGCAATATACTTTATGGGGCTATGCGTAAGACCCAAACCAAATGGTAACACAGGAGACAGATTTATACAGGTTCGAGCCCTCGAGGTGAGGTAATACCCTACTCCTGTCCTCGTGGATTGTATTGGGGTTGATTTCGACGGATCAATGTTGAGGATGGCTATGGATCGATATGATCCCTCCTACCGATGTGATCCTGGATGTCTAACTAGGTGCCCCTGCCTCCCTTTATATAATGGAGGGACGTAAGGTTACAGATAAGTACGTATCCTAGTTGGTTATGGAAACTGGGATAGGGATAGGAAGTCTATCTCTATCCTTTCTTACCGAGTACGTAATGTACCGGATTATAATTGTGCCTTTTTTGTGATACAAGTCGGGTCTTCATGCGGGGCAGGCCCATCTTCTAAATGGTAGGTGTCACCCTGCTCCGTGAGGTGGTCCGCCTAATTTGTCTCCGTGAGATACCCGGGGACCATGTTATCCACAGTAGCCCCCAAGTGCTTTACAGCCGAGTTGATGCCGAGTGCTCCGACTGGAACCTTCTATATGCTGAGTGCTCCATTGGCATGCAAGGAGGTCAGAAGGGCTCAAGAGAGCTTTGCAGTTTGAAATCTCGAGTGACTCGGCCCAATTTCTTGGAGTCCCGAAGTCGTGTGATGGTTCACGTCGCGGCGTGAGTAGAATGTCGACACAACTGTCCTCAGCGCAGTGTGAGAAGCTGGTGTAGTAAGTCGGCGCGGTCGTCCTCGGCGCAATGCGCGAGAAGCCGGCGTAGTAAGTCGGCGCGGTCGTCCTCAGCGCAGTGCGCGAGAAGCCGCAAATTAGGGTGGCCGTCCTCGTCGTTGCCGGAGCAGCGAATCGGCGTGGCTGTCCTCGGCGCAGTGCGCGAGAAGCTGAGCCGTAATTTGTGAGAAGCTGGCATAAGCATGCAGCCGAGCTATATAATGCACTCAGAGTGCTGGCGTAGGCGTGCATCCGTACTGAAGTTGGCGTAGGCGTGAGCCATGCCTTAGATTGCGCTCGGGGCGCGGGTGTTGACACGTAATTGTACCATGGTCGGTGCTTGTAGCGTAAACACTTCCTTGAACCCCTGTAACATGTATATGTAGTATTTAGGCAGTATCTGAATATGAAAACATTTGGTCGGATATAAAATCCGACTATCTTTATATGCGAAATAGCCATTTTTTATTTTTCTTACTTGATGATTTTTGTTAGTCCGAGTGGTTTTTTTTCTTTTGTTATGCACTCTGCCCGACTAGTCTAGCCCCCGAGTGTAGGGAGTTGGCACATGGCTTTATATCCCAGACACTCGTTTGGGTGACGTAGAGTTCGCCGTGTTATGGGTTCAGAGCTTCACTACTCAGAATTATAGCGCACTCGGATTTCACTTAAATCACTAAGTAACAAAAGCAAAAAATAACTATGAAAAAGATGGGTGCAAGCAAGTGCACACAATTATGTGTAGCCCCCGACTTACTGCTTAGTTGGAATTCAACTAAGTAGCAAGTCAAGAGATAACTATGAAAAAAGATGGGTACAAGCAAGTGCACACAATTATGTGTAGCCCCGACTTACTGCTTAGTTAGAATTCAACTAAGTAGCAAGTCAAGAAATAACATGAGTTTATATGTGAAAAGATTATGATGATGAAAAACTTAGCTGCTTTGCTGACGATGATGTCGTCCTTGCTTTTGAGCTTTTAACCCTCGGGCGTATCACCTTGTAGGCTTGAAGCGTAGACGTGAGCTTGTAGCCATGCCGAAGCCGAAGTTTGAGCTCGGGGCGCTGGCGTTGGCGAGAAGCCGTGCCGAGTTGACGTAGGCATGCAGCCGAGCCGTATAATGCACTCGTGAGTGCTAAGCGTGAAGCGTCTTGGCCGCAGCCAAGGTTGCGCTGGCGCCGGGCGTTAGCGTGAAGTCAGGCGACGGACGTAAGGCATGCAATGAGCCGTATAATGCACTCGAGTCTTTGGCGAGAACGTCTTGGCCGTGCAAAAGGTTGCGCTTCGCGCCGGCGTTGGCGTGAAGCCGTGCCGAGTTGACGTAGGCATGCAGTCGTGCCGTATGATGCACTCGGGGTGCTGGCGTAGATGTGCAGCCGTGCCAAAGGTCGCGCTCGGGGGCTGGTGTTGGCGTGAAGCCATGCCGAGTTGACGTAGGCATGCAGTCGTGCCGTATGATGCACTCGGGGAGCTGGCGTAGACGTGCAGCCGTGCCGAGTTGGGAGACCCATTCAAATCTCATTTTTCTTGCGGTACCCAGACCAAGTATATCAAATCTGGCAATTGACCCCGGAGGGTATACCGGTATATGGCGGTACCCGGCCCAGTGTGTCGGATCCGGCTTGTGGCTCACCGAGAGCGTACCAAGTGCTTAGCCGAGTGGTCATCTCGAAACCTGTTCGTGATATCCGATTATGACCCGTGCAGTAACCGGCAATTGACCTAGCATGAGGCAACAATTGACCTAGCATGAGGCATATCACAGGATTAGGTTTAACCGAGGGCGCCTATAACCAATGGTGTAGGGCAAACAATTCGATGGCGATCCTCGAATCTGAACCCTTAATAGCTTTCAAAGATCTCGATTCCACCTGGTGGTCACCAGCTAGTGGCCTAACATGAGGCATGCTTACTAACTGTATTGTTTTTGCGGATGGCGCGTGAGAGCGCACAATGGGTGCGCCGACGTGAGAGCTCATGGCCTCTCGCCGACCCCTGACCGCTCTCGACGAATGGTGTTGGCATATAGCCATGCCGAAGTTGACGCAGGCATGCAGCCGAGCCGTATAATGCACTCGGGGTGCTGGTGTAGGCGTGCAGCCGTGCCGAAGGTTGCGCTCGAGGCGCTGGCGTTGGCGTGAAGCCGTGCCGTAAAAACCATCTCGCATTATCCTGCATTGTACCCTATAGAGACAATGAAAAATACCAGTAGTAGAGAAAAAATTGGATTGTAAAGCAATATGCATGATGTCCAATTATGTATTTCTATTATCTCAAATTGTCGTCCTTTTTCTTTTCCGTATTGATTTACGCTTCTCCGAGTATGTTTAATTCCTTTTGTTAAGCACTCCGCCTAGCTCATCAAGTCCCTTAGCATTAGGAGTTGGCGCGGAGCTCTGTCTCTGGACACGCGTCAGGAAACCCAAATTTTATATAGGAATCAGAGTTTCACTACTTAGAATGTGTGACACTCGGAATCGGTAAAAGTCAACATGGAAAAGAATAAAAGAAACTCGAAAATAAATGTTATCTTTCTGTGATTGAATCTGTATTTTGCCCGAGTATATTAGATCTTTTTACTAAGCACTCTGCCAAGCGCATCAAGTTCCTTAGCGTTAGGAGTTGGCGCGGAGCTCTATCTCCAAGAACGCAATCGGAAAGTATGAGTGTTGCATGGAGACAAGAGTTTCGTTACTCGGAACAACCAATACTTAGGCTCAACAAGAATTCAAAAAGAAAGATAACGATTGGGTACAGATTGTGCACCTAATTAGGTGTAGCCCCCGACTTACTATTTAATTGAAACACAAATAAGTAGCAAGTCAGAAACTGAATTGCACAAGAGTAAAAAAAATGTGAATTATAATGATGTAATTGAGTATAAAAACAGACAACTTAGCTGTTGATCGTGTCGTCCTCACGCCCGAGTGAACGAGCCCTCGGGCATGTCTCCTTGTCAGCGCGGCCGCCCTCGACGTCGAGCGCGAGAAGCCGGCGAAAGGAAGTCGGCGCGGCTGTCCTGCGCGTCATGCGCGAGAAGCCAGCGCAGTAAATCGGCGCGGGCGTCCTCAGCGCAGTGCGCGAGAAGCTAGCCTAAGGAAGTCGGCGTGGCTGTCCTTGACGTCGTGCGCGAGAAGCCGGGACTAGGAAGTCGGCGCGGCTGTCCTCGACATCGTACGCGAGAAGCCAGCCTAAGGAAGTCGGCGCGGTTATCCTCAGCGCAGTACATGAGAAGCTAGCCTAAGGAAGTCGGCGCGGCTGTCCTCGACATCGTGCGTGAGAAGCCGGCCTAAGGAAGTCGGGCCGGTTATCCTCAGCACAGTGCGCGAGAAGCCGGCCTAAGAAAGTCGGCGCGGCTGTCCTCGACGTCGTGCGCGAGAAGCCGGCATAAAGAGGTCGGCGCAGCTGTCCTCGACGTCGTGCGCGAGAAGCCGACATAAAGAGGTGGGCGCGGCTGTCCTTGACGTCGTGCGCGAGAAGCCGGCCTAAGGAAGTCGGCGTGGCTGTCCTCAACGTCGTGCGCGAGAAGCCGGCATAAAGAGGTCGGCGCGGCTGTCCTCGGCGTCGTGCGCGAGAAGCCGGCCTACGAGGTCGACGCGGCTGTCCTCGGCGTCGTGCGCGGGAAGCCGGCCTACGAGGTCGGCGACAAGTCGGCGCGACTGTCCTCAACGTCGTGCAAGAGAAGCCGGCCTAGGAAGTCGGCGCGGCTGTCCTCGACGTCGTGCCCGAGAAGCCGGCCTAAGGAAGTCGGTGGTCACGGTTTCAACCGAAACCTCTTCTATCATCGTCATGGTGACGTCTCTCATCTTCTTTTTGCTCCCGTCGCCGAGTTTCAATGTCTTGGCGAAGGTCGCGGTTTGTCATCGTTGCCGGAGCAACGAATGGGTACGGCGGTAGTCGTTGTCGTCTTCGCCGCAAGTCGGGGGAGTAGGAGCCGTAAGCCGGGACGGCGCAGGAGCCTCACCATGATCTCCGGGATGAGATCCACTTTGTCGTCGAGGTCCGCCATGCCCTTGCTGAGGTGCACCAAGGATCGCCGAGGTGCCGAGCGAAATTCACGTCGAGCTCCATCTTCGCGCGGGATTCACATCACCCCGCACAGTCTGTCTTCAAACGGTCGCCACAGTCTCATCCGAACTCGGTTTTCTATGATCTTAGACTCGCTGGAAAGATAACGAGATAAGCTTTCCAACGCATCCAAAACTACCTCAAAATTCCTTCCGAGTCAACGGAAAATCATGACGCAAGTTCCATCCAGATTCTGGACGTGAATAGATCGCATCTTCCCTCGTTCGCTTCGCGGTTGAAGTTGTCTTCCGATCGGATCTGATCCGATTCTTCAAGGGCAAGTTTGCCGAGGCTGTTGATGATGAAATTCAAGCCTCCAAAATAGGAAGCTTGGCCAAGGTGAATTCGACGGCGCTGCCACCGAGAGATGCCATCGAGCTTGATGAAGATGATCTTAGCGCTGCCCCTACCTGGCGTGCCAACTGTCGACAAATTATGTCAGCAATATATTTTATGGGTCTATGCGTAAGACCTAAACCCGATGGTAACATAGGAGACAGATTTATACAGGTTCGGGTCCTCGAGGTGAGGTAATACCCTACTCCTGTTCTCGTGGATTGTATTGGGGTTGATCTCGACGGATCAATGTTGAGGATGGGTATGGATCGATGTGATCCCACCTACCGATGTGATCCCGGATGTCTAACTAGGGGCCCTTGCCTCCCTTTATATAGTCGACGGAGGTAGGGTTACAGATAAGTACGTATTCTAGTTGGTTATGGAAACTGGGGATAGAGATAGGAAGTCTATCTCTATCCTTTCTTACCGAGTACGTAATGTACCGGATTACATCTATGTCTTTTTTATGATACAAGTCAGGTCTTCATGCGGGGCAGGCCCGTCTTCTAGATGGTAGGCGTGACCCTGCTCCGTGAGGTGGTCCGCCTAATTTGTCTCCGTGAGATACCCGGGGACCATGTTATCCACAGGGAGCCATCTCCATGATAGCTCTAATTTTTCCCGGGTTAGCCTCAGTTCCGCGGTGAAACACCACGAAACCGAGTAGCTTTCCCAAAGGGACCCCGAAGACACACTTCTCCGGGTTTAACTTTATGTTGTATGCCGATGGGCTCTCGAATGTCCCCGACAGGTCGGTGACCAAGTCAGAGGATACCCGAGATTTGACGACAACATCATCGACGTATGTCTCCACGTTACGTCCGAGCTGGTTGTGAAAGCATCGCTGAATGCAACGCTGATATGTTGCTCCAGCGTTCTTCAACCCGAAGGGCATAGTAACGTAGCAGAAAGCCCCGAATAGAGTGATAAACGACGTCTTGATGCCATCTTCTTTCTTCAAGCTAATCTGGTGATAGCCCGAGTAGGCATCCAGAAAGCTCAAAAGCTCGCAACCGACAGTGGAATCAACCACCTGGTCGATGCGAGGTAGTCCAAATAGATCCTTGGGACATGCTTTATTTAAGTCGGTATAGTCGACACACATACGCCAAGTACCATTCTTCTTCTGCACAAGTACCGGATTTGCCAGCCAGTCGGGGTAGAGCACCTCTCTTATGAAACCAGCGGCTAAAAGTTTGGTGATCTCCGTCTTGATGGCTTTCTTTCGATCTTGTGCAAACCGACGCAGCCGTTGCTTGACCGGCTCGGCTTTGTCGTCTACATTCAGGGAGTGCTCGATCACCTCCCTCGGGACACCCGGCATGTCAGATGGTTTCCAAGTAAAGATTCCCCGACTGGCTCGGAGGAAGGTGACGAGCGCCTCTTCCTATTTCGGGTCGAGCCCTGTCCCGATCAGAGCCGTTTTGGATGAATCGGATGGGTCGAGCGAAATACGCTTAACATCTTCATTAGGCTTGATGCCCGACATAGATTCCTTCTTGTTTGGCACATTGCCCTCGTCGTGAAGAGTGATGACCGCCTGTCGGATCTTGTCCATCTCAACAGCCGCTTCAGCCGGCTAGGACAAGCTGCAGTTTTCCCTATCGAGGAGATAGGAAAACTTGACGTCTCCGCAGACTGTGATTAGACCCTGCGGGCCTGGCATCTTCATAGCCAGGTAAGCGTAATGGGGGACGGCCATGAATTTGGCCAAGCCCGGGCTTCCCAAGATTGCATGATACGCAGTCTCGAAACCAGCCACCTCAAGCTGAGGATTTCTGTTCGGTAGTTGTCCCGAGTGCCAAAAGTGACCGGAAGAGAAATTCTCCCGATCGGCACCGAGGAGGTTCCCGGAATTATGCCGTGAAACGGTGCATCGGTCTTCTGAAGCGCCGACCTTGAAATCTGCATCTCATCAAACGTCTTGGCGAAAAGGATATTCAACCCACTTCCACCGTCCACTAAGACTTTACGCAGTCGGACGTTCCGTACCACAGGATCCAGAATGAGTGGATATCTTCCTGGGCATGGGATGTGGTCAGGATGATCCGAGCGATCGAATTTGATCGGAACTTCAGAACATCGAAGGTATTCAGGGGTCATCGGAACAGCTGCATTAACTTCCCGAGTGGTAACCTTTTGCTTATGTCTGGACTCGTATGCATCTGATCCCCCGTATATGTAGTTGAGCTCGCGCTTGGTTTCTTGGTAAGCGTCGCCCTGAGGAGGATCACGCTTATCATCTTACTTGGCGTCCTTTGGAGCGTCCTTGTTGTGCTCCTGAGCGAACCTCTTCAGGACATTGCAGTTCTTTGCCACATGCTTTCCATTTGGATGGAAAGGACATGGCGCCTCCATTACATTATTGTAGTCGTTGGGCCGAGGCGGCCTCTGGCGACCATGATCCGCGGCTGCCACCAATTCCTCACCCTTCCGCTTCTTATCCTTCTTTGAAGATGACTCGGGCTTGTCTTTCTTGCTTTCGTTTTTACTCGGGTGATTCTCCTGGCGCTCGGGGAGAGCGTCAGATGCGGTGGCATACCGGTCCGCCAGAGCGAACATCTCTTTGACAGTAGTCTGGGGTTTCCGAGACATCTTTTTTATTAGGTCAGGGTCACGAACTCCCTTCTGGAAAGCTGTGACAACGACCGCTTCAGAGATCTCTCGGATTGTGTTTTTCTTCTTTGTGAAACGCCAAATGAAATCCCTTAACGACTCATCTTTTCTCTGACGAATCTGATAAAGGTCCCATTGGGTCCCAGGATTCTCGTAAGTGGCCTGGAAATTGGCTACGATTTGGTCGCAGAGCTCTCCCCAGGAATCGATTGAGTTCTCTGGAAGGCCTGCAAGCCAGCCCTGAGCCGGAGGAGTTAACATGACGGACAGATAATTTGCCATCACGTCATAGCCTCCACCCGCGGCTTTGATTGCCAAAGAGTAAATCTGCAACCAAGCTTCTGGGTCCCGCTCCCCGTCAAATTTCACTATTCCCTTGGGGTTAAATCCCTCGGGCCAGTTGACCTGACGAAGTCGGGGTGTGAATGCTTTGATTCCATCAATCATTCCGTCCTAGGGGGAGGAGACTGACGAGGAAGTCTCCGGTGCGGCGGAGTGTGGCTCCGGTCTTCTCGGTGATGATTACCATGACGCATAGCATGGTTGTCGCGATGATCGCTTCTGTCATGATTTCGACCGAAGCTATCTCCACAGTCATCTCGGCGACATCCCTCGTTTTCTTCATGCTCTCTCCACCGAGCTTTGATGTCGAGACGAAGATCGCTACTTGTGCTTTAGCGAGCGTCTTGCCCGCGAACTGGTGTGCGCCGGCTGCGCCGAGTGTTGCTCTTGGCAGTCTGGGTTCTGGCCGAGTCGGCCTGTTGCTCCCGAGTACCCTAGACAGCTGCTGCCATCACCATGGCTTTAACCTGCTCCATGATCGGCGTTGCGGGACTGTTTCCCCGAGTAACGGACCAACGTTATCCAAGAGGGTCTTGCATGCAAGGATATTCTGTTGTGGCGTACGAAAGACGGAGTAATCTCCCATACGAACTTGGAGTAATTCCTCCTGAACTTGACGCCCACGATTGCGCAACCTATCGCGCAGATCTTCTCCACCTCCGCGGTTATGCTCGGCTCCTGCTTCATCTATTGTGCGTGGGGCTGACCCGGAAGGTTGTCCATCCACCACATAGACGCCGCGAAAGTTAGGGAATCCGTTGACGCTTTCCTCCGACTCGGATCCCGAGTAAGAGAGGCTTAACTGATCCTGATTTGTTGGCTCATCGATGGGGTGATTACCACTCCCACTTCTCATGATGAATTGCTTGGCGGAAGAAAACCCGACTGTGATTCGGCAGAAAAGATCTGCTGAAACCTATCAGCCGAATTGATTAATCTAAGTGGCATCCTATCGCCAACTCAGGAAGTAGATCCGGTTAGAGTTGTCCCCGAGCCGGAACTCGGGAAGCTCATCCCAGTAAGTGTCTGTTGGGCTCCATCCCTTAGCCTAGACCGAAAAAGGTGGCGTGTTATCTCATGGAAAACAGCGGCCGAGTTTCTCAATCCGAACAGGATGTTGCGCAACTGAGAGGTTGCAGTTCCCAATTGGATCTGTACGCGATCCAGGTCAGGAATTGCATCGCTGATTGGTTCTTGACCAGCAAAAGGAGCTGGTAGGACCAAAGGGTTATAATCCCGACTGAAGCCGAAGGGAATCCCTGCAATGGGGAAGTTGGATTCGTCGTTGTCAGATTGGATCTCTTCCGGATTGGAATCCGAAAGAGGCAACCTGTCGTGATGTAGTTCGATTGGAGCCAGGTGCGGCCTCCCCTGGTAGTATGTGAGCTGAACGTCATCCGGCTCACATAGCCGAAGTTCCCCAAAGTCGTTGGCAAGGAAGCCGAGATTTCCGAAGACAAAACCTTGGCCGGGGTGTAGGTGAAGACGAAGCCTCCGATTGAAGCCATCGAAGTTGGTGAAGCTGATCGTGACGCTAGCCCCCTATCTGGCGCGCCAACTGACGACGAATTGCGTCGGCAATATATTTTATAGGGCTATGTGAAAGATCACAACTCGATGGTAACATAGGTGGCAGAATTTATACAGGTTCAGGTCCTCGGAAAGAGGTAATACCCTACTCCTGTGCTCGTGGATTTGTATTATGGCGTTTTGATCACAATGATCAAAGAATGATCACAATGACCGTATGTTCTTGCCGAGATCGCACGAGAACCAAGATGATGTGGATGATGTAGATCAAGATGTCTAACTAAGGACCCCTGACCCCTTTATATAGTGTAAAGGGTCGGGTTACAGATCGGTTCCCTAATCCTATAAGGAAGATAAGGGATATAACCGAGTCGGCTACGCTTATCTCCACGTATTCGAGTAGAATTAGGATCCTACTCCTTGTAGAGCAAGTCGGGCCGCGCCGTCCACCAGGCCCGTCTTCTGGAAGATCCATGCGACTTGGCCCAAGAAGGTGGTGCGTCCAATCGTCTATCTCCAAATACTCGGGACCTATGTTGTCCACACATATTGTATCACAAATCATTATATGTATTGTACAAAAAAATATTTGCATGGTTAAGTGCTTGCTTTTTATTAAATGCCCATTTTGACTTATACATGGACGCAACTCCAAGTTTGACTTATGCAAAGATATGTATTTTGTTGGAGGCATCACACAGATCCTGTTGATAAGACCTGAAAGTGGAAGCTGGATGATCCACTTGACATCGTTAATGTTGCAATGGACCAGCACGATGGTTAACCAGATGAAAGGGGTACCAGGTATGCATATTCTCTTAGTTCCTATGTGAAGTATTTACAAGTTGTGACAAATGTGTTTCATGTTCTACTGTTTGAAAAAAAATATAGGTTCACTACAGATTTGACCGTGACTGTTCTAAATGCTTGCAAGTTAACTTTCCGAAATAGAAATAACATTTCCTTTTTATACAGAAATAATATTATTGTGTTTCTATCCTTATGCTAGCAGCAATCATGATGAATGCATGTCGATAAGATATGCCACGAGCAATCAAATGTCTCTTTTTGTTTTGTTTTGTTTTATGATCACAGCCTGCTGAGATCAATTATACTCTGCTGATCAAACACGAATGTAAGATTATATTTTGCTGATCAAATACCTATTGTAAGGGTTACATGAAATGTAAAACAATATTTGGTTTCTTAATTTTTCGCAATTCCTTTCCATGGTCAAAACTGCTTTATCGTCATTAGTAAATTACCTTTTTTTTTTGTCTTGGCCTGACGTTATTTGCAGTGAGACTTTCTTGGTATGTAATTTCTAGCGCTTTCATGTAAGGAACTTTTTGCAGTGAGACTTATCCGACTTTTTTACTACTTTTTGAATCTTTTTTTATCTCGTAGACATGTCTAAAAGCTCCATAAATCCTAAAAATTAAGGCCATCCAACTCTCAAGGCCACCTCGGGAAATTCTCGAAGTTACGAGATAAGTCAGATTAGACTTTTAGATAAGCCCAAAAGAACACCCCCAAAATGAGATGCTAATAGGGATCTAAACTGATCAGCTCGGATCGGATATTCGCCGAACCAGATACATTTCCGCATAATTTTCAGATCCGGTATCGAATACAGATCCCTCGGATACGGGTACGGATCCGGATATTACCGGAGACAAATACGGTTCAGGTATGGATCGGATTGAATACGGTTCCAAATATTTGTCAGAACATATAAACCCCTTAAACTGTGTGTAAGAATTTAAATAAAACACATCACCGATTCAATTGATTAGAGTATGTTTACAATATCCTCAAACCATGCATCCATAAATCATTACTAGCAATATAGCATAATTACAAAACATGGTTCTTGTAAAATTATTGATGTGGGCTTTATATGTATATGGCTGGACCTACATGGGCCTCGAATATTTGAACCGAATTTATTAAATATCCCGAACCGGATTCGCCGGATACCATCAAGTACTAATGGTGTGTTTGGTTGATTGAACCTGGATCATCCAGGATGAGTTTTAGGATGGGTTTAATCCATGATGGATGAGTCAATGCTATAGGGTTTGTTTGGTTTCTCTAGCACCATCTTGTCCTAGCTGGCGTTTGGAAGGTGCATTGGATGGTGAGGTCCATCATGCGTTCTGTGAGAGCACACGTACATACCTATAAGTGCAGACTCTACATGCAGCTTAATTATGAAATTACATGTACGTAGCTATAGATGCAGTTTGAGACCACTCAAATTTTACTGATAAACCAGCAGTAATATACTTTTAGTAATACACACAGGTATTCAGCTCTACACCAACAAATTAATAATTTCATGGACATTCAAGCAATTTATGAAATAAAAGTTCTTGTTCATAAAAGTTCAGTTTGATGATCTTGTTCATAAAAGTTCAAATTGAGTTTGCTCTTACAAACACACATGAATATTACTAAAAGTTCAAATTGAGTTTGCTCTTACAAACACACATGAATGTTTGTATGAGCAAACTCAATTTGAACTTTTATGAACAAGATCATCAAACTGAACTTTTATGAACAAGAACTTTTATTTCATAAATTGCTTGAATGTCCATAAAATTATTAATTTGTTGGTGTAGAGCTGAATACCTGTGTGTATTACTAAAAGTATATTACTGCTGGTTTATCAGTAAAATTTGAGTGGTCTCAAACTGCATCTGCATCTGTAGCTAAAAGTATATTACTTTTTTTATATTTGTATGTGCGCTTGATTTTTTATGTGTGCATAAATCTTTTATCTTTGATCCCTAGATTAAGTTAACTAATTATTCCGTTGTTCGTACTCTTGAAAAATATAATATAGATGGACGATTCCGCAAGGAAGAAGAGGAGAATGGTCCTTATTAGGACAGCTGCTTACCTTACAGGGTTATTACTAGCTGTGTATATTCGTAAAAAATATGCCAACAAAAGAAAAAGGGTGGAGTATGGTCCACTTATATCTAGAAACATAGTAAGGAAGCACTATCTAAATGGTATTTACCATAGAAGTGATGTCGACTGCATGAGGATGTGTAGGCTGAGGCGAGCTCCCTTTTTCAATTTGTGCGATACTTTACGCACAAGGGAATTGCTTAGGGATACTTGGCATGTCACCGTTGAGGAACAAGTTTCCATGTTCCTTCATACAGTTGGACACAATGAGAGGAACCGTGTGGTTGGATTTAACTTCAGTAGGTCGGGTGAAACTGTCAACCGGTATTTCTCCAAAGTTCTGCACGCTATAGGTGAACTTCGTGATGATGTCATTAGGCCACCATCTTTGGGGACCCCGACAAAGATATCATCAAGCCATAGATGGTTTCCTTGGTTTGAGGTAAAAATCAATTAATAAATTATTCTATCTATTGTCTTTTTCAATGTTTAGTGACCAACAATACTTTTCTTTTCGTTTGACTACATTAGAACTGCATTGGTGCGATTGATGGGACCCACATTAGAGCCTCTGTGTCTAAGGAGATGAACAAGCATGTCGAGGAAAAAAGCTCTTCACTACCCAAAATGTCCTAACTGCTGTAGATTTTGATCTCAAGTTCACTTATGTCTTGGCTGGTTGGGAAGGTTCGGCACACGATGCCTTGGTTTTGAACAATGCCTTGCAACGTGAGAATGGACTTCATGTCCCTGAAGGTATTTTTGCTTAAATCAAAATCAACTTAGTGAATCGCACTTAATTAGACTTCTGACTTGTTGTTTTCCTAGGTAAATTCTACCAAGTGGATCTTGCATATGCAACTAAGCCTGGTTTCTTGCCACCTTTTCGTGGTGTAAGATACCATTTGAAAGAATTTGGGACAAATCTCGTGGAAGATGAGAAGGAGTTATTTAATCTAAGGCACTCATCATTGAGAATTACAGTGGAACAAGCAATTGGTTGCCTGAAGAGAAGGTTCAAGATCCTTGATGATGCTACACCATTCTTCCCATATGCCACCCAAGTTGATATTGTTGTGGCATGTTGCATTCTCCATAACTGGGTTCTATCGCACGGAATGGATCAATTCATCATCGACGAGAACTTTTGGAATGCACATCCAATACCGCCACCAACTCCTGCTATTGGACAAGAAAGTGTTGAGATGATCAACTTTAGACAATCAATAGTTACAAATATGTGGACTGTATACCAGAACAGCATGGCTTTGTAAAGCCTATTGTTATTTTCTATGTAATTTATAGTTGCTGTAATTTATTCTAAACTTATTTTCTATGAGTATTTTAGAGCTGTAATGCTATACTCTACTCTAATGTATAAACAACAATATATTTTGCAATCGCCATCATTCCAAAAAGGATAAAACCTTCCAAATAACCTCCAGAAGCTAAAGCCCCTGCCAATTGGTCGCCGGAAACACCGTAGCGCTGCCATCGCCATTGCCAGCCCTGAGCTCCACCTCCGCACGCTGCCCGGCTAGTTCTCAAGGAATCAACTACCAATTCGGCACTCATGACACTCTAGGTAGCTTACAAAACCTTACCCAACCAAAAATTTAGTCAATTATACATTCACATGGAAAAACCTAAATTCCCCTGTTCTTTACCGCTGCTCGACCACGACGTCCGGCCAATTTCGGCCACCTCGACCTACCAATTTGACCCTAAAACACTCCTAGTACTCCTAGAAGTTAAAGCCCCATGGTTAATTCCCTCATAACCCTGCCAAATCAATACCCCCAATCGGCCAAGTTCAAGAACCCTAGAATTTTACTGTTTATCAGTCCTAATTATTGAATTTCCTCAAATTAAAGCCCTTAGATGTCAATTTAGATTAAGGTACCTATAGGAAAGTTGATCCAAATAGTGTTTTACATCCAAAAATAGTATTTACATATTTTAAAACCCTTCAAATTTCAAATCCCTTCCTTTAATAAAATTAAAATTTTCCCTTAAAAAATGAACTTAATATAAAATTATGTTAGTAAATTTTACATGTTTTATTTACATTTATATAAGTATTTCCATATAAGATTATAATGTCCTGTCGGGACCCCCCCTGGCGGAGGTGAGGTCCCACCTGTGCCTTACCTGTGCTAGTCCCTGGATCAGTAGCTAGCACACACAGATACAGAATTTGCATCACAGCCATGACGATTAATTTATATAACTTTACATCAGAGTGCGCCTTTTGGGCGTGGTTACATTAGTTTGGCACGAAGGCCTTACAAAAGCGGAAGTTCTTATATTACAACTGGAAACTCCAAAAGAAGAAAGCCGAGGCAGATCCCCACAGGCAGAGCTGGAGGAACGCAATCCTAGGCGTCGAGGTACTCTTCGTCTTGGATCCCGGCGGCGAATCCTTCGTCGGGGTACATCTCCTCCTCGGGGTTCCATTGCTGTTCGCCTCCTGCTCGTTGGAATGAGCAGCCCCGCATAAAAGGCGAGGGTGAGTATACTTTATACTCAACAAGCAAGGCTAACTACCATGCATCTAAGGCTTGATAAAGGAGAGTTAGAGGTTCTTTTTGCATAAAGCCAGTTTTACAAAATTTTACCTAAAGTTTTATAAAATGATTTTAAAACGTGTTAAGGAACACAAATGTTTGAAGTTCCGGCACCCACCGGTTTTTGCCCAACCTGGCTACTCACGGCACCCACCGTGCAAACACCCTCATCGCTCACAGCACCCACTGTGAGGAGAAAAACCAAACTTCAAGAAGCTCATGAATCACTCTTTCCTATACACCCGAGAAGTACAAAAATATACCAAGACCTTAAGAAAACATTTTGGTGGAAAAATATGAAAAGGGATATTGCAAAACATGTAAATACATGTGATGTTTGCCAAAAGATAAAAGCAGATCATGGAAAACCACCTGGATTATTACAACCTTTACCTGTTCCTGAATGGAAGTGGGATAAAAGAGGCATGGACTCCATTACCGAACTTCCAAAAACAAAGTCTGGATATGATGTTATATGGGTTATAGTAGATCATCTCACCAAAGTAGCCCGTTACTTACCATAAAAACCACCTATGGAGGTAATCAATTAGCTGAACTCTATCTCACAAAAATAGTACCATTACATGGAGTATCCAAGAAAATATTTTCAGATAGAGGCTCCCAATTCACTTCAAATTTTTGGAAATATTTACATCATGCTATGGGAACTCAATTAGCTTTTAGTTCAGCTTATCATCCCCAAACCGGAGGACAAAACTGAAAGAGTAAATCAAATTCTTGAAGATATGCTAAGAGCCTGTGTCCTAGTATATGGACCTGCATAGGATATTTGCCTTCCCTTTGCAGAATTCACATATAATAATAGTTTTCAATCCAGTTTAGGAATATCTCCTTACGAAGCTTTATATGGAAAAAGATGTAGAACACCTTTAAATTGGAATGAAGTAGGAGAAAGACAATTCTTAGGACCCCAAATAGTACAAAATTCAGAAAACCATGTTAAAATTATCAAAGAAAAACTCAAAATAGCTCAAAATAGACAAAAGAGTTATGCTGATAATAGAAGAAAAGACTTAGCTTTGAAGTTGGAGACATGGTTTATCTAAAAATTTCCCCAAAGAAGGGTATGCAAAGATTTCAAATTAAAGGAAAGCTAGCTCCTAGATATATTGGACCCTACAAAATTCAATTTAAAAGAGGAGAAGTAGCTTATCAACTATAACTACCCCCAAAATTAGAAGTTGTTCACCCAGTTTTCCATATTTCCCAATTAAGAAAATGCCTCCAAGAACCCACAAAAATCATACAAACATGTGAAATTGAAATAGGACCAGACTTAACCTATGAAGAACAACCAGAAATCATATTAGAAACAATGGAAAGAAAACTCCGAAATAGGATTATTAAATACTATAGAGTACAATGGAAACATCATACACCTGAAGAGGCCACTTGGGAAAAAGAATCGGACATCTTAAAAAAATTTCCCCATCTATACTCAACCGAGTGAATCTCGAGGACGAGATTCTTTTAAGGGGGTAAGTCTGTAACATACCCATATTTTCATCATCTTAGCAAAAAACTTTTTCCACAAAAATCATATTTAAAACCCCCTTTAACTTTTCCTAATGTTTGACGAATTTCCAAATCCAATACCTACTTATTACTAAAAAGAAAGTCACATCCTCTATTTTTTAAAAATATTTATTACATAAGTAACCAATATTATTGCATAATTAAATTCTCCTCATTTTTTTAAGAATTTAGAAATTTATTTCATATTTTTAAGATTTTCCTATAATTTTTTACAAATTTCTAAACCCCTTTTCTTTTCTGAAAAATTCAAAATACGCTTTCCCCTTTGGGAATGCGCTTTCCATTCTCAGCCCGGAGTACCACCTGGGCCTAAAGCCCGTTCCTGTTTCGGCCACATCCGGCCCATCTGTGCCTTAAGTGACATCTTGCGGCTGAGATCAAAACGTGTTGATCTAACGGCTAGAAGCCATACCACTTCAGCCATTAAATCTCGGCCACCCGAATAGATCCAATGGCCAAGATATGTCCACGTCGCCCATCCCCAACCCAGGTCCACGCAACATCGTCCCCAGCCCCGGCGCCGCCGTCTCCGCCGTTGTTTTCGCCGGAAAAGACACGCGCCGCTGTTGGAACTCGCCGCTGCCCTTGATTTCACCTTCTCCGGATCGCTCTTGACTCCGCGAAGTTCATCCTCCACATCACGGCCCTCATCCGGCCGCCGAGCGCAACCAATTGCACTCCGACGCGCCGCCAGCGCCGCCGCCGCCACCATTTTCACGATTTTGTGACCGTCAAGCCACCTCCCGCTTATATAAACCCCCCCTCGGCCTCAGCTCGACTCAACCCACCTCCTCCACCACCTCCACTCACCCATAACCCGCCGGAGCACCCTCCCCGCAGGAACCCGTAGCTGGGCCGCCACCTAATCTCGCCGCCGGCCACCACCAGTCCCCCTCGACCCGAACAAAGACCATCAGAAGGTAGCCCTCTACCTCCTCTACCTTCCTCAACCTTCGGCCGCCCCATTCCGGCCATTGCTCGCCACTGATGAAGTTCCCCCGACAAGCTCCCCTTCTCTCACATTCCCACTCACTGCCATCGGGCCCGACATGTCAGGCCGCACTGTGCTTAGTCGGACTAGGCCAGCCTCGGCCCAATACAAGCCCAACACTGTTCATTTCTTTTTCTTTTTCATTATCCAGAGAAGCTTTTTGAATTTATTTAAAATATCAAAATATCTCCTAAAATTCTGCCAAAATTTTCAAAAATCTAAAATGACATAAAGAAATTAATAAAATTATTAAACATGAATATTTCATAATAAAATAATCAAACAAAAATCCTTTTTATAATTATTATCATATAAAAATACTTATATTATTTAGAAAAATTCTCCAAAAATTCTAAAAAATTATATTAAATTCCTAAAAATATGTTTTTGACTATTTTACCCCTATACCTACGACAAATTCCATCTCGAAACTCCGGCAAATCTTTGTCGTCGACCCCGATCTCTGGAATTTTGTCGATCCACACCAAAATTCGCACGTACACCGATAATAAAAAAATTCATGCTGCCGGAGGAAATGCCCATTTTATCCCATCACATATTTACCAAAACCATTCATACATCATCATTATTTTCTTTTGCATAATATCTCTTTTATTCTTGTATTTATTGGTATTTCTTTTCTTTTTCTTATTTATGGCGTATAGATAACGAACTAGTAGTCTCCGGATCCTTTGATCAAGAATATCCGAAGGATGCTTTTGAACTTGACCCACTACCGAAGAAGGCAGGTTTTCTATCCTTGAAGCATATTGAAATTCCTAATTTCATTTATTATTTATTTATTGCATTTACTTTCTAGTTACTTATTTAAGAATTATCTTTTAATTAAATTATGATATTTGACATTTTACATAGAATAGATAATCCAAACTTCATAACCAAAAGCCCACCCAAAAATTGTTAAATTTGATAATAACCTAGTATAGGAAAATCTAAAAAAGTAAATATTTCAACAAATAGAATAATGTTCATTTTGTCTTTTGGATAGACAATATGATAAATAGAAGAAGAAAAACTGAAAAGTGTAGGCATGAGTTACCAGAATGGTAATTGCATGGGTAAGGTATTGCCTTAGTGTTTTTGCAATACCTTTAGAATGTTGGTCAAGTAGTCACCGGCAATGATCGTGCGCAGGCCAGGCATTGCCATGTTTCTGGGATATTGGGTCAAGTGATTCACATGTTACTGGTACGTATGCGTGCGGAGGCCAATATCGCCAGGGTTTTCCTCAATGTTTGTGCCCTGTGCAAAACATTGAAAAACTTGGGCTATTTTTGAATAGAAATGACATAAATACCGCCCATCTGTATTATAGGCCATTTTAGGGTAAAGCTGGGCAGGTTGTGCAGAACTGATAAAGAAAACATATATGGACCATACTTCTGGAATAAGAAGTTATGTCAAAATGGGTGATGCCTATTCTATTCAAATTAAATCCATGAATTTATAAAATAATGGTTGATGGATGGATAAGGATGGAGAAAGGAGATAGTAATTTATTCATTTAAAATTTCTTTAGAAAATGGTTTTATCACACTAAAGTTAAGTTTTCAAAATATTGCATATTATTCCAAGTAAATTATGACCACACTTTTCCTTGAAACAATTTACATTTAGTTAATATTTTTATTTCATATGGAAACCTGCTAGTACTATTATTGTACTTACCCATTATTGGGACTATTCATAAAATTGAATAGATCCCTGCTCCGCTACAGATCTTGATCTTGAACTTTCAGCAGAAGATATGGAACCCTTCGGTCTAGAATATTAGATATGTAGAATATAAAAATAATCTATGTAATATTATAAATTTTAGTATTGTAAATGTATATTAATACTAGTTAAATAACATGGCAAGTTTGTTGTACCGATTCTGGATCAATATTTATACTATTAAAAAGGGAACCAACTTTTAATATCATATATTGAAACTTGGGTCCCGACACTCGACCATTGTAGAAGTCTTCTAGGTGGGCGATCCAGGTGCGGTAGTTGTGAAGGTCATGCCCGTGCACCTGGTAAAGTGGGCAAAAATGGTCGCTCGACGGAGCTTGCGACGTGTGCCTCTGATCGGAGCTGCCCGGCCGCTGACTACCTGCCTTGCCCTGAGACGGATGAGGTTTCTTGGGCTTCGGCGTCTGCAGCGAGGGAGACTGTTCCGAGATGGCAGCCACTATTTTGGCCGCCTTTGCCTTCTTCTTCTTCTTGATCTTCTTGTCGGAGACACAAGACTTCTTCTTGCTTGAGGACTCCACGTCCGGCTGTGAAGGCGCCTGGCCGGTTCCTAGGAGTCGTTTCCGCTCAACGGCCTCCTCAGTGTTAATGTAGCGTTCCGCCGCTTGGAACAGCTTACTAGCCGAGGAGCCGGAGTATATCTCAAGATCCTAGGTGAAACGAACGTTTTTGACGCCCTCGGTGAAGGCTTCAACGACCGTTTCGTCCGAGATGCTCGAAATAGTGTTCCGTACCCGGATGAACCTCTGGATGTAGTCGCGCAAGCTTTCGTCCTCCATCTGGACTACTCACTTGAGATCTTGCGGCCTTCCTGGGCGCGGGCAATACCCTTGGAGTTTGCCTGCAGGGCATCGCAGAGTTGCCCAAACTGTGGATAGATCCTTCCCGCTGGTTAAAAAGCCATGTCCGAGCAGGCCCTTCCAACACAACGGGAAAGTGTTGATCATCATGCCTTCATCACCGCCAGTGGCCATGATGGTAGTGGCGTATACCGAGAGGAATTCGTCCAGTCTCTGTGTCCCGTCGAACCGCTCGATGTGGACTGGCTTAAACTTTGGTGGCCATGCCGCCTCCCGCAATGCTCGGGAGAAGGTGGGACACCCGTGGTTTGCCCGGGCACCATCAGCGTGAGCGCCATGGCTGTCGTCGCCCCTGAGGGGACCAAGCCGTGAGAACACGCTGCCGCACCGAGGTCCCAGAGTACCCAAGGGGGTGTCACTCCGGTTGGTGCAGGGTCGGTGCTCGCTACGATCACCTCTCACCTGGGACTCGGTGTGCCTCCGATCTCGGGCAGAGTCGTAGGTTGTGTCGCCGTCGTGGCGACGCATGGCACGTCGGTCATCCAGCGAAGGACGATCAGCGTGCCGGCGAGGTGCTTTGTCTTTCCTTTCGGCGATCGAGGTCCTTGCGAAGGTCACGACAAGAGCGGTTGCTTCTTGGAGCACGACTCTCCCGAGAAGTACTCCGGGAGGAAGCAATACGGGGAAGATCACCCGCCAATCGCTCCAGGTTTTCCGCCATGGCAACGCGTAGTTCATTGGCCTGATCGAAGTCTGGCCGGAGATCCCGAACCACACATGCCAGAGCCTGGAGACATTGGCGACTCCTGCGGTCCTGCCGATTGGGTCGGAGGAGCGGGACTGTGGTGGAGATCCGCAGCGAACGGGAAGTTGGCCGGGTACTGGGCCTTGGGTCTTCGCGACGGGTTGCCAGAGCTCGATCGATCGAGCTGGCCAGCCAGTCCCGCGTTGCCTCCAGGCGGCGCTGTGACTTGTCCTCCTAGTTCGCGGGAGCGGGTATGTTGGTCGTACCCGCCATATTAACCCCACACAGAAGCACCGGACATGAAGGGGTCATGACGGTATTTCTGCGGGAAACTGTCTTGGGATCGGATTCGTACAAGGTGTTGGGGATATCAACCCCCTCGTGCGAACCGGTGTCATCGCATCCTGCGAGCATCCCCTGTTCCGGTATCTCTCGAAACTGGAGGGGCTCAGGAATGTATCCCTCGCCTACGTCATTGCCGGTAGGGCGGCAGACATCCATGGGGGAAGCAGCTTCCTCTATGGTGTGTCCTTCCGGATCGATGATCCAGGCGACCTCGGTATCAGACCAGTATTCATCCAGGCCGTCGAGGTCGTCGAAGCGGATGTCTTGCTTGTCTTGAGAGTTCGCCATCTCAAGGATCTTTGCTGCAGAAGCTAGTCGACGATCCCCACGGACGGCGCCAGCTGTCAACGGTTGGGAACGCGGAGCTCCCACGTGCCGAGCTTACTTGTTGAATGTGAGGATCAACGGGCCTCGTTCCCGTAGCCTCGGAGTCGTTCGAGAAGGCGGACCTTATCAGACAACCGGAGAGGAGGAGATTTTTAGCCTGGTTCGGGACCCTCGAGGAGAGGTAACAACCCTATGTCCAGTGATCTGTATTCAAAGGGATACAAGAAAGAAGTACAGTGGTGCCCCCGAGCGAGGGAGGCCAGGCTTCTCGAGAGCGAATGGAGGTTCTGGCCAGCACTATGTGTGACTGAAGATCTTACTGGTTGGCTGTCTACTGTGTCTCTGCTGCTTCTTTTTCTATGCCTCCCTTTTGTATGTACAACGGCGTAACCTATTTATACTTGGGTGTGATCCCTATGCTAATGGATGTACAGCCTTATATCCTGCGGTCCGAAGGCTGCCCTTAGGCATGCCGTACGAGAACAGTCTTCTCCGTCATTCGCGATGACGGAAAAAGGGAACGGAATAGTAAAACAAGACCCGGGCAGGTAGCCACAGTCTTCGATATCTGCGACGGGACGTAATAGTCGTGCGGACGTCAGAACATTTATTACAGGGGGCGGAAAGCAAGGTACTCGCGAGGTGGCCGCGTGTTCCCCCGTAATCGGTATCCGGCTGGGCAGGAGGTGACCCGAGCCCTTCTCCCGAGCAAAGTACACTCTTGCTCGGGCCCCGAGCGAAGATAGTTTTCTCGGGGAGGCGATCGGGGGCCGATCCAAGAGAGAGAGAAGGGAAGGAGGCATTTCCGGAAATACCCCCAATCCCTGTCAGGACCTATCCTCGCACAAGCATCACACCGAAAATCATATTTTTGAAAAACTTTTCTAAAAAGAATCTTTATAATTATTTTTTATACATAGAATATAAAGGCTTCCATTTTGCCACTCATTAAATAAGCTTAAAAGAGGTTATTTGATTTTTACATACTAACATTCCTACTGGGGTGTTGAGTTAATATTTTTTATCAAATCTAGAAATCCATCTAGTATTTTACAGAGTTTTTCTAGAATTTTTGGAAGTCATTTGCTATTTTTCATAAATCTATTTCTCTTTTGTGGTTTTCTAAATTAAGAAAATCGAGGAAAACTCCCGCGCAGCAGTGGGCTCGACCTACCTGCGCGCGAAGCGGCCCACGTGGCGTGAGGCCGGGCGGATGCACCGTAGCGCGGGGCACCAATGCACGGAGGAGGCGTACTCATGGGAGTACATCTCCACTCAAACGGACGGGTGGGTCCATCAGGCCCACCTGTCAGCGAGGGAGGAGTGCTGCGCGGGTTAACCCCGCGATAAAACGCGGGGTCCTCGCGTGTCAACGACACACTACCGGCTAACCCCCGACTCAACGGCTAATGAAGCGGGCCCACCGGTCAGTAGCACTGACCAGTGTCCTGCTGCGCTCGTCGTCCTCCTCTGGCCAAGCGCGGCCGGAGAGAAAGGTCGACGGTGCGCCGGCGGCTCGGGTCACCAGGGGCTGGCGAGGTTGGGGAAATAGGCACTAGGGTTCACGACGATCCTAGGGAAGGTTGCAGCATCGCCGGATGTGGACAGAGACAGCGGGGCGACGAAGAATGGCAGCGGCGGTCATGGCTTAACGTGACGCCGGCAGCCCTAAGGTCTAGGCCAGGGGCAAATGGTGCGAAATTCTCCTAGGGGCCTATAAGAGGTTACCTGTAGCGACGGTGAGGACAGGGAAGACTAGGGTTGTCCTATCGACGTGGAGGTCGGCAGCGGTCCAAACAAGGGCCACGCCGGCAGCGAGCTCTGAAGGGTCCTAGGTCAAAATAGCGCAGGGAGGGTGAGGGTCGAGCCCTCGGGATGCTTACCGAGCAAGGAATCAGACTAGGACTTACCGACGACGGTGAAATCGGAAAGGGGGCAATTCCGGCCGGTGGCACCTCGCGAGGTCTCCGGCGAGCTGCAAGGCAAGAGATGCCGATTAGGGTGAGGACTAGGAGAGGAGGAGGGGGCCTTGCGACGGAGCTCGAATTCGAGCAAGGAAACTCACTCGCGAGCGTGGGGGATGGAGTTGGCGTCCGGCGGCAGAGCGGCCGGGGAGGAAAGGAAAGGGGGAATGACCGATTCGCCTTATATGTGTCTAGGGTAGATCGGCAAGGAATAAGGTGGTGACCCAAGAGGCTGGACGGTGGGCCAGGGAGGCCAAGTGTTGCTAGCTTAGCAGAGGCGGAGGCGCGCACCGCGGAATTGATGCCGCGTCGCCAGGTGGGTGAGCGGCTAGGCGAGAGAGAGGGGAGGGGTTAAGTGACGCGACGGCCTTAGCGGCTGCGCGCGGCAGCGCGGCAAACTGAGCCATCTCGAAAAGGCTTGGCCGAAGCGACGACACAGCGTGCATGTCGCGACGCGGCTAGAGCGGCGGGACGCGCGGGCGATATGCTGGGCGCGGTCGATGAGGAAGTCAAGGCAAGGTCGGGGAAGTACAGTTTCGACACGTCCGCTGACCGGCGGTCCGACGATGGCCTCTCGCGGTCTTGCGGCGTGGCGGTGTGTCTTGACAAAGACGGCGAGGCCAGCGCGCGACGAGCAAGGAACTGGGACTAAAGTGGGAAGGGGGACTGACGAGTGAGGCCAGCGTCGCGCGGCCGGGAACCGGGATTGAAGGGGGAAGGGGGACTGACGGGTGGGACCAACGTCGTCATGCTAGGGAACCGGACTAAAGGGAAAGGGGACGATGGGTGGGGCCAGCGTCCTGCTGGCCATTGTGTCTTGTGCTCAGCTAGGCCAAGCACAAGCTGGGCCGGGACGCGCGGCAATAGCCTGCACAGCGCGCGGGGGAAGGGAGATGTGGGCCAAGGCCGAGGGAAATTTTTGTTTTTGTTTTTATTTTTATTTTTTCTCTCTTGTCTTTTCTTCTCTCTTTTATTTATCCTATTAGAATTAGGTTCTAGGGGTACAAAATATTTTATAAATTCTAAAATAATGCCCTATTAGAGTCCATATTTTAAGTATCACTTTTATTGGTATTTTAAATTTTTGGATAATTAAATTCCCTATACATTACATTTGAATAACTCATCTCCTTTTATTTTTAAATTTTTAAACAATCCAAGTTTTATTTCTTTTAATAAAATTGGAATGTTACAAATCTCCTCAGTGATAGGAACAGTGCCATGATCCCTAGCCCTGCCCGCTTTGACATTGATTTCTTCCAAGTAAGTATTGATGACAATGTTTTTTTAACGCATTTAAATTTGATAGGCAATGTTATTTACGGGTATTTCTTGGAAGAATTTTATGAGGAATAGTGCTAGTGTTCAGAGCAACTAGTTCGTCATGGTTGCAGCCAAAAAACCATTTTTGCAGCAATGTATCTTGATATTTTGATACTTACTTGATACATACTTGATATTTGATGATACTCGGTACTCAATGATACAAACTTGATAATACTTAAAACTAGGTGATACTAGATTCTCACAACTCAACAATACTTACCGATACTCGATGTTGCCTACTTGATATATGATATTTGACGATACTTACATGATACTCGGTGATACCTAATGCTTGATGATATCTAATATGTGCGATACAAGACACACTATGACACCTATCTGATACTCGACAATACACAATACTTAATGATACCTATATAATACTCATTGACATTTGATGCTTAATAATACATGATACTTGACCATAACAACACGATACTCGATGGTTCTTACTTAATACTCGATGATGCCTATATGATACTTTATGATACTTGATACTCAATGATATCCAATACTTAGCTTAAACCCGATGATACTTAACCAATACTCAATGATATATACCTGATACTTAATGATACCTGATGTTCGATGATACTCGATACTTGACGAAACCTAATACTCATACGATAATTAATACCAGATGATACCCATATGATACTAGATGGCACTTGATGTTCAATTATACACGATTCTTGATGGTATCTACCTGATATTTCAACATGATACCTAATAATTGATGATATTACATGAGACGAATGCTCGGTGATACCACAATACTTAGTGATACCTGAAGTTTGGCGATACCCAATTAATACTCACGATACCGATACTTGATGGTGTTCAACACTCGAAAATATTTACCACTCGATAATAAACCTGATACTTGACAATTTCCAATGCTTGGTAATAGTCGATCTGTAAAAAATCGAATATTGAAACTTGCTATAGTAGAAAAAGAGAAAAAGTTCCTACACGAATTGGAATCCACTAAAAATGCGTGCCATTGGTCAGGTCTTAACACATGAAAGCTTTGGGCCTTTGGATCCTTCACTACACCGTTCGAGACAAGGTGAACGATATAGCGTCCGCTAGCCTCACCCTATATTTATTTACAGCACACAAATTTCAATATTTAGTTACAACACAACAATCATAATCGTCATCAACAACTTCCACTCAGGGAGGTATGAACTTATGTTCCAGTAAGGCTAGGCCATGGCAATAAGGGTATGTTTGGTTCATAGCCCTCCAGTGCCTTGTCAATACAAAGGTCATGCCGCGTGAGCATGACCTTTTTAGGACAAAAAATAGGGCGTTTGGTTTCATAGCCTTCAAAAAATGACCAACAAAAAATAAAATAAAAAATAAATTTTAAAAAAATCAAAAAGTATTTAAAATGGGATGCTTAGGATTTTAGATGAATTACTAAATTTATTTCATGCAATTTGGACATAGTATGAAATTTATACAAAAATAGGAAGATTTAATTAAAAAGTTGCTGTAGCGGTTAAGCCACTGCGCGTGGGCCCGGGCGAGGGCGCGAGGGCACGCCAACGAAAGGCGCCCGATTTAGGCGCCATTGCCTTGTTCCTGCGTGCAGTAGAAAGACGAGGGCGCGCCCTCGCGTTGGCGCGCCGTGCCAACCGAGGGCCGTGATCCAAACACCGGCCAACGCGCGAGGGCACACCCTCGATTGGCACGGCGCGCAGCGGCTATGAACCAAACAGCCCCTAAGATCTCGTCCGTTTGGAGAGGACTGGTATCCTTGCACTCACAGGCACATTAGAGGACTGCAGCACGGGCCAAAACACCCTCACTAAAGCAACAACTTCTCAATTCCATCTTTTCAAAAATTGAAACTCTTATAAACTGTAGCAGCTCACCATCAGAATCTCCAACATTACCAAGAAGCAAACCAAAACTTACATTGGAGAGAGGCCATCAGGTCTCAAATAAAGTGAGAACCTTTTGAACAGATCCTAGAACACTCTACAGATACGTTGGTGATGTCAAGGTGTGGACTGCTAGATACTCAAGTTCATGATGGCCCAAAGCTAAATATGACAAGGGCCACATGTGAAACCATCCCTTGTTCATCATCAAGGCCATGTTAATCTTCGCCCCGCTCTATTATAATCCGTCTAAGCTTCTTTCGTTTCTGACCTGCAGAGCAAATATAGAAAACTTTCAGTGAAGATGTACAACCTCAAGGTCTCCATGGTATTTATTAGTACCATTTCATTATTCAGCAAAATAGCATGCGCCAAACTCTTGCAGTGCATTCACCAACTGGAAGAGGCCAGCTAACTCAGAAACATTGCAGTCAATGACCTTAAGGGAAAATAATGAGCTTCAGTTCTTGGCAGCAGCTCATAATGAGACTCTCAAATCTATCATGCAAAATTTCAAAGTATCAAAATTAACAAAGTTTCGAAATTATCAAGAACAGTTCTCAAAAATGTCTTGCAAAATTACAGATTTATTCATAGCAAGTCCTTGTAGACTATCCAAACATGTTCCGACAAACTGAATATACTAGAACTTAAGTATTGATAGAAGTCACAGTAAAATAGAAAAGCAGAAATAAACCAACGGAGAACTTAGATGGTTTGTTCCTCTGTATCTAAACTTTGAGCTACTCTCGGTTATATACGTCTAGTTCACCGCATATAGATTTTTACAGTTTCCTATGCATAGGAGTAAAAAAAGTTCAGTTTTATATCTCATTGCAGTGCAATATTTACAGTTGGGAATAGTCCCACATTGGTTGTAGGGAGAACTTGAGCATAGTTTATAAGGGTGAGGGAGCATCTCCTCATTGAGCTAGCTTTTTGGGGGGAGATGATCCAAGAGACTTTGGCCCGCTGCTCTGGTTGGGCCTACGAAGGTACTGCAACCTAACGGTCTGGGGTCCGGACGCACTAAGCGTAGCGGTCCGGCTGACAAGTGGTATCAGAGCCTAGGTTGTCCAGGTGGTTTTAGACAAGTCTCGGCCCAAACACAAAAGCTAGCTCAATGAGGAGATGCTCCCTCACCCTTATAAATCATGCTCAAGCCCTCCCCACGACCAATGTAGGACTATTCCCAATATTTACAGTCTACTTATTTAATTATCACAGTATATGCAGTTTTGCTCTATAACATTACTTGGAAGATTTAAACTGTTATAACTGATCTGAAAACATAAAGGGGAAGCATAACATAACAGAGAAGTTCTAAAAGATAATTCAATTGTTTCACGTCATTAGCACCAATGGTAACAAAGGTTGGGCTTTCCGCTGTAGTTTTATGCATAAACATCAAGATATCATTTATGTTCTTCCTTGGGAAAAAACATTGCCCATAGTAGCAATTTTGAATACCATAATCCCACTGACCAGTGATCTATTAGTACATTCAAAAACTACAACCATGGCTTAACATTGACAATAACAGATGCATAAAATAAAAATATAAATTTGATACATAATTTTGGGGAAAATATGAATACCGCTATTAGCTATACATAATTAAATATTGAAATATTATTTGCAGAATGAAAAGGCTTGAGATAACTAATTGTTGTTCTTCCCTTTTGTTACAACCAAATAATTTGCACTTCCATAACCACGAGGCAATATTTTATTGAGTGATAAATAGTATATTCCAATCGTTTGACATTAAAGAAGGTACAAGCAATTGGGCCGATACATCTACTCAAACGTAAGCACTTCCTTGTACACTATGTTCCTCGTGAAAGTCCCACGGGTATTTCTTGGTTTTTGACGCTTTGATTTGTTCTTGCCAGTGACAGCGAGTATTGTAATATTAATTTTGGATGTAACTCTAGACAACGCAACATATAGTTGATCATGAGAGAACACTAGGTCTGGTCGATAAACACCGACATTCGGGATGGTTTGCCCTTGTGCCTTGTTTATCGTCATTGCGAAGCTGAGCCTAATCGGGAACTGCTTCTTCTTGAAACGGAATGGGAACATCTCATCGTCAGAGGGGCACAACGGTATTCGAGGAAGAAACACCCTCACAACCGGGGGTCAAATGAATAGAAATGCACCAATAGCAATATGTTCAAGCGCATAGTCTTTAATGATTTTAATACTAGAGATGATGAAATATCATCCTATTGTTTCTTAAGTTAAATGAGTGGTGATTTACTATTGTGTTGCGGCAAAGACTCATTTATATCTTGGTTTGGCCCTATTCTTTTCAGCTTAAAAGCAGCTGCGGATTATAATCCGTAAATTTATCATTTTTATACGGTCATACGGTATAGCATTTTGTAGTAATTTTTTTAGAGACTTTAGTGGTTCTTCTCGAAGTTTTCAAAATATTTTTTTGACAATTTTTTGGACCTTCTAAGCCCCTTATCAAGAGCCCACAAATTTTCAGATTATAATCTGGAACAAGCTGAAAAGAACACCACCTTTATCATATTTTCCAATTGCTTCAATTACATATTACATTATTGTGTTGCGGCAATTGGTCATTTATATTGTTGTAGTTTTTGCTTAATACTGTGAATCTCGCTCGATGAAATTGCTACAAATAATAGTTTCAAATATTTTCATTTGAAACTATTAAAATTTGATCTTTACAAATAATAATGCTATATAAATTAATTTTAAAACTTCCTGAGTCTCCAAAAAAATGAAAGTCAGCGAAAAATCTTAAACTTCCAAGTCTCCAAATCGTTTCCAATTTTAATATTTTGCTATTTTCTTTTTCCCTTTTTCTTCTTTTTTCTTTCTTTGGAATAATTCATTTTATACCATCGAAAGATCAAAAGTTTTAGAATATACCACTCTGCCCCACCTGTCATAGACACAAGGGGTCCTACCTGTCAATGAGATAGAGTAGTATTTTTCAAAACTTTGATGTGGTGGTATGAAACGAATTCTCCCTTTCTCTTTTCATTGTTCCTCTTGCTGGCCTTAGGCGAAATCCCGACCCAACTTCCCCTAGACCAGCATCGAGCCTCCCTCACCTCCTCTCTTTGCCATCCCGACCCCACAGGTCAGTCGCTCCCTCCCCACCCTTTTCTCCATCCTTGTCTCGCTCATCTATACTATATACTAAAGGGCAGTTCCACCGCTCCGCGCCCTCCTCGTGCTGCCACGTGTCCTTTTCAACACGCGTCGCCTCCAGCCCGTGACAGGTGGGTCAACCTACCACTTTTCTTCGCTTCCTCCTCATGGCCACGTCGCCTGGAGGACGCCGGCCGTCCGATCGTCGGGAGAAATGAGATCCGGCCGTCCGTCCTTAAGTTATATATAAAACAATTTCTTTCTTTTTTTTCTCGACGAGGCGGACGAAACGGCCGGTTGGTCACCCGCATTATTATCTATACTCCTATAGGGGGAGCAACCCTGGCCTCTCAGGGCATCCACGTCACACGAAAAATTCTGGCCGTCCGATCTGTTCGCTGCCTACAATCCGATCGTCCACCCTCAGCTCCTCCATAAAGGAACAGATTTGCAAAAAAACTCTTTGGCTTTATGACTTCGTGTTACGGTCCCTATAGTTCGCATCATAGTCCCTCTGCAGTGGTTCACTGCTGGCGTCGTTTTCTGTTTACGTCCCTCTATTGTTGGCAATCTCAACCTGCAGTCCTTCCACCTCCGTGAACCCTACCCGTCCCCGCTGCCACCGCCCGTCCGCCTAGACCTAGCCTTCTCGCCCTCCCTCCTAATCTTCTTCGTGCCTGCCTCATCTCCCCTGCAGCCTGCTCCCTTCACTGGCCGTCATGCTCGCTGACCTCAACGCCTCTGCCTCCTCCTTCGGTTGTGGTTACAACGTCGCCATCCCTCCCACCGGACTGCCGCTTTCTGTCCCGTCACTGCCTCGACGATGGATCGGGCTCGGCCGTCCAACATTGCTTCGGCCTCCTTTTCGGCCACTGGCTGGCTGTCCCCACCATGTTGCCCCTTGTGCTTCTCCTGGTGACACCATCTCTCCTCTCCAGTCTCTATCGACGATGGCGCCAACTGGGGCCAGCAGATCCAGGGCCTCTAGACCCATCGTCATTGGTAGGACAGGTGTTTTGCTCTTGGCATGCTCATTTTCTGACAAATTCTTGCAAGATGCCTCTCCTCAGGTCTCTTTTTTGTTTATTTCAATTGCAGATTTGGTGGCTAACGGATCTTCGTGCATCGTCCATGGTACAGTTTCAGATGTTTTACTTTCAATTAATGCTACAATGCGGGATGCCAGGAATTGTCATTGTTCCCTTAAAGTTCATATGTTCATGGACTGCAATTAGGCTTATTGATAATTCTTTCATACTGTAAAGCGAAAATGGATGCAGGTTTTTTTTTCAGTTTCCTGTATCAAATTGATATTGTAGCAGATTATATGTAAATCACATATATTTTTGACCTCAGTAGACTTGAAAGATCATAATTTGTTGTCCACATGTAAATCCAGTAATATGTGGTGGTATGCTGGTTTTCCAAACCTTAATAGACTACGTGAGTTCTTATTTATCTTTTGGTCCTGGTGCGATAAAGTTCAGGCTAATTTTTAGAGATTTTATTTTAATAGTACGTAGTTTAGAAAGATTCTGTAGTGCAGAGATATTGGTAAGTTATCTTTAAAGCTTGCTAGAGATTTCACTGCACATGTGCCTCTGAATTAATTCTAGATGAACATCCAGTAGTCTGCCTAGGCATGGTATGTTTTTAAGGTTGTATTGCATGCAAGCTCAAGGAACAACCTAACGTCTCTTGCATGTGCTCAGCATATTGTTTCATACATCAAAAGAAACACTGAAGAAACCCTTCAACTGTAACTGAAAAAAGAGCTTATCTAAGGTCTAGCATTTTAGTTGCAATAGTTTGAGTAATGTACTTAGTTAAAAAATAAAGGCAAAAGGAAAGCCAATGATTGGAAGCGACCAAAGCCAGCACCAAAGGAGAACCTAAATTGTACTAGCCACTAGGTGATCACTTGCTCTTACGTTTTATAGAAATCATGTTCAGTTTTGCTGCAATGACCATTTCTTTTGATGTGCTAAATCAATACAATGTATGTGCTAAATTGCAAACAGGAGGGTTGTTTGAAAGCAAATCTGAGATCATGTCAATGATGAAGTGTTGGATTTGGGTTTTTCTTATGTCTACACGTCCTTTTACTGGTATTTGCACTTCTTCAGGAATTAGCATTTAAATTTTGAACATGCTGACTGAGAAAGGATATTATGTAATAGAGGTGCTAATTCGTGATTATTGAACTGCAAACTAAAGTGCTGAGCTATAGACATTTGATGTATAACGTTCTTACTCTTGTGATGTAACCAAAGTTCTTTAGCCCTTTTTTGTTTGGTGTACCATGTCCTGTGAACCAAATTATTGTTCGGTACCCTACTTCCTCATGCATTTTAATCTTAAGTTCTCAGCTTCTTATTACTTCTTGCATAGTGTGAATTTGATGCAATACAACTATACAAGTATGACACTCTGTTGAACTGCAATGTTTATCATTGCTGACTGTGTTTTATTGCAAGCAAACAGTGATATGATAGCAGGGAGCGGCGTGCCATGGGCGTGCTTCCCTTTCTAGTTCCTCCTAGACGCAACGTCACCGCCGCCTCTAGCCTCGCCCGCCGCCCCCGTCCAAGTTCAGCCGTGCCCGAATCCCTTCGTGGCCAAGCTACGCCATCATCGCCGCCATCTCCGCGCTGCGTCGCCTCCCCAATCCACGGACGCGTCGTGCCTCCCCTTTCCTTCCCAGGAGCCGGATCAAATCCGCCTCGACCTACGCCCGGATTCGTCACCTCCTTCCTCGATTTGAGCGGCCGTGTGGACCAGATACCTCCTATAAATTCCCCGTGGAGCCCCTCTTCTTTTCGTCCGCGATTTCTCTCAACGCCGCCGTCAAGCCTCGCTCCCCGCTTTGGCCGCCAATTACATGGCTAACCAACACCTCGATATAGGTTCTCTGGCGAACGTGGGACGATGCGTCCTCAGCAACAGCACGCTGCAAGCCTCAGTGAGCCTACTCGGCATCAGCACGCAGGTAGTCATATCAATTGTGAAAAGCATTGTTGTTTGGGTTTCTCAATAATGGTTATCAATTTATTAATATTTCCTTAAGAAAGCTCTCACTGTCTTCTCTTACAACAAGCATTTGATAGCAAATAGCATCTTCTTTATGTAAAATGTTACATCATTATTGGTTTTTGCAGCGGTAGAACGATGTTTGTAGAAGTCTCTTCTGAATTACATGGGCCACACCTACATGAGCTCCCCGGGGTTGAGGCTGGTAATGGAATAATGGTTGCCACCAAACTGGAGTTGACCAACACACGTGAGCATCTTAAACCTAACCTTCTGAGAAAGCCACAGATCTATGTATTATGCAAAATTAAATGGCAAAATATGTGGTGCAAACCACTATTTTCGTGAAAACTCCGTGAAAACCACCCGTAAAAGTTTTGAAAAATTTTCAAAAAATTACCATATGTAGGGAGGTGAGCTTCTACAATCCTGCAAAATTTGAAGATGAAACTCAATCGCATTTGAAAGATATGAAAAAGACAAACAGCAAAATGAATAGTGCTAAACAGCGAAAAATTACTATTTAGGCCGAATTTGTCTTTTTTATATCTTTCAAATGCGATTGAGTTTCATCTTCAAATTTTGCAGGATTGTAGAAGCTCACCTCCCCTATATATGGTAATTTTTTGAGAATTTTTCAAAACTTTTACGGGTGGTTTTCACGGAGTTTTCACGGAAATAGTGGTTTGCACCACATATTTTGCCAAATTAAATTTGCTTTTTTTTTGTTACAGATCCTTTGTGTTTTGTAACTACCAATGTTAGTTCACTGGCTTTCATGCTTAATCCTAGCAACCATCACTTTGGTGGGATGGAGGGTAATTATAATATATTTCTTCTTTTAATATCATGATAATATCATGACTTGAGTTTTTTTGGCTATGCTAATTTAAAGTTTTTTTATAGAGATTTGGATAGGTGTGAGGCATGATATATCAGTTTGTGATCAATTGAAGATTGCTCTCGCTTTAAGGACAGATGAAAAGGGTCCGTATCAGGTGCACACAGCTGCTCGGTGCACACATGCAAACTTTAAATCCTCACCATCTGATCTGCATCCAATGGCAAGCCCAAAATTTGCAATTTACCCCTCCAACTGCACCCGAGCAGACCCAAATCGACCCCGAGCAGGGGATTTTCCCCAAATCGCAGCCGCCGCGTCGCCGCCTCTCCGCCTCGCTCGCGCTTCATCGCCGCGTCGCCGCCTCTTCGGCTCTCCCCAAATCGCGGCGGCGCGTCGGCGCCTCTCCGCCTCGCGTCCGTCGCCAGACCGCCTCTTCGCCTCTCCCAAATCGCGGTGGCGCGCCTCGGCGCCTCTCCGCCTCCCTCGCGCTCCGCCACCGACCCCGAGCAGGGGATTTTCCCCAAATCGCGGCCGCCACATCGCCGCCTCTCCGCCTCGCTCGCGCTCCGTCGCCGCCACCGCACCCACTGATTGCATGCTTAGGGTCTGATAAGCAGCGTCAACCACAAAGATAAGTCCATCTTTTGGAATTTCCATAGATTCAAACATAACTTCTTGCTCCATTAGCTTCTTGATTTGTTGAATCTGATTAATTTCCTCCCACAGATGCTTAACCTTAAAGGCCAATGCATGAACATCTTCAACTTGTCTGTTAAAGACAACTTGGTTCCGTTTCTGTCAAATCTCCGAACAGCCCTGTATTCAACGGGGACTTCTCCACTTGATTTAGCATCCCTGTATGAAAAGGTTCTTCAAGACCGAGACCCCAATTGGAATATGAAGATCAGGACAAAAGGTGTTGGAGAGGTTTAGTTTTGAGAAGACGTACGCATCAAGAACCCCGATGGTCGGAAGGTCATTACAAGCAGACCAAGACCCATATCGACCTAGAGAAGAGGGGGAGGAAGTCCTGGGATCGGAATTCCCATACTTAAGTGCCATAGAAGCGCTTATGTACCTAGCAAATAGTATACGGCCTGACATTGCGTTCGCCGTAAACCTATTAGCAAGGTATAGTGCAGAGCCAACGAAAAGGCATTGGAAAGGGATAAAGGACATCTTCCGCTACCTACGGGGAACAGTCGATCTTGGATTATTTTATAGAAGGAACCAAGATATGACTTTGGTCGGATATGCAGATGCGGGTTATCTTTCAGATCCGCACACCGGCAAGTCCCAGACAAGATATGTCTTCCTGTGTGAAGGGACCACAGTATCATGGAAATCGTCAAAGCAGACACTTGTGTCAACATCGACTAACCATTCAGAAATCATTGCATTGTATGAGGCAGCACGTGAATGTGCATGGCTTCGAAGAATGACATTCCACATTCTCCAGTCATGTGGATTGCAAATAGAACAAACCCCCACTATCATTTACGAAGATAATGCAGCATGTGTCGCACAAGTACAGACTGGATATGTGAAGAGCAACCTTACTAAACATATAAACCCCAAGTATTTTCATGCACATGAGATGCATAAGATGAATAAAATCAATATTCAGCACACTAAGTCGTGCGAGAATCTCGCAGATTTGTTCACTAAGTCCCTACCAGCATCTACCTTTGAAAGATGCATTAAAGGCATAGGAACGATGAGACTTAGAAAAGTGCAGAATTCAGGGGGAGAAACTTCATATATTTTGAATTAAATCTTGAACCAGAAGTTCAAGTACCCAACTATTACATTGAAGTAATAAAGCAATGTTGGGTGGATTTGTACTCTTTTTTCCTTAAGTGAGTTTTCAAGGAAGTTTCTCACATAAGGTTTTTAACGAGGCATATCCGTGCAAGCGCGCAATAGCGTATGCTATGTACTCTTTCTCCAAGAATTTTTCCCACTGGGTTTTTATGGAGTTTTGATGAGACATATGTATTACGCGGCAAGGTCCAAGGGGGAGTATTAGGAAACCTATTCGGTTACGGGCTCTCCAAGCCGTATCCGGATAGGTCTATCCGTGGACCTGCCAAACTCTATGAAGCAGCACTATAAATAGGAGAGGGATCCGTCCATTGTAAACACACCTGAAAGCAATAAAGAATCCGTTCTCTCCCTACATCTGTGTTGATCTACTTTGTGCATCTATCGTTCTCGCTGTCGTTCTACGTCGCGCATACGAATCAGCAACCTCGGACTACACCCGGTAGCGTGGTTGCTCAACAAAAAGAAGCTATCCGACTACAATTAAGTCCAGACGGACCGTAATAGACTGCGCGAGCAGGTGGTAAGTTCCCGGTAAGGAGTCGATCTTGCTCGGGCAACAAACTGTCTCTAAAAAGAATCCAGTAATGCTGATGAGAGTTGCAGAGTGAAGAACAGACGAGAGGAGTGTAGTCCCACCGGCGAGCCGGGGATGCGCTCGGGGGCTAACAGGGAAGTACACCAGGGAAGGATGATGAAAGAACGCCAAGGAAGGATGACGGAAGAACGCCAAGGAAGGATGATGGAGCATCGGCTAATCACAATACGGCTAAGGAATAATTCTCAAGCTGGTTGCCCGAGGACAAGCAAACAAACAGACGAACGAAGCTAGTAGATGGTCATTTCAGAAGCACAGGTGGGAAGATATGTAGGTAAAAACTTAAAGTTCGAGCACGACCTAGCATGCCCTGCTGCAGGATGATGAGGTCACCATACAAGAAGAGAGAAGAAAAGACAAAAAAGAAGATACAAGTTCACCATCAGTCGACGACGCTATCCGACGGGCTCAGTCGGAGTCCACCACGACTTCGTTGTCCTCGGTGATGACAACATGGCCGGCGGCGGCCTCCACCGGCGGTGCCTGCACCGTCACCTATTTCGCCACCAGGCACGCGGCCACAGGCCGGCCACGACCTCCTCTCAGCCTACGCTACTATTGTTCTGTCGTCATGTATAGGTTACGCTAGGGCTGCCCCTCTTTATATAGGGACGAGGATATAGAATCCGACTACAACTCTAATCCACCATGCCAACTGACTGCTCATTTGATAGAGAGAGAACCTCAGTTTTGTCACCCTCCAAGTCACTGTTATCCATTGCCATGTTTACCTCCGCTCCCTTTGGTGGACCTGGACAGTCCTTTTTTATGTGTCCCCACTCATTGCATCTGTAGCACCGTAATCTTTTACTATTCTTTTTGTTATTCTTCTTTTCAATCCCACGACCGCCTTGATTACCGCTCACCAACAAAGCAACATTAGAACGAGGTTCTTCCACTGCATTCTTTTTTCTCAGTTCATGAGCTAGAAGCGCCGCAGTAATATGCTCTGTCTTGATGCTGTCTTTGCCGTATGTTAGCGTCGTGACCAAATGCTCAAAGGATAGAGGCAATGAATATAGAAGAATAATCGCCTTGTCTTCATCAGCAATTGTCACATCTAGATGTGCTAGATCCGTGACCAACTGATTGAAAACATCCATGTGTGCTTTCAGATCTGACCCCTCCTGCATCTTAAGCCTATACAACTTCTGCTTTAGATACAACTTACTAGTCAGAGTCTTGGACATGTATTGATTGGACAGCTTGTCCCAAATCTCCTTTGGTGTAGCCAATTTCAGGACATGGTACACGACTTTATCTAAGAGACAACCTTATGGTAGAGGCTGCTTGCGACTGCATCTCCTGCTAGTCATCGGCCTCCATCTTCTTCGGTTTGTTCTCCCTGAGAGCCGCCACATCCCCTGCTGTACTAGAAGATCCTTGACCCTCGCTTGCCACAAGCCGAAGTTACCAGTCCCATCAAATTTCACCAAACTGAAATTGGTCCCCGTTGGCTTCATCCTGCCAACCAGCACCTCAATCTGCCCACCACTTGTGCTTGACTTGTCGCTGGATTTTTCTGATTCATTCACATCCTGAACAGATCACCAACAGCTTCTGAACGCCTCCCTTGGGAACCTGCAGGACTACCTGGCACGCCTGCCTCCTTCTCCGAACACCGCGCTCAAAACAACTATTGCTTCTTGTGCAGATCGGAATTTTTGCTCTCCTGAAAAATTCTCTTCTGCTCTATGGATTATTGCTTTTGGCTCCCCTGGATCTCCTTATATAGTGGTGAGGTTGCCCTAGAAATCCCCTCAAATTGGAGTCTATCTTGACTCAAATTCAAGTCCAAACAGAACTCCTTTCCTTTTTCTCTTCCTCTAATTCGGCTTGGACTTCTCCACCTGGGCCTGCTGCTGACCCTGCGCCTGGGCCGCAGCTTGTCTCGCGACCGGGCCACCTGCTGAGCCGGTCCACCTGGCCGATGTCCCACTCCCGTGTAGACGTGTAGTACACACCACCCATGCAAAGCAATGCCATGATAACGTGCAACCTATAGGATCCACGTGGGTCCCTCCCAACAACATGCACGTTTTATGTGGTTGCTCCTGGCTCTTCCATGATATTGATGCATGCACCAGAGACGCAACTCAGAGGCAAGCAAGCCCGTGGCTTCGATTCCATGCTCGCGGTCGCGGGCCGCCAAGCCAACGACGCAACTGTGCCTCGGCCGTCGTGCCTAGCCTGCTAGGTTTCCATCGCTGCCGCCTCTGTACGCCGCATGTGCCACCGTGCCGGGATCGATTCCCAGCCACCAGGAACAGTACCGCCATCGAAAATTCTAAGAAAATTTCAGATCCAATCTTTAAGCCCTCAAGCACCTTGTCCAGCTTCATGCCGCACCTTGGCCATCTGTATCCACGCCACAACTTCACCCACACTATCGTGATGCAGCGCTCTCGTGCAACATCCGGTCACATATAACTGCTTCCGCCGCTCTGATCTATCTGGCCATCCTCTGCGCTTACCAGTCTGATTGCAAGCGCCAAGGTCGTCGCCGCCTCCTGCGCTGATGACTCCTCGCCAACAGTAGCTCATCGAACGGTTCAAACCACCCGCCCGAAGTGTTCGACACCACCGATCGAATTGTCGATCGCCGCCATGCTCCGCCTTGCGTCGATTGGGTGTTTTCGCGACGCCGCGTGTATGCATGAACCTCATGCCTCCCCTTGATCTTCTATATGGCGCTCTGATACCACTTGTTTGGAATTTAACCGCCATACTAGATAATAGACGACACCAGAGGCACGATGTTTGGTAACGCAGTTCAGCATTGCTGCCTACATCTACGGGGCTCTGATTATGGGCGCTCCTCTCCAATCAACAATACCGCAAAGATACCGCCACTGTGCGTGGCCCGCAGTCGGCAGCGATCCCTCTCGACCTTCACGCTACTATTGTTCTGTCGTCATGTATAGGTTACACCAGGGCTGCCCCTCTTTATATAGGGACGAGGATATAGAGTCCGACTACAACTCTAATCCACCCTGCCTATTACAACACAGAGTCCTATTGCAACCCTACTTGTGCACATATTCGACACAAACTCCTAACAAAAGCATTGGAACATACTAAGTTTTTTTTTTATCGCCACTGGATTTAATCGATAAATAGATTTGATTCAAGGTACCATGAGGTATCACAAAGTACTCGGAGGTACCATGAGGTACTAATTATTGACAACCGATAGATTGAGTTTGATGGATGGCATGCATGGATATGTGAGGTACTGAGAAGCACCAAGAGATAAAGAATGGTAAAGGGGCTCTTCTCACTAATGATTTTTCTACGAAACTAGAGAAACAAAAACAAGTAAAAATGCGGAACAAAATTGTAAAATGCGTAATTGAGTTTACAAAGTTGAAATAATAAAGAGAAGATATATGGGCTACCTATACCTAATAAAGAGAACATATATATATGCATCAGCTTGACACCAAGTGAAGAAGAGGAAAAAAATATGACAATCCTGGTCATCTTCACACCAAGTGAAGAAGAGAAAAAAAAAATTGCTTGAATAAGTACATTGGAATATGTTTGCAGATTGAATAGAATAAGTGTAAGGGAAACATGAAACCATATGTACCTTTACATGAAACCATATGTACCTTTAGTTCTCAAATGAATATGGCTCTTTGGTGTAGAAGATGTGCTCTTTCTCCTTATATATGCCTTCCAGTAATTCGTATCCGAATACCTTCAGTTGATGGACATGCTGGATCTTTCCCCACTCAGTGCTGGCATCTCGCAACAATATCATCTTGAGCAATTTTAGGCTGCAATGTATGATCAGCTTATTTATTAATTTTCCCTCTCGCAAGTACTGAGGGAGTTGGTCAGCATCCATATCCTGCAGGACGATGCTTCGGAGTGATGGTAAATCCACTAGTTCCTTCATGCCTGGACACCTGACAATGTTAATCTCCTGCAACCTCGGATTGTCGGCAATCCGCTCCAGTTTGGGGTTGCCAAGCAGCTGAAGCTCAACAAGCGAAGGGAAGCTTTCTACCGAGATCAAGTGCGACAGATTACTCAGCACCAGCTGAGTTGCTTGCCGCGAAAGCCCAGGGGGAAGATGCATCAGCTTGCAGTCGTCGATGAAGAGCTTCTCCAGAGAGCAGGCATCGCCGGAGGTGCTCCTGCCACTCCCACTCTCTCCATCCAGGCATCCCCTCGAGCTGGGAAATGCAGCACCAATAGCACCAACTGACGACGAGGAGGAGACGAGGAGCTCGCGTCCGAATCCGATACGCTGGATGGACGGAGCACGCTTGATCCGAAGGCAGTCAAGAAACGGGAGCCGGCCCAGGCCATTAGGAAGATACTTGCAGCACGCGTAGTCCCATAGATCCAGCCGTCGCAGGCTCCCGAAGTCGGCCATGCTTGTCATCCATTGGGGTAGCCGACGCCCAACGTAGCCACTGATAGTACGCTCCTCTATCCTGGTTGGAGGGCAGAGGTTAGCTAGCACCTCCTCCATTCACTCCTGCTCTGCCTCACAGCCACCGACTCCGAGATTGCTGGTAAACGTCAGCTTCAGGTCTATTAGCCGTGATTTACTGTGCAGTGCTGCTTTGGAAGCCACTGAACCAGAGGGTGGCTTCTGTAAACCTTCTATACAGAGCATCTTGAGCTTCGACAGAGGGCCAAGTTCCTGCAGGCTGCACCTGCCATCATCTGCAGTGCCATCGGAATGGGTTGGGAAGCCGATCATGGTGACCAAATCTTGTAGCTCCCCGAAACCACGGGGAACTGATGCTATCTTGGTTCCGCTGAAGTTGAGTGACCTTAGCTTCCTTAGCTTCAGAATGCTGCCTGGAAGTTGGGAGATGTTTCTGGCCCCCATGAGGTCAACACACTGCAGCAGTTTTAGATTCCCTATGCCTTCTGGGATGGTAGATATTGCTGAGCGTGCAAGTCCCAAGAATCTGAGGTGTTTCAGGGAGCAGATGGAGGCTGGCAACACTGCAAGATTGACATTGTTCAGCTCTAGTGCTCGCAGGCAAGAAAGGTTGTTCCACAAGCCCTTCCACTTGACCACAGGGCATCCGAATAGCATCAATGTCCTAAGGGAGAGCTGTTTCCTTTGCAAATCACCACCCCACTCCAGCTGTATGTTTGGTATTGACAGTTGACGCAGCTTCCAAGCACCACGGCCACTGTTTAATTTCTTTTGCCTCTCACTGATGAGTGATCCTTCATCTTTGATTATATTCTGAGCAAAGGAGCGGACAACATCATGCATGGTGCACGCAGATTGACCATAGAAAGTGTTGTGTGGCTCCAAAAGGTTCCTTGATATTAGCTCTTCATAGTATTGTTGCCCCAAATCTTCCGGTAATTTTCCACCTGCATAATCATCTCTGTATGTATCCTTCTGCCATCCACATCTGGATTATCACTCCACGTTTGATCAATTCGCCTTTAGGGATCAGTGAACAATACAAAAAACACTGCTTCAGCTCACAATGTAATTCTTCATAGCTGACATAGACTGCTGTGTTAAGATCGTCGTTGGTTCCAGTAACTGACCATGCCTCGATCGCTTTCATAAACATTCATCCAAGCACCTCTTGATATGCCCTTGGTTATTAATAGTCCTGCAACAACCTTAATTGCAAGTGGCAAGCCGTCCACAATCTTCTTCCCGATATCCTCTAGCTCGTTGACCAGGGATTCATCATTCTCGTTCGGAATCACCTGTTGGAAAATTACGGCACTTCAGTACTCTCTCCTGTTCAATAGGAGTAATTCTTATCGTTTCTGACATGGACATGTCTAAAAAACAACTTTGATCACTAAAAAGGTTTTTTATGGATAAAGTTTTACAGCATTGAATTAGGACAGGTCTGAAATGATAGGAACTATGAAACCAGAAGAAGTATGTTTTATCAACAGTTTAGTGAATTTCATTCATGATCTTGGTGCACCGTTGAAGCACTCTTAACAATTTTTCTGTTATTGCAATTACTTTGAAAAAAGGTTTGTCAGGTGCCTCGCCTGCAATGGTGATTTCGTGCAGGTGAGTTTTTTCTAGTTCCTTTCAGTTGATTTTCCACTTTTTAATTTTCTACTAGAGAAAAAAAATGTATCACTATGTTGAAAAAAATGTAATGTTGGGATAAGTTAAGATGGCTTAGGTGAGATGGGTAACCGAGCTAGGGATGGGAGGAGGAGTGGTGGCGGTGGTGGAGAGCCGAGCTATATAGGGAGAGGAGCGGAAGAGGCGACGACAGTTGAGACCGAGACCGAGATAGGGTGGGGAGGAGGAGGGGCGACCTGGGACTGGGAAAGATGGGCCGAAATCTATTTCCTAAAGGGGGAAATTGCAAGAACTGGTTGGTGATGACGAAGCTGAAGGAGTTTTTCTCGCGTGAATCTGTTGCAGAGGCAAAGGAGGAGGCCAAGCGATGTTCTTGGGAGGCCAAGTGATGTTTTTGGTTCTGGTAAGGAAGGTTAGCTGTGGCTGTTGATTTCTTTCCTCATCTCAATTTGTGTGGCTTATCAGAGTGTTGGCTGTATCTTTTCTTTTTTGCTTTAGTCTTGCTGCTCCTTCAATGCCCTCATTTTCTAATCGTAGAAAAATCATGTTATATGAGTACGTCACAACTTTAAGCAGTCTTTTAATTGATGTCAGATTTGGGATTCTGGTCTTATTTGCAGCTGTTTATTAATCTAGGTTGAGTTTTCTTTTGTTTCGCTCCATATAAAAAAATCATCTTTTGCTTTGCAAATAGGCGGCCCTGAAGGGCTACATGAGTTAATTTTCAGCCTTAGTTGTGGTAGACTCAAAGAAAACAACAGTTTTGGAAGGGGACAGGGGTGATGCAGATGCCAATTTTCTTAGAGCATTTCATGGCAAGAGAATGCCTGAGATACTCCCAACGGTCAGCATGTGCTTTTCATAGCAAATCAGACAAGCAAAAACCTCCCATCACCGCGAATAATGATGGAATTGAGTCTCAGACTCTCTATATATTATAATGATGATGTGTTTCTTGCGGTGACTTGCGTTGCAGATTCGATGAGAGTTCCTCCATTAAGCGATCAGACATGACCTTCCCTTGAGCACGAAGATACTATCTCTCGAAACCGGATATCCAACGCACAATTGGAGCAGTTGTCAATTTCTTGAGCAATGGTTCACCTGTTACGAATAATCACAGTGTTCCACAAAGTTGTCTCGATTAAGGAGATAATGATCTAAGTTACATTGATTGACTGGCATTGATAATTTTGATGATGTCGACACATTATTTAGGTATTCAGAATGTTTCCATGCTGGCTGTGCTTGAGATCAAAGAAATTTATAGTCTGTTCGTTGTTTTTCTTCTTCTTTTGCTGATCTATGCTCTTTTTGAAAGGAGGTGTGATTCCATATATGGTCAACAGCAGCTGGAGAACACAGATGAGCTATCATGGATTCCTTCTTCAGACGCCATCTACTCTTCTCGTGTTGCTTTGCAGCCCGGGTTTGAGTCCTCTTATTCAGATTATGGAATTCAGGATGACCTGTCAGCATTCAATTGTACACGAGATAAATCCCTGCCAACAGCTGAGCTTCCAGCTTCTGTATGTGACAAGCAATTCAATGACAACTATCCATTTAATGAACGAAAAAACATGAATGTATGTGCTGAACAGGCAAACACCCTTATCCTTCTAGGTTGTATTGAATATTGATGGAATTCAAACCTTTTATTTTATGTTTGTTCTTAATTTTTTTTTAAAAACTACCATAGGCTTACTAAGGGGATGCAATGCAATTGTTGTCTACCAACCAGATATGCGATGGGCATGGAAGCCTTGATATGGTAACCTGGCCTTTTAAATCAGTCAAATAATATTACAGAATGTCATGTTACAATCTGGATTGCTTGCTATTTTGTCAATGGTGTGTTTTAAATAGAATAATTAAGCTAGTGGTTTATGTTTTATAGTGTATCTGGGACTTCTATGGTGCATTCAATTAAGTTTTTCTAAGCTATTGCACATACTGCTCTCATGCTCTGATATATTTGCATGTCCTTGGGGACCTTTTGCCTTTGATTTCACCTCTGCCAAAAGCCACTTTAGTTGACTTTATGCTCAAGCACAGCCCTGTAACTGCACTATTAGTCCTAACTCAAATATTTTTGTATGAACTTCAAATAGGAGAATGGGGGACAGGCGAGAGATATCAGCTAAGTTGTGTGTAGTATTTGACTATTTATACAAAATAACATCTCTGAACAAGTTTCATAGCACAAATGTACTAGGAATTAGCGGCTTACGTAGAGAACTCATCATAAAAATCTACATTGAGTATAGTTTCATTATTTGTCCCTCCAACTGAAAAACATGAACACATGTTTGTCTTTAGTCCATTGTCAACACAAAACGTCTATTCTAAAGTACAATAAATGTGCAATCAGAAAATAGTAAGCATGGTACGTAAGATTTCATGCTATGAAATACAAATAACATGAAAGCTCAACAGTGAAGTAAATTAACCTTCGGTTGTGTGCTCTTGAGATGACCTAGGTGTTCAAAAGTTGCAAATTGAAGAATTTATTGCCTACATACGGCAACCATGATAGTGTAAGTTTGTTTTTTTTGTTGTGATTGAGCTTGATTGTCATATTAAATTTTAGTTCTATCATGATTTATACTATCTTCAACACCGCATCATCTGATTGTCATATTAAAATTTTGCAAGATAGAGAATTCATTCTCCAGATACGGCAGTCATGATATTAAATGCTCTTTTGCATATCTGTAGCATATGAACATCATAATGCGAAACGAAGAACATATCCTGTTTGCCCTATATCTTTATATTTTAACCATGAATAGCTCCTTTGTAATTTAATCCAAAACATAGTTCACGGCAGCCGAAAGACCCGAGACGCGCGCGTTAGCGTGCAGTGCATTCTAGTCTATTTCCTATAGGTGGAAGGATTCCAGCGATCTGGCCGTATCCACGTCTCCTTGAAACCTGCGCCGTTCGTTCGTTCTTTCCGTTGGTGTCGATGCGCTCCACGTCCTCTGCCTTACCTACAGCGCCTTCTCATTGCTTTTTGCTGCATGATGATGATGCTGTGTTTGTTTTGCCAACTTCGACTGCTAATCCTGCCACTCGCCCGCGTGGTCTCATGCTTCCTGTGGGCTGCTTTTTCAGTCGTCCTGCGGGCCAGCTGACTGCGGCCCGTTTCGACGTTTCCTGTTTTGTTCCATCTGTGTAAAGCAAGTGTGCGGTTGCACTTTGGTCCCTGCGCTTTTAGTCATTTCGTTTCGTGCCCGGCGTCTACCTTGTCCGTTGGATGTGTTCATTGCATCCGGTTTTTTACACGTGTGCGCAGTTTTTGCTATTGGATCCTGCCTTCTCGCCTCGTGTTCGCCATTGTTTTTTTTCACTGCTCCTTTGTGCTTGATGATCCTGACCGGTTGTGCTGCTCTGTACTATCGTCGGCAACGCCGGGCAGGTCGCTTCGATATTTTCGGCGTGCGTCGCCGTGCTACTGCTGGGTGCGTTTCCTCAGTTATCGTTTTTTTGGGTTGTCGTTGCTGTGGCCGGTTGCTGCATCCTTCTTTGCCGGTGTTGTTCTTTACGCCATTCATCGCCGTTGCATCATTCAAATTTGAATGACAACGAAACGATTGATTTGTTTGATTAGGATGAGGCCTCAAATTTAAATATCTGCTATTTCTCTATTGCCGTCAACTATTTTGGTACTTAGGGTTTAGTTACCTAGGGTTTACAGCATTATTTAGGATGGTTTGATTACTTAGACTTTACAACATTTTATTTATCTACCGGTCCCCACAACAGTATCTTATATCAGAGCACTATGGCGGACGCCTCCAGCTATCCAACACAGATATGTTGCATAATCTGTATTAATAATGATGACATCTGTACTTATATTATGGACAACCTTACTCTTTTGTACAGAAATCTCTAGGCATCGTGGCACAAGAATATTACAGCACATAGTGACACGCAACAACACACAACTGCACCAAACAGTTGAAAACCCTCTAATCCAGTAACGCAGCTCACAGCCATCAAAGTAGACGGGACATGCGCGCCGGGGCGCGCAATCCATGCTAGTTTATATACAAGGCTCCAACTTAAGATCGGTTAAGCTCGATCGAAATCGGCTCGGTTTAGGATGAAAAAAAAAATCAAATATCTTACTTTTCATGATTTTATTTACATGAACATTGCAAGCATCAAATCGCAGATCCATACAAATTAATGTATTGCTACATTGAACCAAACACCAATCGTACATCATTATATGCTTTGCTACTGTTCAGAAATAAATAAAGTACATTAACATTGCAAGCCAAACACTATTTTCCACGGTCGTTCATATCAGACTTAATTACCTTAGGATTAGTGCAGTGCCGCCGGGCGGTGAACCCACGCCGGCAACTAGCGCCGACGAGCTGCGAACCCACCCGTGCTGCTGCGCTGGAAACGCACCAATTAAGACCAGGAGCAGGAGACCTCCTCGTCGGTCGATGGGAAGGATTGGAGAGGTGACAGACCAGATCGATATCGATGGGGATTGGGGAGCACTGAGGGGCGGCGGCGCCGGCAGTTGGTGTGGACCGGTGAGGCGTGAGCTAGCATTTTTTTGGTGGTAGTGGACTGGCAGGGAGGCACAAGATGTTATTTATTGTTTAGTGCCCATACGTTGCTGTGGAGTTATAAAAAGGATCAGGGAGCACATTTTGTGGCGAAAAAGCTATATATAAACTTGCTAATTTGTATAATTGAACGTATAAAAGACTCCTTTCAACCAGCTAAAAATGTAAAACCAAAAGAAACAAGGTAAAACCAATAAAATATTTGAATTTATTACTATAATGGGAAAAAATGAAAATTAACCACAAGCACATAGGCATCTTGCAGAATAATTCACTAAAATAATGATCAATTCTCACAATAACTATACACCACTTAACGACCACGACATACCACATCAAAATCTTTTGTTCAGTATGACACATCACTACTGATTACACATCCAAGGACACAATAATGCATGGAAGGTATCACAAAATTACTGGGCATAGCAATAGTACAAAGCCATGAGAGCCATTCAAGAAATGCTATCAATAAAAACAGAAGAACAAAACGACGACGTAAGCCCAAATGGATATATGTTGCTCGCTAGCCTAGCACCAGTGTTAACTATTACAATTTGTCGAGGATTACAGTAGCAAAAGGGGTAATGAAGCACAATTCAATTAAAGTGAACAAAAGTTTCACATAAAATGGACATAGCATACATAGATCGAAAGCTCCATATTAAAAACATCTCACATTGATCTACATAAAATATAACGCTTCACCATATATAGTGCTGCCATAGCAAAAACATATCTTGGACGATAATTCCTTGGGATATGGATCATTCTTCTTCCCATTCTCTATTGACAATCAGTGATGCTACAAATGCATTACATAATAGTTAAATACAACAGTAAATCTAAGTATACAAAATAAATGGAACCAAAATTTTATTTACCTCGACCTCAGTTCGCGAGCAGCTACAATATCTAGATTGAAGTAAATCCTACTACACACCATAGTAGACTATGGTTTAAAAAAGAGAGACAACATCACATAAATGGGTCAAGTGCACTTTGACTTATGCCTACGTGAACAACTGTCAGCTACACGAGGGGAACAAGATTGAAGTAACACATGAATGTGAATGGGCCTATATCATCAAGGTGACATAGTCAAACAAATGTTCAAGCATTTCCTAGCGAGGCAGGAAATAATATTAGCAATTAGCCCACAACAAAAATAGTCATGATTCTATTTGAGCTCGGACATTAGCTCTAAGCCCACCATTTGTCAAAGCAAATACCCTCTTCCTTCTCGGGAAGTCGTTCTTGAGGTAAAGCTCTTCATCACGTCGACCAATGATAATAATTAAGGTCTAGCACGCAATTCCTTGATGTTTAGATAGTTTGCATCCTCGAGCGGTGGAAAATGAAAATCAATGGAGGTTGTCAAACTACAAAGTTTTTTTTGTTTGAAATAAAAAGGTGCACTTGCTGAGTTGCAATCTGAAAAAATAAGTGAAATATAGCCTATTAGCCCAATTCATGTGTACTTTGCATTGTTACTATTGAGAAACTATCCTCGATGATAACGATGTTGATCAAGATGTGTACGTGCTTCTAGGCGGTTCACATGGATGTCAAAAGCTATGGATATACAAATCACGTCACAATATCACGACATTGAAGTGGTGAAGACGCATGAGCTTAGGAGTGACGATCATGAATCGTGGCTTTGTACTAATTTTGATAAGCTCGGTTAAATGATAAACCCTTTAGTAGAATCACAAAAATATCATGCATCGGAGAGAGTGTTTGTTTTTGATACACCAACATACACGAAAATAAGGACAACAAACGGCGTTGTAGCAAAACCTACGAGAAGAAAATCAGCTAAGGTAGCATTTAGCTTACATTCAAGAGGCACAATCATGGCAAATTGCTCAAGGTTATCGGGGTGGCCATGTTAGCCTCCTCATGCACGCTTATAATTTCAATACTTTCGGGCTAAATATCCATTACCGACTTAGCAATATTAATATAGGAAAAATTGCACTCATGCCATTATAAAGTTGATGTTTTATAAAAATGTCACTCCATGTGATAATGACATATAGGCCTGGACCCACATATCATAGAGACATGAGTGGCATTTACGCAAAGTGAAAACTTTATAATGGCATAGTTGCAATTAGCCCATTAATATATGATAGTAGCACTCAATGTGTCCTTCTTAAATAAAAAGCGACACAGTGAACTATGATAAGCCATTAACAAATCATTAAGTTCCCATAGTAGCATAGTTATTATGTTAATTTCATAAAAACTCAAGTTCCTTGATTGAGGTAATGCTTAGAAGAAGGGCATAGAGGAGTCATCATTGAGTTGCAAGTGCAAATCCATTGCAAGGTGTCTTGTGAAGCTATAGTTGCAAGTGTAGCTCCATTTAAACCAAGGTCTAGGGAATAAAAAGAAAATTAGAACATGTTTCCCAAACCTGAAGAAGCAAACCTAATTTTCCATATTTTTAAGACAATGGGAATATAACTCCCGTCCTTTGTAGTAACGAGGGATGCACATAAACATTGCTAATTGAGAATATAACTCCGATGCATTGATCAAAACTACACTTTCACTAACATCAAGTTATATAACTTTTTACTGTCTAGCGATGAATACCAATTAGCAGTATTGGAAGTCTAGAACTCTCTCATAGCCTAGAGGCGAAAAAGCAAATTGGTTTAATGGAGCTCTGGAAAGGATTGCACCACTTGTACACACAGAGAAGTAAACTACAACAAATCAATATTAATGGGCAATTGAACAAATAGATCATGTGCACAAGTGAGCAATGTAAGGAAAAGCTCAAACAACCTGTTGCCATGTGGAAGTGGGGAGACGGCCACCACTCACTGCAAAGGGAAGAATGAAGCCAAGCGGGCAGTGAGGGGAGAGCTGCCGGATCAAGTCGTGGACACGGCCGAAAGTGCAGAAGCGCGGGCGTCACGCTAGGAAAATTGATTCCTTGAAGAGCCATCCAGTCAATTTCCTTCTCCCAGCGCTCCCAATCCCACCAAGCAAATGAATCTTAAAAGCCAAAAAAAACCTTAAACATGTTATTATCACATATATAGGAATATCCGATGAATTTGTTGTTAAGTCAACATGGAAAAGTCAGTATTTATTTATATCAAATTCAACAACAAAAGGTTGAATATGGCAAGCAAGCAGTCAAGCACCCAAAAATGACTCAAATAGTACTGTCGGCGACTGGGAGGCGAGCCTCCGCAGCGCCAATAAGCAAGGAGAGGGGGTGCGAGGCCGATCACCGCACCGAACCGCTACCGGTCAGCACGTGTCCTTGCCCATGCGAGCGGTTAGCGGGGCGGCTACCTACCGTCGAAGCTGCCAGCGCCTCCTCGATCTGATCTGCGCATTTAATTCTCGATGACTCTGGGAACTCGAAGTGTATCCTGTCTGCGGCGCGTGATGATTTGCCTTGGGTCCTGTTCCTTTGTACCTCAGAAGCCCGGAGGAAGCAAGAGGCCCGAGCTTCCGAGGCGGGGAAGCTCGGGCTCGAGCTTGCCAAGGTCGGGCGCGAGCTTTACTAGCCCCGAGCTTGCCTCCTGTGGGGCCGCGGGTAAGTAAGTGGGCCGAAACTTCATGGGCCACATACTTTCCCCAATAGCTAGCCCCGAGCCTTGAGCGGAATGGTGACATACCGCTCAGAGGTTTATCTGTAACCGCCTTGGTAGCTTGGTTTTTGCACGCTGGCCCCACTTTGGCGGGAATCCCAAATCGGCGCGGCTGCGCGCGCCGCTTCCTTCTCCTCGGGTTCCACGTCTCCCGGCGGACAGGTGACGGTTGTCTCCCCTCGCCGGTTTATATCATGTGGTTTCTCTTTCCGTCATCTCTTCTCACGCCTTCCTGTACTACTCGCGTTCCTTGTGCTACTGCGTCCCTTCGCCTTCTTCCTTCCTCCGCCACTCCGCCATCTTTCTTCCCCGATCCTTCTCTTCCCGATGGCGCCTTTCACGCGAAGCCTCCTCACTGAGGACGATTTGAAGGGGTTGGAAGCCGCCGGCTTCGTCGAGGTCGGCGGGTGGAGGGCGGCCGGTAGAGAGGCGGTTCCTGCGCCCAAGAGTAAGGAGTTCGTTTGCTTCGAGCTCTTCGCGATTCATGGGCTCCGGGTCTCGGAGTCCGAATTCGTTGAATCCGTCCTGACCCAGTGCGGGATCGAGCTGGTGAACCTCAATCCCAACTCGATCCTGTTTTTGACGATCTTCGCGCACCTCTGCGAAGCGTTCGTCGGGGTGGAGCCGACGGTCAGCCTCTTCCTCTACTTCTACGAGCTGATCACGACCGGCGGACACAATGCAGCGGGGTGAGCCTACTTCAAGCTCCGCCGCGACATGAAGTCCTTGTACCCGGTGTTCAAAGCCAAGAAGAACGTCGGGGGGTGGGCGTCTTGATGGTATTACGCCGAGAAGCCCGACAACTGCCGATTCTGGTTTGCCAACGCGAGCCACAGGAAGGTGATGATGCCCGGCCTGTTGGGCCGGCGGAGGTAGCCTGGCGGCCAAGATTGAGACTTGGCCAGTAGGGGCTCAACAACCGACATCGTAGCCGACTTCACCAAGCATCGGGTGAGCCCGCTGAGGAAGCGGGTTTGCCCTTTCTTCGAGATCCGCGGGTGGGATGACCTCTCCCGCGAAGGCACTTCCCGTAAGTATTCGTTCTTGACGTTGCAGCCTTTTGTTCGAGCTTTCTCCGAACGTGTTTTCGTAATGTTCTTCGCTCTTTCTTCTTTGTAGCCTTGCCCCAAGACGATGTGGTCCGGGTCGTGGGGCTTCTCTTGCCATGAGCCTGGCGAGCCATCGAGCTCGGCGTTCGCAATGTCTGGGCGAGTGCGTGCCTCTGAGCTTAGGTGCCCCGGGCGTTTTTCTTATGTGGTGGTGGCGCCCACGGCCTATTTTTCGCAGGGGGAAGCGAGAGCAAGAACCGGGACCGCCGCATCCGCGTCGTCGGCGATTTCGGGGGCCTCCAATCCGTCAGCTGGTGGCGACGCGAGCTTGACCCCGGCGCGGAAAGGACAGGCCACTCCCCAGCGATAGCCTGGGAAGAAACCGGCCGGTCGTTTCCCGGGTAAGGCCGGCCGCGTATGGCGGCAGGCGCCCCGTGCCAGCAGATCCGTCCCCGACCCAGCCCAGGCTGGAGGTTCCAGGGCTCGGGATTCGGTCGGTGCGTGGGATACCCAGCCGGCGCCGAAGAGGCATCGGTTGGTGCTGGACGACAACGACTCGGACGACGAGATGAACGAGGCGGCCGTCGCAGCTGCACGTAAGTTGCTTGTGCATGCCGGCTTCTCCCGTCCCTTTCCTTTGTTGGTTATGGCCCTTGGGCCGATCGTTACTCGATTCTCCTTGTTTTTTCAGTTCTGTTGTCCCCCAAGCGAGAACTTATTCGCGCGGCCGAGACATTAACCCAGAGAATGAACCTGTCAAGGGCAAACCCGGGCTCCGGGGTTCGAGACCCTTCGTCCTCCCGCTGGTAGCGCACAAGGACGTGCGCCCCCAGGCCGTGCTCGTGAAGGTGGAGACCTATCACGGCACCGAGCGCCTAGCTCCAATCCGTGTTGAGGGGCGAACTTCGACCGGGTGGCGCCCGATCGACATCCGCGGCATTTAGGAGCTTTTTGACAGGAGCAACATACCCATCCCTCTGTTGGACGCGAGCGACACTCTTCTTCTCGGTTGGGACTGGCCCGTCCGGGTCATCACAGCCGCGAGCATTGTTCCGGTGCGGCTGTGGAGCGTGGCTCCGTTGACCATCTCGGGGTGGATCTCAGCGACGCCAGCATGGATTGAGCACCACCTCGGGATCGTCACATGGAGCCAGCAAGACGCCGTCCGGCTCCGACCAGTCCCCGCCCAAACGCTCGAGGAATGGCTAGCGAATCGACTGGGGAGAGGGCCTCCGGTGGATGCCGCGGTGCAGACTGACTTCCCCCCGAGCCGTGTCTCCATGCTGTTGATGCTGCCGAGCTCGTGGGGGAATCAGCGCAGCCGACAGGGGGAACTCGCGAGGTCGCGGAAGAGGCTACCGAGCCGACGGAGGCTGGTCGTCTTTGGTGGAAGGAGCTGCCGACCCTGCGGGAGACTCGGCCGAACCCGCAGGAGGAGCGGTAGAGCATGCGGAAGACTTGGCCGGGCCTATGGGAGAGGTGGCCGTGTGAAACTAACCACGGCGAACAGAGGGGGGGTGAATGAGAGCCTCGAATTTTTTACGGCCGTTCTTTTTCGAATTCACCGGCACCCCAAAATGTGAACAACTTGACAACTATGTGTACCCCTAGCATGAATGAGAGTCATGGAATATGTGGGGATTTTTCACACACAATCCTGGTTGTCAAGTGTCCAAAAGAGAAGAATCAATTCAAACCTTACTTTAAGAAAGGAGATCAAGCCAAATAACCAAAGTGACTTTCAGAAAAGCAAAAAAACAGATTTGTTCTCACTTGGAGGAGATGGATGGTGGCTTTCTGGTGCTCATCAAATTTTGGGAATTTTTCTTCCTATTTCTCAATGGGTCGTGCACAACTTTACCAAAAATCATCTCAAAACTCCATGTAGATAAATCATGAAAATTCAAACATCACAAGCTGCTTTCTGGAAAGCAAAAACAGAAACCCCAGAGTTTGTTTCCACTTGGAGCAGAGGGATGGTGGGTTTCTGGTGCTTCTCAATGTTTGGAAATTTTTCTTCCGATTAATCAATAAGTCATGAAGCACTCCACCAGAAATCTCCTCAAAACTCCTTTTGCAGAAAATATGAAAAATCAAAAACCACGAGCTGTCAAGAACATCGAGCAGAAAGTTTGGGGCTCGGTTTTCACCTCACTGCTCCCAAACGGTGCAAGAACAGGACTCCAAATTTTTATAGTGAATAGATATATGAGTCACGCACCTTCTCCAATAAGAATCACTCAAAAAAGATTTTTCTAGATTTTTATAAAAATCAAACACTGCCTGCTGCGCGAAAAACAAGACAGGAACTTCAAAAACAGACTTGAGCCATCAAAGCATATAGAATAGAAAAGGAGGCACGGGAGTTTTTCAGGGATGGCTCAAGATCGAAACAAGAACACACACAAATCCCACAAGATCATTTCACTCTATGGTATTTAAATGCTGAATTTAAATGCTGAAAGTAAGTGCAAAACGATATAAAAGCCGATCTATTAGCTCATGAGCAGAACTACAGATCGGGAACCCGGGAGACGCAGCTCCCACACTCACACAGAGACACAGCTCCTCAACTCACACCTATGTTGGCTGGCTACAAATGGCTCAAGGACACCCTCCAAGTGAAGCCTTGGGGTCCTATTTATAGCCCAAGCCACACATTTGTGAAAAACACTGAGGGGCGGCGGAAACCCCGAAAACACACTCCGGTCTCTCTACACGAATCTGAAGCATTGCCAACCACCTCCAGCGGCTCCGATGCTCCCAAGACTTGACGAGGTCGTGCCTGGCGGCGTCCAGTGCCAGCGCCGAAAAACCTCCACCGCAGACTCGACCGTCCTCCAGACCAGTAGCCACCCACTGGCGGTTCTTTCGTGGGGCCAACTGCATTGAAACCATCACTGCGTACACGAGAACAACACGAACACAAGAAACAAACCGATCTCCGATCGGGTTACTGATTCATCGAGCAGTGAAAACGATGCGAGCCTGACGAAATCGGTGACCGGACGTTGTCCGGTGATCTAGGAAGCGATTCGGCTGGGAATCGAGGTTCCGTGGACCGTTAAGCATAGCGATCTAAGTGCAAGCTCCAAGCTGCGGGGTTCAAAACTTCGCAAGAATCAAATTTGTAACATGCCAAATCAAAAGTGGATTTGAATTTTGAATTTAAGCGAAAACCACCACATGCTCATCACTCATGACTTCACAATCTCCCCCTTGATGAGCATGTTGACAAAATTTCCCAAAATTGGCCATGAAAGCGAAGTTTTGATTTCAAACTCAATTTTCAGTTTTGAAACTCCGCCTAAAATCATGATTCTCCCCCTTTTTGTCAAATGGTCGACAAGACACCAATCATGAACCCGAACAATGCATATGCAAAAGAAATGAAGAAAACCTAACCAAGGGCTTTGCCAATTAGCCAAATGGTCACCAAAGTTGAATATCGAGGTTCAAATGAAGTTTGAGGTTCACAAGCTGACAAGACAGACAAAGGTACTAAGGCATGAAAGGAGCAAAACAAAACATTTTTGTTGATTCAAGTCATGTGCACATTGGCAATGAATAGGCGTTTCAAAATCAAAATGGGTGCACAAACTTGAGAAACATCAAGACAAAGAAAAACAAGGTTGCCAAATCGAGAATGACCAAGACCAAAATGTGTCCAAAGAGTGCCCAAACTGAATTTTATTTTTGGCCTTAATCTCTCCTTTTCCTTTTTGTTTTGTTTTTGTTTTGTTTTTGTTTTTTTGTTTTGTTTTGGAGAGGCCTTCTTGACTTTATTTGCACCTATTCACATGGTGAATGATTGCTAGTAGAGCACAACCCAAGGGTAACTTGGAACCGACCCCTAGGTCACCCACAAATTCTACCAAATGCAAACCTCGAGGATTGAAACCCATGTTTGGTTGCTTTATTTTAAGCAAGGGGCAAATGGACTCCACTAAAGAAGTGGTCATGATCGAAGAAGGCAACTCGAGTTTCAAAATCTCGGCGGAGATCAAGAAAAATGTACCGACATTTTGACAATGAAAAGCCCAACCATGAAAACATGCAAATGTCAAGTTTTGCAATGATTTTCTCAAAGATTTTAAGCTCCTTCTAGCCTTTTCTCAAACTCGTGTCAAATCAAACAAGTTTGCACATAAACTCAAATGGTACATCAAAACTCAACATCGATGAGACCAACAAGCCTAATAGGCAAAGCACTTGCAAAGAAAAACAAAAACTAGATGCAAATGCAATGCTTCAAACCTCCCCTCAAAATAAGAACCCGAGGCAAAAGCGCATAGAGGAAGGAAAGAAGCAAAAATCGGTTTGCTATAGAGCAGGAAGAGAAACAGCGAGACACTCTAGCACAAGGCACACTCCTAGCTACGAGAAGATAGGGAAGCAAGCCTAAACTCGACTACTAGAGAGAACAAACACAAACCACTGTCTACCGGTATCCTCCACATACCGGTCAACCAATAAGTCTATGTGAGACTCTCTAACTAGAGCAGAGGACATTGCTAATCACGCATGATAGCGACCTAAGAGATAAGAGGTGCCAAAGAAAGTCTTTGTGATTCTAGCATGTTCTAAAAACAAACCAACACAGACAAAAGCAGAAAGAATATATACAATATAGTACAAGATCAAGCTCCCCTCACACGATACCCCAAAGACTAACCAAGCCAAGCTCTCCCTGGAGTGGCAAACCTAGGACCATCTAAGGGCTTGGTGAGAATATCTGCAAGTTGATGATCGCCTTCTACAAAACCTAGCCCTATATCCCTTTCTCTACATGGTCTCTAAGGAAGTGGTACTGATATCTATGTGTTTGGTCTGGAATCTTTGGTGGGTTTTTGGCAATGTTGATGGCGAGGTATTATCACACAGAGTGGGGCGCTACCAACCTCTAACCCATAGTCCCGAAGCATTTGTCTTAACCAAAACACTTGGTCGCAACAAGCGGCTGCAGCTACGTGCTCGGCCTCGGTGTGAGATCGAGCTACACCGGTGCCTTCCTAGAAGACCAAGAGACAAGTGAAGTGCCTAGGCCGGCAAGTGCACAAGTGCTCTTCCTATCTATCCTCTGACCAAAGAAAGTTTGCATCGAGAATAGGCTCTAAGAGATAGACAAGAAGCGAAAAAAACCAGATTCCTATCTCGGGGTGGCCACTAGGTAGCGGAGGATCCGCTGACGACTGAAGGTGAGAAATCCTAGGGAAGCTCGAAAGCAGCGCCTGCAGACACACGGCAAAGTGTATGTCGGCGAGAAGAGGTAAGGTACAGCAGTGCTCTATCATGCTCCTATAGAGCTTCGATCTCTGGGCTCGACATCTAAGTCGCTCAAGCACGAAGTGGTTGCCATGGGAGTGGAAACAGGCTTACTATCGGCCATGGCAAACCGCTTGAGCGGTCTCTAGTGTACTTGGATTTGGTGAAGAAAGATCCCTGAGGGTCTGCTTGATTTGAAAACCCAAGAAAAATTCAGTTCACCCATCATGCTCATCTCAAATTCAGAGCTCATGACGGAAGCAAATTCGAGACCAAAGAATCGAAGACCCACCAAAGATAATGTCATCAACATAAATCAAGACAAGGAGAAAATCGATGACTTATGTTTGATAAACAGGTCTTATCAACGCCGCCCATTGAAAAACCATTTCCAATCGAGATAACTCTTGAGTCGTTCGTACCAAGCTCGAGGGCTGCTTGAGCCCATATAAAGCCTTCGAGAGCTTGTATCGTGATCGGAAACCCAACACAAACAAAGCCGGAGGTTGCCGAACAAAAACTTCTTCCTCAATGAAACCGTTCAAGAAAGCACTTGAACATCCATTTGAAAAATCTTGAAGCGGTGTGAAGCCATAAAAGCAAGGAAGATCCGAATGGAATCATGTCGAACAACCGGAGCATAGGTCTCATCAAAGTCAATCCCATCGACTGAGTGAAACCTTGTGACACCAACCTAGCCTTATTTCTCACAACTACCCCATCCTCACTCTGCTTATTTTTAAACACCCATTTAGTACCTATGATATTGGCCTTTCTTTGGGCATTCCACTAAATCCCAAACCTTGTTTCTCTCAAAATTCTCTAACTCTTCGTGCATGGCATTGACCCAATCAGGTCGCCAAGAGCTGAGCTATGTCCTTAGGCTCGAGAGAAGAAACGAAGCAGCAGAGAGGAGGGACTGGTGTGCTCTAGACCTAGTCACACGCTCACCTATAGGTCCTATAATCGATCGGGAGGGTGACTAGCTGAGCGTGCCTAGGTGCACCCGAGGTGGCCTCTACCTCATGTGAAGCCGAGGCGGGATCGAGCCACCAAGGGAGGACTCTGAGGGGACACCTCGGAAGAAGAAGTCCTAACAGAGGTGGGCTCGAGGAGGTGGAGGTCTGGGAGGCTCGGGAGGATCAGAAGCAGTGGGTCTGACTATGGCTTCTACCTGTGGAGGAGGTTCGTCATCGGGGACCGACGAGCAGTCATCCCGACTCACCTTCTCCTCTACGAAGATAGGCTCAAAGGAAAGATCAGACTGGGAGATGTCTGGCCTAGAACCTGGTCTAGCCTCGTCAAAAGTGACCTCACAAGACTCCACAACCCTCCGTCTAGTTATGTCCCAAACCCTGTAGATCCTAGAGGACTTAGTGTACCCCAAGAAAAGACCATCAGAAGAGCGAGACTCGAACTTGTCCAAGTGCAGATTTTAAAATGAAGCACTTGCAACCAAAGATTCGAAAGTGTGAAACATTGGGCTTGCGCCCATATCGAAGCTCGTACGAGGTCTTGTGCAACTTGGCACGGAGAAACACTCTGTTGGAAACATAGCAAGCAGCAGAGACAGCCTCAGCCCAGAAGTGTCGCGGGGTGGAGTACTCATCGAAATTGTCTGGCCATTTCAACGGGGTTCTATTCTTTCTCTTTACCACCCGTTCTCATGGGCTGCATGAGGCGAAGAAAATTGATGCTCAACTCGAGAAAGTGTGCAAAAAGATTGAAAGAAGTATTCTTGAATTCGGTGCCATTATCGAGCGAATGGCCCGGTGCACTGAAACTCAGCGCAAGCCTCCTTGAGAGGTTTACGAACAGCTCAAATGTCTCCTCCTTTGAGGCCATGAAGAAGACCGAGGAGTAGCGAGAAAAATCGTCAACAATAACAAGCACGTACCACTTCCCACCAACCGACCGCACTCGAGCCGACCAACAAGATCCATATGTAAGAGCTGTCTGGTGCATCGGTCATTACGCATGAGACGCGTGGATGGGAAGCGGCAACCATCTTGCCATGACGGCAAGGAGCACAAACCAAATCCTCGGCAGAGAAAGCTTGGGCAAACCGGAAAGCAAGTCGAAGAACCGACACGCACAAGGTGATCAAAACCAATATGTCCAAGGCGCTGTGCCAAAAACGAATATCCCGAGAATCGAAGCAAGTAAGCGATGAGGAGCACCAAGCGAAGAAGTAGGAAAATCAGCTCGGAAAACTTCGGTGAAAGCGGAGATCCCGCAAACCAACTCGCCAGAGGGACTCGGACACAAGAACCAGGCGTCCTAAACCTAACCTCGTAGCCTCGATCAACAAGTCGCGACCGACGAAAGCGATTATCTGCGGTTTGCCGACAAGAGCTACGCCTGAAAGTCTGGCGAGGGCTAACACGGACTGAACCGCGAGCTAGGACACGCTCGACGAAGCGTCCCGAAGGTGATCGCTCACCGTCGGGATCCGAGGCTAGGGAGGCAAACCATCGTGACTCACCGGTCATGTGGCGACAACAACCGAGTCAACGATCCAAATGCCCTTCCTCCCAAACCCCATGAACTGAGTCAAGTAAAGAGAAACGGGACTCGGCTGAGGACACACTAGTGCGCACCTAGGTACCCAAAATGAGTCACACCCCGTAAGCACCTCATGACTCTCACGGAATGAAACACAGGGAACTCTGTCGGACCTCGTCCGAAAACCTTGACCGCCCCAAGTCCGAGAACCACTCCTCTGGTCACCCATCGACATTTGGGAGGAAACTCACGCCGCAGTGTCTGCCTCCACCGAGAGAAAGAAGGTACACCACGAGGACGGCGGAACTCACGCAACCTAGCTCGGTCGAACCCGCTCGAGGAACGACACTCTTGAAACCTAGCCTGGTCTACCCGAGGGACCTGAAAACTCTGCCTGGGGCGCGTGCGGTGTGTGCTCTAGGTGGTCTTTGCCTCTCCCTAGAGTGACCTCAGGAAACCCAACGAGTGGTAACAAGTCTCGGCTCGGTGACCAACCTGTGGCAATAAAACAGTGAACCTAGCCTTGGGCTTTTGTTTAGGCTTGGCTTTGGTTTTGGCTTTGGTCAGGGCGAAGGCTGCAGGAGGTGCAGAACCGTGGCTCGCTAGGGTGCTCTTGCCCTTTCCAGTGATGGTGCTCTGAGAGGAAGCAACCACAGTCAGAGCAACACGAGACCTGCAGACCTAAAACGGTCTTGGTAGGAACCCTGGAGAAAGCGACGGCCGCTCCGCCGCTCTCATTGTGACAACTCTGGAAGGGTGGCGCTTGATGTGATCAAGCAGTCAAACCCAAGAGCTCTACCTGTGATATCTTGGGTGATCCAAGATCAAGTTCAACTTCTTCTTGCCCCCACGAACTTCTCAAGAGTGCTTATCGGTATTCACACTCTGATGTAGGCGGGGCAAAACTCACACGAGGAAGAGAGGACTCGGGAGACTTATCTGGACACCCACGGTCCTTACCCTTCAACCTCTGAACCTTATCACTCAAGATAGTGATCTCATTTTGAAAAGCCTTGCAGAGAGACACTCGAGTTTTGCACTGAAAATAAGGCGAGATGGAACCTAAGACTCATGTCCTCTAGCGCTCTACCCATATGTTCATCCAACCCATCACAACATAAGCAAGGGAGCTATCGGCTAGGGAACTCAAATCAGCAATTTTACTCTTGAGTTTTAGGTTCTCTAGCCTCAAGGACAAGCACTCATCACAAGCAGGCGGACACACAAAGAATCATCATCGAGCTAGTTGGGTCCTTAGGTGAAACATGATCTCTCTGAGCCCTCAACTAGACCGACATGGTCCTTAGGTGTGTCAAGTGTGTGAGCGAATGATCGGGGCAGCAACAAGCTCGTGCGGAAGCAAAGAGAAAGTAAAGCACTACGAGTCTCCTCTAACTCGTCAAGCACACTAAGATGTTTGTCCTTAAGCTCTTCAAGCTCCTTGTTCACACTAGCATGAGTGGTCCTTAACTTATCCAAATCAGAGAGGGCCTCATCACAGACCCTCCAAGTCTCAGTGTCAGCACAAGCATCATTACTAGGCGCAACCCTAGCATTTTCTAGTTCACCGAGAGGTGTGCTACTTCTAACTTGAGGTCCTTAACCTGCGGTTGGATTGAGCAAGAAAGCCGCCTAATTTGAAAATGCGCATTCAGTCATCGAAGTTCTCAAAGCAAGGTACCTCGAGTCGGTGTCGGCGTCGGAAGAGTCGGAGGGTGGCGGCCATGAAGCACATGCGGCGTGCTGCCGTCGTCGTCGGCGTCGTCGTCGAGCGTCCTCGCCGTCGTCGCTGGCCTCCTCCTCCTCGTCAACGCAAAATTTGAGTCCAAGGCGGCAAGCACCTTGCGGAACAGCCTTGCGCCCTTCTGGAAGGAGGGCTTCGGCGCCAGAGGAAGCTTGCCTCCGACTTCTGGTGCGGCCCGGTGATGGTAGTGGCGGGCTTCTTGGGTGCCTCCTCTCGCCCTTGTTCCTCAGTTGGGACACTCGCACGCATGTGGTTGACACCACCACACTCGAAGCATCTCACAAGGCTCCTCCTCCTCTCACTCACTCTCCGAAAGCTCTCGAAAATTTCTTGGAGAGGAGGGCAAGACTCTCTTCCGCACAGAGTCCAGATGCTCGTCGAAAGTTCGAGCAAACAAGTTAAAGAGACACCACCCAAGTCTATGGAGGAAGTAGGCGGGTGTGTCACAAGAGCGATAGAGTCTGGAGTCATCTAAACCGAAAGATGCTCCTCCTCATGGGACTTCAAGTTTGAAAACAAGCCATCCAAAGTAAGTTTGGTAAGGTCGGCGGCTTCACGATAGCCACGACTTTGACCCCCAAATCTTCATGTCAAGCGCAGAAGCAAGTGACGAGCATTGTCGGCTCCTTCATAGTTGATGCCAGCAGACCGCAAAAGCGCTCAAGATTTTAGTGAACCGGCTGAAACAGTGTTCAGCGATTCACCCGACTTCGAGCGAAGCGGTTGTATTCCGCTTGTCTTTGGTCTGGCGGACGGTCTGAATTTTGACCGCCCCCTCATGGAAACTTTGGAGGTAGTCCAGACCTCATGAGCCGACTCGAGATGACCAACTTCGGTCGTACTCATTCCGCCCAAGCCTTGGAGCAGAATGTTCCGAGCTTTAACATTCTGCTCGTACTCCTTCTCATTTTCGGGGTAACCTCATCTTCCTTTGGCACCTTGTATGGGTATTTCACCTTCCTCCATACACCAAGTCCTTGTGCCATGAGGTATGAACCCATCCGCATTTTCCAAAAGGAGAAGTCGAGCCATTGAACACCGGGCGGTTTGTTTGAGTATTTCTCTTCAGCCATGGTGAGGGCAAAAGGAAAGGTTCAACAGATCCGCAAGAATCACGAAGAACGCATAACTGGCTCGATACCCTTGTGAAACTAACAACGGCGAGCAGAGGGGGTGAATGAGAGCCTCGAATTTTTCTGACCGTTCTTTTTCGAATTCACGGCACCCCAAAATGTGAACAACTTGACAACTATGTGTACCCCTAGCATGAATGAGAGTCATGGAATATGTGGGGATTTTTCACACACAATCCTGGTTGTCAAGTTTCCAAAAGAGAAGAATCAATTCAAACCTTACTTTAAGAAAGGAGATCAAGCCAAATAACCAAAGTGACTTTCAGAAAAGCAAAAAAACAGATTTGTTCTCACTTGGAGGAGATGGATGGTGGCTTTCTGGTGCTCATCAAATTTTGGGAATTTTTCTCCCTATTTCTCAATGGGTCGTGCACAACTTTACCAAAAATCATCTCAAAAATCCATGTAGATAAATCATGAAAATTCAAACATCACAAGCTGCTTTCTGGAAAGCAAAAACAGAAACCCCAGAGTTTGTTTCCACTTGGAGCAGAGGGATGGTGGGTTTCTGGTGCTTCTCAATGTTTGGAAATTTTTCTTCCGATTAATCAATAAGTCATGAAGCACTCCACCAGAAATCTCCTCAAAACTCCTTTTGCAGAAAATATGAAAAATCAAAAACCACGAGCTGTCAAGAACATCGAGCAGAAAGTTTGGGGCTCGGTTTTCACCTCACTGCTCCCAAACGGTGCAAGAACAGGACTCCAAATTTTTATAGTGAATAGATATATGAGTCACGCACCTTCTCCAATAAGAATCACTCAAAAAAGATTTTTCTAGATTTTTATAAAAATCAAACACTGCCTGCTGCGCGAAAAACAAGACAGGAACTTCAAAAACAGACTTGAGCCATCAAAGCATATAGAATAGAAAAGGAGGCACGGGAGTTTTTCAGGGATGGCTCAAGATCGAAACAAGAACACACACAAATCCCACAAGATCATTTCACTCTACGGTATTTAAATGCTGAATTTAAATGCTGAAAGTAAGTGCAAGAACGATATAAAACGCCGATCTATTAGCTCATGAGCGTAACTACAGATCGGGGACCCGGAGACGCAGCCTCCTACACTCACACAGAGACACAGCTCCTCAACTCACACCTATGTTGGCTGGCTACAAATGGCTCAAGGGACACCCTCCAAGTGAAGCCTTGGGGTCCTATTTATAGCCCAAGCCACACATTTGTGAAAAACACAGGCGGCCGGAAACCCCGAAAACACACTCAGGTCTCTCTCTTGCGAATCTGAAGCATTGCCAACCACCTCCAGCGGCTCCGATGCTCCCAAGACTTCGACGAGGTCGTGCCTGGCGGCGTCCGGTGCCAGCGCGCCAAAAACCTCCACCGCAGACTCCGTGCAGTCCTCCAGACCACCGCCACCCCCACTGGCGGTTCTTTCGTGGGGCCAACTGCATTGAGACCATCACTGCGTACGACGAGAACAACACGAACACAAGAAACAAACCGATCTCCGATCGGGTTACGATTCATCGAGCGATGAAAACGATGCGAGCACGACAGAAATCGGTGACGGACGCCGTCCGGTGATCTAGGAGCGATTCGGCTGGGAACCAGAGGTTCCGTGGACCGTTAAGCATAGCGTCTAAGTGCAAGCTCCAAGCTGCAGGGGTTCAAAACTTCGCAAGAATCAAATTTGTAACATGCCAAATCAAAAGTGGATTTGAAATTTGAATTTAAACGAAAACCACCACATGCTCATCACTCATGACTTGACAGGCCGAGCCTGCCAGAGGCTTGGCCGAGCTTGCTGGGGAGGCGGCCGAGCCTGCAGGAGAGATGGCCGAGCTTGCTGGGGAGGCGGCCGAGCCTGCGGGAGAGATGGCCGAGGGGCCAAGCAGCTCGGGCGACAGCTCGGGCCGCCAGGTCGCGGTGCTCCCTCGCCCAGGGGTGTTTCGCACGCTCGGTACGATGTCGCTGCCGTGGTGGTCGCCAAGCGGGTAAGTGCCTCCGGGCTTGGTTTTTGTTGTCTTGTGTTTTTCCTGCTTCGGTCCTCCTTTTCCTTAGTCTATCCTCCGGGTGCAGATCTACCGCGAACTTGTCGGCATGGCTTGCTCGTTTGAGGCTAAGCACGATGCCGAACAAGAGGCCCTGCGGTCGGAAGACGCGCGGTGGCAACGGGAAGTCAATGCCGCGCGCGCCGAGCTTGAGGAAGCTCGTTCAAGCTCAGTCCAGGCGATAGCTCTGGAGGCTCGAGCCGCAGCGGCTGAGGCGGCCTTAGCCGTGGCGCAGGAGGTCGCTAAGGAGGTTTCTTGCCGGTCGCTGGAGGCCCTTAAGGCTGAACGTGACCGCGCCCTTGAGCTCGAGGAACGCCTCCGGTCAGTGGAGGCGTGCCGTGTCGCTGAGGTTGCTCGTGCGGTGGAGGAGCGCGACCTCCTTGCCGCGGAGCTTTCCCAGACGAAGGCTGCTGCAACCACGACGGAGGGTTTGCTGAAAACCCACCAGATACCATCACGGGACCCGGAGGCGCGCCAACGGCCTTACGGGTCAAAATCTGACCGCCGGGCAAGAGAAGGAGCTCCTCGATCTTGGGGCCAACATGAGGAGTTCTTGGCGAGCCGGAAGCTCGGTGCGGCCTAAGCCGTAGGCCCTTTTTTCTTTTTGTTCTTTTTCCTTTTTTGTTCGGCGATAATCCGGCCTGCCTTTGTAAATACCCTTTATCAATGCAGTTGACTTGTTTTGACTTCTTTCCTTCGTCACTTCTTCGGTCCGCCTTCTACCCGGAATGCCAAACGTCGTTTTGACTGTCGCGCCGTGTCCCAAGAGACATTCGCGTTCAGTCTTGGAAACGGTTCCGCGTCGGAACTGCTTCCCGACGCCATTACTCCTGGGATCGCTTCGGCTTCCCAAATCCTAGCTATAAAAAGAGACCAATGCGACGATCACTTCTTATTCCAGACTCCTTTCTTCCGTACCTTGCCCTCTTGCTTCCATGGCTTGTGATCCAGAGTTGGCGGAGCTTTGGGCGGATTTTGACCTTGCCATGGCCGAGATTGCAGAGGAGGAGGGGCGCGCCCGTGACGTCGCTAGGGTCGAAGCGCTGGTTGAAGTCGTCCCGCGTCTTCGCGGGGCCTTTGATCCGCTCGTGGAGGCGCTGGTCAGGGCCCGTGCCCGCGATGCTGCTGCCGCCGCGGCCTTGGTCGGGGCTGCCCCGGTGCTTGCCGAGGTTGCCGACGTCATTGCCGGGTTTCTAGGGCCCTTCCGCTGGGACTAAGTGTAGCTGGCTTGTAAGCCATCCCGGAACTCTTTTAATAAAGTTGCTTGTGGTTTTTGTTGCTTCTGTTCGTTTTCTGTTGTTTTTCCTGCATGCAAGAGAACGCTAGTAGTTGTGTAGGCAAGAAATGATTGAAAATGTAGTACGGTCCTACCAATCCTAGCCCCCGAGCCATATCCGGACTTCTGAGGAGAAGCCCGGGCATGGCTTAGAGAGATCAATTTTTGAAAGATCGACCCTAGTCCCCGAGTCATGTCCGAGCTTCTGAGGAGAATCCCAGGCATGGCTTAGAGAGATCAATTTTTGAAAAATCGACCCTAGCCCCCGAGTCATGTCCGAGCTTCTGAGGAGAAGCCCGGGCATGGCTTAGAGAGATCAATTTTTGAAAAATCGACCCTAGCCCCCGAGTCATATCCGAGCTTCTGAGGAGAAGCCCGGGCATGGCTTAGATAGATCAATTTTTTGAAAAATCGACCCTAGCTCCCGAGTCATGTCCGAGCTTCTGAAGAGAAGCCTGGGCATGGCTTAGAGAGATCAATTTTTTGAAAAATTGACCCTAGCCCCTGAGTCATGTCCGAGCTTCTGAGAAGAAGCCCGGGCATGGCTTAGAGAGATCAATTTTTTGAAAAATCGACCCTAACCCCCGAGTCATGTCCGAGCTTCTGAGGAGAAGCCCGGGCATGGCATAGAGAGATCAATTTTTTGAAAAATCGACCCTAGCCTCCGAGTCATGTCCGAGCTTCTGAGGAGAAGCCCAGGCATGGCTTAGATAGATCAATTTTTAAAAAAATCGACCCTAACCCCCGAGTCATGTCCGAGCTTCTGAGGAGAAGCCCGGGCATGGCTTAGAGAGATCAATTTTTTGAAAAATCGACCCTAGCCCCCGAGTCATGTCCGAGCTTCTGAGGAGAAGCCCGGGTATGGCTTAGAGACCGTACGCTTTTGTCGGGACCCGAATAACGGAGTCGAATCCCTGCTGTGCTTTTACCTGTACTAGTCCCTGGATCAAGTAGCTAGTACACACAGTAGAACAGGTTGAATCATAACCATCTCACGCTTAAACCAAAATACATCAGAGTACAGCCAACACGGCCATTATTACAAAAGTTTGGCACCGAGGCCTTACAAACATCAGCGGAACATCATAATAACATTGTTTAAACTCCAACAAAAGAAAACCAACTCCACAGGCAGAATTGAAGAGACACGCTCCTAGGCTTCGGGGTAGTCTTCATCTTGGATACCTTCAGCGAAGTCCTCGTCTTGGTACAGCTCCTCGTCGGGGTAGGGGCAGTGCTGATCCAGACCTGCTCGTTGGAATGAGCAGCCCGCATAAAGGCGAGGGTGAGTATACAAAATACCCAACAAGCAAGGCTGACTAAATGCATCTAAGGTTTACAAGGGAAGGATAGGATTCTTTTGCGTAAAGCCAGTTTTGCAAGTTTGCCTAAGATTTCATAAAACGGTTTGAAAAGTGTTGAGGAAAAACAAATATTTGAATCGTTTTCCTTTGAAATCCCGGCCTCGACCGGTTTTGCCCAACCTGGCTACTCATAGCACCCACCGTGCAATACCCTCATCGCTCACAGCACCCACTGTGAGGAGAGAAAACAAAACTCACGACGGCGGTCGCGGTTTTCTTTTAAAACACCATTTTGAAAACAAATAGGTAAGAAGTACCATGAGGCAGCTCCCCGTCGTCTGCGCTTGACCGTGGGCACGGCTATCCAGATAGTTTTACACTCTGCAGAGGTTGCACGCTTTACCCATGCGAGGTGGTTCTTCCCGAGGATGCACCCAGGGGAAAAATGATCACCACAAGGCCTTTTTCCGACGTCCTCCTAGTTAAGGCATTCCCGCTAAGGTTTCCACTGCAATGCCCCTCTTGCGCCGATAGAACAGCACCAACTGTCTACTCCACCGACTGAAATGCCAAAACTAGGGGTCCGAAGGGTACTAAGCCAGGGCCTGCCCATACAAGCACACATGGGCGCCTCTGTTGTACTTAGCTCGTCTACCTCAAGGAATCGGTCCTTAGGGACGGTGGTGGTTCCATACTTGACCCAAGTCTCGTCTTCTTGCACCAACCTTGCAACCACCACCCGATCGGGTTTTATAAATATTTTACCCGATAGCACCCACTATCAACTACACCCATTTGCAAAACATGGCAGCATCAACTGCCTTTAAAATCATTGATTAAATAAGCACTGAGATTATCATGTCCAAGTTCAATGTGATTGCAACTAAGCATAGCTAACATGATTAAAACCTAATTCAAGGCTAAAGGTATTAATTTCACAATATTTTGATAACCTAGGGTAGCAAGGGTGGTTTTTATAGCGATACTTTTAGTTAGGGTTTTTAGCTAACAAACTACCAATTAGCATTTTTAAACTTTAACATAGCATGCTGTTTAAATATCTAATAAAACCATTTAAAAACATGAGATCAAAGATCAGCACTTGCCTTGATCAGCACCCACTTGAAGATCTTCCGCGGGGTTGGTCACGGGGCTAACGTCGCTAGTCCCTAACAACGAATTTAACCAAAATGAACACGAATGCTCCAAATAAAATATGGGATGACATGTATGCTCATGCTTATACTAAATGTCACAGAATGGCAAATTAAGCTCTCTGGTTCAAACTAAATTTATTTGAAATTTTGTGGAAATTCATTTATCTAGATACCTACTTTAATCATTTTATCAATTTACCAATTAAGCAGAAAATTAAATATGCTCAATAAATCCAAAAAATGTACAGAAATGTAGATCACATTTTTATAAGCATTCTAAAATTTATTTGGTGATTTTTGGACATATATAATAAAAGTTATGAATTAAACAATTTTCTGTACAATGGAAATTTAGAAAAAAATTTAAAACCGGCCGTGGGCTTGGCCCAACACCACGCAACCCAACAACGCTGGGCGCTACAGAGGCGTGCTGAGCCAGCCGACGAGGCGGCCCAGCTGGTTCTTGCGGCGCCCCACGCGAGCTTGAGCTGCTGCCCAAAGAAGCTTGACGATCATGGGCGGCGGCGACGGCGCAGCTTCGCCGGCGACGGCTCCCGTGGCGGCGCTGGTTGGTCTGGGCGCCTCGGCCTCGGGAACCACAAAAATAAGGAAGAGAGGAGAGAAGCTCACCGGAACAGTGCGAAAATCAAGAAAACGGGGCAACTCCGGCGAGGTCTTGAAGACGCGATTTCGAGCTACTGACGTCGACGGCGAGTTCTGCATAAAATGGAACCGTGAGGGAGAGATCTAGGACGTCCCGGAGCAGATTTTGAAATGGAGGCTTACTCACGGCCGAATCGAAGAAAATGGAAACGGGGAAAGGAGGAAGGGAGGGTCTGGCTAGGGGTTTTTGTACGGGAAAGGGTGATAATGAGAGGAGGGATTAGTGGGGATTAATCCCACAAATGACTGGAAACGGACGTCATTATGGGTGTAATTGCCTGTTTAAGGTAGTGGAGGAGAGGGGGGTTAATAGAGTGAAAGAGGAAGGTTCTCTGCGTGAAAGAGAGAGGGAGGGAGATTGAACAGGGAGAGAGAGAGAGAGAGAGTGGGGAAGAGGGAGAATGACAAGTGGGACCAAAGGGGAGAGGGAGGGTTTTTCTTTAAATTATTTTGTTTTATTTCTGTTTTTCCCATTTGAAAACAATTCCAATTTTATTTTGTCTTTTTGAAACCCAAATACTCTACTTTAATCATTTTATAAATCATTTGCAAAACAACTCAATTAATTATTTTATTATTATTATTAATATTATTATTATTATTATTTAACAAGTAACATACTCATTTCAATTGGAGATATTTTATTTTGAAAAAATTTTAATGCAATGCGATGCATGATGCAAAATGAATTTTTGTTTTTTTCGAAAATGAGGATGTTACAGCTTTTGAACGAAGCTTGTGGCCCTAGCTCTATCCCTTTGCAAGAGGCAGAGTGTTCGACTCTAGAGGTATCCCGGGCCTGTGGCAGGTTTATGCGGGCTTATGGTATAGGGCCGGGAAGCGTGTGCCCGCACGGGATTTTGCGAGGTGCGATGGATATCGGCTTACCCGTGTGCAAGGGAATCCCGGGGGTTGGCTTCTGCGTAGCCACTATCCTGCCGATGTGTACTGGAATGGCCCAGGCTTTTTCCCAAGCTCGATCATGAGTCTGGCTCACTGGGGTTAGTTTGGGGGCTCTCTAGGGAATGGTGGGATGAACAAAAGGAAATAAGATGGGGGGAGTGGAGACTTACGACCTTTTCTCAGGCGTAGAACCTCCGATGTTGAGCGATGTTCCAGGAGCTGTTGAGAACTCTCCTATCCGGCATAGCCAGTCTTACAGCTCCCGGGCGTGCGGCTGATACAACCGTGTATGGACCCTCCCATCTTGGGGTGAGCTTGTTGGCGTGGGCCAGGTTCTGAACTCGTCTTAGAACCAGGTCGCCCACTTGCAGGGTCCGGGTCTGGACCTTTTTGGCTGCGTGCCGCCCGCAGGATTGCCGATATCTCGCCACTCGCAGGCGATGCTTGCTCATGGCAGACTCGAGATAGGTCGAGGTCCAGCAACCGCTCCTCGTTGTTATCGATCTGTCCTGCAAAATCAACACGAGCTGAACCAAGTCTTAGCTCGGCGGGTAGGACCGCCTCCGAGCCATATACAAGACTAAACGGGGTTTCGCCAGTAGCCCGATTAGAGGTTGTTCGGGCTGCCCAAAGTACGGAGGGTAGTTCTTCTACCCAGTTGTGTCTTTGCTCTACAAGAGCGTCGTACACTCGGCGCTTAACGCCCTGCATGATCTGCCCATTCGCGCGTTCGGCTGCACCATTACTCTGTGGGTGAGCTACCGAAGCTAGGACGACCTTCATGCCGAGCTCTTCACAATGAGTCCCGAATAGCTCGCCAGAACTATGTCCCATTGTCGTGATCGGCTTACTTGGGGCGCGAACTGGTCACGATATTGTTCCTAAGGAACCTCTTGGCCGTCTGGCGGATATGCTCGACACGTGTTCGCCTCGATCCACTTAGTGAAAGTGTCGATGGCGACGAACAGGTGTGTGCAGCCCTTTAGGCCTCTAGGGAACGGACCAAGTATGTCCATCCCCCATGTTGAGAATGGCCAGGTTAGCGGGATAGTCTGCATCTCATACGCGGGCTGGTGGGATACTCGGGCATGATATTGGCGGTCAAGCGGCGTTTACTAGCTCTCTTGCGTCGGTCAACGCAGTTGGCCAGTAGTACCCCATGCGAAAGGCTTTTTCCACTAAGGTTCTGAAAGAGGCATGGGCCCCGCAAATCCCGTCGTGGATGTCTTGGAGGAGAAATTTAACTTCCTCCTAGGTTACGCACTTGCAAAGTACGCCGTTAGAACCCCTTCGGTACAACAAGCCCCCGAGTAATCGGTAAGGTCGGGCTTGTCTTTGGAGCCGGGATTCTCAGCTGTGTCCTGTGGCAGTGTCCCATGCACCAAGAACTGGACGAATGGCGTCATCCAGGTGTCGCGCTACTCTAGGAACGAAACGGTACCGGTCGTTTGGGTCGAGGCAACCGTCTTCTCGGGGGCCTCTTCTCCGGAGGGAATAGAGGGCTTTAGTAGGTGCTGCACGAGCACCCCCGCCGAGGCGGTTTCTTCTGAGGAGCCAAGCTTTGCGAGCTTATCGGCCAGGCGATTAGCCAGTTTGGGAACGTAGCATACTTCGATGTTCGTGAAGTGCTTCTCCAGCTTTCTCACTTCTGCCAAGTATCGCGCCATTGAGTCGTCGCAACACTGAAACTCCTTGTTTACTTGGCAGACGACCAATTTCGAATCCCCTTTCGCTGTTAGTCGCTTAATGCCGAGCATAGTGCATGCTCGTAGCCCGGCTAGGAGGCCTTCGTACTCCGCAAAGATTGTTCGTTCTTGGAAAATAGAGTCAGACTATATACTTGAATTTGTTCTCCTTGGAGGGAAATGAGAACAAACCCACAGCCTGATCGCTCGAATTGGCGCGACCCATCGAAAAACATGGTCCAGTGCGCTTCTTGGCTAGCGAGCTCGGGCGAGCATCCCGAAGGGTCGGCCGGGCCGGTCCACTCAGCCAAGAAGTCGGCCACGATTTGGGATTTGATCGCTGTTCGGGGTACGAACTTGATGTCAAATTCACTTCGCGACTGCCCACTTCGCGACCCTCCCGTTCGCGTCTAGGTTCCGAATGATGTCTTTTAACGGGAAACTCGTTGGGACCGTAATTGGATGGGCTTGAAAATAGTGACGCAACTTTCGCGAGGCCATAAGCAAGGCGTACAAGTGCTTCTGAACCTCAGGATACCGCTCCTTAGGTCCGTGAAGTATCTCGCTTATGTAGTAGACGGGTTGTTACTTGCCTTCGCGTTCGACTGCTAGTACAGCACTTACAGCCTGCGGGGCAACCGCCAAATAGAGGAGTAGAGCTTCCCCGAGCTTTGGCGTGGCTAAGACGGAGACGTGGGCGTAACGCTTTGCTCGCTAAAAGCGCCTCGGCTTCTTCCGTCCCATTCAAACCATCGTGCTACAAAAAGGTGCCTCAAGCGCCGCCGAGACGAGATATGAATCTGCCGAGAGCGCCATCCGCCGGTGAGGGCTTGCACCTCCTGGTGCAAAGTTGGTGACCTCATATTCTCGATGGCCTCGATTTTCTCGGGGTTTGCCCCGATACTCGCCTTTCCTATCACATAGCCAAGCAACATCCCAGACCGGACACCAAAGACACATTTTTCAGGATTCAGATTAACTTGATGCTTTCTAAGATTAGCAAAAGTTTCCTGAAGGTCGGTCACATGGTCCCATGGGACTTTGCTTTTTACAACAACGTCGTCTACATAGACCTCTACATTGCGCCCTATCTGATCAGGGACCGTCTTCTGCATTAGTCGCTGGAACGTGGCTCCCGCGTTCTTTAGACCGAAGGACATGGTCGTGTAGCAGAAGATACCAAAAGGTGTTACGAAGGCAGTCTTCTCATCGTCCTCCCTTGCCAGCGTGATCTGGTGATAGCCGGAGTAGGCGTCCAGAAAGCTCATGCACGGCAGGGGGAAATTGTCCTTGGGGCAGGTGGCGTTGAGGTCGCGATGGTCGATGCATATTCGTCACTTCCCGCCCTTCTTCTTGACGACGATCGGATTAGCTAGCCAGTCGGAATGCTCGACTTCTCGAATGAAGCCGGCTTGGAGGAGCTTGCCAAGTTGCTCTTGGATGATGTCGGCCTTTCATTTTGGGAAGCGCCGTAGGGCCTGTCGACGAGCTTTTGTCCCAATGAGCAGCTAGCTTTGTGCTCGATGACCTCCTTGGGACCCGGGCATGTCGGACGGTTCCCACGCGAACACGCTCAAGATTAGCCTGCAGGAAGGTGACGAGCTCGAGTTCCTATTTGGACTCGAGGTTGACTCCACGTGGGCGACCTTGGCTGGGTCGCCATCGAGAGGGGATCGCTTTGGTGGGCTCCTGCGGTGCGCAGGCCACCTTAGGGCGGACGGTGGCCGCTTCGGCCTTGGCCGCCACGCCGAAGTTGTCCGACCATGGCCAAGGCGCTCGCCGCAGCCATTGTAGCCTTTGTGATCGCCCTTGATCGTGATGACCCGTGAGGGCCATCTTCGAGCGATGGTAGCCGTGGTGGGTAGTCGCCACGAACTTGACACAGCGGCGTCCAAGGATGGCGTTGTATGGGAGCTCGGAGTCCACCACCTCGAAGGTGACGTACTCCGTCTGGAAGTTCTGGGGGGTCCCAAACATCACGGGCAGCACGATTTGCCCGATCGGCTGTAGGGACGACCCAGGGACAATGCCGTGGAAGGGGATGGCTTTGTCCTTGATCTTGGACCGCGGGATTCGCATCCGCTCAAGAACTTGAGCGAAGGATTTATATCGAGGAGCTCCGCCATCTACCAACATGCGATCGACTCGCGTGTTGCTGATGGTGGGACAGAGCACCAGCGGCAGAAGCTGGGGCCTGGTCATTCCGGGGAGACAATCTTCCCCGGAGAAGGTGATCGACTGGTGAGACCACCGCAGGGGTGCGTCCTCGGGCTTACCCTTCTCGAGGTGGTAAACCTCCCGGGTAGTGGCCTTAAGCTCACGTCGCGAGATATAGGCAGAAGCGCCGCCGAAGATCACGGAGACATGTGCGCGAGCCTCCTGGAAGGCGTCGCCATGGGCGCACTGAGGCGCCCGGTCGTCCGGCACCCCATGATCGGGGAGCTCGGGCATGGGCCCGCGTCCGGCGTAGAAGTCCTCCAACCGCACGGCCCACGTCCCGCGATTCTGCGAGTCATGGCCGTCTTGCTGGCGGAGGAGGCGATGCGTTGTTCGGAGGGTTAGCCTCGGGCGGTCGAGGTCGGCCGGGAGCTCGCCGCCTTACAGGCCGCGCCCGTCCGTTCCGCCCGCCGGGCGGGCTGGCCATGAGGCCGCTTCGAGAGGAGCGGGCCTCTCGGGCTCTACCGCGGCGTAGGCGGGGCGGCGGGCTCCTTTCTTCTTCTTCTTCTTCTTCTTCTTCTTCTCGGCGTCACCCTTCTTGGCATCGGTGCGCGTCCGGGCCGCCGCCTTCTCCTCCGTCCCGCCTCTCTGCGCTCCACCGCCTCGGGCGTTGATGTATCCTTCCGTAGCACCTAAATAAATCGGTTGCGGTGTGGGCCGGATGGAGCTCAAGGTCCTCGGTGAAGCGGGTATTCGCGACTCCTCCTTGAAGGCCTCAATGATGGCCTCGTCGGAGATCGATGGAATGGTGTTGCGACTGGGCGAACCTGCGGGCGTAGTCCTCGAGCCCTCTCCGCCCTTTGGACCACAAGCTTGAGGTCCTGGGGCTTCCCAGGGCGCGCGTAGCAGCCCTGGAAGTTTGTCCGGAGCGCCTCCTGCAGCTGTTCCCAGCTGCGTATCGAATCTCGGCGCTGGTTGAACAGCCAGGTTCGGGCCATTCCCTCCAAAACGGTAGGGAAGTAGTTGACCATTACGGCCTCATTACCGCCTGCGGCCAGGATGGCGGTAGTATAAACGGCGAGATATTCGTCGGGATTCTTGCTCCCGTCGAACTTCTCAATGCTCCCGGGCTTAAACTTGCGAGGCCAGGGGGCCTCGCGTAAAGCTCGGGAGAAGGCCGAGCATCCAAGGGCGGCACCGTTGTTCCCAACGGGAGGCCTCCCGCCTGGAAGCGGCCCGAGGTGGGAAAAAACTCCGCCCGGGGTGCGGTGAGGAGCGCCGTCTGCTGTGGACGTGGGCCGCTGCGGCGTGATCAACGCTTCTGGCGCGTCGCCTCGGAGCCATCGGTGTGTGGCGGGCACAGAGGTGCTCGCCGAGATCCCAGCCGAGCTCCTCTAGGCCGTCGGCAACCGGGCGCTTAGGTCGACCATGGTAAACCCTCGCGGGTCCTTCTCCAGTCACGCATGACTGGCATCGCTTTAACCCTTTGCTAATCTGCAAAGAACGGGTTGGTGACGGTAGTGGTGGGCGAATCTTGGCGTGTGGCCTTGGCGCGCGTCGGGCAGCGAAGTTCGCGACGGATATCCGCCAGAGTTCGCCTAACCGACCCAAAAAGAGGCTCGAGCGGCCTCACGCCGCCGGTGCTCTCCGCTGGTCAAGATGTGGCCGATCTTGGTCGCCCGCGACGCTGCAAAGACATGATGTGAGGCAGGCTCCCGCAAAGGAGACATGTCGGTGTCACCCACGGAGGCGGTGCCCTCGGCACCCTCAACTGCCATAGGCTCACGCCGGTCCGCTGTAGGCCTTGATGGGCCGGCGCACCAGTTGCGCGCGCAGGACTGGTCTTCCTCTTCGGACGTGGCCGTGAATGCGCGCGGTCCGTCCGGATATGGCACTGGTGGCGGTGCCTCCAGTCCCTCCATGAGGGTTTCACGACGTGAGTCGGCCGGCGTCGGCAAAGCCGGGAGCGAACAGCTACTCCTAAGGCGGGCGTTGCCTCTACCTCCATCTCGTCGGACTGAGTTCCGGCGAGGATACCAGCCTGCCACTCCTCATACGACTCGTCGACGTTATCGAGATCATCGCGATCGTCGTAGTTGAGGTCCAAGGTATCAATGTCGTCGTAAAACAACAAGGCCATCATCGGCTCGATCGAGGGGAGAAGACCGAAATCGGGCCCCACGGTGGGCGCCAGCTATCGGCGACTGGGAGGCGAGCCTCCGCAGCGCCAATAAGCAAGGAGAGGGGGTGCGAGGCCCGAAGACGGCCCTGTCCCCCGGACCGAGGCCCGGCCGACTGGCCGGACGCTGCCGAAGAAAAAAACCTTGGTCCCGACGCAGTCGGACGCGTCGAGACCGGATCGATGGGGATAATGACACGAATGTTTTATCCTGGTTCAGGCCTCCACTGCGGGATAACAGCCCTACGTCCAGTCTTCGTTTAATGCCGAGCTTAAACGAGTACAAGGGGGTGAAGTCCGGGCTTTAGGAAGCCCGGGCTTCGAGTACAGTAAGTGCTCAAGGCACTGCGTGTGTGTGTTCCTACAGTCACCTGGATGCGGAGAACTACCGCCGGGAACTAGAGCTCCTACGAGAGTGCAAGTGCTCCTGTTCTACAGTAGCTATTCTCCAAGTGAGTTGCGTGTATGCCCAAGTGAAGCCGTCCTCGTTGTTGTGGCCTGTGCGCCCCTTTTATAGGCGCCCTCCGGCCACTGTAGCTTTTTATGGTGGATAGGCAATGGAGTCAGGAAACAGTTCCAACAAAAATCACTCAAAAAGGATTTTTCTAAATTTCTAGAAAAATAAAACACTTCACGTAGGTCAGGCTGAAAGTTTCTGGACAGCAACAACTAAAGCCCAAAACCACTTCAAATCTTTCCTAGAATGCATGAACTAGTTTAAGAACCATCTATACATCCTGAAGACATCACAAGTGTGGTTCCAAACCAGGAAGAGATCAAGTAAACCAAGAACACATCAAGAAACTAAATAAAAGATCAAAAACCAAAACTCATCATGAACAAGTGAAGAACACTAGAGAGACATGAGGGATTGAGGAATAGGATTTGTATTCAGATTTTTGAAGTGTTTACACAGCCTATCCAGGTTGGTGGAGACATTCCCTCCACCTCTCTTTATATAGGCAAACCGGTGAGGATATATCGCGACATACTGACCCATATCGCGATATATTGCCTCAACCACTCATCCACACATGGAGGGCTAAGATTAACCCACTCAACCATCCATTTAACCAGGGTTTTCTTCACATGGGTTCACCCTTAACCCAACCTCGGGTTTTTCACACATAGGCTAACCCCACAACCTTAACCGGGTTTTCTCGGGCTAACCTGTAACTGACCGGGTTTTGATACTGCTAACCCGAAACTGCCTCGGATCCTGAGCATCCACAGCTGTCGCGTGACTCCAGTCCTTCTCGCCTCACCTAGCCTCACCTAGCCTCGCCTAGTGCGCCACGGGTCCCACTGGGCCACCTCAGCACATGGCCTCAACGCATGGCCTCAGTGCATGGCCTCAGCGCAGATGGCCTCAAGGCATCTGGCCGCCATCGCACACCTGCGATCCACAGAGATCAAAGGGAACAACAAGAGAACCAAGCCGAGGGTCACTACCTCGACCTAGGGTAAGTCCAACATTCCAATCATATCACCACAAGTCCCAACACACCAAGGGACACAAGCAAAGCCATGTTGATTTTTAAAATGAGTTACCAATCATGTCTCAAAACTTTGACCAACTAGCACATATACTCATCACCAAACATGGGAGGCAGCTCCACATGGTCTCACACCTTGGGTCCTGTTCCTTTGTACCTCAGAAGCCCGGAGGAAGCAAGAGGCCCGAGCTTCCGAGGCGGGGAAGCTCGGGCTCGAGCTTGCCAAGCTCGGGCGCGAGCTTGCTAGCCCCGAGCTTGCCTCCTATGGGGCCGCGGGTAAGTAAGTGGGCCGAAACTTCATGGGCCACATACTTTCCCCAACAAGTACTAACATGAAATCAAAAGGTTGAGAGGAGGCGCAAACAATAAAGTAATCATGCGATTTTGTTGTTGAAGATGTGAATAAAACATTGTGTTGAGCCACACAAAGAGGGTGCATTTGCCTTTGGTAGTAGTCTTGAGCGTCTGAGCTAACTGGTCGGGCCAGGAGAGGCGCGAGAAGAGCTTGACGGCGATGAGGCAGCCGTCGTCGAGGCGTCCGTGGTAGACGACATTTGGCGTCTTCTCGCCGCTCTCGGAGACGATGAGGTCGGCGCTGAAGCCCTTGGTGGCGGCCCGCAACTCGGTGAGGCCGAAATCCTGGAAGACCGACACCGGTGGTGTGGGAGGGGAGGAGTAGCGGCGGCACCAGGAGCGAGCAAGGGAAACAGGGGCGGTGATGTGGACAGTGAGGGAGGGGAGCAGAGGCGGCGGCTCTGGGAGCGGGGGTGGGGGCGGCAACGTTGAGGGAAGAGGTGGGGAGCAAGGGTGGCGGACGATGCCACCGGAGGAGAGGAGAGGCCGAGAGGGGCGGCGCACCCGGGCTGGGGGAGGGGAGCGGGGACGGCGGCGCAAGGGAAGGAGAGGGGAACAGGGTGGCGGAGATATCACCGGGGAGAGTGGCGGGCGTGTCGAGGAGGTGGGGGCGGCGGCCGTGGTTGAGGATGGAGGCGGCGCGGGTGGAGGCTTGGGGGCGACGGGCGCGGCTGGGTTTAGGGTTTAGGGAGGGGAGCGGGTGGGTTAGCGGCGAGGCGCAAGGCACGGGGAAGGAGGCGGTGCGTGGGGAGGAGACGGGGGCGGAGGAGGCGGGCGGCGCGGGGAAAAGAATGGCGGCGCGTGGAGAAGAATGGGGAGGAGGCAGGGGGCGCGGGAGGAGGCGGGGGGCGGAGGTGGCGATGGCGAGTGAGGCAAGGGGCAGGGAGGCGGCGGCGTGAGAGGAGGCAAGCAGGGGTGGGGGCGCGTAGGGTTGGATGGATGGAGGGCTAAGATTTACTCAGAGAGATGGAGGGCTGAGATCTGGTGTTGGTGAAACTACCACCACCACCACCACAAGCCTCTTTTTAATAGTAGAGATGAATGAAAATTTGGCTGTTTATATATTTTTTAATTTTTTTTTTACAAAAATAAATATCTGTCCAGGTTTTTTTTGCAGAGCCCGTCGTTCCTCCATCGGGCAATCACACGCTTAAAAGACGATAAAGTGGCCGGACCATTGGAGTTGGTCAGCCGTTAGCTGTAGCCGCACCGATCGCCTCTTCATCAGACGATCGCCCTATCAAAGACGACCGAGCCATCAGATTCCCTCCTTCCTCGTCCACGCCTGGTTGACTAGTCCATCTGCCGTTGAACGAGCGATCGCCCCCTGGAGGGGCGACCGATGCCTTTCCCCACTTTTTCCATTATGTATCACTTTCATATTAGTATTACCTAAATCATGTATGGTTAATATTTAATATGTTGGGCAAGCCATACATGTCATACCGTATTATTTTTCATTATCGTAGAATATTTTTATGGGAAATCAGTGTCAATCTCTTTATTAGAAACTCAATATTTCTTTCCTAAAAAAAAAATCCAATAGTAACCTGATTATTGATCCAAGGGCCGATTGCCCATTGAAGGGTGCGACTGGCACACATTTTTGCCAAATCACCTGATAGATATTTATTACTTAGGTCTAACAAGATAATTTCCACAATAGATTAACTTAATTTTTTTTTCTTCTTATAAATTAAATGGATGCTCTTTCGTACTGTATTTCTTTACATTTGATTTCTTACGAGAAGGAAGACAAGCTTAGATGCAGTGTTAGTGTTGGCACAAAGAGCTATAGGCGAGAAAGGAGCCCGAACTTGAATGACAAGCCCGCAAGCTTAAGATGGAACAGTACTATAGTAGAAGCGTGACAGACAGGGTAGCCAGAGCTCAGGCAACAGGGGTGAAAGGCCGGACTTGGCAGGGGTACGTAGATTGTTCGTCCATGCTCTACCATGTACAGTACTATGGAAAAAATACTCCACCATGCATAATATTTTTAGAAGATCAATTGCTTAGAGGAAAAAAGTGGAAAGGCCTGGGGCGATCGTTGTTCGAGGGTGGTTACGTTTCCTCCCGAGCCGTGAGCTGCGCACAAAACAACAACTGTACTTTTGAGCATAGTAATAGTTTTCAGAGGAGGCTAGCATGCAAGGTAGTCATGCGAGTTTTGAATGGACGTTAATTTTGTTGGTGGTTTGACCCGAGAGGTTTAACTAGTTGGCGAATGAGTCGGCAGCAATATGTTGTTGGTGATTGTGGATTGGTCTATATGGGTGGTGACACTTACGCATATCGTCACATTGGAGTGGAAACCATTAATATCGAGACGCGCGGCTGAGATGCTTCGAGGTGTGGAGCATGTGGGAGGACTAAGGAATCTAATTTCGCTCAGAACCTTACATGATGAGATGGAGTTCCAAGTTGCAATGCATAGGATCCAAGGTTCTAAAAGGTAGTGATTTCAACGAGATGGACTCGTCGGGCCAGTTTGGCATAATCTGTGAAGGAAGCAACCGTAGTCCGGGTACACAGATTCAACGCGAGAGCGTGAATGATTTTAAGTTGACAAAGAACAAAGGTGGAGTCTATTAGGGTTGGTGTGGAAAAAAAATTCAAGTAGGGGTTACAATTGGACTCGGGCGGATTCACACCTGGGCTGGGCATGGCATGTGCCGAGCACCACCCCCTTCCCCCGGCCCAAGCCCACCTTGTCTGATTCCGTTCCCCCTCCCTCCCGACTCACCGCGCTCCCCCAATCTCTCCCTTTCCCCGGGCGGCCCTAACCCTGGCGGGTGCAGCCGCCGTCCGGTCCGGCTCCTCCTTGGTTTTTCAGTGGTGTACCTAAACCCAATCCAGACCGATGGAAACAGAAGGTACACACCATTAGCCGGATGGTCCGGATAGACTAACCATTAGCAGAATCACCATTGTTTGGGATAGTTCAGCGGCAATCTCATGAGCCTTGTCTTTGGGTTTGCTCAACAGTGTTAACATTCTTTAGGCTTGGGATAGAGTAGCATGTGTGAATACTCTTAGTGGCTTTCAAGCCGTCATGGAATTGACAGACTTCAATAACGATTCACCAACAGCACCTTCTTATTGATGGCTTCTCGTCGTGACCATGACGCGAATATCATGCTGGCATGCATGGGCCATGCAACCAACATAGTACACATGCGTGCATGTGGCTTTTTACTTAGGGGCTGTTTGGTTGTCGTATGAGCTCAGCCAAACTGGTGGGAGACAGACTGAGGTGATGCAAAGGGATGTTGTTTGGTTGGTTGTATGACATTGAACAGGCTGCGTAGAGATGTTGTTTGGTTGGCTGCACTAGGAGGGAAGCGGGATGGACAAATTCAAAAGAGGAAAATCAAAAACAAAGAAAATAAATCCAAAAGTGAAAATAAATTCAAAAACAAAAATAAAAAAATACTAGAAAATCAACAAATTCAAAAACAAAAATAAAATTCAAAATCTGAATTTTTTTCAATACTTGTACTTAAATCTACGGTTCTATTTTTTTTTGTTTCATTAAATTTGGATGTCGTTTGAATTTTTAAAATTTTTTCAAAGAATGAGAAGGTTGTGCATTGAACTGGATGGAACTTGTTAGTGGTTGACTCGTTAGTGCATGCAGGCGTGCCGCCGTGCCGTCAGCCTAGTGGTTGACTCGTTAGTGCATGCAGGCGTGCCGCCGTCGTGCGTCGGCCTAGCCATGAAGCGGCCAAGCTTCGGCATTTCCTCGAGCCGAGCCGGACAAAGATTTTGCATGTGTTGAGCCTAGCTCTCGCGCTTGTTCGGCCAACCAAACACCGGTTTCTTTATTTCCTTTTTTTATGCATGTAAGCATTGCCTGTCGCAGCATGCAACCATACAACTCCACAACGGGTTCTTTGGCATCAACTCCTCGGCAGCAGAATAATAAGACCGCAGTATGTTCTTCGGCGGCGACTCTCTCCAGCCGCATGCCGTCTTCTCGGTTGCGGCTTCCGTTTTCTTGATAGCATGCTTGGTGGTAGGAGCACGGCGCGCTGGCGCGCAAGGTATAGCCGCTGGTGGAGGCGAGGACGCCGAGCGACAGTGTGACGGCGTGGGCCGGCCAGTGGCGTGGTGTAGCAACGACGGGAGACCCTAGGCCGAGCCTGAAGAGGTGGGAACGGTGTGCGGCCGAGGCGTGCGACGGTCGGGACGGTGGCAGCGGTTGAGCGAGCGCGGTGGCATGCGGCGAGCCGACGCGGCGGCGGCGTCGCGGCGGCGAAGCGGCAGCGTCAGCAGGCAGTCTGGCGTCGGCTCTGATCGAGCAGCGGCACTGGGCGAAGCGGCAACGACAAGGGCACACGGGCCGGCGACGGGCGGCGGGCGAAGCGCGAAGTCCGGCGGCGTGGAGGTGGCACACGGCTGGTGAAGCGCGCGAAGTCCGAAGCGGCGTGGCGATGGCACGCAGCCGGGAGCACGCAGTCCGGCGACGTCTGGTGGCACGGGCGATGAAGACGAGGCCGGCGTGGCATGGCCGAGCGCAGCGGGCGACGGCGACCACGGCGGCGACGGCTGGGTGGCGGAGTCGACCTGGCGTCGGCGGCCTAGAGGTGGCGTGTCGCGCGTAAAGGCGGCGGCGGCTTAGGCGGCGCGCGGCGGCTCACGAGGCGGGCGAGGCGGCGGCACCGAAACAAGCACGACGGCGGCCGTGGGCGGCGCGCGAAGCTGCGAAACAAGCGGCGGCGACGGCCTAGGGCGGCGGCGGCGGCTCACACGGCGGATCGGCGGCTGCCTGTGGCGGCGGTGGCGGCTCACACGAGCAGACGCGCGGCACGGCCCGAGCGATGCGATTGTGGCGTGGGCTCGACGTGGCGGCAGCAGCGAGTCGAAGCGGCGGTCGGGCGGTGGAAGCGGCGGCGGCACCAGCGAAACACGAAAACACGGTGGCGGCGGAGCGGCGGCGGCACGCGGGCGAGGTGGCACAGCGGTGGCCAAGCGGCAGTGAAGGCTAGCGGCGCGGTGGAGGCGAGCGGCACGGTGAGCCGGAGAGCGGCGCGCGTGATGACGGGCCGAAGAGCATGCACGGCGGCGAGCTGGAGCGGTTTCAGGCAGCGACGCCCAGTAGTGGTATGGGGAAGTCAGGAGCCAGACAAAAAAAATTAAAAGAGTACCCAGAGGGTAGAGAGAGGAGAGGGATAGAGGGAGCCTGTCCATCAGCAGGGAAAGCCGTAGGATGGGGGTGGCAGATTGAAAAACTCCGGGAGAGGGATCAGGTGTGAGGAGTAAAGAATTTTTTACCTCTCTTCGATCCGCATGCTTTCCCTTCTTTTGGGTTTGTGTGGAAAAAAATTTACAATTGGACTCGGGCGGATTCACACCTGGGCTGGGCATGGCATGTGCTGAGCACCACCCCCTTCCCCCGGCCCAAGCCCACCTTGTCTGATTCCGTTCCCCCTCCCTCCCGACTCACCGCGCTCCCCCAATCTCTCCCGTTCCCCGGGCGGCCCTAACCCTGGCGGGTGCAGCCACCGTCCGGTCCGGCTCTCCCCGTCTCCCCGCCACGGCGCCCATCGTCATGGCCTCCCCTTTCCACCGATCGCTTTCCAACTGCCCGACGCGACGCCCGCCCATTGCCGCCTAACGCTCGTCTCTCCCGGCGTCCCGTCGGCCACCCACCGCTGCCCTCCGCAGCGGCCTTGCCTTGCCGCGTCCCCGTCGGCGGCCGCCCACCATCGCCCTCGCCGTCCGCGCCGTGGACGCAACTAGCGTGCTGGTGGGCTACATCGGCAACCACGTCGTCTTTGCACTGCTGCAATTTGCGCCGCGGGTTTTCACGCTCCGAGCTCGGCGTCCGCAAGGTGAAGATGTTGGAACTAAATAGGATCTTAGTGCCTAAATGAACGCCTAGATGCGGTACTTAGGGTTTACCTCCGGGATTGGAGCTCGAGGAAGACGCCATTGCCGTCGTCGGTGAAGGTGACGCAGTGGCGGTAAAGAAGAGGTGGCGGCCTTCCCGTCACTTCCACACGCGCGTGAGATTGGGTCTCGTCTTAGAGTTTGTTGGGGGAAGGCCGTGAACGTTGGTTCATGAGCGACCCTCAACCCTCTTTTATATCTGGCGTGGTGTGACGGGGCCACAACCATAGGTTGTTAGTTGCGCCCCCGATCAGGGCGCGAAATGGGAGGGAGCTCGGATCTCGGATCCGAGATTCCCACAAGATCAAACTAACATTCTCCCCCTTGATCTTGAAACTAAATAACTTAACTTAATACCGCTTTTCAATAGATTAGTGCGCCAAGACCAAGGGGTTACAATAGCCAGTTACGTGCTATCGAACTCAATGACTATAATACACTTTTCTATCTTAAAACGGAAACTTAGTCTTATGGGAGATGGTTGCTTATTTGACCCCTTTATATCCAGAATCACAGGCTTTACAATAAACCCATGCCGGCTACGTGCTCTCTGAACACATATGGTGGTAAGCCCTTAGTTAGCGGATCCGCAAGCATTAAGCTTGGTACTAATATGCTCAATCTTTATAGTTTGATCCTGGATTTTCTCCTTTACAACATAAAACTTAATGTCAATGTGTTTGGCGGCACCACTTGACTTGTTGTTATAGGAGTAAAATCTTCTTGGCTCATTGTCGCAATATAATGTGATTGGCCTTTCAATCTTGTCCACCACTCTTAACCCGGTACAAATTTCTTAAGCCATAGTGCTGCCTGGTTGCCTCATAACAAGCTACAAACTCAGCGTGCATTGTCGATGATCACGTTATTTGTTTGCTTGGAGCTTTTCCACGAAATAGCTCCCCTGCGAGGGTGAATACATAACTGGACGTGGATTTCTTAGTGTCTACACACCCGCAAAATCTGCGTCGAGTAACCCACAATTCGAGGGCACTCGACTTTCTATCGTAAACATGAGGTCTTTAGTTCCTTGCAAATACCGCAAGGCTTTCTTAACACTTTCGATGATCTATTCTGGATTTGGTGATATCTACCAAGCATCCGGTTACAAATGCTAAGTCAGGGCGAGTACATACTTGAGCATACATTATGATTCCGATAGCTGAAGCGTATGGAACCGATTTCATTTGATCGATCTCATATTGGTTCCTGGGACATTGAAAATTCCCAAACTTATCACCCTTGACTATTGGGGCAGGCGAAGCCTTACACTGATGCATAATATATTTCTTTAGAACCTTTTCTAAGTATGCCTTTTGTGATAGGCCTAATACCCCTTTAGTTCTATCTCGGTGAATCTCAATTCCTAAGACATAAGATGCCTCACCGAGATCCTTCATCTCAAAATTTGAGGACAAGAAGTTCTTAGTTTCCAGAAGTAGATTTTTATCGCTGCTTGCCAGCAGGATATCATCTACATACAGGACTAGGAAAATAAATTTTCCACTCTTAAACTTAGCATAAATGCAATTATCCTCCTCATTTTCCTTAAAATCAAAACTTCTTATAATCTCATCAAACTTAAGGTACCACTGTCTAGACGCTTACTTTAGTCCATAGATGGATTTGTTCAGTCGGCATCCCATGTTTTCTTTCCCTTCCATGACAAAACCTTTAGGCTGAGCCATGTATACATTTTCATATAGATCCCCATTAAGAAACGCCGTCTTAACATCCATCTGATGTAATTCTAAATCATAATTTGCTACAAGCGCCATGATGATTCTAAAAGAATCCTTTGTTGAGACAGGTGAGAAAGTCTCATTATAATCTATTCCTTCTCTCTGAGTGAAGCCTTTTGCCACAAGCCTTGCTTTGAATCTTTCAAGGTTCCCTCTGGAGTCACGCTTAATTTTGTAGACCCATTTACAGCCTACTGTTTTGGCTCCTTTAGGAATTTCTTCTAAGTCCCATACTTTATTTGTGCTCATGGACTTTATTTCATCTTTCATGGCTGCAAACCACTCAGATGAATGTGGACTTCTCATAGCTTCCTCAAAAGAGGTGGGATCACCCTCCATCTCTAATTCTTCACTTGTGTAAACTTCATAGTCAGCAGAAATAGCTGATTTCCTAGTTCGTTGTGACCTCCTAAGAGGTTCTTGAGCAGTTACGTTACTCATTATAGGAGGCTGCTCTGGTTCTTCAGTCTTGTTGCAATAGGATCTTGGGGCTCCTAACAGGAGGAGCCTCGGGTACATTAATGGTCTGCACTAGGAGAACTAACGGCGGTGTTGCAACAAGCGGAGATGCAACAACAACAGGTATCGAGAAAATGGGCTCTTGAATCATCGGAGTCGGGGTAAAGACCCGCTTCTCCTCAAGGCTTATTTCTCGGGGTACCATGCTCCCCCTGATCATTTCTTCTTCCAAGAACACAGCGTGTCTTGTCTCTACAAACTTAGTCTGTCTGTCAGGACAGTAGAAACGGTACCCTTTTGATCTTTCAGGATAGCCAATGAAATGGCAACTAACGGTCTTAGCATCTAACTTTCCAATATTTGGATTAAATACTTTAGCCTGAGCTGGACAGCCCCACACATGTAAATAATTTAGAGTGGGCTTCCTCCCAGTCCATAACTCATATGGTGTTTTAGGCACCGACTTACTGGGAACCCGATTAAGAATATGGGCAGCGGTTTTTAATGCCTCCATCCATAAACTAATCGGTAAAGTGGAGTAACTTACCATACTGCACCATATCCATTAATGTGCGGTTTAAGCCTTTCACTACTCCATTTTGCCGAGGTTACCCGATGTAGAATCTTGGGCAACTATGCCATTATCCTGTAGGTACCTTGCAAAAGGTCCAGGACTTAGCCATAAGGGTATGTCTACCGTAGTACTCCCTCCACGATGCGATCTTACTACTTTAATCTTTAGATCATGCTGATTTTCAACTTGACCTTAAATATCTTAAACTTATCTAATGCTTCGATCGCTCTTTAATTGGATAGATATAGCCATAGCGAAAAATCATCGATGAATGTTATGAATGAATCAAAACCATCCACTTGTCTTCACAGAAAAGGACCACAGATGTCCGTGTGAATAATTTCTAAAATTCCTGTGCTTCGTTTGGCATTCTTCTTAATTTGCTTAGCATATTTGCCCTTAATGCAATCAATGCAATGTTCTAAATCTGAGAAGTCTAACGGGTGGAGAATTTCTTCTTTGATTAATCTCTCAATCCTCCCCCTCGAAATATGGCCTAAGCGACAGTGCCATAATTTCGAAGACATCTCACTTTCATTTCTTTTACGCTTATTACATTCATTCACAGATGAAGAGACATTAACAACATTCACATCATTTCTTTGGGAAACAAAATAAAGCTTGTCTTTATTGATAGCAAGACCAACATCAACATCGTTGAACTGAATTAAACATTTCTTATTCCCAAAATGACATGAATAGCCATCATCATCTAAGCAGATCTGAAATCAAATTTCTCCTCATGGAGGGTACAACTAAAACATTATGTAAATGAAGAATGAAGCCATTGTCTAATTCTAAAGGGAGTTCTCCGATGGCTTCAACTTCAACCTCGACGCCGTTGGCGACTCTAATTCTTCTTTCTCCTCTTCTCGGCATCCTCTTCGTATGGAATCCTGCAATGAATTTGCAACATGAACAACAGACTGAGTCAATCCACCATGTATGAGTGGGAAAATCTATGTACAGGGATTCATCAATGAATGTAATTTTATCCTTACCATTCTTGTTCAGCCATTTGAGGACTGAACACAGTCCTTCATGTAGTGTCCCTTCTGAAGGCAGTGTCTACATGTGTCCTATCCACCTCTGCTGAGCTTTGCCTTTGCCTTCCTGAGGCTTCGGCGGGGGAAATTTCTTATTCTGGGGTTTGCCTTTGTTCTTAAAAGAAGGCTTAGACTTGCTCTGAAAATTGCCCTTTTGCTTATTTGGGGACTTGACTTGATTTACAGAGTCAGGGGCTTGAGCTCTAAACTTTTCTTGTTCTTGAGCGCACATAGCCATCAACTTTTCTATACTCCACTTTTCATTCATGGAGTTGTAATTTACTGCAAAAGTCTCATATTCCTTAGGCAAGGAATTCATGATAAATTGCACTAAATAACCTTCTGATATTTTCATTTCCATGGACTTAAGCTTACTGGCTATGTTGCTCATCTTTAGAATGTGCTCTCTGATGTTACTTTGCCCATCATATTTCTCATTTGCAAGCTTCTGGATAAGAGAGCTTGCATACATCTTAGTAGAGCCAGTGAACTGACTCTGAATTTTGCTAAAGTATTCCTTAGCACTATCACATTCTTTGATGGCACCCCTTATAGCTTCCACGATGGAGTTTTTAATCACCATCATGCACTTTCTATTAGAATTTTCCCACTTCACACGCTCTATGTCGTATGCCATTCTTCTAGTTGCATTATTATTCTTTGGTTGACCATCGTGATGGTTTCAGTTTCAGTGGGGCGATCATGCATGATTACATAATCAATGTGCGAGAGAGCAAGCGCCATCTCAATCTTCTCCCTCCACGAGGGATAATTCCCCCCATTCAGGGGCTCAATCGCAGAGATCAGACTTAGCACATTTGAAGTATTTGGAGCTCCAAAAAGTAAAAACAAATTAATCAGTATACTTAAACAAAAAAGTGCATGAATTAATTCAACGTTGGTTCAATTAAAACATGCTCTTAAATAAAATGTTCTACTTCTAAAACACCGTTGGGCAGAATTAGAACAGAATCACAAAATAAACTTAATCATTGTGGCAAATTTTATCATCAACTTTGATCAGAAGATAAGGTTTCCACACTAAATAAGAACTTAATGCAATTTTCTAATTAAATTTTCACGTTGGGTCCAATTTAATCAGAAAAATAAACTTAAGCTTAGCAGCGGAAAAAATATTTTAACTCAGTGCTTAAACCAATTATACGCAGCAAATATGAGCTTACACATGATATATATATAAAAAGCATATGTGAAATGACCATAAAATAGTGCAAAAGGAAATAAAAAATTTCCCACTGTTCATGGTGGAAATCGGCCGGAGCTGGCCTTTTCTGCGCCCGCGGCCACACGGCCCAACAGCCTGGGCCTGGGCTAGCAATTCACCTCCCCGCCTGGGCCGAAAGTGGCTGGCCGGGCCTCTTCGTTTCTGCGCCGTCCGATCGAGACGGACGGTCGAGATCATCTCCGGGCGGCAGAAAAACCGGCGCGGCACCTCCTCCCCCGAAAACCCTAGCCATTTCCCCTGCGTCCGCCTGCCTCTTTGCCCAGCTCCACCCACGAGACGGAGACGGAGGAGACGGAGGAGGCGCGCGCCGCCGCGAGCCCTCGCCCGGTCTTGCTGATCACCCAAAGGTGGACACGCCGCCGTCGAGTGGCCCTGCGGCGGTGCCCTTAGCCGCGCGCGCACACCCGCCCGCGCCGTGGAGTGCATGGCGACGGTTTCAACGCCGGCGGTTCTTCCTCATCGGCGACGACGAGCACGGTGAGTCCGGGTAGGGACTCATCTCTTCTTTCTTTTGCTTTTTCTTTTCTTGGCTCGGTTCTTTGGATTTCGGGGGGGATTTGGAGGATTTCTTTTCTAGGGTTTTGATCCGAGAGCTTATCATGTTCTTCCCCTCCTTCTACTTGCTGCGCTAAAATTCTAGCCCGAGATGTAGAGGGTTCTAGGCTCGGGAAGACACAAACCCGAAGGTGTTCTTCATCTAGGGTTAGGCTTAGGCACTTCAACCTGACTCTGATACCATTGTTGGAACTAAATAGGATCTTAGTGCCTAAACGAACGCCTAGATGCGGTACTTAGGGTTTACCTCCGGGATTGGAGCTCGAGGAAGACGCCATTGCCGTCGTCGGTGAAGGTGACGCAGTGGCGGTGAAGAAGAGGTGGCGGCCTTCCCGTCACTTCCACACGCGCGTGAGATCGGGTCTCGTCTTAGGGTTTGTTGGGGCGAGGCGAAGCCGGCGAACGTTGGTTCGCGAGCCGGCCCTCAACCCCTCTTTTATATACGCGTGGTGTGACAGGGGGCCACAACCATAGGTTGTTAGTTGCGCCCCCGATCAGGGCGCGAAATGGGAGGGAGCTCGGATCTCGGATCCGAGATTCCCGCAAGATCAAACTAACAGAAGAATCACAGTATCACACCCCTCATCCTCCTGCTTCTGCTCTTTCTCCAGCAAATCTCTCTCCTCCTCCGGACGATGTGCCACCGTTCTGTGTCATGGGTATCACACCAATGATAGTTCTTGCAGTTAATAGCTCTGAAACTCCTTTTCAGTTTTCTTTTCACTTGTGTTATGGTATATGGTTTAGACCTTGTCATTCAAGAGAAAGCATGAACACAATCCAATTTTGAGCTGCATCTTGAGGAGATTCTATGCCACATAGGTAATATCTATTGATTTATTCCACAAATGCTTTGCCCGAAACCATGACATGGAAGAAAATTCTTTAACTTGCTTTTGATTAAGATGTGCAAGATTGCGGTAGCGTTTTGGATAGTATGAAATGATCGTAAATTACACTGTGTCATCGTACATTAGTATGACATGTCGTCATGACTTAGACTCGGCCCCGGGCTTCTCCAAATCCTAATTCCGCCGCTGATTGGACTCTAAGTTGTAATAGGCAAGATTGATTAGACTTGTAGCCAGAGTACTCTATTATTCTGGCCCCTATATAAAAGAGATTTGGCCTTAGTGTAACCCATAATGACAAAGCAGGGGGCAGGGTCAGAGGCCATCCTATGGCAATAACCTGAATGGTGCGGTGTGCTTGTGTTGCTGGGGAAGAGCGCCCATAATTAAAACCTCGCAGATGTAGGCGGCGATGAATTAATGTGTTTGATTATCGAAATTTAAGAAACAGGTTAGATAAGCAAACAAGCTGAATAAGAGGAAGCTAGCATGCTGACCTTCTTCTTTAGCATAGCCCAAGCATCGTCTGCTGGAAGCTTGTCAACTTGGTGGAGGTTTGCCTTCATCCCGCGAGCTACATCAATGTTTCTAGTGGTGACCAGGACTCGGACTCGGACTCGGCACTTGGAAGCTCCAACGACGAGAGCTTGTCTGAGCAGGTCGGTCCACACCTCATGGCTCCACACGTCGTCCATCACCAGCAGCAGCTTCTGCTGCTGCGTGATGGCGCGCTGCAGAGCAAGCTCGAGCAGGTCCTTGTCCCCCGAGCATCCGTCAGAGCTGCCCCCCCAATGCAGAGACAAGACGCTGCAAGATGTCGATCTCCTCTGGGTTCTGGTTCACGCTCAGCCAGGCCTCCCTGTCGAAGGTTTCCGTCACCACATTGCTGTCGAAAACCATCCTTGCGAGGGTAGTCTTGCCTATCCCACCAGTGCCAGTAATGGCAACAACGACGACGCCATGGCCATCATCTGATGCTGATGTTGTTGTTGCAGGGGTAGGAGCACTGAACACATTGACGTTGCTAATCAGCAGCTCGACAAGCTTCCCTGTGTCTTGCCGGATCTTGTCGCCGACGATGTCAGATTGGACGAAAGACGAACCAGTCCTGTGGCTGTTCTTGCTGGTTTCAGGCAAGGCTCTGGCTCTGTCACCGGCATCCCCAATGGAGTGAGATATGGGTCCCAGGAGATGGCTCCTGCTGGCGATGCCCTCCAGCCGCTGGTTCAGCGCCTGGATCTTTCTCCCGATGTCATGCGCGGCGATGGGGTTGCGGAAGCACGACAGCTTGGGGATGCTGCTGCACCTGCACCTGCATCTGCAAGTGCAATACCCAGAATCTGAATCTGAAGCTGGAGCTGGAGTGGTTCTTGGCCTTGGGCCTTCTTCTTCTTCTTCTTCTCCCCTCATCATCGGCGTCGGCGTCGTACATGACGTCCTTGAGCTCCCTCACCCACCGCTCTGCCGCCGAGTCCTTGCGGATGCGCTTCCGCTCGGCGTCGGCCAGGATGCCGGCGAGGTCGCCCAGCGTGGTCTCCATCCTGGTGATCTCGCTGCGCACGCCCAGGAGCATCTTCACCTCGTCCTTGCCCAGATCGAGCAGCATGCCGCCTAGCTTGGACGCCAACGCGTCCACCACCGCCGCCATCGATCACCACTCACGGACTCACCAGCTAATCGATGAGATGATAGCTTGCAAGATGAGATGTTTGGGGTGAAGACAATGCGAACAAGGAAGGACGGATCCCTTCTGGAGGAGTACAATTTTATGCCAGTGAGAAGCTAGCTTGCTATGCACGTGCTCTCTCATGCAACCATACTGACTCTTGAATACAATTAAGGACTTGTTGTTATATGTTGACCTGTCATGCAAAATTATAGCCGTCCAGTCCGATTAAAAATTGATGACAGCTGTTAGATCTGCCTAATCACTGCTATGAGCATATAAGATAGTTGAGATAGCCGTTGCCTCTAACCATTGCCATGTGCACTAGAAATAATTTATACTGCGGTAGATACGATGGTTGTACACTTTTTACACATCTCGCTCACATACATTTTTCTTACCCCCTCTAGTTCTTAAAAGAGCCGTTCTAACTTTGTCTAAGTCAGAGTTCTAAAATTTATCAAAATTTTCTAAACCATTTAGATTTGAAACATAAAAACCATATAGATAGATTTGTCTCGAAAAGATCTCCTAAAATAATATAATTAGCACATTTGATAAATAAAATGAAATAGTTCTAAGTGGTCAAAGTTATATCTATGTTCAAAATGACTTCTTTTTAAGAACCGGAGGAAGTAATTCTTACATAGAGCCAACTTACATATAAGACAGCTCAAAAATTTATTCATGCTCTCATGTCACGTGGAAGGTGCACATGCTCGAAAAAAAAAATTTTACCCAAAAAAAAATTCGTAAATTGGAAAATGCCCATCTTTTTTACGGAAATGCAGAAATGCCCCTCCGCCTCGCCGCCATAACGCGGCAAAGCTATTGTCAGCGTTAAGTCTGGTGCAATAGTATTGCCGCGTTACGTCTTCTTGACAAATCTATTGTCATTGTATACCACATGACAATAGCTTTGCATGCATGCGGTGCTTGACATTGGCCATATATTTGTATTGTCACATGTGAGGCCCCACCACGGGCCTCATTTGACAGCCTTGTGAGGAAGAGAGAGAGAGAGAGGCCAGAGAGGAGAGGAGACGAGAGGAGAGGAAAGAAGGGAGGGGAGGGAGAGAAGAGAAGAGGAAGAGGAGGAAAAAAGCACATATTTGGTGAGTTTTTTTATTTCATTTGATATATTAGGTTTAGTTTATTATTTAATATATTATGATTTAGTTTATTTTATTGTTAAAACATGGTAGGATAGCAATTATTTATATGTAATTTATATTTAGTTTATATTTAAATTGATAATTAGGGTTTAATTATTTGTTAGATATATTAGGGTTTAGTTATTTGTTAGATATATTAGGGTTTAATTATTTGTTTAGTTATATTAGGGTTTAATTATATGTTTAGTTATATTAGGGTTTAGTTATTTGTGTAATTATATTAGGGTTTAATTATTTGTTTGATATATTAGGATTTAGTTATTTGTTTGATAAATTAGGGTTTAGTTATTTGTTTGATATATTACGGTTTACTGTTAGGTTCGATAATGAAAAATATGTTCATAGTTAAAAATTCACGAAGATTAGGGTTAATATTTTGTGCATACATTTAAGTCTCAGTTTGATTAGGGAAAAGACTGAGGGATTGTATTTAGGGTTAAGTGGTAGCATTGGCAGTGAAAAATATTTTGGGATTGTAGTTACGGTTTAGTGGTACTTTTGTTAGCGAATAAGGATGATTAGCTGATAGCATGTAATTTTCACAGGGAATAAAGGATTATGATAGGATTAATGAACGGTTCCTTTTGTATTGTAGCTATGGCAGAGTTTTGGTTTACTGTGTATTATGGTGATGGTAACATAAGAGAAGGGCCCAATGGGATTGATCTTAGCGAATTTAGGAGCACAATAATTAGACATCCCGACCCAGAAAATTTCCAAATTGAGGAACTTTACTTATGGATGTGTAATATGTTGAATTGGAGCATACAGAACATGAAGTGTGGATTCGAGCTCTATGGAGCAAAAATGTAGAAGTTCCTAAATTTCAGTTGATTAATTTGAACACACAGATGGGTCTGTCAAGATTTATTGGTGGATGTAGGCGTTGTAACTGTTATGCAGTTATCTTTGTGCAAGCCCGGGTTAGGGAAACAAGTGGTGGACATGGTAATGATGAAGAATTTGGCCAATGCAGTGCTGCGGTGAATGAAGAGCCACAAGTTGTCACCGGGAGGAACGAGGATGTGGAAGATGTACAACAGATGAAGGGGTGGGTGGAATTTTTTTGCGGATCTTTGGAGAGATTAACGCGATATCGTCGAAGCCATGGAGCATGACGATGAAAGGGCAATGGAGGAGGAAGAGCATGCAGATGATAGCAGTTCGATGGCAGCGAACATGAAGAGGGTGTCGTCATCCCGGAAGAATGGAGCAGAGGAGAGTCTAGCCAACTTGTAGTCGATGATAGTCATGGGTCGTCGTGTATTTACGGCGTAGATGAAGTCCGGGCAAAGCAAATGTATGCTGACAAGGCTGCTTTGCAAAATCGATTAAGGTCCGGTCCATGACAATGCAACGACCATTCAGGTGGAAAAGTCGATAAATCCAGATATCTGATCGGTGTGAGAGAGAGGACTGCATGTTCCGTATACACGGCAGCAAGTCTAGATTTGCCATGAAGTGGACAGTTTTGAGCGTTGAACCCACACATGTGTGCTAACAAATACCTTGGCGAAGCATCCCAATCTCACTTCCACTTTCATCGCAAACAAACTATACAGAGAGATTGTTGAGAAGAAGGACATGGCTGTTCAGTACATAATATTGACAGTGCAACAACGGTTTAAGTATGAAATAGATTATGGAAAAGCATGGAGAGCGAAACAGAAGGCACTGGAGACGAGATTCGGGTCTTTCGAAGACTCATATGACAACCTCCCGCGTGTGCTACAACTTCTCAAGGAGAGAAACCCGGGGACCTATGTCGCTGTGCAAGACTCGCCGTCGGTGAACCCGGAAAGTTATAGAGTTTTGAATCGGGCGTTTTTTGCGTTCGGTGTGTGTGTGGAGGGTCTAAAACATTGTAGACCCGTGTTATGTGTTGATGGGACATTTCTTACTGGAAAGTACCAGGGAACAATTATGACGGCAGTTGGCCTGGATGGAAATGATCACCGCTCCCTATCGCCTTTGCATTTGTGGAAAGTGAGAACTACGAGAGTTGGCTATGGTTCTGGCGCACTGAAGTCTTGGTCGTGGAGGACCGGCCGATATGTGCCTAATCCATGACCGACATGCGGGACTATGCAAAGCCATAAAGACAATGCAGAAGACTCGAGCATCCTTTCCACCGGCGGACATGCGAAGTAGGTGGTGCATTCGCCACCTGGCTACAAATTTTCACAGGCAGTTTAAAAATAAGAAAACTATGGATTTGTTCAAGTGTCTGTGCAAGCAGAACCAGCAGCGTAAGTTCGATGCAATATGGAAGGTGCTCGATGACCTCACGAAGAGCAGCGTTCGACATATGAGCACGCAGGCGGGAGGAAGCACAACAGAGCTGATAGAACCTCTTCCTCCGCTACCGGAGGTAGATTCCCCTGCCTTGGTTTGTCGATCGGGAAGGAACATAAGGTGTTTCTCACACTGGATTGAGTCAGAACCACGAGAGAAATGGTCATTGCTGCATGACGAGGGTGGTGCAAGGTTCGGGGTAATGACGACTAACCTCGTAGAAGTGTACAACTGGGTGATTAAAGGATTGCGACCCCTCCCTTTAGTAGCCATAGTGGAGGGCATAATGCATGGCATCATGAGGTATCTCGGTGAAAGGCATGAGAAGGCCGTGCTGCATGCTTCCAGAGTTGGCATAATGTTCGACGCAATGATGACAGCGTACATGGAAGAAAAAAGCTTCAAAGCACAATACCACACGGCCTTGAACACAGGTAGTGGACGGCATCTTTATCAGATATGGATTAGATCGAAAGATGGCCATGGTGGAGCAAACATGCGGCTCGCCCATGAGGTTGATCTGGGGGCACAAGACCTTGCCACAATATGCTCCTGCAACAAACCATTGCTTCTTCGCCGCCCCTGCTCACATGTTTTGGCCGCGTGTGCAACCAACAGATTGGATGCATCGCGGTATGTGTCTCCATACTTCTTCAAGCAGGCGATTATTGCTACGGGCGGTAATATATTCGGATTTCGCCGCTTCGGAAACTTCACGGAGGATAGGGGAGACCACCGTACATGGATACCTTGCAGCACTACTCCACGGGAGGAGGGGCCGTCGTCACACTCGCCGTTTCCGCAATGAGATGGACGAGTCACAGCGAGGAGGAAGAGTGGTACACTGCGGACTATGCGGGGCCGAAGGTCATCGGAAAAATAAATGTCCACAGTGTGAAGTTCCCTCTGAGTAATGAATAGATGGTCCAGGAAGAAATTGGTTGCAATACAGTCAATTGCAATGTATCTTAGTTTGCTGTATGTTCTCGTATTCATTGAGCGAACATGTATTTAAGTGTGTACCAACTAATTTGGTCGTTTCTATTATGTGCAACGTTCATGTAATATGTTGGATAATTCTATGTGTTATTTTTAATTGTATGCATAATTTATATATCGTATGACAATATTGTTTGACAGTATTATGTTTGTTTCAATACAACTTTCTGTAAACATTGCATTTTCATGTAAATATGAATATGTTTTCTTTACAGAGTTGACTAACAAATTGTTTCACTTGGTCATTGCAATACAGGTATGGAGACCGTGCCTACGGAGATGCTGGTCGACGACGTCGCCTACCGGACCCACCGTTCCCTCACACGGTTGCAGGACCCACCCACGGAGATGGCGATCTTCGTGACTCGCACTCCTCGCCGCCCATAGGGGCTAGACCACCGCTGGGTGGACAGGTGCGCTTTCACGACCCTCTGGTTGACATAAGCGTGTCAATATGCAATATTAGTAATATTGCATTCTCGTTATGTAAACCTTCGTGTCGCCGGGTACTTCCCTCGCTCGGATGCTCCGGGCCACGGATGCGAGCGAGAGAGACGAGGAGACGACGACGAGGAAGAGGACGGAGGCGTTGTTCCTTGGAGCGGTCTCGCTGGTTCCCGGTGGACCACTCCCTGCTTACAACGCTTGTGGACCGGTGGCGGCCCGAGACCCACACCTTCCACCTCCCGTGTGGTGAGGTGGCGCCTTCTGAGGACATAGCGATGTTCTTTGGGGCGCCATCGGCCGAGGAGGCGGTTCGATTGCCTCCGTAGAGGCCACTGGTCGCCGACCTTGACACCGCCGGTGTACTTCCACCCCGGAGGAGGGCGAGAGAGCTGGAGCTGCGAGGCGAGCGGCCGCACGCCCTACGCTTGGTGGTTGAGGCGATTCGAGTGCGGTGTTTATCGCTTCAGATATTACTTCTTCTATTTGGCGTATCGCATATGTCATTGAATGTGTTTACGTATATAATTATCGTGTTTCTATGCAGGTTAGCCACATGGTGGAGGAGCCCACCGCGTACCAGGAGGCACGGCACCTCGAGGCTTACTTGCTGTGGCTCTTTGGCTGGGTGTTGTTCACCAACCCCCACGGCAACTCAGTGGACGCCTGGTTTGTGCCTTTAGCCCGTGCCATCGCTGATGGCAACTTTGACTGCATCCCGCAGTTGAGTTGGGGCTCTGCGGTGCTGTACGCGACCTTCAGGGCCCTTTGCGACAGTTGCACTTTCGCAACCGGCGAGCTTCGATCTTTGGCGGTTGCCCGTCTTCTTGATGCTTTGGTCCTGGAGCGGTTTCTTTGTTGATCGCCCGTTCGTGGATCTGACGGACCTTCGGGAGTCCTTCTGATCTGCCGACGACGTCGATCGACCGACGGTCGGCTCTCTTTGGACTCGACGTTGGATATGATAATATTGCTGTGCTTGTTTATCTCGTACCGCAATTATGACTTCTTGAAAGCAACATCATTTTGTTTGTTGCACATTCGATTCTGATGGACTCGGTTGGTATCTTGGGAAACGCTCGAGAGCTTCACGCGAGTTTCGACCACCTGACGTACTCGGAGGTCAGGTGGGAGCCATACCCTTTGCCGGGTATGGCGTACGACCGAGCCCCGGGAGGCTTGTCCTCCCTTTGCTTTCGTGACCAGGCTTATTGGCTCACCCGCAAGAAGCTCGTGTTTGACGTGTTCGTCGAGGACCACCCCCGCACGTGTGATCTGGCGATTCGAGCTGTTCGAGTTCACCTGTGCCCAGAGGTTTCACCGTCCCCCACAACGTACACTAGTACGTAAATTTCGTATGTTTCTATGATCTTTAACTTTTCCATATGTTCTGTGCACATACTACGCTGTTTGTAGTTATAGGACATCATGGTAGGTTAGCAATATTTTATATATAATATGATCAAAAATAAGATATATCTGTTATGTGCTTTTATATATGTTCTGCGGACGTAATAAGATGTGTACTCCATTGCAGGCACAGTCGTTGTGGTCCCACTCCGCGACGTGCACAGGATTCACGGATGCTGGCCGGGTTGCTTTCGATGGTGGGCCAGCTGCGGGCGTGTGGGCGAGACGAGGCCACACACGGAGCTGGACTTCACGGAGTACCTCACTTGGTACACGAGACGCACACGTGTACGACTACTTCGTGACATCCCCCACCCTCCGGTTCCCGCCCAGCCGACTGGAGACGAGACGTACTCCTCCAGACAAAGGTCCTCCCTACACGTCTCGGTACGCAAAAATGATGTCGTTCCTTTACCGTTATGAATTTTGTGCTATATGGTTGTAATGACTTACTTTGTTCTCCGTGCAGATAGACGCCCACATGACGACGATCCGGGATGGTACGAGTTTGTTGGGTCGGATGGCCAGCAGGCTGGAGGTTACCTACGCCCAGCTCTCAGAGTTCGTGCGCCTTTGCGTGCGAAGGTCACAGCACGCGATTGCGCCGCGTCTGCGCAGAGCGTGGGCGTAGAACGCGTCTTGGCCCAGCGCCTACCCTCACGGCCGACGCGTCCCCAGTGTCGTGGCCCTTCATTTGACAGTCGAGAGCTCATGGCGCGAGAGCGGTCGAGGCGATGCCCCCGACGGCGTTCCACGGCACCACCGACCTTCGCGGTGCCCCGGCGGTCGAGGCCTCGGCAGTTCTTCGGCTTCGCACTCTCCGGCGTTAAATCGCCCGTCAATAACACACTCTCTGCTGGGTTCGCCCTACGCTCGCAAGCAGCTCTCCCTTCCAGCAGGGCACGTCCAGCTCTGCTGCAGGTCTTCCTTCCGGTAAGCAGTCCATCTTCTAAGATCCCTCCCATCTTTGCATTTCATACAAATTACTATAAATTCAATATTATAGCTATTTATGGTCATTGTAGGTGTTGCAGGCCTCGCCCCACGCGACATGTACCCGGAGATGGGAGATATCTTCAGCACAGAGGCGGTCGAGCAGGCGTACGCGGGGGCCTTTCAGCACTCACAGCTAGACACTCCACCCCCGCCACCTACCCAGGGGACCGACGACGGACGACCTCGACGAGACACACACCCTCCCGACCGTTTCACTCCTTCGGGTGCCAGACCGCGTCCTGTCGCAGCTCGTCGAGTCCCTAAACGGGGACGACGTGGGTAGACTACCTTTCTCGTCGCTGTTGTAGAACTCTTTCGATGTGTACCTGCATTATATTATTACTTCGATAATTATGTTTTTTCAGTTATTCCGTGTTCTAAAATTGCGACATTCCGTACGTGCTAGGCTTCGAAACGTTGCCTTCCTGGACGAGGAGCTTTTTCGATTTACGCAGCTTGCTCGACAAACATCGTCCTAGGGGTGGTCCACCCACAAGTGGTAGGCAGCATTGCGTAGGCCACCCGTCATTTTTCGCGCATAAATTATTTTGACGCTACCCGTGGGCCCCGCCACCCGACGCAAGCCCTTAGGTGGCCATACACGTATGAGGGCTGGCTGGCCGAATTAGCCACTTCATGTTCTTTTCTTCTTTATCTTGTACGCCAATAAGTACTCTATTGTCTCTGAACGCTTTCAGATTATGGTACGCACGATATGAATGAGATGACGATGGTGCTCCGGTGACATTGAAAATATGAAACGCATTACATGGTAGTAATCCACGTAGACCAAACCTTGATGCAAATTACATGAAATAAACCCCTATTGTACTTGGGACGCTAGGTTTAGTGCCATCCAGGGAACGGTTCCACACGGGTATAAACGTTGTACATGCGAGTAGCAAATGTAACTCGCTCTTCAAGCGGGAGATTCTTGCGTCGCGAGATGTTCGATGTAACCGAACGCGCCATTGGGAAGGGGTCGTCCATCTATTTGGTGAAACCGCAGTCATCGGTCTACATTTGGAAATGAGAAAAAAGTGAGATGGAAAATGAATTAAACCCTTGGCCGTTGTCGGGCCGGTTACTCACAATGGCACGCTGTATTGTAGAAAACGTCGGCGATCCATCCTTCGACAACTTTGGTCAAAGTTTGGCCTAACGGTGTCACTCCGTGCACACAACGTGGCCATCCTGTAGAAATTTGGGTCTCTTATCATTGTTGGCTCTGTATTATAGCTAGCTCTTGTCCGAATAGGCAGGTCGTCGCTTGGTACACGAGCTTGCGATCCAGGACCATTTGACGTCCACCAGGCTTGTCGGATCCAACAGTTCGGTGTGGGTCGTGCAGCCATATGTGCAATGTGGTACGTCTATCTCTACTCGCCTCCCCTCGTACGAAGCCAACCCTACTAGGGAGTTTACACACACACAGTCAGAGTGAGAGTGAGGGTGGGAGTGAGAGGAACGCCAACTATGCCTCCCATTATGTAGGCGATGGCGCTAACGGTGCATGCCCGATCCACAAGACTAAATGGGGGCATGGCGACCAACATACCGCGGACACGGTCACATCAATAATTGCGGGCCTGGCGACCAACGATACCATGGGACACCGGTCACATCAATATTATCGAGCATGGCGACAAACAGTCCCACGGACACCGCCCATTCCCATGAAATGCAACAAGAAGAAGATGAACTCGGTCCATGCACCGAGCGAAATTGCCTATATATTTTCCTCCCGCCCCTACCATCATCTGCGCTCCAAGTTTCTCTCTATCTCACATATTATTTCCATCAAATGGAGCAAAGAAGACTTTCGGCGAGGATACTGAAGCAATGTCATGCTAGCTTTTTCAACTGTGTGGTTATTCAGCGAATGTGCTGTTTAGACCCAATCATCCTTCACGGCTTGTCGCTTTTGTTTGTAATATGATCCTAATATCGCGAGTTTTGCGATGTTACGGGTTATATTACACTCAAAATATTACGTGTAAGCCGTGAAGGATAAATGGGGTCTAACTGTATGACCTGAACTTAAGGCTTTTAGGGGATTAGACAAATAGGTACGTACTCATTTTTATTTCGAAAGCTAGCATGACATACAGGGTGCGATGACATGTAAGGGTGGTCACCATGGATGGCTAAAAGGGTTGTGGCATTGGCATGAACACCAAGTGGCCGCACACCGAGCAGTCGCTTCCTATTCCGTGTCATAGTACACCGGGTAGGTCTCTTGCATGATGGCTCTTCGCCGTAGGACTTCTGCGTTGGGTGTGCTGGGGTAGTGGCATCCGCACAGACATGCATGGTCCTGACATGATCAATTCGGCTGATAGTATTGGTCCAGCACTGCCTCGTTGTGCGATTGACGTGCCGGCATGGATTGCCGCGCGGACCTCCGCCGGCCTTCTGACTGCGCCGGCCCTCCTCTAGCATCCACGGTAGCCTGCAAGCGATGGATTCTTGCGTGGAGGTATGTTATGTAGGTGTACGCTGCTGCCGGGTATGGCTCATCCATCCAGCGAGTCCAACCGCACGTGACATCTGCTAACTGCAAATAAGAGAACTGATAAGTAACTTGTCTTTACGCTAGCATAGTGTAAAAAGGAGGGAACTTACGTTGTAATCTGGGCATCGGTAGAACCTGCGACCAGTGAACCCCTCGTGCACGTGGTCAAACCATCGCAACAATGGGTTCCCACAGTCGCATGTCGGCCAGTCGAAAATTGACGGAAAGTGACGATCTCGTAGCAAAGGAGGGCCATCTCTCCAGTCTCCATATTGTATGACTTGCATTTCGTCCGACGGAGGACGAGCATGCTCTCCAGGGCCAAAAGACTCCCACCATGCGTCAGACACATATGGACGTGAAGATGCTCCCCCGCTCGCCATAAAGAAATGTGGACCAGAGGCAAAGAGCGGTGCTGCCTCCTTCCTCTCTATATAGGGCGTTACGTCATTATCAGCACATGATTAAATTAGCTCCTCATTATCATTAATTAACTGTTCACTATGACATGGCAGAATTTGCATCGTTCATTCCGTCGGTGGAGCGGTGCGCCGAAGATAACAAGGTGGAGTAGTGCGGTGGCCTAAGTGCTAGCTGCGTAGGAATGAGTGCTGTCTAGAATTACCGCCTTCAAAGGCGGGCTGGCTAGCCGCTTTAGCCACTTGTTTTAATTTCACTGCTAACATTGCATGCCATCTGATGAACAGTACCTCTTTTCAGCGTCCGGTCACATCGCCTGCAGCAGCATCCATCATAAATCACTGGCACTGCTCACCAACAGTACCCACCGTCCAGTAATGATAGGATATTATGTAAATCTGTCAGAAACTAACAAGATAAACATGAAGCAGGAAAGTTACTAGTTCAATATTTAGGATGGTGATAATGAAAAAAGTTGTACCTGTGATGTACTCTCTTCAAGCCCGTTACCCACCTGCAAACTCTGAACAGCGTTGACAAATGCATTTGCAAATTTTTCATAAATTCCTACATATGCAGCTAGCAAATTAGTAACAGAACAAAAGATATCCCAATAAAAAACTTCAAAACATAAATGACCAAGTTACCTTCTTGCACCAGTATCCTGTTTGCACAGACACATGTCTGTCCACTATTACGAAATTTTGCAGCAAGCTGAACACAAATGGAGTTGGTGAGCACGCATAATTATTAAAATGCAGAAGGATGCAATTTTTAAATTCGTCAAGTATTTGTGTTTTTTAAATCATAAATGCAATTGAGTTTAAGCTTCAAATTTGTGTGGATAGAGCATGTCCTCTACTATATCTAGTAATATTCTGTAAGTTTGGAAAGACCCACAGGCATTAGCCGCATTATTCCCATGTATTTGCAACATTTAGGGCATTTTCACCAAAAAAAAAAGACAAAGAATAACAAGGATGATATAGTTGTAAAACTGGGAATATGTAACTTCACTTACACTGCCCTTAACAGCAACATCGATGTCTGCATCGTCGAAAACAATGCAAGGTGCATTCCCACCAAGTTCTAAAGAAATCTAGAAAAGAATTATTTTGTTAATATAAATATAAAAAGTCAGAACGGAGGCAGGCTCAAATTATAGAACAAAAGGGTTTTTTTTTTCAAACATGCCTTCCAAAAAAAATATATACATTTTACCGCATGAGACAGAGATTTAGCTAACTGACAAAATGGAATATTATTAAAAAATTCCACCAAAACTAATGATTTATGAGAAAAAACTGTAGGCATTTAGCCTTAAACATTTCAGAACTAGCCAATATCGATATAAAAGAACAAAAAAAAGACTCATGAATCAGATATCCTAACTGTATAGATTTTTACTTATTTGTGAAGAAATGTTCTGTCATTGAGCAGGTCTCCACATGCACGTTCAAAGTTTCTAACACTTCATTTGATTTGGCTTTAGGGAAGAAGTATTCGGTCCAGTTGCACCACTTGTACCATTCAAAACTGAGGAAGAAGCAATCCATATGGCCAATGATACCAACGCAGGTTCGCTAAGCGAGCTCTAGTGTGCCGATAACTATTTGCAATTTTTTTTACTAAAGTATATGTGCCAAGCCGCTATTTTCTCACTACAGCATACCCTATACATGCTAAAATACAAATTTGTATTGTAGCATGCAGTATAGGGTATGCTGTAGTGAGAGAATGCTAGATAATGTGGTAGAGGGTTGGGTACTTATGTATCTTGCTAATTGCACCAGGCCGGATGGTATATAGATGTTGTAACCGTAACAAATGATATATGACTTTATTTCTTGTTAAGACATATCTTAAGAAATCCCATGAATATTATCTTCCAATGATTTTTTTTAGGGTAAAGTACTTCAATGATTTTGCATGGCTATTTGTTTGGAAACTGAAAAATGTTGAAAACCATGTCCATTCTCCATACTGTTAACCTGCAGAACTTATGGACCATTGTCTTTTTTTTATACCATAGCATTGCTGAAATTTTCCATTGATCTCATTCTCTCATGTATTATCCTGTTATGTTTGATGTGCAGGCTTAGCTGCGTACATATTTACAAAGAGCATACGTCATTCATGGCGTGTTTCTGAAGCTCTTGAATATGGATTAGTTGGTGTGAATGAAGGACTGATTTCAACAGAGGTAACAAGTAGCAAACTAAGCTACCACAGTCCACAAAGTAGCAAGGCCCATATACATCAATACCATTTTATTAGGGGAAGTATGGACGGCAGCCTTGCTTTGGTCTATCTGGAAAATAAGAAACAGAGTGTGTTTTGAGCATTTCATCCTTAAAGACCCTATGTCAATTGTGTATCATATGTGTGCTCTAATCAAATATTGGACAGGAATGCAATCTGATGCAGACAAGGAGAAGCTGAAGGCTAGAGGTGTGTGTGTGCGCTAGACCGTTTTCTTTATTTTGGTGGTTTACCTAGTGGCTGATGTATGAACACTAAGTGGCGCTGAATGCTATAATTCCGTTGCTTCTGATGGTAATGGAATTGGGGATCTCACCCCTTGTGGAAATGGGGATTTGATCCGGATTTGGGATCCTGATACACTTAAACTGCAAGCCATTGCCCATTGATGTATCATCCGCAATGTCACATGTGAAAGTCCCCGTGCAGTGCACGTGCTACTTATAGATCGATGCAAATTTTTTGAACAAGTGAGCCATATGCTTATCATGGCCTATATATATTTCCAATACATGCATGCAACCGATGGTAATTTCACGAAACAAAATGTCCAACGTGATTTTTCATAACGGTTTTCCTCAGTTGACTGAAAATACCAAAAATCTCAGTCGATTTTGGCTTACCTGGGCAATCCATGCTGGCAAGCCCCTCTTTCTCTGTGCTCCAACTACTTTGTCCGCGCCAACGACACCTCTGTTTTTGCCGCTGCCGCTCGGGTTAGGGTTCGGTAGGGATGGGTTTTCTTCTTATCCTCGGCCTTAGAAGAGGTGGGGATGGGAGGCGGATGACCAGCAGTGGGCAGGAATGGGTAACGGCGACGACGAGGCGGCGGCGGAATCATGGATGCAGTGTGAAGGTGGTCGGGCAAAGGCATGGGGGTAGGATTAGGTTGGATGAAGGAGCAGGGTGGCAGGAGATCAGGGGCAGGGCGATGACGCTCCACTGTCGGCCACGGGTGGTGAAGGAAGTGGCGGTGGCAGGGAGGAAGGGAATATGGGTGGGCATAGGAAGATCTAGATTCCAACGGCTCAAAAAATCGACTAAGATTTTCTTTAAATGCTGTCAACCGTGCACAAGTCACCCCCTTTTCATAAAGGGGCCATTGCGTTCATACCCTGACTTTTATTCTCAATTCTGATTTTGCCCCTATTTTATAATTTTTTTGATTTTGCTCTCACTTTTTGAAAACGAAGCCAAGTTTTACCCCTATTCCGTTATAGGGCATTTAACGATGTTAATTTTGTTAGAAAAAGACATATACCCTTGTGAATTTGCCAGAATATTGTGATTTTACTCCTGTTTAATATGGGCTCAAATTTTAACATATGTGGTTGAAATTTTATATATTTCAAATATGCCTAAACTATATTTAAAATGTGTCTGAATTATATATCAAACATGGCTACATTTGTTAAAATTCAGCCTATATCAAACAAGGGTAAAATTATAATACTCTCAACAAAATAGGGACAAATTTTCAAGGGTATATAGGTCTTTTTTTGGCAAAATTAACGCCGTTCAGTATCCCATAACAGAATAGGGGTAAAGCTTGGCCTTGTTTTCAAAAAGTGAGGGCAAAATCAAAAAGTTCATAAAGTAGGGACAAAATCAGAATTGAGAATAAAAATCAGGACAAGAACGCAATTATCCCTTTCATGAACTATCGAAACACCAGAAATGACCATCATAATCCATTGGAACCCTGTTTTTTCTCGTATGACGTGACAGGAAATAACAATTGTCCCACGTCATACTAACAAAATAATCATCTATTGGAACACTACTATTTTCCCATGATGAGCACATATCTGCTTCACAAGTCACAACACGACCACAATACCATAACAAGCCAGGACCGAAGTGCCAAAGCAAGCAAACAACAGTCAAACGTCATTTCTAGTAGACCAGCATACATCAAGAAGTTCATATTAAAACTTTACTGCGTATCACCAGAATACTATCGGTGTTTTCACATAACTCAGAGCCCAATCAACTAAGATAACCAGCTAAATATATTCCCCATGTGTTCAACTTGCTGGATCGAGCCTTTATTTACCTGCTGGGTACCTGAGAAGACAAGGAAACAAGTGTTACCTTTTTTTTTAAATAAGACAGCATTAAAAGGAAAGCATACATCATGTTATAAAGAAAGGCCGAGTTTAAAAAGTTTGGCAGTTTAAATCAAGTTATACCAATGGACGCAGCAACAGGTTAAAATGAGTCAATAGTCTAATATTTTCGCGGGTGCCTTCTCCAAGTTCCATTTGCTTCTTTGTTCTATTTGAATCTCAAATCCAATAGATTGGTGGGAAAAAAAACAGTAGCCATCATTATGTAGTTAAAACTTAAAAATATTCAACAGTTTCAAACTCTTGAACATGCAATGTATATCTTCTGAATATACGTTCTACTAAATATATACCATCTCTATAGATAACAAGCTGATTTCTGAAATTCAAATCATGTGCCCCAGTGAAACATCATACCAAACTACCCATCTATGCAAATGAAAACTACACATGTACAAGGTCTGTCGCATCAAAGAAATAAAACTAATATTTTGTTTCTATTCATATTGCTACTTGTAGCATGCTCGGTATCATGGGAAGTAGGAGTTCCATGTTGAGCACCACCACATAAACTAATAAGCAAACTTGCATCAAGAATCAATATTTTCTCATGAGCGCACACAAAGTAGAAGTAACATCGTTTTAGTTATGTAATAGATAAGCTTTAGTTGAGCAGACCTTTGCGTAAAGGATAATTACACAGAATTAAAAATTTTCAGCATAGACAAATGTAATCAAGGGATCACAAATTTTAGAGGTATATCTAATTGAATATTGAATGAAGCCATTCTTGGTGCTAAAGACAACATGAACGAAACAAACGTATAAAAGACAACTGGAACGTAGCATGCATACCAGCTGCAGCATAAGGTACTTATTCAATCCTAATAAAACTCCTATCAACACGATCATCGGATACACCTGAATATATGGCCTCCAAGAAATTTGCAACATCAGGGTGTCTGTCAGCCTCAAAAAAGAGGTAATCCTCCCTTAAGGGACACCTAGTAAATAAGGTAGGTTCCCTCCTACACATTTCATTGGTGATAGGGTCGCTACACTTTGAGTAGTGCAGTTGTCCGTGAAATGTCCGATCAGCTGGATGAATTAGTTTCATCCCACTGCCCTCACAAGCGGCACATGCACCGCCAAAGCATTCACCTGAATATAAAAAAATATACATACAAAAAGTCAGCATCTTGATATTGCAGAAAAAAAGGGTGAAAGAAGGGGCATTCGGACAGAAGAGACAGTTAGGGCAATCAATCTCGCCCTTGAATGCAAAGAATAACAGCAGTGACAAGGCTATGAAATCTAGATCAGCCAAGCAACTCTAAATTGCTTGCTACCACCAAAGTTAGTGCTACCTACACAAATACATGAATGGCTGTGGTGTGCATATTGTCACCAGAGCCTCTTGTATCCTAATAAATTTTCAAAAGCACTGAATCTTCTAAAGTTTCAAAAGCTAATCCAAGCCTTCTTGTAGGGCAACATTAATTGTATTGCAAAAGAGAAACAATTTGACAGCAGCAAACCACCATATTTAGTGCTACCTACACAATGCTACACAATGCAGCAAACCACCATATTTGGCGCCAGAGGCCCCTGCTGCTGCAGCGCCCTCCACCGATGAGCTGCCCAACGGCGCCCAAGTCGTCTGACGCGACGTGGCCAACATTGCCATGACCGGAGCCAAGGTAGCCCTAGCGCTGTGTGGGGATGGCCACCATGCTGGCTATATTAAAGTAGGTAAGGGCTGAAAACAGTAGTAGGGGGTGATGGGAGCACCATAGAATCGTGAAACAAGGAACTCAAAAAATGGAAAACCGAGAAGCAAACCGTGAAAAGAAACAGGCCATTGCTTGAAACAAAGTCCCTAAATCAGAGATGGGGTTGCACATAGTAAAATTTCACAATTCCAAGTTGTCGGATGTCTTTACATAGGACATTCATGCTAAATCTGTACTTTTTGTTTGTTTGCTTGAGAATAGTCACGAGGAAGAGAGATAAGAGGAAAACTCAACATACCACCAGATTCTTTTTGTCCTTGTTCTGTCACAGGACAACACAGTGTCACATCTTGTATTTCTGCATATACAATTTGAACTTCAGCGAAGAAAAGCGTAGGCACATTATTGCCACCCGGAGATGCCAAGAAGTTGACATGATAAAAGCCATCTCGACTAAATGGAACGCTCTCTGAATGAAATGATACGAAATGGTTCCCACATATCATGTGGAGCTCATAATGTTTCTGAAAAGCGGCCAGAAAGGTAGTGTTAGTAACAAATAGGGGAAAAAATTAGCTAGCAAAGTTCATTGATGCAGAACATAAACTTGCACACGTGGGCCACTTAGGTTCAGGAATCTGAGAGGAGTACATAGATTTCTGGTGGTACAAATCTGGCCAGCAGGAGCTGGAAGTTATGGTGGTACGAAAGTGGTGATGGCAGTGGAAATTTTGCAACGCTGCACATGGGGAAATGGTCCAATCAGTCTTTTGGGTATCCTAAACCAAATACTTCCAAACCATTTTCACCTTCACCCGTTCCAGGCTTCCAGGTCCTACCGCGTGCAACGTAGGTGGCAAATGGTGTGCAGCAGTCACTCAACACCCACATCTTTCTCCAAGACGAGCAAGACTGAAAAGGGAGGACGGCATATGCAGGGAGTAGGGAGGTTTGGGTTTAAATTCAAGTAGGACCTTTCTTCGAAGAGAGGAGGTCTAGGGATATGCATGCTCTTCGACATGAGCAACCTTTAGTAGCAAATTGCTTTTGGGGGCTAATAAGGAGAACCCTTTACGAAAATTTAGGGCAACCTATAGTAGCAAATTGCTTTTGGGGTCTATATAATAAGGGGAGCCCTTCATGAAAATTTAGGGATCCATCCAAATTCCAAACAGGAAACTCACAAATTCTTGGACCTAAGTGGTGAAAGCTAGCAAGCATAAGGGCATAAATGAACTATATATACCGGAGGAAAACAACATAGCAAATTAACAGTGATAAAAGCAACCGAGAGAAGAGTGATAGATACCTCAAGCTTCTGGAGTGCCTTGTGCACCATGTCAAGGCAATACTGCTCTTCCCGTCTGAACATTTGGATGTGTTTGCTTAAAGCTCTATAGGCCCCTCGGCTTAAGGTCGACGTTGCCGCCGCCGGCGGTGATTCGAGATTGAGCACAACAGCAGGCTGATGTTTATGATCAAGTGCTTGGGCAGACTCATGGTTGGGTACGAAGAGACGAAGATGAGCCTGCCTGGCTGCCTCGTCAGGGAGACGAGCCGCTAGGATAGCAGCTCTGAAGGCATCATCCTTAGTCGGAGCATGGGTGATGCCTTCTTTATCAACCAGCTGAATGGCACCAAGGAGATGTCCACCGGTGCTGGTGAGGTAGGCCAATATCTGTTCTGGTGTGAGAGCGGGTGCGTACGTTGCCATGAAGGCGACCAGAGCGTTGAAGGATCGGCAAGCCAGGCGGAGCATCACCCTGCAGCCGAGCATCCTGACCTTGACCTGAACCTTGGCCGGGAACATGTCTATGTACCAACGAGCATTGGTGATGATGTTGTCGACAGGGCTTTGCTCTAGGCCGTAGGCATAGCCGGCGAGCACCATGCCGCGAACCATGCCATGAACGTAGTCGGCATCCTTGTCCTTGCACAAGAGTGCGAGCGCCCTGTAATGGTGGCGAAGGATGACATCGAGGAGGGACGATTCGGCAGGGGTGGGCGGTGTCGCCTTAGTCCAACGCTCGGGCTTCAACCACTCCGGGCCAGGCAAGCGTGGTTCCACCTCCTCGTCATGAGCGCGAGACCTTGGCTTCTCCAGGTCCAAGGGCGGCCGCCCCTCCTCCACCCCCTTGGCCCTTTCTTTCTCCATCCGGTGACGGACGACTTTGTCCACCTCCGAGGCAAGAGCGCGAGACAATGCATCCAGGTCCAAGGGCCTCTGCTTATTGAGGCGGTACTTCTTCACAAGCTTGGACTTCCTCATGGCGACGCCGACGCGACGGCGTCGAGACCCCTCCGTCAAGCCGTCCTTCTTCTCCACCTTCTCCTCAGCACCATCAGAGCGAGACTTTGCCCTTACCTCTGGCATCATGAGACGGAGACCCATCCGGCAGACATCCTCGATCTCCACCACCGGCACCGGCACCGGGTCGAGGGGCGAACTGTGCCTCTCCTCCACCTCCACCACCGGCACCGGGTCGAGGGGCGAACTGCGCCTCTCCTCCATCTCCACAACCGGGTCAATGTGCCTCTCGAGGCGGGGCTTCGACTTCTCTACGGCCGTGACGGCTGATGAAGTGGGGAAATTTCTCCAATTCCCCATGGCGACGCGGAGGCGGAGGGGCAAAGCTTGGGATTTGGGGAATTTCTGGATGGACGTGCCGGCGTCGCGGAGGAAGGAGGAGGATTAAGCCGTCTCTTTTTTCTCCGTTGGCTCGGCTAGGCTAGGCTAGGTAATTTGCAGTTGCTCTCGTTTTTCCTAAAGCTCAGAAATAATTTTATTATTAAAAAATATATCTTTTTTAAATAAGCGATTTTTTTTTCTATTTCCATTGTATTTCCTCTCACAAAATACAACGGAAACAATGTTCGCCATAAGTAGAACTAGCAGATTAATAAGGAAAAGGAGGTTTCAGCGCGGAAAAAGAGGACTGTTTTACATGGTGGAATGGTGCGGCATCTTGTGCACCCCAAGCAACGTGCATATGCTGGTTTTGACTTGCCAACACCCTCCAGATAGGAAAAAAAGGATAGAAATTATATGGCACCCGGACAGAGATAGAGAGAGCTGGAGGAGATAGAGAGAGAAAAGAAGGAGAGAGAGGGGAAGAGAGAGTGATAGGCATAAAAAATGGATGCCACGGTTGCCACCAAATTTTCTTCCGGAAAAAAAAAGGTTTCCCACTGTATCCCAATTGGCACCTTCTTGTTTATAGTTGTCCTCTCGTATAGATATAGGCTGGTGTACCCACCCAGGTGATGTGTTTTGTGGAATCTCGCTGTTAAAGATCTTAATATGACTTTATTTAGTAGAAAGAAATATAACTATAAGGTTTGATTTTGCAGAAGTATGGTATGAATTAAGTCTTAACTGAAAAAATCTAATGTAATGTGACAAATGGTCTTAGTCCGCATCTAAAGAAAGTTTGTTCTGGAATTACATTGGGATATCATCATGCCGGTGTGAAAATGTGAATTTCTTTCCTTGAAGTTATTTGTTTTTTAAAATGTTTTGTAGGTACAAATAACTGGAAGTTCATATTCAAAGGAAATCAGAGACCTTGAGTTGGACTTCTCACAGACCAATTAGTAGCAAGCACGGTACTTGAAGATTTTCATAGGAGTAAAATACACGGGCGGTCCTCAAACTTGCACGGGTGCGTCATCCCGGTCCCGAACTCTCAAAATGCACATCTGAGTCTTCAATCTTTCAATTTGTGCCATTCAGATCCCAAAGCAGCGACGGGACAGCCCTAGCGCTGACGTGGACGTCCACCTGGGCATCCACGTCACTTAATTCAATTTTAAAAATTTTAGAAAAATCATAAAAAATCTAAAAAATAATTAAAAAATTTGAAAAATCATTTTAAAAATTATTAAAAAAATAAAAAATCATAAAAAATTCAGGAAAATCATAAAAAATTTTAGAAAAATCATGGAAAATTCATAAAAAATCACTAAAAATTCAAAAAAATAATTTAAACAAATCATAAAAAAAATATAAAATCATGAAAAATTTAGAAAAATCATTAAAATGCAGAAAAAATATATAAATCAAAAAAATCATTAAAACATGTCAAGATCGTCGTCGCCTGTTGTTGGCCTAGCCTCGGTGGCCACGACATGCTCATTTTCCAGGCGATGGAAAGGGGTTGCCGCGGCCACCGTCGGGGCTAGGGCTAACAACAGGCGGAGATGGTCTTGAAGAGAGACCCAGGTAGATCGACGATTTTTTTATTTTTATTTCTGATTTTCATTAAATGTATAAATTTTTGTATTCAGTTTTTCTAATTTTAATTATTTTATTAATTTTTTATGATTTCCTGATATTGTTATGAATTTTTTGATTTTTATGAATATTCATCATTTTTATGATTTTCTCTAGTTTTTATGATTTTTGATTTTTTTCTAATATTTTTCTATTTTTTGTGATTTTTATGATCTTTCTGGATTTTTTAATGATTTTTCTGAATTTTTCGTATTTTTATGATTTTCTGATTTTTAATGATTTTTTTAAAATTTTTCGTATTTTTAATATTTTCCTGAATTTTCGTTTTTATGATTTTGCTTAATTTTTTTCTGATTTTTCTTAATGTTTTATTATTTTTATGATTTTCAATTGAATTAAGTGACGTGATGCCCAGGTGGACGTCCACGTCAGCGCTTGGGCTTCCCCGTGGCTGCTTTGGGACCTAAATGACATAAATTGAAAGATTAGGGACTCAGATGTGCATTTTGAGAGTTTGGGGACCGGAATGACACACCCGCACAGGTTTGAGGACCGCCCGTGTATTTTACTCCTATGAAAATCTTCAAGTACCGTGCTTGCTACTAATTGGTCTGTGAGAAGTCCAACTCAAGGTCTCTGATTTCCTTTGTTTAGGTCGTGTTTTATGCTCTTGTGGGTGTGTGGTCGTTCCTGGAGAAGAAAAGTTTGTGTTGCCTTGTCGTTATACTCTGACCCTCTTTGGGTCTTTCCTTTGGACTTGCTTTTATTAAACTAGTTGAATGCCCGTACGTTGCAACGAAACATCCGAAAATAATAGAAATTCCAAATCGTTTGCTACAATATTAGATCAATTCCAGGGAGACGTTCCCCTCTATTGCCGGTTCAAAAAAAAAATCTTCAAGTACGGTGGTTGAGGCAGAAACATAATAGTAAGAGTAATAAATGAATGGAGGTGGCCAGTGACTTGTCATGGATGCTACCATCACCGATTAATTTAAATATTGGCCTTCGATTTATACTCTCTCCGGTCACAAAAACAAGTCGCCATTGACTTTTAAACATATCTTTGACCATTCGTCTTATTCAAAAAACTATGTAAATTATTATTTATTTTGTTATGATTTGTTTTATCATTAAAGGTACTATAAGCATGACTTATAATTTTGCATGTTTGCACTAAAATTTTGAATAAGACGAATGGTCAAAGCGACTTGTTTTTGTAACCGGGGGAGTATATTATGTGCCGAGTAGTGGGTTCATACTCGTCATGCGGGCGGATCCATCGGCTGGAGGTGGAGAACTTCAAGTCGTACAAGGGGACGCAGACGATCGGGCCCTTCTTCGACTTCACGGCCATCATCGGTCCCAACGGCGCTGGCAAGTCCAACCTCATGGACGCCATCAGCTTCGTGCTCGGTGTCCGCTCTGCGCACCTCCGTGGACCTCATCTAAGCCCTCGACGACCGCGACAAGGAGGCCAAGGGCCGCCAGGCCTCCGTCCGCCTTGTCTACCACCTCCCTGGCAGCGGTGCCGAGCTCCATTTTACCCGCACCATCACAGGCACCGGTGGCAGCGAGTACCGCATCGACGGCCGGCTCGTCACCTGGGACGACTACAACGCCAAGCTCAGATCCCTCGGCATCCTCGTCAAGGCCCGAAACTTCCTCGTCTTCCAGGTAGCCTCCCTCACCACCCCAAATTTCCCTTCTTGGTTAGCAAAGGCTATTCTGGAGACGTGACGTGACATGAGCATTTGCACTGCAGGGTGATGTGGAATCCATCGCTTCCAAGAATCCGAAGGAGCTCACCGCACTTCTGGAGCAGATCTCCGGCTCTGATGAGCTCAGGAGGGAGTATGACGAACTGGAGGATCAGAAAACCAGTGCCGAAGAGAAGTCTGCGCTAGTATATCAAGAGAAAAGGACCATCGTCATGGAGAGGAAGCAGAAGAAGGCGCAAAAGGAAGAGGCAGAGAAGCATCTACGCCTCCAGGCTCCAGCAGGACCCGGTACGAGCGGGGTCGCTCCCACACGTGTTTCTTCTACGTTTGCCTTGCTTTCTCTATAAATATTCACATTATATGCCCTCTATCCTTGCTTTCAGAAACAGTTGAAAACAGAGCATCTCCTATGGCAACTCTACACCATTGAAAAGGACATAGAGAAAATAGAAGCTGAACTTGAGGAGGAGAGGCAGTCTCTTCAGCAAGTGCAGGAAGAGAATCAATCCTCTGACTACGAACTTTCTGCAAAGAAGGAGGAGCAAAGTGCATTTCTCAAGAAAATGACCTTATGCGAGAAGAGTATAGCCAAGAAAAAGCTTGAACTTGACAAGAAGGTAAATGCCCTTTTGTTCACTCCACCAAAACTTTCCTGGAGATACTTATCATATTTTTCATGCAAATGGCGATTAATTTTTCATGCAAGTGATTATTATGATTATAAGAAATATTGTCATGTAGCATTAGTGGTTTGTAACGTCTCTCAACTCCATTCCCATATCTTTCACTCCAAGTCTTGTACTCATGCATTAATGCACCTGTGCGACCCACAACCTTCTTACCACTATTTCTCGTCATGCAGCACCCCTCACGTGTTTCTACATATGCACATCGTTTTATATAGCTTCAATACTATTTGTGTATGTATTTTCTGAAAGTGCATCCAATACATTCCACCCCATACATCCTCCACAAAATTCTAGGGAAGTGGCTACGAAAAAATCTGAAAAATAACTACATTGACGAAAAATCAATCAAGAATCAACTGTGCATTCTAGCCCCAAATTAAAAAGCTAAATTCAATCTACACAAGGACAAAACAGAAAGACAAGTTCAACTGAATTTAAATTCCAGAAAAATCTATCAAGCTAGTATTCACTGAAAATTGTCTTTTTTGTTTTTGCTATTGTACGTTAAATTCTAAATTGATTTTTTGCAGGATGCTTGATCATCTCATCATCCATCTAGTCTGATCTGTTAGAACTATTCATTGTGTTTGATGTGGAAGCATGGGTGCACCACCTTTGTAATTTTTATTTGCTTTCTTTAAAACTTGTATGCCTTACCTTTCGATCTCCATCCCTTAGAAAACATAAAATGCTCCAGCCAACTACTTCCCATTTTTTGGCATCATACCTTCACAAATTTGTTTAACTGTGTAAAAAGCCCAACTGCCAGCAATTCATTGTGAAAACTGGACACCCCTAGGTCATTATTTAGATTAATGGTTAATTGTGTTAGATGCTAAATAGTTGGTAGTGATTTACATGACTTCAGTTCATGCTGTAAATTCAACAACCTGTTGACATAGATCCATTGGACCTTCCCACATTGTAATAAAAATGGATTGTGGTGCCCCCTGGGTTGAAAAATCCGACTGAGTGGACTCCACAATGTCCTAGGACAATGTTCTGAAAAAGGTTGTCGATACTCAACCTGTAATCCAACATTTTAGTGTCTGTATATTAAGTGGCCTTGTAAAAGGCCATACACATTTTCTTCCTTGTGTATAGGCTGGAACATCAAATGTTACGACCTAGCTTGGGATGAGCCTGCTCGTATGCACGAGTGCCCGGCCGTTGGCTGGATCACAGGCTGCTCGACGACGAACTCGTCGCGGCAGCGCGTGCTTTGGGTATTTGGCTATTTTCAGAGCCACCGCCTGAGATTGGTTTTTGCGGCATAAAAGCATCCAATTTTCTACCATCCATTGCCTTCTTATACTCGGGATACAACGCACGCCACCACAGCCGCTCATGGCTAACTAACTCCACGACGCACGCACGCACACCTTAAACTTAGCCAACTCCCTCTTTATCTCGTATACGCTCAATACACCCTGCATGCCCCTGTTCATGTGGGCTGCATGAATTCTCCGGTGGCAAACGCAGCTCGCGCGACAGTTAATTCGCGGCGGCCGACGTGCGGCTTCGCCTGACGTAAACTTGATCCAAGGGCTGCACCGTATCATCAAACAATTGCCCACTATCCACAAACATTTAATACATCTTTTTGACCACTTATAGGAAGTTTGCCTCCTTTCTTGTTTATTTTGCAATACCAAGCCTGCCCTTTTCTTTAGCACATTTTGATGGTCTAATAGCAGTGTTATATCTACATTTTCTGGTCTGGCTGGTTGTGACTATCCAATATATGGCAACTACAGGTATATACTAGATACATTATGCTATATGATTTTGTTTAATAATGTTGAGAACAAACCTTACATTTTACTAAGCTCAGCAAAAAATGACGAACCTTTTCAGTAAATCTGTCTGAGGGCCTGTTCTTTTCAGCTTATCTGTCTTATTTCTTATTTGCTTATTTGACTTATCTCGTAACTTCGAGAATTTCTCGAGGTGGCCTCGAGAATCAGATGCCCTTGGTTTTTAGGATTTGAGGAGCTTTTAGACACGTCTACGAGATTAAAAAAAGGGGATTCAAAAAGTAATAAAAAAAATCAAATAAGTTGACTATAGGAATGAAGATGAGGCATAGGAGAGGCCCAAAGCACGTTCAATACAATTGCATGTGTAAGTTGCTTCTGAAAACTATGAAGTACCTGGCACCATAACAAACCTTCGGAAAGCTAGAATATGTGGTTAATGGCTGACATACAGACCTGAATAAAATCTTTGTGTAGTAGTGCTTGCCATAAGTATTTCTGTAGGCGCTAGGTAGGCCGCCTATTGCCTTGGTGGTCGAACAGCATATGGTGTTGTCTTGTTGATAAGTAAGAAAGAGGCCCTGTTACTGCTAAGGCTAAGGCCTTGTTACTACAAAACACACATGCAAATGCAGCAGTAGCAATGAAGCACACCTGCGAGGTCTCAGGTATGCACGATAGTGCTTAGGGGAAGCAACGAAGCATATCTACACAAGTGGGCAGTGACCACAATGGTGACTGGTGAGGGTTGAGGATGCGATGGCAACTGCTGCGACGCCTAGTCGCACCTTGGGCCACTGGTGCCGCTCGCCTAGCTCTGCCTCAAACACCTACTGCTGCCTAGCCCCGCCCATGCCTGTCTAATAAGCTACTGATTAGCCCTGAATTGCTGTGGCCTGGCTGTGCCTTGTACCCAGGCGAACACTGCCTGCCAGATATTTACATGCTATTGCAGCACCCTTTACAGGACCTTGAATGGCATCATATGGCTACATGCCATGAAAGCTGCTTCACCGCACCCTCAGCTGATCTGCCCCTGCTTTGCTATATTATGTTATTTAAAAGATGGACCAAATATGATGAACGAAGAAATTAGTTTTCTTGGTTGATTTGGTATGGTTATTTCTTTTGAATAGGAAAAAATCACTATAATTCACTTTATTTGTTTTATGCCACAGTATTTGAAGGAGCAACGCCTTCCTCCTCAGACGTTTATTCCCTTACAATCAGTCCGTGTGAAGCCGATAGTTGAGAAGTTACGAACCCTTGGAGGATCTGCACAGTTGGTCTTTGATGTTATTCAATATCCTTATTTCTGTTATCTTAGTGAAGTTTGCTGCATACCCCATGGACTATTTTTTTCTTTACATCTGTTTTCTTTGCATGTGCCATAGACTTTTTTCTGTTTATTTACCAGATGCTTTTATATTAAAATAGTAACCATCAGTACTTCATTGCTACTCTTTATGAACTCTCCCATATTAGTTTGGTTTCTCATAAATAGTACTAGTACTAGTGGTAAAATTACTTCATTACTCCATAATGTGGGAAGAGTTGTTGACATTTTGTTCATCTTGCTTGTTTGCTTCCATCAAACGTATTATGTCTTCCTCTGGGTAGATATCTACCTTCTATAAAGCCTTCTCTGATGTTTTCCTTAATTTTTTTTGTAAAGGCCACATTTCACTGACTTGGCATTGTTGTTCAATTCTATTGTGCATACTTTGCCTGCTCACTTGTGGTTTTACTGAAAAGTCCCTTTTTTATTTTTTGGCAAACAATCTGTTGTTTTGTGTATCAGTTATTCTTGAGATATACGTCAACAAATTTTTATTGTTAATTGTGCAATAGTTATATTGCCAAATTATTTGTTTGCTTGTTACTTGTTTGTATCTTAACATGATACGTTTGACCGAGCTTTGGAAAAGGCAGTTTTGTATGCTGTTGGGAATACACTTGTTTGTGATAGACTCGATGAAGCAAAAACTTTGAGTTGGAGTGGTGAAAGATACAAGGGTATGTGTCTTTGCTTTTGCTTCTGCATATTCTGAAATGGCTTGTTCTTGTTTGGTTATTTCCATCCTTACTGTGCTATCACATGTATGTATTTAGTTGTCACCGTCGATGGAATTCTTCTGACTAAATCTGGCACGATGACTGGTGGAATAAGTGGTGGATGGAAGCTAGATCAAATAAATGGGATGACAGTAAAATAGAATGTCTGTATAGTTGTTTTACCAATAGAAAAATGTGTGCTATTCAATAATTTGTCTAATAACTCTTCATGCAATTTGTGCTGCAGCTTTGAAGAAGAAAAATCAGTGGGAATCTGAAATGTCAGAACTTGGGTCCCCCAAGGAGTTGCAGAGAGAGGAGCTTGTTGTATCTGAGAAAATAACTGGACTCGATAAAAAGTTACACTACTTGAATGTTGAAGGGGTAGGTAGGTAGTTTTGACTTTTGACTCAAATACTGATTGTTGATTTTTTACATCTAGATGCCTAAATGGATCACCAAACCTTTGATCTTCTCCAAGATGCAGCGTTTGAAAGTGATTTAATGCTATGGTGGAGTTTACTTCACTGTGGCTAGGCTAATACTTCCTTTTTCCCCTTTTTTTTGTACAGTTCTTTGGTGTCAGTAGAAAATTTGAGCATAGGTTCACTACAGGGTAACTGATTACTACCCTGCAGAAGATGGCCAGAAAGCTTTTCTTGAAGGAGATTAAGGTACCTAGAGGAGAGATATAGACATTCGAACCTGTCTCATCTATTTAAATGAGGAGGTGCCTCTGTTATTCTTATTTCTCGAGCAATAAATAATAAAGATTCACCCATCCACTCTCTCTCCCATTCTATGCAATCTCATCTTTAAACAGTGGCACCTCCTCATCTTATGCAATCTTACCTCTAAAAAAATGCAACTAATGAGAATAAAATCAACTAATGCAATTCATCTTGATCCTGATGACGCCCAGGTACATTAAAAATCTTCAATATGATTTTTGCTTGTGATAGCTGGGAAACATGACATCTTCAGAAAATCAATGCTGATGCCAGTTATATTCTTCTCGACTGTTTTTATTTAGTACTTGTTACTTGAAATATGCATCCTGTGCAAACAGTTGCAAGCTCTGAACTATTGTTTTAATTTGAAACCGCCATCCACACACATTCTAACTACCTTTCCTTCACTAATTAATCCTTTTTGGGTAATTTAGATAGATGCCACTGCAAAGTTGCAACTTTAGAGATTTGCCGCTCTATGTCTCAATGACATGTGGAACCTGGACCTATATGTCATCGACACATGGAGTGGCAAATCTCTTATTTCACAACTTTGCAATGGCATATATCTAATTAATCCTATTATTCCAAAAGGGCTTTTTGTCATCTTGTAGAAAATGATAGGGCCAACATCTGCTGAGGCATCAATCTTACTCTTCACCATACTTCGCTCCTGACTTCTTAGTTGTGGCCTATGGGCATGGGGGGTCGCTTCTCTCTCTTTGGTCATTCGTAGAACGTTGCTATTTCCCGGTTTTTTCTTATACTGAATATTGTGTGCAGAATAATCTCAGGGAGAAGCTACATAAATTGGCATTCGAGAAGGGTAATATTGAGGCAGAAATTGATCGCCTAGAGCCAGGAAAGGAGGAGGTAATACTTTGTCAAAGATGTGTTCACCTATTACTTTTAGTCAGGGTCGCATTAACCACTAATTTTATTTCATTAGTTGGAGTCACGTCCTGCTGAAAAGGAGCGGGAAGTAAGAATGCGTGAGAAAATAATAAATGAGATTATAGACGGGATTTACAAAGATTTTAGCATGTCAGTTGGCGTGAAGAACATTCGTGAATATGAAGAAAGGCAGCTGAAAGATGCTCAAGCACTGCAGGAGAGGAAGCTAAGCCTTAGTAATCAAATGTCAAAACTGAAATACCAGTAAGTAACAGTTAATTGATTGGCATTTTGTTGATCAATTGGAAGCCTAGACCGTAACATGCATACATTCTATCCTGCAGGCTGGAATATGAACAAAAGAGAGATTTGCAGGCGCCAATTCTGAAGCTAAAAGAGACGCATGAGTCCCTAGAGAAAGAGCTTAAGGGATCACAGGAGAGAGAATCTGGTGCTAAGGCTGAAGCAGAACAAATTTTAAATCAGATGGAAGAGCTGAAAGCTGAGGCTGAAGGTACACATTTTAGGCCCGTTTCTGTTTTTTGTGATAGTTCCTTTTTCTGGTGGGTGGACATACTCATGATCGACTCTAGTCCCCTATTCCTGATATTTCTTAATATATCTCACCCTTGTTGCGACTTGCTCGCCGAGCACGTCGCCGGCTGCCGCGCGCTGACTCCATGCGAGAGGAACAGGGCACCAGCACTCGAGGCCGCACGGCGGAGCTGTAGGCTTGGTCGGGTGGTTTCACCGGGTTAGCGCTAAGAGGATGGACGATATTGAACAGGGAGTCAGCACAGCGCCTAGCTAAAGGAGCTCATCGCCGAGGTGGCTCGTTCCTAGGCTGAGAACGCCGGGGTGGAGGCCTAGATCGACACTTATGTCCACGAGCTGGCCGGACAAGGTGGACCGCAAGAACCTGGTGCTCCTCATGTGCCACAACGAGCTGACCGAGTGAATGTAGGCGCTCGACGGTGTGCTGTATCAAAGCCATGGCTATTGCTTACTACTGCTACTAGCCTCTGTGGTGCAGGTGCCCGTTTGTTCTCTCGCTTAGAACCGTCTCGAGCAACAATTTGTGATGGCCACCAGGTTTTAACGGTTCACAGATCAACCCATGAGAAGGCCTATCTCTGTCTACACCACTACACGCGCCATGCGCGACACCCCTAGTGGCAAGCCGCATAGTTAGAGACCCACGCAGAAGGCATAGGCATGCTTCACCGATCGATCTAGTATCTGTGTTCCCACAGACCACACTACTTGCACACCTATGTACCTGCGGACATCCACCCCCAACCGCATCACGCCTCGACGCTATTGCCCATTGCTCTGAGTTTCTATCCAGGTGACTTGATTTTGTGAGGCCTGCTGCGTTGCTGATTGTTGTTGTTTCTTTCAGGGACATTGTTGATAGTTATATTGCTAGGGATGATTGTAAAGGACTGGTATTCTACTTGAAGCAATTTATGAATGAAAAGGATCATTCAGAAGATTTTGTGCATTGCATGAGGGGTGTTATGATGAATTCTGTGGTCCGTGGGCTTGAGGGGGAGCGCTAAACATTTTTTCGATCAAGATCATGCCACTTGGGCAGCATGAAAGTGGCTATGCCAATCGGGACATTGCTAAAATGAGTAATTTCATAAACAAAAGAACTGGGTATATATACATGAACACCCTATATTTCATTTATTTGTTGATATTATCGACATTTTCTGATTGATATGGTTTGGTTGTTTCCAGTGCCATCAAATCGGTAGACCCCAATTGCTTTCAAAAATTATCTAAAATTGAACTTCCCCATTAAAGCTAGATAAGTATTAGTATATACTTATTGTTTTCTTCTGTCTTTCTTTTTAAACTGCATTGTACTACAAATTACTCATTAATGGTCCTGTCGTAAACATGTAGGTATATCAACAATGGGAAGAACAGGCTATGTCAGCAGGAAATAGTGACTAAGGTTCAAGGCAGCAGTGGTAGAGCATCTAAAGGTAGTCACCTGCCCAAACATAACCACCAACGTATTGCGGCGCCTGGAAGAAGGTGATGACTTCGTGTCGCGGAAGCAGTATAAGCTTGTTAGGATAGATTCCAGTGTTCTTCTCTAAGTGCTTCTACTAGTAAGTCACTATAAACACTTAGTAGATGTCTGATTGTATCATGTAGCTAGTTTTATCGACATTGATACTACTTATTTTTTGTAGGTTTAGCCAGGACAGATGATGTCCTCTTGCCTAGTATTGATTGCTCCATTTGTCTAAAAAATTAAAGAAGTAAATCTTTTTCTACAAAAATATTTTACTTGTTGCATGCATAATGAGAGTGTTGATTACAAGTGCTAAAATTTGTGGGTAGTAGCTCATTTTTATACTTTGGTGAACATCACAGTACATGAAAAACTATCCCCTAAAGTCATGTCTTATATCGAGAAAATGAATTATTTGCTAAGACAACATCAATGTATATGAAAACAAGTGCAGAATAAACTTTCTGGTATGTCGGTATTACTTGCCTTGTCTTCTATTAATGCACATGTACTATTTATCTAACTAATTACTGGTATGTTGCAATTAATCCCAGGTCACGGTGGACATGCACCTCCTCAATCTGTGAGGGCATCGTTCGCTCCTCCACACTTTTCAGATGGTATCTTCCTCGTTTGCTCCCCTATGTCATGGCGTCGTTCGCTACTACAGTAACATTGTCCCTTCACATTTCTCTCGATTTTAGATGGTGCCGGCTTTCTCAATCGCTGATCAGTCTGTCTGGGCGCCGTCCGCTTCTCCATACTTCTCCTAGATGGTGCCTTTTGCATCTTATAGTACCCCACAGCTAGGTAATGCTAAAAATGAATCACTTCTGTAAGATGCATCCCCAGGCACAGAGCAGAGACTAGCAGACCTTTAAAACCAACTTGGTGCTGAGATGCCCACATCTACATCCAGAATTGATAAAATGTTTACAGAGTTTGGATACTTACCTCAGACAAATCATTTTCAACCTCTCTACCATTCTCAACATGGATGATGAAGAGGTTTAAGATTGGGTTGTTCTGTTGGGAACTCTTGAGCCAGTACGTCTTTTTTTGTCTGGTTGAGAGCATAGATGCTTCTCCCTCTCACCAGTTGTAAACGATTAGGCTGGAGAATTGGTTTCTCAAAACTTTTCTTTTGCTATGGAATGGATCCCCTTTTTGCAAACCAACTGTTGCATCAAGGCTTGTCGTAGTGAGCAACACATGTCCTGGCCATAGCAACAACTGGTGGGAGGGAGGAGCATCTATGTTCTCAACCAGACAAAAATACATACTGGCTCAAGAGTTTCCAGCGGAACAGCCCATTCTTAAACCTCTTTATCATCTGTGTTGAGAATGGCACCGATAGGTTGAGAATGATTTGGCTAAGATAAATATCCAAACTCTACAAACATTTCATCAATTCTAGATGTGGATGCGGGCATCTCAGAACCAAGTTGGTTTTGAAGGTCAGCTAGTCTCTGTTCTATGTCTGTTCTATGTCTGGGAATCATCCAGCAGCAGTGGTTCAACTTCAGCATTTCTTATCTGTGGAGTGCTATAAGATGCAGAAGGCGCCATCCGGGAGAAGTGCGGAGGAGCGAATAACGCCCAGATAGACTGATCAGCGATTGAAAAAGCTGGCGCCGTCTGGAACCGAGAGAAATGTGAAGGGGCGTACAGTGTCACTGTAGTAGCAGACAACGCCTTGACCAATAGAGGAGCAGATGAGGAAGGTGCCATCTGGGAGAAGTGTGGAGGAGCAGACGATGCCCTCACAGTTTGAGGAAGGCGCATGTCCACCACGACCTAGGATCAATTACAATATACCAGTAATTAGTTAGGTGAATAGTACATATGCACTAATAGAAGATAAGGTGTATAATACCGACGTACTAGAAAGTTCATTCTGCACATGTTTTGCATATGCATTGATGTTGTTCAGCACAGAATTCATTTTCTTGATGTAAGGCATGTCTTCAGGGATGGTTTTCCATGTACTATAATGTTCACCAAAGTATAAAACCAGCTACTGTCCATAAATTTTGGTACTTGTAATCAATACTCTCATTATGCATGCAACAAGTAAAATACTTTGGTAGAAAAAGATTTACTTCTTTGATTTTTTAGACAAATAGAGCAATCAGTACTAGGCAAGAGGACATCATCTGTCCTGGCTAAACCTACAAAAAATAAGTAGTATCAATGTCGACAAAAACTAGCTATATGATACAATCAGATATCTACTAAGTGTTTATAGTGACTTACTAGTAGAAGCACTTAGAGAAGAAGACCGGAATCCACCCTAACAAGTTTATACTGCTTCCGTGACACGAAGTTATCACTTTCTTCCAGGCGTCACAATACGTTGGTGGTTATGTTTGGACAGGTGTATACCTTTAGATGTTCTACCACTGCTGCCTTGAACCTTAGTCACTATTTCCTGCTGACATAGCAAACATCTGAATTGTATTTTCTTGCTACTGTCCACGGTTATCAGCTCAGCAAAGCACCACAGCTTGTTCTTCCCTTTGTTGATATGCCTACATGTTTACGACACAACCATTAATAATTGAGTAATTTGTAATCAGAAGGTATTTTACTTAGAAAGGGATTCCTAAGTCAGGACCAAGCAAAATGCTCTCTTTGCCAATCGGATATACTGGAAGACAATCTACACCTCTTCTTCCTCTGCCCTTTTAGCAAATCATACCGGCAGAAGATTGGCTAGACCTGGCCGCACCACTTAGTCATCCAATCTAAGGATATCCATGATTCCTGGATCACCATGCGCTAGCAGATCAACCGAGGTTTTTTTATGGAATTGGCTATCACAGGGTACCGGAACATCTGGAAAGCCAGGAACAATCTCATTTTCAAATTAGAAACACCTATCTATCACCAATGGTTCTGTGCAGTAATTTTAGACTTAACCCTCACAGCCTCTAGAATGGACTCGGCTACCTCTTACGCTTTTTGCGTTTGGCGTGACAGCTTCTCATAGCGCTTTCCACATCTCTTTCTCTGGTTTTTCGTTGTTTTATTTCCTCCATTTCTCTTCCTCTCATCTCTCTGTACTTTATTATTTTTCTAAATATATATAGCATCATAGGCCCTCCTATGATTTCCCTTCAAAAAAATTGAGTAATTTATAGTACAGTGCAGTTTGAAAAGAAACACAGAAGAAAATAGTAACAAGTATATGCTAATACTTACCAGCTTTAATGGGAAAGTTCAATTTCTGTTAATCCTTGATAGCAACAGGTCTACCGATTTGATGGCATTGGAAACAACCAAACCATATCAATCAAAAGATGTCGACAATATCAGCAGATAAATAAAATATAGGGTGTTTATGTATATATATACCCAATTCTTTTGTTTATGAAATCACCCATTTCAACAATGAGAGATTACAGACGGTCCCAATTGGCATAGGCACTTTCATGTTGCCTAAGTGGCACGATCTTGGTTGAGAAAATATTTAGCGCTTCCTCCTCAAGCCCACGGGCCACAAAACTCATTATAACACCCCTCATGCAATGCACAAAAACTTCTAGATGATTCTTTTCATTCATAAATTGCTTCAAGTAGAATACCAGTCCATTGCAATCATCCCTAGCAATATAACTATCAATAATGTCCCTGAGAGAAACAACAACAATCAGCAACGCAACAGGCCTCACAAAATCAAGCCACCTCGACGATGAGCTCCTCTAGCTAGGCGCTGCGCTGACTCCCTGTTCAACATCATCCATCCTCTTAACGCTTGCCCTAACCTGGTGGAACCACCCGAACAAGCCTACAGCTCTGTTGTGTGGCCTCGAGCGTCGGCGCCCCAGCCTCCTAGCATAGAGCTAGCGGGCGGCGGCCGACAGCGTGCTCGACGTGCAAGTCGCGACGGGGGTGGGATGGTGGAACACGGCAGCGTGGCCAGTGAACGGCGGCGCAACGAGGAGGGATGCGAGGAGCGTGGTGGCATGCCCTGCTAGCACCTGTGCGGCGCGATGAAGCAGGAGGAGCCTGGCTGTACATGCTAACTAATGGTGCAAGCATCCCGGTAGGGTACCCATTGGACCGCAGACCGCAGTACATGCTAGGCCACCTGGCGTCGATCCTTAACCCTAACCCAAAACCTCCAGAATGTTGCGCACAATACCTGTAACCCAAATCCAAAACCTCAACTCTAATCATCGGCGGCGATCCTCCAACTGGAGCTGCTAGATCTACGTACACAGATCAACGGTCTTGTGCCCAAGAAGAAGAAGAAAAAAGAAAAGAAGAAGATAACTCTTACAAGAGTGGCAGTGGAGCACCGTCCGGTCCAAAAGTCCAAGAAGGCGTGCTCGGTGAAGAACACGAAGCATAGGGGCATCGAAGCCAGAGAAGGCATGTTTTCCTCCGCACCGGCAGCAGCTGGCTCATCGCCTTCACCGGCTACGTTCAATTATGGTCTCCGCCGCCGATGAGGCGGGAGGTGGAAGGGCCTGTCATGATGTAGCGTGTTGTGTCTGGGCTGCAGCGTGAGCCTTGCTACTACTCCCCAGTTTCCCCTTCCTTTTAGTGTTGTGTCACAGCCCGAGTTGTGAAAGACATGTGTGCTGGACAGCAGGAGCGCTGGTGCGCACCTCTATAGCGTCCTTGTATGCACAGGATCATGCGAAATAAGTTCTGATGCCCTTTAACTTCTCTCCATTTGCATTAGCATGTTAATCTCCCGTTAAGTGCTAATGACATGATTTTGCTGGCAGGTGACATGCCGAAATAGACAGATTAAGAGTAAGGGCCTGTTCTTTTCAGCATATCTGTCTTATTTCTTATTTGACTTATCTTGTAACTTCGAAAATTTTCCGAGATGACCTCGAGAGTTGGATGCCCTTGGTTTTTAGGATTTAAAGATCTTTTAGACACGTCTACGTTAAAAAAAGGATTCAAAAGTAATAAAAAAAAGTCAAAATAAGTCAAATAAGACACGAAATAAGTCAGATAAGACGTGGGTTATTTTGACTTATTTGACTTTTTATTACTTTTTGAATCTTTTTTTATCTCATAGACGTGTCTAAAAGCTCCCTAAATCCTAAAAACCAATGACATGCGACTCTCGAGGCCACCTCGAGAAATTATCGAAGTTACGAGATAAGTCAAATAAACAAATAAAAAATAAGACAGATAAGCTAAAAAGAACAGACCCTAAGTAATTGTAGCCTCACTTTCGAAGTTACGGCATTTTCTCATTTAGCACCGCCAAGTTAAAAAATACTTTCCAATGTCCCGTAAAGTTGTACTTATTCTTATAGTGCAACCTCATAATTGATTAATTAAAATCGGCATTTTATAGTCAAAAAGTCAAAATACATGCTACAAAGATTGACGAAAAACTTCTGAAAGTACACGTAAATAAAAGCTCCTGTTTGTTCAAAAAACTACTTTAGTTGTTAGAACATCCACACCAGCTCCTCTAAATCTTCTCCTTCAAAACACTATTATCGTCCCCTCTATCCATCCCTCTAAAATTCTTTCACATTTTACATTACACTCTAAAAGATTCCTTCCCTCCATCAGCTACTCTATTCTAAAAAAGTCAGAACTACAGTGTTATAGAATGTCTGCTACGAATGCTCTTAGCCTCATTGGACGGCGGGCGGCTGGACGCAAACGGCAGCCCCATACTGACCAGTTTGATTAGGGATTGTTTTTTTTTTTTTTTTGCAGAGTCTGCTAGTTGCACACCAAATTTTCCAATATCGAAATTCCAAATTTCATGGCATATGAAATTACTGTGGCTTCAAACGGTGTCGAAGGTGTGAGGCCCTATCTTTTTCTTGCATGCATGTAGGCGTGGACTGGAGTATCTCTTCGTACTGCGGGGACTCGAGTGCCACATCCTCAGTCCTCACCCAACCACGGCATTCACTGTTCACAAGATCACATCAATCACTTAGGATGCATGCAACTGGGTTAGCCGGACACTGCCCGTAATCACTAGTGGGATACTGTTGGTGCCCGTAAGAGCCCGTGGCATCCGTAGAGACCGCAAAAGTAGCAAAGCCAAGAAGGAGCTCTCTTTATTTCTTCGTATCAACAGGATGATTAGAGTACTTCTCTTCGGTCTATGACACTTCATTACTTGAGCACTTTTCAGTATCCATGCCAAGATACAACGTCTTCTATCAGCTTGCGAAACCCTACATGCTTCAGCCATCTTCCTGTTGTTTCAAAGGAACTACAGATATCACCCTGTTTTGTCCTTAGGGACACACACCCAGAGATTTGAGACTACTTGAAGCAAAGAAGTTTTTAGATTCATCTCTGCTTTCCTTTTTATCAGAGCTACATGCAGCATCTATTTATAGAACCTTTGAACCCACTAGGGCTCCATTCCCCCTGTTTTATAAATATAACAAGCATGGTGGTTCTCGCATTTGCGCGGCTAGATTTTTGTTATAGTTTAAAAGACCTTTTAAATGTAAGCTCTAAATAGTTAATGTCTAATCAGATTGATAATTGTTTTTATATGTACCCATATGGTTCATGGTAAGCTCTAATATAATTTAGGTATAATATGAAAATATATTAATAACTTCAATCTGGCTAGATGTACACCGTTATATTTGGTACTGCTGATGTAGTTATCTTGATCTTTACTTTCTCGTTGGTTTTTGTGTCATCTTTGTTGGTGCTGGCATTGACACGTTGTGCTACTACAATTATAGTGTTTGGTTTTCTTCTTTAGCTCATGTAAGTACTGGCTCCGTTGGCCCCTATTTTGATGATATGATAGATAATTATATATGCCGTGTCACTTGTTTTAGTTTATTTGAACTCTTTTCTATTATTTTTTTTATTTTTAGTGGCTATAGAATTTTTCTAGGTAATTGATGTGAACTCTTTTTTATTTTCAAATTTAGTTGTTTTATTATTTTATTGAAGTGGATATGAACGTTTTTCCTTGTCTTCTAGTTGATATGGACTCTCATTATATATATTTGATAGATGTGTTCAAAACATTTGGTGTTAAAATATTCTGAAAAGACAAAAAAATCATGTGTTTTCGGTGACATTTCTGGCTCTATCCTAATTTAGTCAATTGGTCGAACATGTTGCAGGCATGCCCAACCGTGCGCCGCGTGCCTAGTCTGGTCCTGCACTATCTATGCGAAGCGTGCCCACGACCACTCCCATGCAGCGCCAGCGCCCCGTCAATGCACCCGGCGCGTCGTGTGCGCTCATGCCACTCCGCGCGCGTCCCTCTATTTTTTTTAAAAAACCATTCATTTTACTTTTAAAAAAGGTATGGTTTTACCGGTTTACTGATATGGTTCTAACAATCCCCAATTTAATTTTTTATTTCGAATTTATATGGTCTTGAGTGGTTTTGGCTGTTTTTGAGCTGGGCATCTCTAACAGAAGCTCTAAAATTGGGTCTCTATATATCTCCTCTAAATTACAATTCGCTCTCTATATTTTCATCCTTTACAACAGAGCCTCTATCCAGAAAAACTATAGAGATTGATACAGAGAGCTTCCAAATTTAGAGGCTGTGAAAGAGACTTTAAATTTAGATACTGAGATAGAGATTCTACTGAAAGATGAAAAACTCTAAATATAGAAAAAATTCCGTTTTAGAGGGGCTTAGCTGAGATGCTAGCGAAAATCAAAACCAAGACCCTGGCTGTGGTTTTCTGCTTGGGTTTGGTTTTTCAAACGCTACTACGGCAATGTGAAAGAGCAGAGAGCTCCGAGCTCCGAGCTCCGAGCCCGCAGTAGGAGCTCGATCTCTCGGGAAGGCTGCATGCTGCAGATCTTGTGCACTCCGTTTTGTCCAGAAAACAACATGCAGCTGCGCAGTGGAGTGTAGCGCTGGTGGCACCTACGGCCTACGTACGACTCCAGCACTAGAAGCACTCATGTCATCATGTATAGTGCAGGTGCAGCCAACGACCCAGCGTACGACCTGTGTGTGAGAGAGCAAGCAGAGAACATACATTGAATGGCAAGATTCTCTTCTTCTATTGGCAACTTTTGCCATCCTAGTTTATTTTTATCCTATTAGCTAGCCAATTCATTGGTCAAGAAATTGTTAACCTTTCAATTGGTTTGCCATTCAATGGTATAGCAAGTTGGAGCAAATTTGGTGATGAACCAAACACACCCTATGTGCATCGGATGCATGCTAGTACTCCAATATAGATTATGCAACATCACACAAAGATCCACATTTTCATCGGATCCTACAGAGTACGTGGCAAGAATACACAAGTGGCAGCAGCTAGCACTACACTGCACCCATTGGCGGGCGCAAGATTTTAAAATTAGGTGTACATAAACAAAAAAATTTATGATCATGACAAATTCTCAGCAAAATATAAATTGTTCGGAGCATGACACCAATGACATCATCATCCAATGGAAGACTTTCCAACTCACTACCGCTGCTAGACCGGGGAGTGAGAAGGCCTCACTACCCCACTGTCTCAGGCGTGGTCGCACTCGCAGCCTTACAGGTCGCAGGGAGAAGCACTGGAGCAGAGGCAGAGCTGAGAGCTCCGACCACGGGGTAGTCAGCAGTAGGGCACGGGCCACCGCCCACCAGAGTCCGGAGCAAGGCAGCAGACGAACCGCCAAGCCAGGGCACGGCACCATGGCCGCGCGGTCACAAGGGGCTGGGGCCGGCCCTCGAGGATTCGGGACTCGGGAGACAGACGGAGGCGGGAGGCCAGAGGGTCGAGGGCGCTGGGACGCCGACGGAGGAGCAAAGGTAGAGCTCCGGCCATGGGGCATGGCCGGAGGCCGCACGGGCCACCGCCACCAAAGCAGGGCAGCAGGCGAGCCAAGGCACAGTGCCGCAGCCACGAGGGACGAGGGGCCGGGTCGGCTGCCGAGGATTCGCCTTTTCGGGGGACGGAGGCGAGAGGCCGGAGGGTCAGAGGCACCGGGTTGCCGGGACACTGTGTAGCCGACGAAGGAGCAGAGGCACTAAGGCAGAGCTTCACCAGTCTGTGCGAAGGGCCATCCCATGGGATTCGGGCCGGGGGTCGGGGGCGGGAAGCGGCGTCACCGCGTTGGTCGCCGGAGCCGGACGTCGGCCGAAGACGGAGAATCGGCGGAGACCGAGAGGCGGAAGGAGGCGGCCGCCGCTCGGGCTTGGCTCCAGTCCAGATGCAAATGCAGAGACGAGGGAGTGAGGGACAGATGGGGACTAGGGGAGGGTATGACTAATTTTTTTATAAAATATTTGGGTGTACCCTTGACCCCATGTGGGCCCACCCCTGATTGCACCTTACCAAGGCACCAGCCCGGCCCAAAGCCCAAAGTACTGACTCTGCTAGCTTCTGGTTACTCCAAGCAAGAAGCAAAGAAAGTAGTCCCATTTTAGGGTCCAATAATTCTTTTGTAACATCCTTATTTTCAAAAACTGAAAATCATCATGCATCATGCCATTGCATTTTAATGAATTTCACTAAAATTTAAAACTTTTTGAAAATAGGTATGTTACAATAATTTCTGAGCTTATAAAACAAATAAATTGGTTTCCTTAATAAAAGAAAAAGTTTTAAACGAGATTTGTTAAGAGTTTCACCCTAGCTTTTAAAACGTATTTAATTGCAAGGATGTTTGTTTTTAAATAAGATTTTAAAATCTTGCAAAAGCAAAATCTTTAATAAATGATTTATCCGGATTAAAGAATTTATTTGAGTTTTAAAAATACCTTACTTCCCATGAAGGAAATAATTTTGAGTTCATCATTTCAAATAAAATCCATAATTAAAAAGTTTTTGTTTTCTCGACGTTTAATCACAAACTGATTACTAAAAACCTAATAGGATAATTTGTAAACTTTGTGATTTCAACTTAGATTTTTGAAACAACAATTTAAACTTAATCCAAATAAAGATTTAAATTTAAATTTGCAAGCTAAATAGTTAATTTAGGTGGAATATGAATTTTTCAATTGAAATCTTACCTATTTCTTCTTTCTCTTTCCTCCCCCTATGACATGTGGGTCCCACTGTCATCCTCCTCCCAATAGGGATTTCCCTATTTGCCCTTCCCCTTTTTGGGATCTTCCCAAAATGGCCCATTTCCCTAATTAGCCCCCTAATCTTATCTAATTCTCCTCTCTCTCTCCTCACCCCTCCTCACACTCTCTCTCCCACACTGCCAACTCCCCCGGTTCCCCCCCTTTTGCTTTCTTCCCACGCTACCCTTCCCCCTCTCTCTGATTTCATCTCCCTCGAGCACTCCTCCCTTCACCCCTCACTGCCCTCTTCCCAAAACCACTCCCATAGGGCCTTCCAGCCCGATTCTCTCTGCCACCCCCTTCCTCTCGCCCCCTCTGCCCCGTTTTCGCTGGTCACTGTCGTCGCCGTCGCCGGAGCTCGTCGGAGGCCGCCGCCGGAGCCAAAGCTACCCCAAGCGCCGTCGGAGCTCGCCGCGAGGTAAACTCCCCCTCTTCTTTCCCCCCTAGCTTCCCTAGTTTCCTAGGAAACTACGCGCACCACCGGCCCCGCCCCTCTGTCGCCGGAGCTAGCCGGCGACGCACCCCACTCCCCCGCCAACCTCGGCTCTGTGCCGAGCCGCCTCTCAAGGCTCGCCGTCGCCGCCACCACCCAAACCCTCCCGCCCTCTCTCCTCGCCTACCCGCCTGCCTCGCCCTGCCATGGCCGTTCAAGGCGAATCATCATGACCTCCTTCCGAAACACCGCCACCTCACCACCTTCCCCTCGTCACCGACCCCGCCCCGGGTCCCTCTTCCTCCCCTCTCTCCTTTCCCTTCCCTCCCGGCGAGTCTGCCTCATTGGATTTGCCGCCGAGCCGCCTCGTCCGTTCCCTGTTTTGAGTCGTTGACCGGCGAGCCCGCTGTCGGCCGCCAGCGTGGTGACGGCCGACCACGGCCGACGTCCCCCTCGTCCGTCTTGGTTAGGCGCCTCATCGAACCACCTCACGGCCATCATCTCAGGCGCTTATTGCCGCTTGCCTGGGCGCGTCCGATGTGCCGCTGCTGCCGATCGCTTTCAGCGTGCGCGCGCGCCGCTTTCGGCCAAGGCAGCAGTCCATCAGGCCAGCACATGGCCGGGCACTGCGTGGCACAAGCCTCGCCGCGCGTGGGGCAAGACGCTGTCGCTCCATTTGGGCCGAGCCGAGCCGACCGCCCATCCGTTTTCCTCCTCTTTTCCAATTAATCTTAGATAGCAAAATTTATAGATTTTATATCTTTAAAAATATAAATCCAAAATTAGTGAAATAAATTTTTAAAACTCATAAAAATGTGAACTTTAAATTAAAAATATTATTTTCATAATTTCAAGAATATTAATGTGAATTATATGATTTTCTAAAATATAACATAATACATTTTAATACTATAATGATTAATTATGACTACTTAGAATGGAATTTAGGTTTTTGTAAATGTTTTAATAAGGTAAAAGCAATATTAATTTATTTATCCTAAAATTAATTTATTTTTCTATATTTCTAAAATTCAGTAAGAAAACAATTTCTCCAATCATCTTTAATCAAGTATGCATCTTAAAAATAAAATCAATCTTCTAAAATCTGAAAATAAATAAAAGGATGGTTTTATTATATTCATGCATAGCATTCATTTTTGCATGCATAATTTCATTTTATTCGTTGTTTAAATGTGTGTTGTTTACCACCGTTAGATTCGACCAGATCCGTGCCCGGGACTGGATCTCAAGACGGGCAGGAGTACGACTACAGTCACGGCAAGTCACTGTTGACATCTCCCCTAATTGCCTTTGACCATAGCAATGCCCAGTTTTACAAATGCTTTCTTAGAAGTTTACTAAATGTGCATAGCTATGTTAATTAAACATTGTCATAATGGTAAGAAATTTAGTTAAAGAACCTACTACACTTTAATTATGCTATTAATCCTGATTTTTGGTAACCTTAGGCTAATTAATCCATAATTACTTGCCAATCCTTGATTAGCTGTTTAATCTTGCTCAGTCACGCTATTAGGCATTAATTGATGATCACCGCATGATGAACACTTCACCCAATTTAATATCTGTTTTAATTCAAAGTATCCCTCTGTTTGCAAAGTGCTTGTTTGATTAGCAGTAGCAGGGTGCTACTGTGGGAAAAGCGTTAGTGCCAGGTGGCGGGTATGTCACCTGAGGGTTTCTGGAAAAGTTTGTAAAACTTGATTGGGGTGGACGGATTGATTGGCTGGTGCAGTAAGCACGAGAATCGGGTCCAATGTGGGAACCACCCTAAGGACCGCGACCTTGTGGTTGACAAGACTAAGTACAACAGTGCGACCACGAGTGCCTGTATGGGCGGGACCTGGCTGAGTAGCTTTTGAACTCCTAGTTTGGACATCCCGTGTGGTGGAGTAGGCGCGAAGCATTCGTCAACCTACCAGGCTCAAGAGGGGGCTTCAGTCAACTGGGGAGACCAGCGCTGCGGTGGAAACCTTAGAGGGGATGCCAAGCTAGGAGCGAAATTGTCAAAGGCCTTGTGGTGATCATTTTTCTTTGGGTGATTCCTAGGAAAAACCACCTCTCATGGGTAAAGCGTGCGACCTCTGCAGAGCGTATAACTTTCTAGAAAGCCGTGTCCACGGTCAAGGGCGGACGACGGTGGCGCTGCCACAATGGTAGTTTTCTTCCCTCTCTTTCTCAAAGTTTTAAAAAGAAGAAAACCGGCAGGTGCCGTGTTTTGTTTGGGAGCCTACAGTGGTTTAGCCGTGAGGAGATGACTTCGGTGGTTTAGCCGACGTGTGGTATTATGCATACGGTGGTTAGCCGTCGAGAGTTATTGGTGCTTCGGTGGATTAGCCGTAAGAAAAATGTTTTTGGTGAAAACCACGATTTGTATCGTGAGACAGCCTTTGGGGCATGAGCCGGCTGGGGCCGGATGATTTAAATGTTTTGTCAATTAATTTGATTACTCCACTTCTTCCCCAAATTGCTTTAAAAATTTTAGGCAAACTATTTCAAAACTTGCTTTCCGCAACTAAGCCCTATCCATCCTTTGTCTAGACCATACATTTGCATATGTCAATTGACTTGCGAGTATTTTCACTAATACTCACCCTCGCGTTTTGCCGCGAGGCTACGCATTCCGACGCGCAGGTAGGGAGTACTCGTGCGACCCCGAGGATGGAGACCCTGAAGCATACACCTTCGTCAACAAGGTCCAGGACGAGGAGTACGTCGACGCCTAGGATTGCGTTCCTCCAGCCCTGCCTATGGGGATTCTTTTGATTTTTTTTCCGCTTTTGGAGTCTCAATTGTAGAATAAAGACTTTCGCTTTTGTAAGGCCTTCGAGCCAATCTTTTGTAATCACGCCGCTAGGCGCACTCTGATGTAAATTCATGTAAATTAATCGATACGGTTGTAATCCAAGTCTGTTGTCTGTGTGTACTAGCTACTGATCCAGGGACTAGCACAGGTAAAGCACAGGTGGGACCTCACCTCCGCCAGGGGGGTCCCGACATCTTTTCAATCTTATTTTTTATTTTCTGCAATTTTTTGTTAGAATTTAAGCAAAACTCAAATTTTAAATTTTGAATTCATTGGTCATCTAAAAACAAAATTCTATATAATTTACCCAAAAACAAAGAAAAAAACTCGAATCCTGAGCAAAATCCTAACACCTTTCCCAACCAAGATCTTTGATTTCCTGGCGCTAGCACAGCGAGACGCAACACGTTCGTGTGCAACCAGAGGGATTTTTTCAAAAACTTTTCACTTCAAATGCTTTAATTACATTAAAACTATTTTATTTATTTTGTTGATTTTTACCTGATCTTAAATTTTAATTTCAAATTTTAAATTTGAGAGATTTCAAATTCGGGATTTCATTTTTGTTTCTTATCGGTTTAGTGGTTTTCTGCAATTTTTGTAACTTTAGTGCCTAGGCAGCAGGTGGATCTTCTTGCATGTTTACTGTCCCTTGGTGAAATCATACATGTATATATAGCAAGAACCATGGTTACAACACTACTACAGAAATGCTCATCCTTTACCCTTCATCACTGGCAGATTTATCTAGAACCGCCAGTGATATGACTCGTCCCGCTCCGTCTCGCCTAAGAACCCGAAAAAACCACCAGTGATACCGAACCGCCAGTGATAGTGAACCTATCACTGACGGTTCTATAAAAAAGCTGCCAGTAAAAGTATCACTCTAGAACCGCCAATGATATTTTCACTATCACTGGCGGTTCTTTGAGTGAACCGCCAGTGATACTAGTATCGCTGGCGGTTTTTTAGAGAGCCGTTAGTAAAAGTAATTTTCAGAATTTCTAAATGTTCTAAGTTTTATAACTTTTTTTATACGAGCTCGGATGAAAATAAACTTTATATATAAATTGTAGCTCTCAATGAGATCTAAAACTTTGTAGTTGATATGTTTTCCATTTGAAGCAATATAGATGCCTAAATAATCATTATAAATTTAAAAAATTTATAACTTATTCAAATAAAGTCGGATAGAAACAATATTTATATGAAAATTGTAGCCTTCAACAAGATATACGACTTTGTAGTTGAAAACTTTCCTATTTAACATCATTTGTATAGTCAAAAGTTATTAAAAGATTCAGAAAACAAGACTTAAATAGTTTGCATATCCTGTATATGTCAAAAGAAGCTAATGGATGATGTGGTTAGGAGGGCTGGGTTAGAGCCAAGAGATCTGGAGTTCGAATCCTAGTTATGCGTGGTTTAAATTTCACATGAAGGTTTAAATTTTACATGAAAAAAGATAGTAAGGTTATATATGCTATGGTAGATGGTGTAGGGTGCTATTCGGATCAAAATAATATTTTTTAGTCAAATTTTACTGTCCAAAATCGTGTTTTCGAATATCCTCATCACTGACGCTGGCGGTTCGAGAACCGCAAGTGATTAAGCACCGCTAGTGATAATCCCATATTATTACTATCGCTTAATCATTGGCAGTTCTCGAACCACCGGTGATAAGCGTTACGAACCGCCAGCGATGTAGTTTTCTGTACCAATGCAAATAAATGGTGTTTTAACGCCTGAGTGAAGATATATATGTATGTTTTGCATTGATTGACTAGGGGGAGAAACGAAATGTTCCGAAGGTATAACCAACACGGTATTTTATCATGAAATGGTATTTTGTACATGCAATAAAAGAGAGCATGATATTTCAGCGTCTCCGTCAACATGAAATAATGACCCTGTTGATGGGATCGACGTAATTAATATTAAAATTTGTTTTCTCCAAGCACCAAATTTGCAAGTTCTTACTTTCTCTGGCAAAAGGAGTGTTTGCTGCTCCAGTAGCACTAGCCGACTCAGCTCCAATCAAATGTCCCCCACCGGTCACAAGTCACAGCTCACAACATATCCAGACCATGCATATGCATGCATGGGAAATATAGGGGCAAAGCATGCACACAGGCTAGAGCACTGGACCGATGAGACGTTGGTACCAACTCACCACAACGAAAACTAATAGCAACACCTACATCTTAGCTAAAGTTACCTGTATAGTTAGTCGCTCGGAGATCTCAATGCCATCCTGCCTGCCAAAGACCTTCCAGTACGAACGCGTACGCGTACGTTGCTGCTCTCCGCCTCCGGTGCCTAATTGTGTGACCTTTCTTGTTTTTCAATTGGAAGGCCCACATGCATGTCAGCCTTTCTTGTCTTCTCCCTCCCCTAGCTCTCCTCTCTCTCTTCTTCCCATGGACATAGCATTATAGATGCAAAAAAGATAGACCTGCTTCACATCGATTCTTGATTGCATGAGTGAGAGCATCCACACCAAGAGTTTTATCCCTATTTCTTTCTCTTCTATTTTATTTTCTCTCTCTTTTACACTAAAATTCCTTCACACTTTACACTACGCCCTAAAAAATTCATTCCCTTCACTAGATACTCTATATCTAAAACTTTATTTCTACACTACTATAAGATTTCTGCTACAGATGCTCTGACAATGCATCAAAAATTGTCATGTCATGCTGACATGCGTGTTTCCTAAGTGTTGTATGAGCGTTTGCTGAGTGAGATGAGATACGCAACATTGGTCTATTCGTGCAATCGTCCTGGTCTATGCATGCAATCGTGCATTGCATCATCGTGCACTGAGAGAGATCGAGATATCTAGAGGCCTCTGGGCATGCATGCCTTCCCTTTCTCATCTTCCACAGACGGCAGCGTATCCTGTGCAACCGGCATTCCTCGTGCACCTGTGCAACCGGAGAAGTACAGCCCCACGATCTCAATCCAGCAAAGCGCAAGCAACACTGGCATTTTTGCATGTAGCCGCCTGCCTCCATGCCTTCAATTTTTAGAAGAGTCCCTGAAGAGTGAAGATTGCTCCTCCCTTCCCCATCTTCTCCCCCCATCCTCCCGCGTCTCGTCCTCCCTATCCAGGCGACTCTGCCCTAGATGAAGCTCTTCGGCGCCGCCCTTGAAGCCCTCCGCCACCGCCCCCACGAAGCTCTCCACCGTTGTAACACCCCAACTCCTGCTGAGCCCGAGATGCTACTAACTTCCTGATTTCTTAAAAATTTCGACAGCACCTTCCCTAAAATATGGACATCCACTCAGCAGACAAAAGAAGCAATTTCATAATAACATGATTATAATATCAAAATATGATACAACAGTCTATCAAATGTTCATCCGCAGACCATCATGACCACACCTCTTAGATTTTAGACCAGGACGATCACAAGCCTTAACGGCTTAACTTTGCTTTTAGATCTTACCAGGAGACCACCGAAGCATAAGTTAATATTATTACATTCTTCTCAAGACAAGTTTTCATTTAGTTAGCACTTAACCCAATGTTCTGAATTCTTTTAATATTGCTAAAGTTAATGCTTAGGTAGTTAGGTAGTAAGTTAGCAAGGTGCTAGTGGTGTGTCTACTCCCACCCACGCTCGATACAACGTCATGGATCACCTAAAACATAAAAGAGCAAGAGTGAGTCCAGAGACTCAACAAGCACATATTTAATCAAAGGAGCATAAATACATAACTAGTCAAAGGAGCATATGGAAATAAAAACATCATATCAATAGCATTGATGCATAGTCATTAATACAGGTCAACCATATCCAAACATATATCCATAAGTGCCATGCACACATATCATCCATATCCGAACCAAACATAACATCCATATACGAACACAGATCCATGAATGCAATACAATGCTACGCAGGATGCACCTCTTCTCTGTAGCATATACCGGTATAGCAAGGGTTCACTCGTCGATGACACCCTTGTAACAGCCCAATTTGGGCAACTTTTTAAAACTTTAAAATCTTGAGTGCAAGAAAACATTTTTTCTTGCCGAAAATGCAAAATGCAAAACTACGTCATGCATTTTTGGTATTTTTAGAAATATTCGAGCCTATTTAACGGGCTTGTATTTTATATAAAATTATATATCTTTGGATTTGAATAGTAACAAACCAAATAACCAACTTTGCCTACAAAGACCAAATAGCCTAGGTGAAATGATGATTCTACCCGTCTGTCTAAACCTAGAAATTCCTAGCTCAATTAGAAATTCACCCATAATTAACCTGGTCCTGAAACCCAATTTAGAATTTGTGCCTATAGTGAATACCATCAAATTAAAAACCTAGTTGATCTAATTATGGAATAGGGTTTAAGAATTCACCAAACCACGCCACCCCAAACCAATGCACATAAAAGTTTATGAACCCGTATATATACCTACATACATATATAGGGGTGTGTGTGTATATATATGGATATACATGAACATCCATACACCTATATATATTAACACATACATATGTGCATATGCAAGTATACCTTGAAATTCCCCTAATAATTCCCCTTAAATCCTTGAACCCATTTTTGAAATTTAATCTTGAAGATGCTAAATTGAGCAGTGGGTCCCAGTTCCCCCTCTCACTCCCTCACTCCTCTCTCTCTCTCACGCTCGCTCACCTCTCTCCCAAGCCTGCGCTCTCTCTCGGTTCTCTCACTGCTCCCTTACTCGTCTCTCTCTCTACCCGAGCCCTCCCTTTCCGGCGACGCCCAGTGGCAAACCACCCCTGCCACCATCGCTTCGTGGCAAGCCCACAATCGGCGGTGCCCTGTGACTCGCTCACTCCTCACGCTCGTCAGACGCCCTGTGGCTCGCGTACTCCCTACGCTTGCCGCCCGTACTTCGGCCTGCCCCCGTCTCGCGCGGACGCCACCTCTTCCTCATTGCCGTCGCTGCCCCTCTACGCTTGCTCGCTCTCTCACCCGCCGCGCTCCCTCTCACCCACTTGCTCTCTCGCGGATTCACCCCAAAGAGCACTGCCGCACCGCCTCCACCCGATTCCGCCTCCTTTCCCCTAAAACCACCCAACTCCAGCACCTCGATTCGTCGCCAATGGCCCAAGCCAAGACCTGATACTCGGCGCCCAGCTTTCTCGACATCTTCCCTACGACGTCCTCGAGCCAATCGAGCTCGGAGACCCGACCAAGCCCGGGAGGTCGCATGGACCGCCGCCGGCTGGTTTCTTCCCTCTTCCAAGCTCTCACGTCCCTTGTAAGCCATCCCTCAATTCCCTGCTCCTATAGTCACCTTAGGCTTGGCTAAGTCCGATACGAACCTTATTTGGTCACCGGGCCTACCGGAGTTTTCTGCCCCCGTGACCTTCCTCGACCACCGCCGCCTTCGTCGTCGCCGGCCTCCCCCGGACCATCCCCGGCCACGCCGACCTTACGGGTGAAACCCACTTCCTCCACTGATGCCATAGGATCCCTTTTACCGAGCCCCAAGGCCCTACCTCGCCGGCCTTCACGCCACGGTGCGCCATGCTTGCCATGAGCTCGCCAGCGCCACCGCTACAAGCCGTGGGCCTCTTCGCCTCAGCCTCCAAGTGCGCGCGGTCATGGGGGCCCCGTTTTGAAGGCCGGTCTCCCACCACCGTGCCCCTAGCCGGCGGCGACCCGACCTAGCCGCCCCTGTCCGCCACACCCAGCCCCGGCCCGAAGAAGACAATGCCTCCACTGAGGCCACAGCTATGAGGCTGCCATGTGGGCCCCTGGCCCCGCATGTCAAGTTGCAAAGGCGTAAAGCTTCATTTTATACCTTCAGTTAGAATCTCGCGCGTTTCCAAAAGCGCCTTGACTGGCTGGCAGCGTGGGCATAAGTCGGGCCTACCAACAATGCTAATAGGATTCTGACCTTTTTACTATTTAGATAATAACAGGAAATGTAATGGAATTATTAAAAATACCTAGACAACCCCAAAAAAATTCTATAAAAAACTATGTTAAATACTAGACGGCCCATTGACTTTAATAAAAATATCTATGTGAACAGTAACATAGATTATAGCCCCTGTTTAAGTCAAATAGCCCTAGCATGAAGATTTCCTTTGAGGAATTTAATCCTAAAAAAGGGTTAATGTTTATTTAGACTAGTCAATTACTTAATAAAAATTCAAGAAAATTATAGTAAAAATAGAAAGTCATTCCGGACTAAATAAAAATATTAAATTATAGCAAATCCTTAAAAAGGAAGATACCCGGATAATATTGTTGAGTGTATAAAATTACTTTAGGACTCCCAATAGTTCTAGAAAATTTATGGTAAATATTATACATTGATTTGGACATAGGAAAAATGTTAAATACGGTAGACAATCTTTGGAATGATTATAACTATAGTAATTCGTTTAATTAAGTATTATAACACAGTAGCCACCACGCAATTATGAAGAGTGTTAAAAACAACTAGAAAAATTATGAGAAAATTTCAGAAAATATAGAAAACCTCTCTGGACCCTTTAAACATATTATTTAGTACTGACCAAAATTTATTATCAAATAATGGCTAATTATCCCCTTATATTACTATGTCCTTAATAATTAACTTAGAGATTAACATAATTTAAATTCCCCAAATTAGGTATCGACTGGTGTCACAAGTAAACTATAACTAGGGACTCTTTTATTAAACTGAACACACTCACTCACTCGCACCCTAATCATATAATTAGTTCATAGTTTAAATAAATAAAGAAAATACTTCAAACAAAATTATATTCCGTATACATCTATTTGCCAATATATGGGTAAACTACTATGGGCATTATTATTACTACATCATCATCATCATATTTTATTTTTGTTATCATTCGCCTCCGTGATCCTAGTGGAACTTCATGAACCTTGATAGGCTCATGGAACTTCCTCAATATCTAGGATTAAGACTTAACGTCAGTCCTCGGTCACTTAGCCAAACGAGTTGTATTCCATGCATCATGTTTTCTCATTGCACATTGCTGCTTTATTTATTGTTCTTCGAATACGTTTCGTTAATAGATGCCGAAGAGCCAGAAGGGCATTTCGTAGAGCGGCAAGAAGACCCTCACTAGTGTTAGGACCCAGGCGAGTTAATCTCCCTAGATCATGCTTCAATTCCTAGTTTTCCAAAAATTATGTTGTTTAAATTATTAACATGCATGCTCTATGATTTCTAAATTCCTATGTTGCTATTCATGAAATATCATGCCCTGTTGATGATTGTTTATCTGTCAATATGATTGCCTTGCTAATCATAATCCTTGTTAGTCCACTAAACAACTTGAATTTTAGACTTTGTAGTCTTGGGTAAAATTTGCTTAGACATGCTTAGGTCATAAAACAGAATTTAGTCGGGCATGCCAATGCCCGCCCCGATGAGCCAAAACTCATCGGCTGACATATTTCTCCTTAATAAATGAATTGAGTGGTTGTGGGTGAGATGGTGCTGGGCGACGGCCTAGGAGGAGCGCGGAGTAACACGCGTAGCGGTGGGGCGCTGCCACCCACGTGGTGGTTCCGACACAACGCACGACCTAAGGTGGTCGCACAGCACTCGGTATGGTAATGTAGTGCTGGACGACGGTCCAGGAGGAGCGCGGAGTTACACGCGTAGCGGCGGGGCGCTGCCACCTACGGGGTGGTTCCGACACAACGCGTGGCCATCGCGCGGAGCGCGGGTATAGGGGACTCCGGTAGTTGTACGGAGCGGCCACCGCCCGAGTAACATACGGCCGGGCGCAGTCATCGAGGGTGATCTAGACCGACACTGGCGCAGGCCGACAACCTGGCAGTGAAGATCCGCAACGGGAACCGTCAATTCCTGGACAAGATGGCGGTGTGGTTAGTGGGTTTGGTTGGGGGAGAGTTGAGCGGGGTTAATGGTATTGTGTGGCTGTGTGTCTAGTAAATGAGTGTGAAAGACTGAGCCGGATAGTTCCGGGAAAATGAAACCCAATTTTATTATCAATTTTATTCCGCATCTTTTTGGGGATGCAGTTTTCCAAAATCAGCTAGGTATAGGTTCTTCTATACTTCTCTATTTCAAAATTGGCCTTGAGCAAATAAAAGAACCTTAAGCCTCCACCATAAAGCCCGTATCACTACATTGCATCTAAGGACAGGAGTTAACTCGCCAGTGTTTGGATGACACTGACCTCGCACACACTCACTCTTTTAGGTGTTGAAGTATGAACAAGACTACTATGCCTGCCTTGAAGACAGAGATCAGGTGTCCGCTGACAATCAAGACAAGGCTTAGGACGTCTCTCCAGTCGATTGCTTAGGCATAGCTGGCAAGAGACTCTTTTGGATTCTGTATCGCACTCTGATCTTTTGTTGATCTTGGACTATTTGGGGCCAATGCGCCGATGTAATATTTGTTAGCCCTCGGGCTTAATTCAGGTACTAATTGTAATATAAGTCTTCCGCTTGTATGAAATGATCCGGCTATGTAATGTGATGCACTAGCGTACTGGTTCAGGGACTAGTGCTGTGTTCACAGGTGGGCTTCACCGGTTAGCGGAATTTGAGGCCCCACAACCCTTATCGCCCCGTCCTGTTTCATACGGGGTCCAAACATAACCTCCACTCCCGTGGAGTGCCTACTCCCGTAGAACTTAAGGCCCTAAGTCATGGTCATATGGCTTTCTCACCGATCTGGCCAAGGCACTTCGGACTAGTCATATGACTATCTACCGACTTGGCCCATGCACATGAATGCAAGATGATGTAAGCCCATAAACAATCACATACCACATTATCATCAAGCTTTAGCAAGTTTAATTCATCCACTCGAGTTATATGCATAGATAAATCAATGGGTCTTAAAGAAATTTCACAATGATAAGACGAAACAGTACAAGTCACTTTGAATAAATATGCACTTGCCTCTTTACCGAACGAAGCCAATAGATGCGAAGACGGCACCGACCGCAAAGCGATTCCGCCTACACGTCAAGTATACCATAACCATACAACAACAAAAAAAACAAGCATCAAGCAATATAATCTCTCTTAATTTCCCAACTTCCGGCATTACCTAACACATTCATATCAAACACCATTTAATCCTTACCTTTCTAGGCCATTTAAGATTGATCCTTTCGATTGTCATATTATGTATCAAAATTGTTCATTAGTTGGATCAGCCTCGTACCAAGCAATCCTTAAGCCGTAACCAATTACTCCCTAAACCTTTCTAAGTTATTTAAGATTAACCTTCTTTTTTGATTCTCATCTCATATATCATCTCAATTAGTCATTATCTAAACCAGATTGTCAATAACATATTTAAAAACCCCATCGCGACCTAAACTGGACAGCAGCATTCCAAAGGCTATACCTCCCAAACCGTATATCCAAAACAAACGTTCTACGATCCTATGAAAAGCTAGAAGCATAGGCTACCTTTCTTACAACATGATCGAATTCTGACTCTTGCCACAAGCATCTCGTATATAAACCTCAACCTACTGCATATGAAATTCCGTCACCTAACTCAATTTTAACATTGCGGTTCCAAATCCTGAGGCGACAACAACTCCTACATCCAATAAGAGACCCTCAATATTAATTAACCAATGGCTATGCTAACAATCAATTAGTAATTGAGCCTATTCATCGGTTCCCCAATGCTAAAATCACACGATACCGGCTAGTCGCCCGGAAACCGTAAATCTGGTAGCTCCGGACAGCTAGCTTGCGAGGGCCATATCTCCTAAACCGCTTGGCCGATTTTCGCGCTCTAGGACTCTGCGGAAAGCTTAGAGCATCATCTACAGTTTCTTTAATATGGACCAACTCCAATTCTTGACTAAACCAATCCGATTTAATCATCTAAGCTGCTGCACAAGCACATTGAGCAGTAAACCCAGGATTTCCACCAAATTGATTGATAATCCTCACAATTTATCCTCTAAGCTTGATAAGAAAACATTAATTTGCAGAGGAATGTTATCAATTTAGTACCTCAAGTTCTGGATATGAAACCCTAGTTTCCTTTCACCACCTTCTTCTCTTCTTCGTATCTTCTTCTTCTTCCCTTCTTCTACCCTAGGCCCGGCTGCTCTCCCCTCCTTCCTCTTTCCTTGGCGTCAGCCCTTCCCCTTCTCCTTTCTCTAGCCGGCCCCTCTTCTCCTTAAGCCCGACGGCCTGGCGGCGGCTAGAGGGAGGGACGGCAACTGCAAGCGAGATGGAGGGAGGGAGGGGCGACAGCGATGGCAAGCAGGCGGCGACAGTGTGCGGCGAGGCGCTGGGGAGGGCGATCTGCTGTGACGCGTGCAGGGCTAAGGACGGCGGCTCTGCTGAATAGTGGCGGCGCGGAGCAGGCGCAACGGCCGGCGATGTGGACGCGGCGAAGCTGCTGCTCCGATGGGCGTCGACTGCGGGTGGGATTGAGGATGTCGGCTGCTGGTTCGGGGAGGGAAGGAGAGAGATCGAGAGAGATTGAGAGAGAGACCAGGGTGGTGTGAGAAAAAGGGAAAAGCGAGGGTTCTAGAGCCCTCCTGGCTCGTTTTCGATTTTGGGGCGGTGGGGAGCGGGCTTGCTAGGCCAGGCCGGTCCACTTTTTTTTTCAAATTGGTATTACAGCCTTCGCCCTTGAAGCCCTCCGCCGCCACCCCCACGAAGCCCTCTGCAGCCGTCCCCACGAAGCCCTCCGCCGTCGCCCTTGAAGCCCTCTGCCGCCGCCCCCACGAAGCCCTCCGCCTTCGTGCCCCCACGAAGCCCTCCGCCGCCGCCCTTGGAGCCCTCCGCCGCCGCCCCCACGGAGCCCTCCGCTGTCGCCCTTGAAGGCCTCCGCCACCACCCTTCAATCGGAGGGCCCTGATTCACAGATTGCCACCGTTACCCTTTAATAGGCTGCAATCGCCAGGAGTCCAAGGCGGGGCTGCCTGCCCCTTACAACGCCGGTGCGACCTCCAGGAGTCCAGGGCAGCATCGTCCGCCCCCTACAATGCTGATGTGAATCGAGGGTGCCATATGCACCTACAATTGGACTGCAATCTCTTTTTTTGGTTTCTTTTATGAGTGGATGCACATGTGTGAGCAAACATTTATAAATCTGAAATCTTTTTATGGAGTTGAGAATTGATGTGTGTTGAGAATTGGTATATTATGGAGTTGTGTAATGTTGAGCATTTGAATAATTCACTAATGTGTTCAGACTATATGAATAGTCTAAAATATATGTTGTATCACTTGTTTGAATGGAAATAATGAAATGAGTTTAATTTAGATGTTTGTGTATGAACTGAACATCTACAGGTGTTGAAAATGGGTTGCTTTGTGTTGTGAAATGGCAGTCGAAAATGTTTGTGTATGAACCGACACATCTGTGTCCTGCAGAACACCTTACTGGCCGGCTTTGGTTATGGACTCTTGTTTATGGACAAATATATATGCCTTATTTTGACCAAATGTCAGGACTACAGAGTACAGACCAATCACATGTCTGTAATCTGTACTGTAAGTGAACTGGGTGATTTGGGGTGAACAAGTTTGAGAGAAATGAATTTAAGCCTCGTTGGTAAATTGCTCTGGATATGTGTTGCTGGCAATGGGCTTTCACCTGAGTTAGCTAATGCTAAGTATTTGCAAGCATATCCATATTTTAGGTCAAACACAAGCTTTTTTTTGAGCAAAAAACACAAGCTAAGTGATACACCTTTTTAAGATGCTTTATTAGATTAAATATAACACTAGCCTGACATTAAGATGAAAGTCAGAATTGGCCTTAGTAATACTCTACAAAGATACATTAACCTTTTATCTAAACTTTATCCTGAGCTTTATTTGATGACAATTGAGCAAGAGTTGTGTATTGGGTACATCAAGTTGTATCAGGGGAGGCACATCTCACTTTTAGGAGGGCATGGGCAGATTATATGCAGGGTGTTTTGACTCACATCTACAGGTGCAATTGAAAATGGGTTGCTTTGTGTTGTGAAGTGGCAGTCGAAAATGTTTGTGCGCTTTACAACAAAATCTTCCTGTGGCAGTCAAAAATGTTTGTGTATGAACCGAGGCATCTGTGTCCTGCAGATGTTTGTAAATGGTTGCTTTGTGTTGTGAAGTGGCAGTTGAAAATGGGTTAAAATGAACATCTACAGGACATCTACAGGTGCAAGCTGTGAAATGGCAGTCGAAAATGGGTTAAACTAAACATGTACAAGTGCAAGCAATAGCAAAAGCCTCATTTGAGCTATTTTTTCAGAGAATTAGAACCAGCCATGAGACATTCAAGAAAATGGCTACAAGTACATTGAACATGTAGCTAGACTAAATTTTAATTTGCCATAGGAGTGTTAAGGAGATAAATCAATTAAACTGAGAAATGAAAAAGATAACACTATTTGACAGCAACTTGAGTAATAGAAGGCAGAAACATTGCCCTATCATCACTGGTTCCAAGAATCAATATACATGCTAATTCTTGGCTTCAAAAATGACATAGCATGTCTTCTCAGCCTGACAAAATATGAAAACACTGTTTTTTGACACATAGGACATGCAAAAGTGTGATGCATCAACAGTACACACAATCTTCTTCAACTGGCAGTCATGGTCATTATGCATGCTGGTACAAAATGCCTCTGTACAAAATGCATGTTGGTACAAGCTAGAATTTCTACTAGCTGTATATTACAAAAGTCAACTCCACATTACAAAATGTAACACTAGCATAGAGATAACGTGGCATCTTGTATGCTTCTTTGCAACTCCAAGCATCAAGTGGATGGCTATGAACTGTATACAAAAAAAATTTAAGAAGAGAACAATTATGAGTCGCAGAACAAAATAGAATGCAAGTAAAATTATCTTTGTCTAGGTACCTACATTTTATTTGTTTGGACAATTGCGAGCATCATGAAGCACCATTTGCTTACAAATCCTACATAAACACGACACCCTTTCCTTGCATCGTGACTTACTCAGCATATTGTTCTCCTTGCTCCTCTTAATTCTTTTACTTCTCCCCTTTGAATGAATATCAATTGGTGGATGTATATTCACTTCATCCAGAATTTTGGAACCTATGAAATCCTCGTATTCATCTTGTCTAGTGGGCTTACTAGCTGGGGCATTTGTTCTAGTGCCACCTCTATGTTGAACACACTAGATACTAAAAGGTCCATTCCTTGGTCAGTTTGTTTGGCCTTTTGAATAAGATCTTCTATTTTGTTTCGTACATTAGATATTTTTTCCTCATTGCCACCTCCAAGCTATCAATGGGCTTCTCTTCTAAAAGGTTTCCTCGTTCATCGTAGACACTTTCCCTAAAAAAGATTGAAATTAAAATAAGGACAAATCCTAGCAATAGGGGAAATTTTGAAATTAAAATAGGAACAAATTCTAAATATTTACCTTTCACACCTTTTCTCCCATCTTTTCTTAATATAGTTGGTAAGTATTTTCACCTCTCAACACTTGGATAATATGGCGGCATGGGATACCTTTTGACTCAAACAACTTGCAGGAGCAATTAGCCATCAAGGTTGTTGTGTTGCAGTGAACTTGTCTATCTTTTTTAGACTCCTCACTAATGGTCACAATTTTATTGAATAGACCCTCAGCGAATGCAATGTTCTTAACACAGCATTTGTCTCTTGCGGCAATTATTTCTTCTTGGATTTCTTAAACACCTCATGGGTGTATGCTACACTACCTTGTTTCTCCATGCCCCCACAGTGCCAACATTGGAGGAGTAGTATGAATACTTGTGTTGTCAGCCTTCAGTTCCTCCTGACGTTGGTATTCCAAAGCTGTATCGAACCTAAGCCAGAACTCAACAAATGATAACTTGTGATGAATGAATCGGTTAAAAAAAGAATTTGCACTCTCCAATTTTGAGGTGGTTCTAAGAATGCCCGCTAGAAATATGTCCATAAAGTATGCCGATATCCACGATGCACGAATATGACACCTTTTAGCAAGCCACTCGTTTTCTCCTAGATGGAAGTCTGCAATGATAGAATTCCATTGTGACTTAGACTCCTCCACGGTTTCAGAACCCCATACGCATGTGTTGAACCTCGCCCAAAAATTGCCATCCTCTCTAACATACGGTCCAATCTTCTCAGGAACCTTTTCCATGATGTGCCACATGCATAGCCTATGAGTTGTTTTAGGTAGAACTTGAGCAATTGCACCTTTCATGCTAGCATCTTCATCGATTATGATGAGGCTAGGTGCTACTCCTCCCATTGCTACAAGAAATGTCTTAAACAACCATATATATGATTCAATCCTCTCATTTGCTAAGAATGCAGCCCCGAAAAAACACTTTGCAAATGATGGTTGACCCCAGTGAATGGTGCAAAGATCATATTATATTGGTTAGTGGTGTATGTTGAGTCGAAGGATACCACATCACAAAAATGACCGTAATTTTTCTACTTGTAGCATCAGCCCAAAACACATACACCAACCTTCCTTGTTCATCCACAACAAAATCAAAAAAAATGCTTCATTTACTTCCCTCTTTCTCTCAAGTTGGGCCACAAACATTTGTGCATCTGCATTCTTGGTTTTTTTTCGTAGATCACGGTAGTAATTCTATAAGTCCCTCCTTATGCACCCTACATTTTCAAAACCCCCCTCACTTACATGAAGGAGCCTATACGCTTGCGAGGTGCCAATGCTTGCTTTGTGACAAGTGAACAATGTGGTCTTCGCCCTCTCACTAACTGCTCGGTTTGATCTAAGTAAACGACGCTTATCCGGAGACACTAGTCCATGATTGTGATGCTCAACCATTGACACTATGGAATACCTTTTATCATTATCTATTTTGATAAAAATGTTTGCATCACATCTACATCTAGTTTCCTTAACATTATGTGTCTTCTTCTGTGTGTAGGAGGGATCAACATTTAATTCACCTTTTTTCGCCCGATATCCCTGCCTTGAGCAATAATATCTTTTGGTTTGAACCACCTCATCCAACACCTTCTGCTACCCAATACGAATTGAAAAACCAACATCATGTGCATAGTCCTTATAGAACTTCTCCACAGCTTCGATACTTTCAAATGCCATCCCTACTTTAGGCTTCAAACCATCTTCACACTCGGGAGTAAACGAGGAACACTGACAAATTAATTTGATCTTAGTACACAATTTGTTCACCGATCAGAGAAAAAAGAGAAAATACTCACATTGAGAGGCAAATTGCATTTCCTTTTAGGAGTGCACAACTCTTCTTGCATCTGGCCTATGTTGATAGATTATTCTAGGACCAGTGTTGCTTGCTGCTGTAATGATGGGGACGATTGCATCATCTCCAACGGCATGGACTTCATGGCCATCAGCAATTGGACATTCCCTCCATCAGCAATCTCCAACGCCGTGGGCAACATCTCTATCGTGGGCCAAAATTTTCCCTAGCCAACAAAAAATATTTGCACTGTATGTTAGCACTCAAAAATCAAGTAGAATCACCGTAAGCACTCAAAGCCACAGCTCTAGGGACGATTGACTCTATTTGCGTGCTTGTCGTAGGCGTATGATCGGGCTCTACTTTGTTTTGTCCGTTTGCATGCTTGCCGTCTCCATTGCGTTTCCACTGCTTGCGTGCTTGCCGTAGGCCACGATTGTCTTTGGTTGCATCGCCAGCACAGGCCCGGCTTCAAGAGCGGCGGCGAAGAGCTTCTTGGGGGTGGTGGCGGAGGGCTTCAAGGGCTGCGGCCAAGAGCTTCGTCTGGGAAGCGTAGCCTGGATAGGGAGGACGAGACGCGGGAGGAAGATGGTGGTGCCGGAGGGCTTCGTGGGGGTGGTGGCGGAGGGCTTCAAGGGCAGCGCCGAAGAGCTTCGTGTGGGCAGAGTCGCCAGGACGCAGGAGGAAGACACGGGAGGACGAGGCGCGGGAGGAAGACGCGGGAGGATTGGGGAGAAAACGGGGGGAAGGGAGGAGCAATCTTCACTCTTCAGGGACTCTTCTAAAAATTGAAGGCGTGGAGGCGGGCGGCTACGTGCAAAAATGCCAGTGTTGCTTACGCTCCGCTGGATTGAGATCGTGGGGCTATACTTTTCCGGTTGCACAGGTGCATGAGAAATGCCAGTTGCACAGGATACGCTGCCAAGATATATACCTGCAGGATGCAGCAACGAGAGCGAGCAACTACTGAACTCAATCACTTGCTGCCGATACTCAAGGCTAGGGATGAGATACTTTGTACAAAAGTGTGATGTCTACACTTTGTATGCTTCTATACGTGTATACGGCTACATATCTCAACGATAGAACAAGAGCCATGTCTACACTCTCTGTGTATCCTCTTTAATAATTGTGTATGTCTTGAGCTAGCCGTGCTATATGTGACCTTTCATTGCGATGTCACTTGACTTACTTGTCACCAACTAGGTTTGTGATAAAATATAGGGATGGAAAAGCAGATTGACCTGCTGTGACTCGTTGATAAAGCCTAAGAACATCCACACCAGAAACTCTATCCCTATTTTCTCTTTTTTCTACTCTATTTTTTTCTCTATTACTCTAAAATTTCTTCACACTTTACACTACACCCTAAAAGATTTTTTTTCTCCACTAAAAACTCTATCTCTAAAGCTCTATTTCTATACTACTATAGGATTTCTGCTAGGGATGCTCTAAAGACGATGTGGTCATTCTTTCGTGCGACTAATCATTTATGCAAAAAAAAGCAGACCTTCCGACCAGGACAGTGCAGACTCTTTCAGGAAGGCTAGAGGGCAGGTGTACGTTGTTGTGCTTGCCGTGTTGGTGAAAGACACTTGCTGAGACCGGAGTACATGCAGTGCTGGTCTGCTAGGTGCTGGTGTATCGGATTTTTTAAAGGATTTTTGTATTTGTGTGTTGATGAGAGACGACCTGCCGTATCGTTGGGATAACGCTTCAATTTTTAAAAAGGTTTTTAAATGTTTTAGATAGCTTTAGAAAAGACAAATAGATGAAGGGCCCGGCTAGGGGGCGTCCGATCATAAGCAAAAAAATAGGACACTTTTATAAAACATGGACAAAGTACCAATAAAACATGGCAAAGTACTTATCGAACTTGGTGAATTACCCATGAAACATGGTAGAAGTACTGATATAGCATGGCCTAAGTCTTGATTAAACATCATCGAAGCAATATTCCCGTAATTATTCAATAATGTTTCACCTTATACAAGCGAATGTTTCGCGAGAGCAAACACCATATTTTATAAGAGAAAATCTAATGTTTACTAGAGCAAAACTAATGTTCCACAAGAGAAAAAAACACATATTTCACAAGAGCAAATCTAATGTTTTATCGGAGCAAAACCAATGTTCACAAGAGCAAAGCACATATTTCACAAGAGCAAACATAAATGTTTAATTCAAATTTTTTACTCATGTTTCACCATAGCAAACTTTATGTGTCACTAGAGCAAAAACCATGTTTCGAACGTATTAGTGTGATGTTTCAAGCCAAGCTGAATGAGATCCGGCCATCTTGTTCTCCAAGTCCGGCGAGGCCCCGCTAAAAAAGACAAATTTCAGGTTGTAGATTAATTTTAATTTGATTTTAATCAACCGTGCATGTGTATATCTTTTCAAGATAAAATATTAATAGTTGTGAACATTTTTTTGTTTTTCTCACTAACCAAAGAGATCGACTATATGCATATGAATGAAAGGACCCTCCCTGCCAGAGCTAGCTAATGACGGCCAGTGATACTGCCGGTTGAAGTTAATGAAGCCGGATGGATAATCCATCCACGCACATTCTGCTTGATATGATATCTCAACAATAGCATATCTACTTTCGCTCTAGATCTCTCGCGTCATTGATACGGCGAGAGCGTGAAAATTCTAGATTATTCTTATCGTTATTTCATGCTGAGATGGATGCTGAAATCCCATGCATTAATTTTTTTTAGTGTGTGCATATACTCCATATAATGCCGTGTTGGTGAGCGTGATGTCTTCTTGTTTTTCTCACTAATAAATTAAGCAAGACATGGCTCTTTCTGTTTATATAAGAAGATGGTTTTATTTTCTCGTGCACTCTTTCTTCATTTGATAAGTGGACCTCTTGGGCAGTGGCATGTTCATCGGTCGTTTCATTGCTGCCCCCCTTGCTCTGGTGACAACCGCTAGATCGATCGAGTACCATAAGTATACTGCTGAAAAGAGCCTACATCGTCTCAGGCAACCTGCATGCAGGCGAAAATGAGCAAGAGCTCCCAGAAAGCATCCAGGCTAGCTAGCGACCAACAAGTCTTTGTGGAAGCCTGCTGCACCCAAGCACCTAGCTACAGGGGTTTCGGATGTCCCTTAAAGTTGTACTAGCTTATTCTTATAGTGCAGCTTCATACTAGATTAATTAAAATAGGCATTTTTTAATCAAAAACTCAAAATACATGCTAGAAAGATTGAAGAAAAACTTCTGAAAAGTACACGTAAATAAAAGCTCCTGATAGTTCAAAAAATACTTTAGTTGTTAGAGCATCTTCAGCTGGACCTCAATCCTTTCATTCTATAACACTATTCACTCCACACTCTATCCCTCTAAAATTCCTTCACACTTTACACTATACTCTAAAAAATTTCTTCACTCCAGCAGCTACTCTATCTAGATAAACAGTGTTATAGAGTGCTGGAGATGCTCTCTCGTTGGACGCAGACGGCAGCCCCATGCTGACCGGTTAGATGAGGGATTGGTTTTTTTTTCAAAGCCTGCTAGTTGCGCACCAAATTTTTCAATATCGAAATTCCAAATTTCATGCCATATGAAATTACTGTGGCTCGAAACGGTGTCGAAGGTGGTGTCAGGCCCTATCTTTTTCTTGCATGCATGTAGGCGTGGACTGGAGTATCTTTTGGTACTGCGGGTACTCGAATACCACATCCTCAGGTCCTCACCCAACCACAGAGTTCACTGTTCACAAGATCACATCAATCACTCGGGATGCAAGTGGGTTAGCCGGACAGTAGGGATCGCAAACCCGGTGAAAGGCCGCGCGGGCCAGCTTTGGAAACCGCCGGTTTTTGTTCGGCCAAATTCGTAATTTTAAATTTAAATTTTTAAAAATATGAAAATTTAGAAAAAAAAAATTGTAAAAAACTAAGAGTTTTTTAGAACAACTTGTACAAAGCAAAATTTTAAATATATATTATTTTCATGCTTAAATTTTAAATCAAAGATACGGTGAAACTTTTTATACGTTTAAAAAATATGAATGGTCCAAAATACTGCAAGGGAAAGAGTGGCGTCCGTGCTCGCCCGTGTGGTCAGCGTCAGCGCGCGTGGAGCTGAGCGTCGGCGTGGTCAGTGGTAATCCTAGCGGGCCAACTGGGCACTAATCAGCATGTAGCAACAGTCACAGATCAGCATGTAGCACGATAAGTTAAATTGCAATTTGCGATGACAATTTTCATGTAGCATGAACATGAAAATAGCTACTTTCCCACAAACTTGAGAAGCCCTGGATCAATCTCCGAACGCATTCCAAGAAAAATAAGACATAGCCATCAACTGTGAGAGAATTTCGTGTCCACTGAATTCATTGGAAGAAGGCCAAATTCATGAGGCATTTTTAGCACATATGGCAAAATTCTGAAGATTCGGATTTTTAGCCCTAATTCAGTAAATCTGAAGAATGAGATATGACAAATAAGATATGGGAGGTACTATGAACCGGATATCCATTTCCAAATAAAAAAATAGACACTTTTTAAAACATAAGCCGTGGCCATCAGAAACAAAGCTCAAGTACTACTGAAACATTTTGCTTTACCACTTGAAACATCGTTTCAAATGGTAACATGGAATGTTTCAGTAGTTATTGAAGGATGTTTTAACCAAAACGAGTGATGTTCCACGTGAGAAAAAAAGAGCAATGTTTCATATAAACAAACAAAATGTTTTAGATATTACGCTTGACTTGGAACATATACAGTGACTGTCGAAAAACAAGCTCAAGTACTACTAAAACATTTTTCTTTACCATGCGAAACATTGTTTCAAACATTGACATAAAATTTTTCAGTAGCTATTCACAGATGTTTCAATCCACACGAGCAATGTTTCACAAGCAAAAAAAATATGTCAGACATTTCTGCGAGTGTTTTCACAAGAGCAAACGGGATGTTTGACGAGGATGAACGTAATGTTTCGTAAGAGCAACATAATGTTTCAGCAATGAAACATGAGTAAAAAAATGTTTCATGACTAACTAACCATCACTGGCTTAATTGTGAACCTTAATTTGAATATTTGCGGATCATAAAACCAGCCGGTGGCTAGAAAGATGTCAAAAATCCAGAAGGCACGAGGACAGTTATATTCCACGAAAATTAAGAAAAAAATGGATACGATTCTGTAAGAGGCCTAGTGACACCACTCAGTGAGCTCTTCTAAAGATCACCTGTACGAAAGAAGTAACATAACTTTGTCATATATATCACTCGTTTTGCCAAAACCAAATGGACCAAAGTAAAGTAGCCACTCAAGTAAAATAAGCATTTTTTATTGGTCACTTCTACGGTACACCTATACACCCCTAAGGGTTAAGACCGTTAATTTTAACATTTTCACACATAAGAGATCAACATGACACACTTTCTCTTTTTAATTATAAAGTTGTCTTACTCTTATATATTGAAATTTAGATATTAGGTCAAAGTTTCAAATTTTGAACATTTCATATTTTTATTACCTTTGATACCTACCGTTTCAGAATTTCAAAGATAATAAAAATTTGAAACATTCAAAACTTGAAACTTTGTCCTGATTTCTAAATTTCAATATATGAAAATAATACAACTTTATGATTAAAAAGTCAAATTGGGCTTATGTTGATCTCCTATGTGTAAAAACGTTGAAATTAGTCTTGACCCCTAGGGGTGTATAGGTGTAACATAGAAAAAACTTTTTTTTAATTCAAATCCATTACACAAAGCCATTCAGCCAATAGATGACCCCAATTTCAATTCTTGAAGAGTCTCCTATACCAAAAGCAGTGTGGATAGTACGCCATATAGACTTAGCAATATGACAATGGTAAAAATATGTGATGTATATTCTGATTAGCACAACAAAAACAACACTTTTAAGTTTAAATTCCCCTCCAAATAATTTTAACAAGGTTGTCTTTAGTCAAAAGCACTCTTGCTCAATATTACCACAAAAATATGTTTATCTTCCAAGGGATCTTGATACTCCAATATTTCGTATATTAACTAAACTGAAAACAAATCACTCTTATCCAACTTCCACACAAAAAAACATCTCATTCACTAGAAAGTTGAATATCCAAAACTGAAAAATTAATTGGCCGGTGCCAAAAGGTTAAATTTTGTCCCAATTGGTTTTTTCTTAAAGATTTTAGATATAATTTTTGAGAATTTTTACATTTTAGTTTAGGGGCACTTTTCAAGAGTCCATAACTTTTTCACTACCAAAACGAAACTGAACTGAAGGGGCAATCAATGAATGTCTTGTATAGCTCAGGACTAAGAAATTAATCTTCAGTTACCCATAGACCAAGTAATTGAAGCCCATCCTACGCTCGGTACCTAGATCAAACCGTTTTGACTTCTGGAATCTATTTCTCAAAAATCTAGAAAATACTTATGCTCTCGAAGCTTTGAACCACACATATCTGCTTTCATTTGGGATCGAAGTTCTTAAAGTGCAGCTTAGGATTGAGATTGTATGTGGGCTTTTAAGTTTTTGATGGGCCGGCCTCGAAGGCTGAGTGATGACGCGCGTCCATTTAATGATGGAGCCCAGTCGTTGGGTGTTTCATAGGCCTCCATACGAGCTTAGCACTGGCCTACAATCTTTTTAATTAGGATAGGTGTCTACTGTAGAAGAAAATTGGTTTTTTATTTTATTTTTTTTACATATTTAAATTTTGTATCTGTGTTTTCGCAAAAATAACACCAGATCGCCCCACCAGCAGTGTATCGTCAATCCAACAATGTACGCCGTGAGGTGCTCGTCCGGTCGCCCGACCATGGGGCGATCGCCTCACCATAGGGTGATAGGTTCCATCGTCCAACGAAAGGGCCACCATGGGGTGAGAATCTGCCATTAAGATTTCTGGTCAAACAACCCTATCGCCTGTTCAACAGGCGATCGCCCTTTTAAAAGGCGATCTATCTAATGGACGACGACGCGGTCAAGGAGCAGGCCACCTATCGCCCCATCATGAGGCGATTGCTCGTTAGTGGGGCGATCTAGTGTTATTTTTGTAAAAACGCAGATCCAAAATTTAAATATGCAAGAAAGAATTAAAAAAATGTAAAAAACAATATTTTTTATCTACTGTCTACGCCCATCTAGATCATGTTTTAAGTAGACCTGTTCAAGTGTCGGGCCAGGCTGGGCTTGGCAAAGCTGGTCCCATGGGACCGAGCTTGAGCTGGCCGGGGCAGTCTGCCGGGCTTGAAAATCGAACTGGTGGGCCTAAAGCCCAAAAGCCCAGCCCGACGCCTGGAAACCCGGCCTAACCATGGCTGAAAGTGTGTTTTTCTTGGGCCCGAGCTCGGCCTGACCCGACCGTCAGGTTGGTGCAATGTTCAGGCCAGGCTTAGGCGGGCTTTTTTGAACAGGGCTGCCCATAAATAGAACTAGTTTTAAGATCGATGCATCTTTTAGGCCATTTCATCTTATTTGGTTATTTTCTTATTTGTTTGAAAAAAATGCTCTAGATTTTGCCATTTTTTTCTTTTCTTTTAGTCTAAGAAAAGAAAAAATGGTTTTAATGCTAAAATGTTTCCCTTTTTCAAATAAATGAGCAAATCAACAAATAATTAAAAAATTAATGCAAAGGAGCGTGACTAACATCCTAGCAGGGTATCTAGGCCCTCTAATTTTATTTTAAAATTATCATGGGGTTTGGTTAATTGGTTTGATGATCAAGCTTAAGACCGCTGGTGAAGGTTTAATCAAAATTGGAAGGCATGTGCGTCATCTTCTTCATAGGCTTCTATGGAAAAATAATTCTATCGGGTACCGAAAGCTCTCCTATAGGACGTTTTCTCGATGGAATATCTGCCATATAGCTTCAACGAGGTAGAGAGAGAGGAAGGATGTAGGGGTGTAATCAGACTAAATATGGTACTATTGAATTATCCATATTTTCTCAAAATTATCATTTACAAATATAAATATAAAATGGATAATAGTTGGATATTCATGAAATTACCTAAATCACTATTCACATGTGATTCGGTCGATGAAAATATCTGTTCTAGTTGCATCGATCACTATAGGTATGAGAATCGAAGGCCATTGGAGGGGCATAAGTGGGGAGGGGACAGGGATACATAAGAAACAGATGTTTGAGTGCCGTGAATTTGGTGAACGGCCTTCAAAGTTGTTGCCTTGTTAGATTAATTATATATAAAGGTGGTGGTTATGAAAACTCCAAATGCTTTGTTCGACGCAGCGCTAATTAAGCAAGATAGACACCATGCATGCACGTGTCCTCGCTAGCTGTCAAGCTACTGGATCAGATTAGTAGGAGAGGCGATCAATTTAATACTGTACTATATTAATGGTACAAGAGACCCGGCCACTAAAATCATACTCCCTCCATTCTGATTTATAAGACATATTAGCTTTTTCAGTAAATTTCAAATTACAGGACGTGTAAGCATTTTTACTCTTTTTTTTCCCCTGATTTGTCTTTATGATTATATAGTAAAAAATAAAGTGGAGCGGCGGAATTAGGGGCATAATTAATGGACAACTAGCTTTTCTAGTGTATGCGCTTCATTCGTGTGTACTAGCAGGCAACAAAAAGGAAGGTGATTATGCATGCAGTCCTTCCGGTAATCATGTTTGTGTACTTTTATTTAGAGAAAAAAATGGACACATTTTAGATGAAAGTGAGGTGTTTTAATATTGGTGAAGAAGCTAAAACGTCCTACAAAATGGAATAGAGGAGTATCTGCTTGTTTCAGATTGCCAAGAGTTATTAGCTAGCTAGTGTACCTGGGCATATATACTGATCATAATTACGATTTACATCCTCAAATTAAAATCACAACAGAAAATGCATACGGATTGGCCGCCAATACGTAATTATTGGGAATCAGGCTAATGATGGTTGTTAGCTCGAAAAGCAATGCACCACATCGATCAAACTGTATTTATTTTTACTAATTAGTATGCACTCCAAATTAAAGTGAGAAGATGCGTTGTCCATGCATATATAATATAATTGGCTAATTCCTGAGTTTACTCCAAAGCAACCGGTTAATTAAACATATATACATACACACACTCTCTCTCTATAGTAATGCATTTGTTAATTATGAATCATTTTTTTAAGATATAGTTCTTGAATTTGTTAGCCACATCTTAGCATGCCTAAGAAAATCCTGTCACACTTTTGCAAGCCACATACACCGTTAAACTTGTCTAATATTCTGTATGGCAGAGTGTAATAAACTTAGGAAGCAACCGAACATATAAACTAGACGAGACATGTGTAACTGAACAATAGCGAACATTAATGAAGATTATCCAGAGCTAAAGTCACCTAGCTCGCTATATCCAAGCGCAAGTTACGCAACTTTAATTAAATTAACATCACCAGTAGGATTTTTATCTAGCTAAATGTATCTTGTTTACTTGATGTGCATGCCTGATGTTTCTAAAGTTCCTAACAAGAGGAGTGCAAATGATCGACATGCGGTTATATTAGTAGTGACTACTGACCACAAGCAGGTAGCTACGTAAACTATATAAAGGGCCTAATTAATGATGAATTACTCTTTAACAGTACCCTGCAGTTTGGCTACTCGTTAATTACTACGAACCCATTTGGAGTTGATTTCAAGTCTCTATCATTTAGAAATGTACAAGCTAGCTTGCTGAGACAAGCACTAGCAGGGAACAGGCCTTCCATACCGGCCCATCAATCTCGGTTAGCCACCAACCGGGACTCAGCAGTGTAACAGTCCCGGTTGAACGGCTAACGGGCGTGTGAAGCGCGAGGACCATTAATCCGGTTGGTGTTACCAACCGGGACGGGTATCACCTCAAAAAAGCCAGGTGGCAGCGTGGGATATCCGTCGGTTGGTAATACCAACCGACTAAATTGAATTCGGTCCCATTTGGTAACACCAGTAATGACGAGTGAGATATCAATCCCGGTTGGTAACACCAACCGGGATTGCTTAGTGTATTTAACCTTTCTTCCTCCCCGAGCTACCATAACCTTCCCCAGCCACTGTAACCCGACAGGAGGAGCTCGGTCGCCATTACGGGATTTGAGGGGAGGTGCTGCTCAAATTTTTTGTAATTTGATCATTTCACTTCAATCCAAATTAACCAAGGTTAGTAACTTCATTTCTCACTACTTGTATATGAAATGTAGTTTCTATAATTGATTTAAATTTAATATGAAAAAATTTGGTCTCTCTATTCCCCATCTTTGATGAAATGTTATAAATTGGTAGATATAGCTCGATCTTTTGAAAGGGTTGGCGAAAACTTGTTGTGTAATCTTAGATTTTGCTTGGATTAAGACGTAGTTCGTTTTGAATTTGTAGTTGTAGCTAATTACATTTAGATGATGGTTTCATGGATCTATGATTTTGAATCTTAACTTTCGTGAACCAAATTTTGAAGTGGATTGTAAAATCTTATTGCATTAGCTTAGAATTTACTTGGATTGTGATGTAGCACACATTGAATGCGTGGAGGTGACTCAAATTTAGAATTTTGGTTTCATCGATTCATGGAGAAATTTTGGGAGTAGAGTTTAAAGTAGATTATGCATAGATTTTGATTGTTTAAAAATTAACATTATATATTAATTAATATGTGATAAAATATTATAACTTCATTGATCTCTACTCACTTCATTGATGTAAAATTATAAGTTGGTAGATCTAGATATATCATTTTAAGTGGGTTGCCAAATACTTTGTTGCATTATCTTAGAATTTGATTCGATTGTGATAAAATATGTGATAAAATATTATCAGCTTAAAAATAATTCTTTTAAAAAGGTATTTAACCTAAAATTGAAGTATTGACCTAAAAATTAAATAAATGTATAATAAATTAAGCGATACTTTAATTTTGGTTTTAGAAATTAATTCATTATTGGAAAATAAACTAACAACTACCTTGATATAACTTAATGTAGATGAATCGGCGATGGATGTACATGGACCGCCGCTCCTCACAGTTTGTGGAGGGTTTGGAAACTTCTATGCGTCAGGCAAGTGCCTGCACAAGATCAGGCTACATATGTTGTCCATGCATAGACTGCAAGAATCACAAGGAGTGGTCAAACTCTGAGCAAATTCACTTCCATTTGATCTCAAGAGGTTTCGTGGAAAACTATATCTGTTGGACCAAACACGGTGAAGAAGAGATTATACGAGAAGACGGTGAAGAAGAAGATGGTGACGAAGAAGATGTGGTAGATTATATGGGTGAAGAAGAAGATGGTGACGAAGAAGATGTGGCAGATTATATGGCCGATGTTGGCCAACACGGTTCTATTGAACATATACTAGGGGAGTTTGACGACGATGATCTAGAACAGATGTTGCATGATGGAGAGGGAGAATACACCGATGAAAGACATTACGAAAAGTTTCAGCGCCTGCGGGAGGACCAAGGAACATTGTTGTATCCAAACTGTGGGCAGGGCCACAAAAAGTTGCGTACCACACTGGAGTTGATGCAATGGAAGGCTACTAATGGAGTATCTGATAAGGGATTTGATGAGTTGTTAGGCCTCATGAAGAAGTTGCTTCCAGAGGGTAACACGCTGCCTGAAACTACGTATGAAGCCAAGCAAGTTCTCTGCCCTTTGGGGTTGGAGGTACAGAAGATACATGCATGTCCAAACGATTGTATCCTCTATCGTAATGAGTACAAGGATTTGGAAGAATGTCCGGTGTGCAAAACACCACGGTATAAGACCAAGCGTGATGACCCATGTGAGGTAGAGGGGGGGCGTAAGAAGAAGAGAGCCCCTGTTAAGGTGGTGTGGTACTTCCCTATAATCCCTCGGTTGAAGCGTTTGTTTGCGAAACAAAAAGCATGCGAAGATGATGCGTTGGCATAAAGATGATCGTAAAGTCGACGGAAAGCTAAGGCACCCAGCAGATGGCTCGCAGTAGAGGAAACTCGATAGAAAATATTCGGACTTCGCGAACGATGCGAGGAACATAAGGTTTGCATTGAGTACGGATGGGATGAACCCGTTCGGTGACATGAGCAGCAGTCACAGCACTTGGCCCGTTACTCTATGTATGTACAACCTTCCTCCTTGGTTATGTCAGAAGCGGAAATACATTACGATGCCATTGCTTATCCAAGGCCCTAAGCAACCTGGTAACGACATCGACGTGTATTTCAAACCGTTGGTTGAAGATCTGCTAACGCTATGGAATGATGGTGTACGTGTATGGGATGAGTACAAAAGAGAGTATTTCAGCTTACGTGCATTGCTATTTGTAACCATCAACGACTGGCCTGCACTTGGTAACTTGTCGGGCCTATCTATAAAGGGATATAAAGCCTGCATCCAGTGCTTGGATGATACGGAAGACAAGTACCTAACAAACTCTCGGAAGGTTGTTTACGTGGGCCATCGTAGGTTCCTCAATTTGAAGCACCCGTTACGGAGTAACCGTGTTAATTTTGATGGGACCGAAGAGAAACATAAGAAGCCCAAGCATCGCAGTGGGGCGGAAGTATTTTCTATGGTAAAGGATCTAGACGTAGTATTTGGAAAGGGTCTTGGTAGCAAACCCGTCCCACCACTCCCGGCTGAAGAATCTAGGAAGAAGCCTAGCTGGAAGAAGAAGTCAATATTTTGGGACTTACCTTACTGGAAAGACTTAGAGGTCCGTCACTCCTGGACTTCATGCATATCACAAAGAATGTATCGTGAGCTGCTAGGCTTCATAGATATGTATGGCAAATCAAAAGATACATTTCAAACACGAAAGGACCTACAATTGTTAGGTCTCGGGGAAGAACTACATCCACAGGAGAGAGACAAAGGGCATTACCTCGTCATGAGCTACACACCAAGCAAAGAAGAAAAAAAGCATGATTCAGGTTGTTGAGCAGTGTTAAGGTCCTTACGGGTACTCGTCAAACATAAGAAGACTCATAAACACAAAAGAGAATAAAATCGTAAACTTGAAATCCCATGATTGTTATGTGTTGATGACCCGTTGCTCCCAAGTGATGGTGCGAGGTATTCTACCGGACATAGGTACGAGGTACAATCATAAAGGTGTGTTCGTTCTTCAACGCGATATCACAAAAGGTCATAGATCCGGATAAATTATCTAATCTGCAGGATAACATTGTCGCTAGTATGGTCAACCTTGAGATGATCTTCCCTCCATCCTTCTTTGATATGATGGTTCATCTCATGGTTCACATGGTCAAACAGATAGAAATTCTCGGACCAGTCTTCTTGCACAGTATGTTCGCTTTCGAGAGGTACATGGGTGTCTTAAAGAAGTATGTTCATAACCGTTCTCGTCCAGAAGGTTGCATTGCCCAGGGTGTTGGCACAGAGGAGGTGATTGAGTTTTGTGTCGACTACATTGATGATCTGAATCCGATTGGCGTCCCTGTATCACGCTATGAGGGGAGGCTACGGGGAAAAGGGACCCTAGGGAGAAAAAAATCCTCCTGTGACGATCTACTCTCATTTAAACAAGCACATTTCACGATACTGAAACAAGCATCTTCAGTGGCTCCGTATGTACTTGATCACGAGAGGATATTACGAGACCAATACCCAGATAAGTCAGATAAGTGGATCGCGAACAAGTAAGTGGAGAGCTTTGGTGGTTGGCTACAAAAGCATCTGTTAGGCAAGGAGGGAGTCCATGAACAGTTGCAGCTCTTAGCTCGGGGACCATCCATAACAATCATATCGTGGCAAGGGTATGAGATAAATGGGTACACATTTTACACGACAGCCCAGGATAGGAAGAGCACCAACCAAAACAGCGCCGTCCGTATAGATGCCTTGGACAAAAATGGAAAGATGGACACCTACTATGGTTTCATAGAGGAGATCTGGGAGCTCGAGTATGGACCTTTGAAAGTCCCTCTGTTTAGGTGCCAATGGGTGAAACTGACAGCCGTGCAGATCGATGACTATGGTATGACAATCGTGGACCTCAAGCAAGTGGCCTACAGGGATGAACCGTTCGTGCTCGCCAATGATGTGACATAGATATTCTATGTGATGGACATGGACAACAACCAAAAGTTCATAAGGGTAAAACTATAAAAAGACAGAAGAACAAGACTACCAGCAGTGATCAAGCAAGGCACCACGTGGTTCTTTCTGGTAAAAGAAGGATTGTTGGAGTTGAGGGCGTCACAGACGAAGAAGAGTATAATCAGTTCGACGAGCTGCCGCCTTTCTCAGCGGACGTAGACATTAGTGTCCATAGCGATGATGAGGAAGCTCCGTACGTACGCCACGATCATAACGAAGGATCACTTGTAAAAATAAAGTAGTCATGTAATATTTTAGATATTTGTCCCTAAATTCATATTGATCCGGAAAGAACCGTTCGTGCTCGCCAATTATGAGAAATTCCCATCGTTTATGTATAAGTAGATTATTCCCATCTCATTTATAAACTAATGAGAAATTTCAAGGTTTCCAACTCATTTTTATATATGTCAATTTTTGCACATTTGTTATGAATTTTGTGAAATTTTTATTTAATTTTAATAGGCTCCCAACAATTTTCTATAATTTTGAAGAAATTTATGACAAATTACTACCACTGACATATGGGACCCACCATATATGGCCCACATGTCAAGGAAAACATGGCTTTCTCCACAATAAATAAATTAAAATACATTTTAAAAAGGAAATATAATGGGAAAATGGATTTAAAATACAAATAAGGAATTAAAATACAATTAAAAAAAATTTCCTTTCCCTCCACTAAAGACCAAGAAAGGTACAAAACAATTCGCTCCAAACAAAAGAGAACATCTCTCCCCTCTCCCACGGCTAGCGGCGTGCGCTTGGCCTGGCTCCCGACCTTGCGGTCACGGAGTTCGAGCCAGCTTCGCGCCATCGCTTTTTTATTTTGGGTATCGGTCCGGTTTGTATAATAAACCGGGACTGATAGTCCCTAGCACTCGGCGTTCCGTTCGCATCTGACGTGTGGGGCAGCTCACCAATCAATCCCGGTTGGGAAAACCCACCCGGACTGAAGATCGCCTATGGATCCCGGTTGGAGATACCAACCGGGATTGAAGGTCCACCACCTCCTACGCATCTGGGTGGGGCCAGCACCCCTATCAATCCCGGTTGGAGAGACAGCCCGGGACTGAAGCTCCATTCAATCGCGGTTGTTGTTTTGAACCGGGATTACCCTACGCTCACATCTGACGTGTGGGGCTAGCACCACTGATAATCCCGGTTGGAGACACGGCCCGGGACTGAAGGTCCAGTCAATCTCGGTTGTTGTCTTCAACCGGGACTGAAGGTCAAAATACAAATTCCCCCGTCCTCCAATCTTCCCACCAGTTGCCACACCGTGCCCTCCTCGCTGCTCCAACCCTAGATCGTTGCCGCCCGTGCCGCCGTGCACCTCCTCGCCGTCGCCACCCGTGACGACGCCACTTGCCTCCTCGCCGCCGTACACCTCCTCGCTGTCGCCGCCGTGACGCCGCCTCTCCCTCCTCGCCGTCGCCGCCGTGTCGCCGCCACTCCCTCCTCTGCCGTGGACCTCCTCGCCGTCGCCGCCGCTGACGACGCCATCCTCCTCGCCGCCGTGCACCTCCTCGCCGTGCCGCCGCCCGTGGCCGCCTCTCCCCTCCTCGCCGTGCCGCCGTGACGCCGCCACTCCCTCCTCGCCGCCGTGGACCTCCTCGCCGTCGCCGCCCGTGGACGCCGCTCCTCCTCCTCGCCGCCGTGGACCTCCTCGCCGTCGCCGCCGTGTGGCGCCGCCGTGCGCCTCCTCCGCCGCCGCCGTGACAACGCCACTCCCCTCCTCGCCGCCGTGCACCTCCTCGCCGTCGCCGCCCGTGACACCGCCACTCCCCTCCTCCCCGCCTCCAACGCCGCCGCGCGCCCGGTGAGCCTAGGCTCCAATGCTGTGGCCATTTGTTGCAATTGTAGGAATTGAAGTGCTGAAACTGTCTATTTAGTTTCTTTGCTTGCTGATCAGTAATTCTGGGCAATGACTCTGGACAATGGATTTTACTGCTGTGAAAGGCTTAACTGCACCATATGAATGCCCTATAGAACCTTCAACATGCTATTACTACATCATCTTTGCTTGCTTGCTTGCTTTAAGTTTACATAAATAAAATGGTAGTGACATGGATCTAGCTAAGTAGCCCTCTTCATCAATGCAGCTGTTGATGAAGACATGTCTTTGCACTCGCGATAACTCTGTGGTCTGTAGCTTTTGTTGTTCCCAGCATTTCCCATGTGCACTCTTTTCCTGATATGCTTCACTGTTACTGATTGACATTTGAAAGTCTGCTACTCAACTAACTCTTGCTTTGTACTCTTTTCAACTGTTGCAGTAAAATCCATTGTCCAGAGTCATTGCCCATTTGTTTTCTGTGTATCTTTTGTGATGGGGTACTCATTATGTTGGACCATCCTGGAAATCACTAATAATGTCTTTTATACATGTGTACATACGGAATAGGTACACGCTCATGCAAATATATACACGTACTCTACTCTTGAATAGGTACACGCTCATGCAAATGGGATACTCATTTATTTTGCTTGAAGCAATCCTCGATGGACATGCATATAGAAAGCTATATATGGCTAGCCGGAGCAATCACAGGAGCAGCTTTTGATTTAAAAAAAGGACATGCATACGGCTGGAGTTGATTACATGAAATTAATACTCCTTCTATTTGGTTAATGGGTATATAGGTCGAAACCCGCTAATCTATGAATTTGGTCAACCAAAGATGAATGGTGGATGAGGGTGGAGCCTAAGCTCCATGGAGCCTTATGTATTATTCCTATATATATATATATATATATATATATATATATATATATATATATATATATATATATATATATATATATATATATATATATATATATATATAGTGTATGTCATTGGAAGGCTATTCTTAGCAACCCAACATATTCAATTTGAGAGCAATTTATAACAAACTAAACTGAGCTCTGTTGTTGTTTAATTGTTATAAATTACAACATGTTATCATGTCATTTTCCTTGCGATTTAGTTGTTTTAATATCTGTGTGGCCTATATGTATCTTTCATCTATCTGCTTTTTACCTTCTACAGAAATTCGGTCGCTCGAGGTTGTTTTCCAATATAATAATTTCTACTAATATGCATTGATAGATCGAAGTCCAAAGGAAGATGAAGTAATGCACCTTGTGTATTTAGATGGTGAAACGTGAGACTAGCTATGGAAAAACGTTGAAAACATCGTTGTGTAGGAGATATTGCAAGTCTATGTGCTCTAATTATCAACACCTGTGAAATGATTTTTTTCCTAAGTGGTCCTGTAATCAAGTTCTATTGTGCATATGTATGCTATTCTTATCTGCACATTATGTGAAATGTATGTGATCATATCTTATTTAGAGAAAAAGTTCCATGTTACTATTCAATTCTTCATAGAAAATAACTTATATAAGAATAACGTTACATGATACTATCCAATTCTACTTGAAATCCCAATTGAATGTTTCTATTCAATTCTATGCAGTCAAATGGATTTTCTTGGTGACGACGAGTTTTTGAGCGAGTTGTTCGGACAAGAGGCGGCCCACGCTACCCAAGCACCAGAGACGGCCGTAGCCACCCAAACCGGTGAGGCCGTCGAAGCCACCCAAGCCAGTGAGGCCATCGAAGCCACCGAGACCGGTCAAGCGAGTAGCCGATCCGTCGGCGAGGTCAAAGCAAGCGAGGGCAAGACACATATTCACTAAAGTCGGTGAGGAAGGCGAGCCTCTAAAGCCGAAAATGCGATTGGGTCGTTCAGATCGGCGTTCGGCGTGATCGTCAGGGACCACGTGCCTATTAGCTTTGCGAAATGGGACGAGGTACTGCAGAATCAAGAACACCCTATGGATGATATGAAGGAAGCGTTCACCTTTCGAAGGGACCGAAGATAAGGTGAAAAGGTATACATTAAAGAAGATGGCAATGGCTTTTCGGGCGTACAAAAGAAGTTGAACAACGAGTACGTCAAGAAGAATTTAGTCCCCGACTTCAACAAGTACCCAAAGCTACAAGATCACCGGGATGAATTTGTGGGGTACAAAAATTCACAACTAGGTCGAACTTGGTGAAAGGAACAAGCGAAATCAGTGAAGAAGCAATACCACCATCACCTCGGACCTAGTGGTTACCGCAAGGCCCTACCCAAATGGGAGAAGAGGGAACGTGACTTGCTGGTTAAGGGTGTCCACCCGCCACATTGGATTGGTCCAACAGATCGAGAAATTGGTTCTTCGGTCATAACGGCAAACCTTAGACGATGACGGCGGCGGTGTTTGGTGATCTGATGAGAGAAGTCGTCGGCCAGGCTTGAGGCGGCGCACCCGGTCGGTCCAAGGCACCTTCGTGCCAAACAGGGAGGACGACGAGCTAACAAGGGCTCTCTGAACCGGAGCACCTGGGCGTACAGGGGTGTTGGCGTCGTCCGTGGAAGGTCGGTTTAAGCCCATGATGCGGAGACCTCGAGAGTCGGTCGAGATCCAAGGGTCGACACGCACAACATATCAAGGACCTTCAAGACGAACCGAGAGCAACAAAGGCCGGCATACCCGATTTGGTCGAAAAGAGCGCAACTAGCCTTGAGCCAACATCGGAGACAAGTCGGCGAGAACCTCCAAATCCAGACATCATCAGTCCCTCGACGCGGCGGAGCAGCTGCGCTTCCGGTGGGCTGGCTAAAGCTGACTTGGGCCCCTATGCAGTGGATGACATCACGCAACCGACACCATGTGAGTTGCACGTGCAAGCACGGAACCTCTCATTAAAGGCGGCTGAAGGCATGGCTTTCCCGGTGGAGCCAGGGCAGCTCATCCATGGTCTCGCCATACCGCTAGGCTACGCGAAGGTCTCGGTGGACGAGGTATGCCCAGGGTACGAGGATCTTGACCTCGACATTGAAGGAGGTGACGGGAGCACGAAACTATTAGATGTTGTACACAGTTTCATCGCGTGGCGCAAGCGGTTCATAATTTTTAAAGACAACCTGCGCATTTCCTCTCCACGGTCTCCAGCGTCACCTCCACAACCTTCTGCATTGAATAAGACGCCCCCCAGAAGAAGCCCGTCTCCTCAGCTAAGCCCTGCACCAGAAACTCCAACTCCCACATCGGCCAAGGCAGGCCCCCCCAATCAGCAAACAACTCCAAGTAATGTACCAACCAGGTCGGATAGGGGGCCAAGACTTCTCAAAAAGACACGGTCCACGTCCACGTCAACAAAATCCAAAAGGAAATCACCTCCGAAGTTGGCGTACGATATGACTGATGAGGAGACCTCGCAGTTTGTAAGAGCCGAGGTCACCTCATTCTTCGCGAAGAAGCCATCTCCACCGAGGGTCGGCTGAAATGCGGACGAATGGCACAAAGCTAGGAGGGCTATCCTATCGTTGAAGGACATCATAGATAAACCAGAAAGGCCGCCCGTGTCAGACTACGAGGGCGTCTTGAGTAAGACAACCGACAAGGAGACACCACCGGAGCGGACGACGGAAGAGGTTGCACAGGGGATGAACAGTTTCTACGATGATACTGGCCTTGATGCAGATCAGGTATTGGGCCTCAAGGACATCCCGGTTGCGGAGATAGCATGGAAATTTGTACATGGTGCGTCATTTGTGAGGCGTGAGGAGCTCCCCGACTAACAACGAAGATGCGGCAACTCCATGAATGGTATTTGGCCGCAGCCAACCATGGTTTAGATGCGATTGCCGTCAGGTTCAAGGAAACTCATTACTTCCGTGGGGACAACGAGTTCTTCATCGAATGGGAACCTCTATTTGATCTATACCAGGGTAGGGCCCTGGACGTGAGCATATTGAGTTGCTGGACTCTGTAAGTGTCTTATTCATAAATTTTGTCGTGCACGCCCATATGCTATAACAATCCCCAAACCTAACTGATTTCTTGTTGTGTAGAATGGAGCTAAAACGATGCCAAACCGAGAGAATTAATTATGAGTTTGGCTTTCTCGACCCAGTAGTGATCAATGAGAAGCGGTTAGAGATAAACCGAAAGAGACGAGGCGACACATATACAACGGGCTCATGGGACAAAGATACAAGTCAAAGATATTTCTAGCTTATGATTTTGAGTATGTGTTTTCTTACCGTCTCGTCATAATTTTTTTCTTACCATGATGTTAAAAGTACTAACTACTACTGTTGACATATATATGTGCGACTTTCACTTTGCCCTTTTATTATCGGGTAGATCGTAGCCGATCACGGTTATGGACTCGAGAAGAAAACCCCCTGTAAAATACAAAGACTTCTTGGCCATGCTCAACCGGTACATTGTCGTTCCTTTCATTATCATACTTATTTTCTTTCTCTCAGTTTGAAGCCAACTCTAATCTGTATAACTCATAATCACTTGTGTAGTGCCTTCATAAGATTCCAAAAGGAAAAGCGTTGGAGAATTTAAGAAAAAATTTGAGTTGCACCTCGCTAAATATGTAAGTATATCGTAATGCTAGCTTTGTAGTTAGTTCACTAAATTTCTATGCAGTTATTTCACGTTCTACAACTTTTTCACCACAGGTCTTGCATCAAGCACCGAAAATAATTTGTCTTGGCTACTATGTATGCGAGATGATGCATCACTTCATTGGAGGCTCTGCTACCTCTACGAGAAAATGAGAACCTTTTGGGGTGAGTACTTATAATTTCTACCTTAATAATGCCTAACTATTCCGGACACCTCTATAGATCCAAGGATTGATTAGTTAATTCCCTAATTAATGACAGATCCCTCTAAAATTGGCGAAGAAAGGTTTGGAACAAGGTCCGGAACTCTCGGCGGTGCGGGTGAAAGCAATACAAGAGCAACTCGTCGGCTTTATATTAGCTGAGGTCGTGGCTCCAATGGGCGAGCATCATCACCCTTTTTTCAATAAGATTCCGGAGCCCGACCGTTCGAGAGGAACCGATCAACCGTCGGGATCAATATCTAGGTCTACCAAGAGCAATCCACGTAGATGATCCCGATGAACAAAAACATACGTACTTGTAATTATGTGTACAACAATGTGTACTTGTGATACTTGTATATATAGCCCAGTTAGTTAGCAATTGTAGTACTTATTAATTACTTATAATTAAATGAGCTGTAGTTAAATTTTAATGAATGTCCTTTCATTTAATAACGAGTTAACTGTGTATGAATAATTATATGAGTTTCAATTAATTGTGATTTAACACAAATATATACATATACTTAAGTTTCAATTAATTATATGAGTTTCAATTAAATGTCATCCAATGGGCAAAAAATAAAATGACAACACCATCTAGTCGGTTGGTTCTACCAACCGGACCGATAAATCATCAATGGCTGACTAAAAGATATTAAAACACCTTCTAGTCGGTTGGTACAACCAACCGGGATCGATAAATCGACCTCGGTCGGTTGGTAGTTCCAACCGACGGATCTTCCTCGGCGCCCCAGCTCCTAGGCTTTTGAGGGCCTTCGGTCGGTTGGTAACTAACCGGACTGCAGCCCCCGCCATCGATCCCCTGGATTATCGGTTTGGAAACCGGGACCGTAGCCCGTTCTCAACCGGGATAAAATCCCTGTTCCTGGTAGTGAAGCCATCTGCGCATCTAGTAATGCCAGCTGATAATGTGCAATGCAACAAATTAATTTATTTTTCAATGTCCTAATTAATTTAGTGCATTAATTAACACTAAGCATGCGTGGTCACTAAATTAATTAACTAGCTAGGCACCAGCAGCAGGCACTTGTACAAATAGCCAGCTGGACCATATATCAGTGCCTACCTAGAAACCTTAGCTTGCAACACACAAGATCACTCCCACAATCAAGAGCCACACAATCATCCCCAATTAGTTTAGTGGCATCAATTAGAAGGGGGATTAAGGAGGAATGTCTCGGGTGCAAGCAAAGAGCTTTAGGAGGAAAGCATCCCATTCTCACCACGGCAAGGCGAGGTGGCCGGCGAGGCTCATGGACGGCTTCAGGAAGATGCTGGTGGGGCTCTTCTCCTTCCCGCCGCGGCCGCCGGCGGTGACCTTCTCCGGCGGCGGCGAGGAGCTGGCGGCGAAGAGGTCGTGCTCGTGCAGCAGCTCCAACCTGCACCCGCTGAACACGCACTACGACGAGGCCATCGCCGACTGCGTCGAGTTCTTCAACAAGTCGGCCAGGGTGGACGTCAGGTCAAGGCCGCACTTGTGATCCGATCATCCATCCATGCATCATCGATCCCTCCATCTACATAGATTAGACAGTGTTCTTCTAGGCGCCGCCGCGATAGGCGGACGGCCGACCAGGGCCTAGCATCTAGTCGGGATTAGTCGGAGACTAGATAAAAAAAATCTTACTTCCTCTGTATTAAAAAACATGTTGCTGTTGACTTTTTGACACGATTTTGACCATTCTTCTTATTTAAAAATTTAATACAAATATGTAAAAGCATAAGTCATGCTTAAAGTACCTTTAATAATAAAATAAATCACAACAAAATAAATGATAGTTTATATAATTTTTGAATAAGATGAATGGTCAAAGACATGTCCAAAAGTCATGTTTTTCAATCGGAGGAAGTACCAGACGATAGGACATCATGCATGTAAACATAGTGTAATTATGTACCTCCCGCTGTGCAAATTAAGCATCCATGTAAAATTAAACTCTCTCGTGCCAGTAAGAACGTGTTCAATCTATCGTGCCCAATGCAATTAATTCCACCACAAGCTATCCAAACAATTTACCCCGATCATCTAAACTGTTTATGACCTAAATGCTAGTACCAACCACAAATGACCACCATTCCATATTTTTTACAGTAAATATTTTGTACCTATCAGTTCTCGATGTGGCGCCAACAGAAAAGTGGCCGACTGCTGCAGTCTATTTTGGAGCATTCAACACTATCCGCAAGATCCATGTAACGCGTAATAAGACGATGGCTCTTTATGATATGACAGGTTCTGTACTATCTTGGAGTCAAAGTCAATGACGTATCGGGTCATGTCTCGTTGTCGACTTAGAGCATCCGTAACAGAAACTCTATATGAATATAGAAATAGATTTTTAGAGATAGAGTTTCTGGTGGAGGGAAGAAATCTTTTAGGATGTAGTATAAAGTGTGAAGGAATTTTAGAGTAATGGAGAGAGAAAATAGGGATAGAGTTTCTGGTGTGGATGCTCTTAGGGATAGATAGCGAAAAGTACTCTCTCTTTATATATATATATATATATATATATATACACACACACATACTAGTAAGGCGCCCGTGCGTTGCAATAGGATACAAAATTTATACAACATAGTTAAGTGTTCGTGCGTTGCAACGGGAGACAAAAATATTTTCGTAGGAACAATAATTACACCTTGGGTAGCGATGAGTCATTCGCGAGTTCAGAAGAGAAGAGGCTAGGGTTAGCCATGTTGTGGTGTGATGCATGCCGCCCGATCGCAAAAGAAAGGCCACGACGCGGCAGTGAAGACCACACGAGGCGAACCACGAGAGGCAAAAATTCTCTCTAAAAAAATATAGGCAGAGTTTGTGCAATTAAATAAAAATATATAAGTGTTATGTAACCAAATACTGAAAATTGACCCTAACCTATTCATAGAACAATTAAACATCTATGCAACCAATCGAATCATTACCTTCACAAATAGAAGATCACACCATTACATTCACAATACTGAAAATACCGTTTGCCATCATATATACACACACACATAGAATTCAGAATTAATTCAGCCAGCAGTCGAAAAGATAGGAGTAACAACTGATCAAAAATTAAAGAACAAACAACCTAGAGCTTTACATGTACATTTCAGCTCCAAAGTTCACAAGTGCTGAAAAACAAAAGTCACATTGTTGAAATTTCAAAACATTTAAACTCAAGGTTAACCAATAAATGCACTTGCATATTTCAAATTCTAACAACATGTAAGTTTCAGAACTGGTCAAATTTCTGGCCATAACCAAATGATGCATACAAATGTCTGTGTCACCAAATCATACACATACAAGCCTATGAAACATTTAGAGTTTTACTGTAGCGATCTCTCTTATCTTCATTGGCAATAGTAAAATTGAAATTAAACTTAAAATTTAAAAAGAAACATTGTATTTGTTTGCAAGTGAACAATGCAGAATTTGTGCATATAATTGCTTTAGGTGCAAACCAGAAGAGCATCATTTTGTTATTTCAAAATTCTGTTGAACTGCATTAGGAGAGCAGTTACAAAGTTTATCCATTCATCAAGAAAATTAAGTTCACAACAAGTGCATTCACTAATGCTCGCTGAATCTACTACAAAATTCAGACTCGGACATAACCATTCACTAATACATGAACAACATGGCTCAGATTTTAGAATTTTCTAATACATGAACATTATGCATATATGGTACTTTAGTGTGGAAGGTATGCAAGCTATAAAAATAGCATATCCTCTTTCTCACAAAAGTCTAGATATTTTTAAGCATGTTTAGAGATACTAACACTTTTACTTGTATAGTAGCGTGCACGCAACACAAATGCCGCAAATAATATGAATTAAGCGAGAATATGTTGCATGCGCGATAATATGTACATTCCTTGTTGAACCAATTTCCATATTAGATCATCCAAAGCCAAGACTTAACTTTTCTATTATTACTTCTCACACCATTTTCATCGTAGCATACCAAGCAGGTTTGAGCCTCCCGCAGCTAAAAATTTGATTATAACTTTCATCCATTCGTCTGGAAGCCTAAAACTCATTATATGTGAAATTTGATTAACTTTCACCATGACCTACTTTTAGGTATGGAACAAAATGACCCGAAGAAATTCAGAAAGAGTTGTCTTTCATATCATTCTGTATATAAACTAGATAGTACATTTTTTTAACAAAGATAAAAAGTATGGAAGGTATTGTGGGTACAATGTCTTATGTGTAGACATCGCAAGGTTTTGACAGTAGAAAAGTTTAGATTGTCAGATTTCATAAGCTAAACAGTAAGCTTGAATGCCAAGTTGACTGTTTGAATCTTTTGACTGAATATTTCATCCGAATATTTATTCACAACAGAAATAATAATTCTAGGATGCAGAAGATCAGGCTCATAGCATTATTGGATATTACGGTGACAGGTATTGGTCAATTTAGATTTCCTCCAAAAAAACATTACATGAGATCAGATAAATAGAAATAAAAGAGAACACAATCAACTAAACACAATGGTCAATTCAAATTTATTCACCTCACATATAGTAGTTGCAATATCAACAGCTGTAACTTGTGGTTGTGGGTTACAGAGAATACTTTTCACCTTCAGATCTAAAAGTAGTACTACAGCTTTTAGGACTGAAAAGTATTTATCCAAACTCCAAACATTAATTCAGTTGTTGTATTGGAAATAAATTGGTGGTGTAAGGGAAAAAGTTGAAATACCTGTATAACCCCAAGCAATTTAAGCGATGCATACCCCATTCTGATTAAACTAATCTGGAATTCAGAGCATTGGAAATTATGTACATTACTCGAAACTCAAAATGAACACATTGGAGTAGAGTATCATAATGCACTATGAGTTGAACCTAGAAAAATGGCACAACCTTGACGATCTTAAACCATTTCTATTATAAACCACACAAAACTGTACAGACAACTTGAAAAGAAAATATGGATTTGCAGTCCTCTGGCCACCATCTAGTGGTTCTCTTCTTTTCCACAAAGAACTTTTTATTTCCTGCCAATGAAGTAAAATTGGTCAATAAAATATAAGCAACAACCAAAAAAAAATTGACAAACAGGAAACTTGCATTAAGCATGGATTGAATATGCACAGTAAGGAATTATTTTTTTTCAATTTATTACTCTGTTTTTTGAAAATGCTAAGCCGTGCACTAAAAAATACAGTTTGGTTCTTTTCCAATTTGTACCGGATGAAATAATTTATCATCAGTACATTGCCATATGGGTAGCAACTACAAACATTATTTTGAATATGTAAAATCTGTACTTGATAAGTATATCAACTCCAGCTCAATCTCCTAGCAAAAAAAATGTAATCAGTAGTACTCTCTTGTATATTAACTTTTACATTAATATAAAGATATCAATTGACTAAAAATGTGAAATAAGCAAAGCCTCATAATTACCTAGGCACCATTTCGTCAAAAGCTATCCTGGAGGTGCATCCTTGTTCTTTTGCATCCTTAATATAAAGATATCACTTATCATCGCAACATTTAGTTTTACTTTCTTATAAAGTAAGAATGTATGATCACCAAGCTTTGCTATGAGATTCAACCAAAAAATCTAAATACAAAATCAAAAAAACAGGTAGACTTTTTTTAGGGAAAAAGCCGATAGACCTTGATGTGCTTTATTTTAACAACTTCTATCCTATATCCTTCCTGCATTACTTAATCTAGGTTTTGGCTTAAGTATTCCTTGTTCATATAAGGATGATGGATCCATGGCCCATGGGCAAAGATCTTTGAGCTCAACCCAAGCATGTTCCCTTCAATCTTGATATCCTGTTCAAAATCGACGAAACATATTAGTGGACTACCAGAAGAAAGTGTGAACTAAAAGAACGTATATATGATGATCTGCAAGTCATTTTAGGTTTTCTTACATGGTAGGACTCTAGAAGTGTGGTACTATGAAGGGAATTTTAGGCCACCACCATTATCACCTTGACACATAACCTTATTTCTTTGAGTAATTGGGAGCGCAGCTCCTCTTTCTGAAGCACAATATCCTCCTTCTTTGGTTGGCCATTGAATTTTTTACTGTAGGAGTGCTTCCTACCTTTTGTAATATAACTACTTCTGAACTTGGAGCAGGTAAACTGATAGAACAAGAGTATTACTACCATTAGCAACAATGAAAATAGACAGAAAAGCATGGAGAAGACCCTCTTTAGTTTATATTTGAACTGCTTTTCAAAACCATAGCTTAAGGAATAACTGAAATAATACGTTGCACAAGATACCAAAGTATTTGTTCATTGGCATGTCATTTGCATTGATACATCTAAGAGTTTTTCATGAGAAGACAGTGAAAAGTTCGTGGTTATAAACAACTACATAAGAAAGCGATCACATTTGTAATGGCCTGTTTTTCAAGGCTTATCACAATAGCTTAACAGCTTATCTTCAACCATTCGGCCTACCTTCAACCGTTCAGCTCATCCCAAAAGAATAGCACACCTAAGATTCCACAATTAACAAAAGTTGGTCCAAATAATTTGGGATCATGCATGAGGCCACGCCAAATTGTGCAACATGTGAAAATGAATCACTAGTTCAATACCTCCAATTTGCGGCCAGGATGAGAAGCAGGGGTTGGGACAGAGGTACGGGGGACAGTCGCCATGTTGAGGAGATCTGGCCGGGTGTGGGGAGGAAGGGGACCAGGTACGTGGTGGAAGGGGGCGAGAAGCAACTAATTCATCGTGGAAGATAGCAATACAAAGATGATTTCAGGAATTATCATTGCGTCATGGAAGAGGCGACGACGCGACTCGACCGTCGGCGACAAGGTTCAGCGGTGGAGGAGAGACGGGAGAGGAGAGAGAGACCGTGGGGACGCGGTGGAGGTCGCCAGCGTGTGGCATTCAGACGGATGTATACTTGATAAGGGATGTGGATGATTCATGCTTGCATTCAGACGGATGTGATTGAACTTCAAACAAGTAATTGAACTCGACAAAATTAAACTTTTCATTCATCTACCATGCTCTTATTAATTGGACTCGAAGTTTCATCAACCATGCTGTTATTCATATATCCTCTGATCACAATTGAACTTCAAAAAATTAATTCTTTTGATTCATTTGTCTTTTTAATTGTGCGAACATTTTAGTACCCATTGACTAGTAATATGACTTCCATATGCTCACTGCATTTCTATTCTTTCATATTATGCAGGCCCTAATTGCTGTAGCAACCATGCTCACACGTATCAATGATGACTCAAATGAAGAGGATGAGTTCCTGGTGCAAGCATTCAGTGCTTTCTCCTAGAAGATGGCCTAGTAGATGATGGTCGTGGACACATTGGATGACGATATATGTCCAATGTTTCAACATGTTCCGCATGACACGCCATCAATTCCTCGCCCTACACGACAGACAGACTTAAGTATCATTACAATTTTGTGAGGAGGAATATTACCACCTATGAGGCACTAGGCATGTTCTTGTGGATGGTAGGCGGTAGTGAGTCCAACAGATAGACACAAAATAGGTTCGCACATAGTGGGTCAACCATAAGTAAGTACTTCAGGCGAGCCCTTAACTGTATACACAACCTAGGTGTAGACATTAAGACCGCTACTTCAGGAATGTGCCCTATAGAATGCGTCGGAGTCAATTTAGCCCATATTGGTATGGTTGCGTAGGAGCAATTGATGGAACTCATGTATGTACTGAACACCATCTGAACTACATAGGGCGTAGTCATGCTCCAATCTTAAATTTCCTAGCAATTGTGGATCGAGGAACGCCGAGGAAAGCCACCACCATGATACCACTGTCCTCCGCATGACCATGATGGAGTATTCCTACCTTTTTCCACATCCCCCTAAAGGTATTTTCGCTTCCATTTATTATTACTTCATGTCTTCTTGAAGTCTGTTGCCATTAATAATTATTAATCCAAATTGTAGGGAAGGAGTACTATGCAGTTGGTTCGGCATATTTGAACATTGTTGGGTATCTCGTCCCTTTTCGAGGTGTGAGGTACCACCTTCAGGAGTTCAGAAGATCTACAAGACCTGTATCTGTAGAGGAGGTGTTCAATTGGAGGCACTCTCAAGTAAGAGTCGTAGTCGAGCGGGCGTTTGGTATGCTTAAAAACAAGTTCAGGATGCTTGATCAATTCCGAACTATCGTCTCGATCGTCAAAAACGCATTGTTGTCGCGTGCATGGCTCTCCACAACTTCATACTTGACACTAGGGGGTATCCTGCAAATTTGGACCATGGCCCTGGCGGTCCTAGTACTTGGCACGAGCAGCTGGATCCACCTCCACCTGTACACACCTCAACCAGAAGATAGGGAGGAAATGGGCTTATTTAGGTTGCAGCTGGCAGTGGCACTTCACGCAGAATTCACTAGCCCATAATTGTTATATGCATTTCATGCTCTTTTCCTGATGGCAAAATGAGTTGACTAGTGGCCTGAATGGCACTGAAATGTAACAAGTGTTCTGTATGCTGATGTCTGTAAAGACTGAGAAGTGAATAACAACACTTTCATTCTTATTCTTTTGATGAAATCAGACTAATGGTGATATTGTAACTGATTACTGAGGAATTTTGTTTATTGTCCAGGTTGTATTTTTGTTCTAGATTATATAGTAATGTAAGTGTTGCGGAGATGCTCATTCCTGCCGGTGAATTGCCTGAGCATATCATGTGATAATCTAGGTACTTTTTAGTCTAGCAAATAAACAGAGAATGAACCATCTTTCAGCTCATCCCCTGGGCAGAATGGTTTCCCCTGTGCAAACTGATTACCCCCACAACTGCCGATCAGCTCATCCCCAGTTTTGTGCAGATAGGTGCAAGCCCAGACGTGGATCAATGATCCATTCAACATGAATGAACCATGCAGGCTTCATGGTTCATCTGCCAGACACGATCAATCACAAAACATTTCAATCATGCTTGCTACATCTTTCAGTTTCAATACAGCAAATGAACAATTTCAGACCAAAAGCCGGAGAAGAAATAATTTTTCATGACAACCACTGCTCATATCATGCTTGACAGGCAAGTTCTCAACATATATATATTCTTTCATGCACAAGTTCTCAGCAGAATGACATATATGATCCTATTCTTTCATGCACAATCAGACCAAGCTGGCAAAACAAATAATTAGGTACAAGACCATTCATGCACAACCACACCAATCCACATCTATTGGGAAAGAAAACAAACAACACCGTCAACATATTTATTACAAGCTGTTCTCAACAAACAATACATTACAGTCCTCAATATGTATGGCCTCCATACAAGCTGCAAGAAAACATTACAGTCCTCAAAAATCACGATGGCAAACATTAGTTTGACACGAAAATTAAATTGTACAGTCCGAAATAATTCTAAAAAAACAAACAGCACATCACAACCTAACAAATGTCTCATACAATAAAGAGGATCATGTCATCCCTCACAGCCCATCCTCACTGCAGCCTACTTCATTTCATTCCAAGTAATGCGAAGGAATCTTATCTTAGTAGAGATGGGCTCGTCAGCTATTAAGCGATAAGTAACCTTGTGTTGTTCATTTCTGAGGACATGAATTGCACCAATAAAATCATCAGTATTACTATCCATTCCTCCGGCCTTCAGCTCTTGTACCCATGCACGAAACTCAGCTTCAGCATCATTAGGGGATTGCACGGACTGGCTCGCCATGTGGCATCCTCCGTCAGGTGTGTTCGATTCAGATTGGACTTTCTTCAAAGCGCGGCAGAAGGCCATGCATCTCTCATCATAATCCATTTCACGAGAAGATCTCTTTCCCGATGACCGAGACCAGGGCGAAAAATAGTCCAAGTCAACCTCTTTGCCCTTCCGCATTTGCTGTGAGGACTGCCCGCCATAGTCACTGTACTGCAGTCCAAAAATGCGATCGGTGGCCGCATCGTTGTCGCTGTCAACATCCACGTATTCAGAGGTCAAGCCTGTACCTCCACCTTCAGGACGCAATGATGCGGGCGTATATCCTCCTCCAAATTTCTGAGTAAGGCCTTGTTCTTTTCAGCGTTACGCGGCATTAGCGTTTTACTGTAGCAAATTTGTGAGTCCACGAAAAAAGGTCTAAAAAGGTTAAAAACATTATTAAATAATACTTTGGGCATCTTTAAGAACCACTCAAAACCTCAAAAAAAATCGTTCTAAAATATGACACCAAAAAAATCATATGAAAATAACAAATTTGTTACAGTAAAACGCTAACGTCGCGTAACACTGAAAAGGACAAGGCCTAAGTTCTTGTTCGTATGGAAAGCCCTCCTGAAATTTCTTAATGGTGGGGTCTAACTGCAAAATTGGAGAAAAAGATTCAGCTTGTGCAGAAACATTGCAATGTAGGATGCTAACCATAGTATGGAAAGAACGGGATGAAGTATATAATTTCAAAATAAGGGCATAGGTTTTTTATTGTGTGGAACAGAACAATCAGCCACGTATTTCGCACACTGGTTTTGTTTTGTATGTATGAAATAGTACAAGAGAATCAACCTACTAGTAATAAACCAAAGCAAGTTTGAAATATACTTTGCAATTGAAAGCTGACCATTCATTAAACAATTCATAGTACGCACACATGTACATCAATTGGTCTTTGATTTGTAGACGAACAATGCATTCTCTGAGGGACCTAATGACTCCAGATGGACCTAATGACGCAATTCATACAAGTATAAAATGTTTACCAAATGACTCAGAGGGACCAAATTAAAAACAATGGGCTAATATGCATGTGTCCATTGCTTCCAACTAAACACCATAAAGATGCATAATGGTCAACACTGATATGAACACCCTAAATTTATCTTATGTCAAAGTAATTCTCAAATACCATAGCAATATACAGAAGTAATTCTTAGATACCATACCATTATGCGAGATTCCCACCATTCTGGAGGGGCTTCGATGTTGCGGTATGGGGGTTTATGCCAATACCGGTAGATTTCTTCAGACCCATGTATTTCAGCCATTCTCTGCGCGTGTTTTCTCATTTGTTCTTCAGTTCATCTTCGCAGAAAAGGTGACCAGTCCGCATCTTCATTTGCCTGATTAGCTGAGTGTAACCCTCCGTGCTAAGATGGCCATTTGGCATGTAATTGCTTCGGAGAAGATCTTACAAGGAGTGAATGAATGCACCAAACTGATGCACTGTCCATTTGTGATTGGGTTCTTTCGGTCCCATGTCCTGCTTACGGTGGCGGCCAGACATCACCTACGCGCGGCGCGAAAGCTTTGGTAAGAGGAAGCAGAAAAGGGAGAGATGGAGGACTTCGCCATGACAAATACCTTGCAAGGCCGAGATGTAACTGCAGGAGGAGATGGAGGAGTTGTGGGCAGGGGGGACGAGGAAGCTCTTGCTGGACCCTTGTGGATGTGGGAGGACCCAGATTTGAACGCCTTGCGCGGGGGCGTCCAGACCAGTGAGGGGATCTGCAGGCGCCGTGGTCTTCCCCGGTAGACGGTCACCTTGGCGGACGGTTTGCCGAGGAAGCTCCGCCTGTACGGCTACAAGATCCGGAGCTCTCCGATCTGTGGCTGCTCTCGCCGCCGGAACCCTGATTGCGGCGCCGGCGGCGGCCACCGCAAGGAGCCAGTGTCGGCGACCCGCCGACGGCCTGCGGCTCCGGTCGCGCCGACACGATGGATCTAGAGTGGGAGCGGGGACGGACGGGCCTTCGTCCCGGGGTTTCCCATGGAGGATGGTGGTTCACAGGTCGCCATGTACTGCGAATGGGAAAAGAGGGGACTCCGTCGTCTCAAAGTAGTGTCTGGTTTTTTTTCTCCCCCGAGGCCACAATAAAACGCCTAATGATGCTGAACAAGGCCGAAGAGGAAGAACGAGGTTTTTGTTCTAGCTTATCTCTAAGAGGTGGTTTCACAAGAACACCATTATAAATGTGGGCTTCACAAAAACGCCACTCTCAACGTGTGATTTTCACAGACAAACCATTATGGAGACATGTGGTCTTCATATGCATCAATTATTCTTTAATTTGCATAGGCTGATCTTTGATCCTTTTATCATGACTTGGAGGTTGCATTTTAATAATGCGGAACCAGTCAGCCAAGAGCAATATTAATAACATTTGATCAATTGAGCTATGTTGATGTCTATATATTATATGCCGATGCATATTACCATGGAGTTTCTCTGTCTGAGCATGAATTATTTTCTTACTGTTTTAATCATGGTAGAATTAAGTCTAGTTCATGCTTATATTGCTGTAGAAATCTATCTCAAATTATTGTTTAATTGCCATGGTTTCCTTTATATGAGCTGTATATATGTTCATGTACATATTTGAAGATGCTCATGTACTTCTGTACCTAGATGGCAATAATGATAATTTCTTATCGTGTTATTTGAATTTGAAATTAAATGCTGTTCATTTTATTTATGCCGCATTGCTGTCATTCTTCCAACAGAACCTACCTCCTCTCGCCTCTCGTGTTACCGACCGGCGAGATGTCGCGCCACCGCGATGAGCCGGCCGCCATACGCGTCTACACAGTCTGCGACGAGTCCAAGTACCACCCCTAACCCTACCCCCCTTCCTGCCATGCCTGATGCGAATTTTGCATGTACCTCATCGTGTGGAACATGCCTTCTTTGGGATGTGGCGTTGAGCTCGGCAATCTCTTTAGGACATACGGCCCAGTGGAAGAGTGAGCGAGTGAGCAACGTGTTCACATCTTCCTCCTCCTCCACCTGCTGTAGTGTTGCAGTAGCGTTCAACATCCTACACTTACTTGCTTGGGTTCAGGTGCAAGCCCATGGATGCCGAGGACTGTGAACCCTTCACCGATGTATTCTTCATCAAGTTCGCACAGGTCAACAATGCGAGGTGATTAATACACGACATCTCCTTTGATCCCAGTTTCAGTGTTTGACATGGGATTACCAATTGTGAATTAAAGAAGAGGCTGGGCCATTTGGTCTGGACATTCTTTGAGGGCTTGATTTAGCTTAGGATTCGAGGCCCAGTTGTTGGTAGCAAATTTGCTCCAATCACTGATGTCTTTATTCCCAGTAAATTTTAGAATTATTGTCTTCTTTTGCAGTTGTGATGCTGACAATCTGATGCTGCAGGTTTGCAAAGAGGAAGTTGGATGAGTCAGCATTTCTTGGCAATCGGCCGCAGGTGTCTTATGCACCTCAGTTTGAGAGTCTTTTAGATACCAAGGAGAAACTAGAAGTGAGAAAAAAAGGAAGTTCTTGGCCGAATAAAATGTGTGGTTTCTTTTCTTTTCTTTTATCTTTGCAGCTTTACCTTTGCATCATGAAGCCAATTTTCAACATTGATGATTTATTTTCCTTGGTACTTGGATAGTTGGATTTAGATGTTTGCCTACATATTTTTCAGCATCTGCTGGCAGACCTGAAGGGTTATCTCAGTATTCTTCAAGTCAGAGATCGCCCAGTGGGAATTCACACCATCAAATAAGCTCCAATAAGAGGTTATGATTTCACATATTATCAATACAGTTAGCATTCCCTATTATATTTGGTCTTATAGTGTGTAAGACTGATAATGAAATGTTACTCATCAGTTACGCTTAGTCGTCATTAAAAAAAAATTGCTACTTCAGAAAACTAATCTATAAGACGCAGACAAGCTAAAAGCAAAATGACTAGGTTTAATTAGAAAATTGAAAGCATCTCAGTTTGGGCATGGTTATTAGCTTCTGTCCGTCAATTGGTAATATTAACCTTATGTTGGACGATGAGCAATTATGCTGCCAGGCTAAAAGGGAAAAAGTTTAACATCAATGTGACTGTTCTTCTAAAAAGGTTTGTGTGGCGGACCAAATTCCGGTAAAAATTTACTAGAAAATATCCAGAATGCCAACTGTCCAGGATTTCAGTTGCATTCAGAAATAGTACAGCTTGCTTAATTTATTAGATGTTACAAAATATTTTACAGCGAAAATGGAAATTTAACCTGGTAATAAAAAGAAAATGCATACCCATATACCATAGGCAAGCCTGAGCATAAGGTAAATCTTAGAAATCGATCATATGCGAATTCTTGTCATGAATGTCCATTTTTTAGTATAAAGTGGATCCTGTAAAAAGAATAAATTGCCCACATAATGTGGGTAAGTACTAATTGTACTTGCAGGTTTCTTGAGAGAATAACATTATTATTATATGAAAACAGGATTCAAGAAATGGTAAAGCTTTATGGTGAATATGCAATTTTAAACTTTAAAAATCCTACCATTATTTTAAAACAATTAATAATAATAGAACAAATTCTATCATCTTTCTCCATCCTTATTCATTTGCAATCCAGACAACAATTTTTATAAATTCATGGATTTTGGTAAATAAGAGAGGCATCACCCATTTGACACAACTTCATATACCCGAAATAGGGTCCATCGATGAATTTGTTATTAGCTCTGCAGAATCTATCTAGCTTTACCCATATAACAGCTCCTTATATGGATGGATGATTAATGTGTCATTCTTATCCATTTTAAACCCAAGTTTTTATAGAAGCAAACGATTTACGAATGACCTTGTCATTATTTGCTTTGAGTGTTTCCACTGACCATACATCTTTGTGACCATAGCTCAAGACGGCAAAGATAACGATATTTTCGAATCTGCTTCTATATTTTTATAGAGTAACGATTCCAAGGAGTTCACACTCTCTCCAACTGGTGTTATTGGGCTGGTACTCCACGTACTGACGGGCCCAAATAACATAACACTGTTTTCGAATTATTCTACATAAATTCAATCAACCTTCCAGACTACAGCTTTTCCACAATAAATAAGTTATCCAATCTAACTTATTTGTACAGACCAATTCTTCATCTTTTACATGAGATAATCAAATTTTAATATTTTGCTTATACTAGGGTTTTATCAGGGGTTGAATATTTTTAGGTGGCTTTTAAGGTATTGGGGTTTGGATAAAAATTATACTTGGAATATATAAATAAATAGCTAGAAAATATATGCAACATTAATAAATAAAGAGAATATAGGTATATTAAAATGCATGAAGAATAAGAAAACCTGTCTTAATTGGAGATTGGATCACATTTATAATATCTTGTGGACATTCTTTCCAGAGAGCGTAACTCGTTGTCTATACGTTGTAAAAAGAAAGAAACTCCAATAAATATCTGAATAAGAAAATTTTAAAAATAAATGATAAAATAAAAAGGGTTTGGGGTAAAAATGGATGATGGGTTGTATGATTTTTTAAAAGAAAAAGGGGTAGGGTTTTTATGTAACAATAGATATTTTGGGTAGCATAATGCTAGGGTTGTGGTATGTGGTTAAAAATTATGAAGAGATTTATATTGGGTTGAATGGGACATGTAAAATTTACTAGGCAAAATATTATATAAATTTCATATTTAAAGAAAATTTTAATTAGATTAAAGAAAGGGTTTTAAACTCAAATTTGAATTTCTATAGGGTTTTAAAAATGTAAAGATATTATTTTTAGATGTAAAACATTATTTTGAGTAATTTTTATATTGGAGGTTTTACTAATTTTATTTCTATATTCTTAATTAAAATGTTTTGATATAAAAAAGAAAGAGTAAAAGAATTTATTTAGGGTTATTTTATTAGAGAAATATGATATTTTATATTTTTATATTATTCTTTATCTTATGTTAGATTTATATGAATTTTTATGGAATTTATGAAAGTGATTTAATATTTTAAGTAAAGTTCAAACCGTTTAGATGAAATTTAAAAAAAAAAGAGAATTAGGTTCTTACTGGGCTGTCATTGGACTTGACCCAAAATGGCTGGGCTGCTGCGGCTAATAGGGCTGACAAGGGGGACCGGGTGGTCAGTGGGTGCGGGTGGAGTTGGAGCGGCTGACCAGTGGGACCAAGGTGTCAGTGAAACAAAATTGGGGGAAAGAGGGGAGCGGCGGGGTGGTCACCGGCGATGAAGAAGGAGGCCGGCGGTGGGCAATTGAGGTTGAATTCGTGCAATTGAAGGTTTAAGGATTCTTTTAGTGGTGACGGCGAGGCTTGGGATGACCGGAGTTGGCATGGCGGCGAGGTAATGGCGGTGGTGAAATGGGGCGACGGCGAGCAAGGGGTTCCGATGGAAATTGGGTTTAGACAATGAGTGGGTTGGGTTTGCGATAGAGAGTGAAGTGTTTTTCCTATAGGCATCGAGGCCGGAAAGACATTGGAACGGTGAGGGAGGGGTCGTCGGAGAGGATGAAGAAGGTGATGGTGGCGGCAGCTTAAGGTAGTAGAGAGGGAGGGAAGGAGTGGAAAAGGTTGTTTTTGGGCTGTTGCAGTGTTGGAGGTAGGTTTTTATAGGTCGGGGACAGAGTGGGGGGCACGAAATCGTGACTTCGTGGCGGCGGCGGCGGTGCTATGCGGCGGCGTCGGATTGGATGGTTGCTCGGAGCGGATGAAGACAATGAGTTGGCGGAGTGGGTCAGCGACGGCAAGGGCTATCCCGCGGTGGCGAAACAGGGGTCGGAGAAGAATGGAAACGGCGGCGGTGCCTTAACGGCGGCGCCATGGTGCTCAACATGCGGCCGTGGTTAAACAGTGGGAGGTGGAAAAAGCTAGAAGCGTATCGGATTAACGATTCAATGGGCGCCGTTAGATTAAAAGTTAGGGAATGACAGGTGGGACCAAAATGACAGTGAGAGAGGCGGTTAAGTGGAAGCGTACTTTCTTAAAAAGGAAAGCACATTCCGGGTCTTTCCCAAAACAGAAGGTTTTAAATTAAGAAGGGAAAAGGTTTTCTAGGATTTATTTAGGGTTTTGAAAATTCATATAGAGCTATAGGAAGCTCAGAAAAATATCAAATAAATTTTTAAAATCCAGAAAAATGAGTAGAATCCAAAAATGAAATAATATTTATTATTTTATGGGATTTTATATTTTAGAAAAAAGATAGTTAAGGTATTTTTTAGGGAATAGGTAGGAGTTTAATTTGGAAAAATTATTTAAAATTTTAGGAATGGTTATATAAATATATTTATGATTTTTACGAAAAAATTTTATGCCAAATTTAAAATTTTGGGTATGTGATAGTTTGTTTTGTTTGAATTCAGGGAATACATGAAAAAAAAGTCCTGCTTCTCATATTGAAGATCCTTATTTCAGTCATGTGCCCCTCTGATAAGGTATTTGGTATTGAAATGATGTTTACTCTGAATACCCGGAAGTAATGCATTGAGAAAATTTGGGCATTTGTCACCCACGATATGTAATGCTATGAAGTAAGCAAACATTAATGCACTAGCCACTTAAGCTAAGTACCTCGTAAAGGGAAGACATGTAATTTATGTGGATATTCTGTCATGTAGATATGTAATGCTGATGAAACATGCTTATTATTTATTAATGTAACCTGACTCTCTTTATGAGTTTTCAACAAAACTCTCTTTTTTAGTGGCTCATGGTATTATTTCCTTCATTGAGATGATATGTTATCATAATGCAAAGAAAACACTTGTTTGTAGGATTATTTTCCATCCGTGTCGATGAATGCTTCCATCTGTGTTGATGAATGCTACTGTAAAGTTAGTTAGACAGAAGTAGTGCAAATTCAATATTGTTTTCTAAATGATGAGCAGTGCAAATTGTTCATTTTCTTTAACTCACTTTTTTCTTTGCTATGAGTATCCGTGTGCTTAGAGACAGCAAATTATGACCAACAAGTAGTCTGGACCTTTGACTTCGTTCACGTCCCCTACCACTAAAATAATAATTAGCCAAAAAATCGGTGAGAACCAGGAGTTGAAGCTTGATGATGTCGAGAAGAAGATTGATGATGTCGTTGAAGAGGCTGTCGAGTTCGCCGATGCAAGCCCACGCCCTCCACGGAGCCAGCTATTGGAAAATGTGTTTGCTGATCCCAAAGGCTTTGGCATTGGTCCTGACGGGAAGTACAGGTGTGAGGACCCCATGTTCACGCAGGACTCCGCAGAAGCACTGACCAATGTTTTGTCTTGCTTCCTGTTCCTCTCTAGCTACCCCATCCTAGTTTTGTTCAACCTGTGGTTACTGTTAAGAGCGCAAGGCACATCATTTCTTTCATTCTTGGATGTCCTATATTACCGTGTAGAGTAATTCCTTACTGTGCTCTACTGCCCTAGTTTTACCTGATGTTTCCCAGTTGGTCGTCAATGGTTTGAAGTTTGGACAGAGTTATAGCAGTTACCTTTTAGTCACCATGCTTGTGAAACCATATCTAATATATAGGGACCTGAGAATTTTTATGCATCTTGCGAGGTGCCATTGTTGTCAATTTAGATCATGGAGTTGGTAGACCATATAATCTTTATTTTTGCAAATGATCCGAGGTATCCTCTGGACTGCTGTCCACATCTGGTTCTTTCCTTGGGACCAAAGAAGTCTTGCATGCCCAACAATTCTGCACCAGTCTCTTCATATTAACAAAATGTCCTGATTATTCTCTTACATTCTTCTCTTCATATTAACAAAATGTCCGCCCTCTTTGATTTTTTGTTAGGTTTAGCTTTTTGGGTTTAGCTGAAAAAGTAAGTGTACTAAAAAAGTAGTATAAGGTTATAAAAATATTATTTTTTGAGATATATAAGAACCCTATGAAGTCTGAAAAAAAAGGAAGCTAAGGCCTTGTTCTTTTTAGCGTTACGCGGCGTTACCGTTTTACTGTAGCAAATTTATGAGTCCACGAAAAGAGGTCCAAAAAATTAAAAATATTATTAAAAATAGTTTTAATATCTTTAAGAAGAACCACTCAAAGTCTCGCGTAACGCTGAAAAGAATAAAGCCTAAGAGCATCCGTAGCAGAAACCCTATATGAGTATAGAAATAGAGTTTTAGAGATAGAGTTTCTGGTGGAGAGAAGGAATCTTTTAGGGTGTAGTATAAAGTGTGAAGGAATTTTAGAGTAATGGAGAGAAAAAATAGAGTAGAAGAGAGAGAAAATAGGGATAGAGTTTCTGGTGTGGATGTTCTAAGTGATGGGATCCAAATCCTCTGACATTGCACAGCAACGGCATTGGTGAACAGTATTTTCTGCGAGGGCAATGCCACTGGGGCACTGCAGCTACAGCACTTTACTGTTTGGTGCTGTTTTGTACTATAGCAATACACTATAGCATCATCAGAACTGGCCATTCGATTTAGATCCAACGGCTAACATCCAGAGAATTTCACGAACTACAGTGATGTCAGGGGATCCCGATCCCTAAGGGGCTGTTTGGTTGGCTGCATGAGTGGAGATTTGGCTCTGCAGATGCAAAAGAGAGGTGTTTGGTTGCCATCTCACTTCACCTGCCCTGGCCCAGCAGATGCAACTAGCCTTCCGGCGGGCCCATGAAGCGGAAAAATCCGGCGTTCGGTGGGCACGCTTCATGGATGCATCGCGTTGCATCCGCTCGTGCAAGCGCGTGCATCCGCCCGGCCCTCACCCGCGCGCGGCTCCTCCCCGCTAGGGTTCCACTCGCGCGACTCCTCCCTCCGCCTCTCACTCGCGCGACTCGTGCTCCTCCGCATCTGTGCCGCCTCCTCCCGCCGCCGCCTCCTCCCCCCGCCTCTCTCTCGTGCGACTCCTCCTCCTCTCGCCTCGCCGCCTCCTCCTCCCCCACCTCCTCCTCCTCCCTGCCGCCACCTCCTCCCGCCGCCGCCGCCTCCTCCCGACGTCGTCTGCACCCGCCTCCGCCGCCGCCTCCCCCCGACGTCGTCTGCACCCACTGCCGCCGCAGCCTCCTCCTCCCGAACTCGTCTCCACCCGCCGACGCCGCCTCCTCCCGACCTCATCTCCACCTGCAGCCGCCACCGTCGTCTTCACCCTCTCCTCCCGCCTCCGCCGCAGCATTCTGGTACATAAAACCTTTTTTTTTGTTACAAAGGCAAATGTTAGCTATTTAGTTCTATGATAATGATTGACTTAGCATTACCATATTCATCATTCTACTATGAAATTGATACTGTAATGCTTGTTTATGTGCTTGCTTAGAATTTTTGTATAAGCTGATGGCCTCTATGAATTTTGTGTATAAGGTGATTGCCTCTATTCAATGTGCCATTGATTTTGGTTCATCATGATCATATTGTTGTCATTGTTCATGTAGACAGTCATTTATTCTAAATTGCAGTAGTTCCCCTTTTTTGATTGAATAAGATTCGCTAAATTGCATGTAGTATTTACATCTTGCTCAATATATCCGTAGTTCCCCTTTTTTGATTGAAGAAGATTCGCTAAATTGCATGTAGTATTTACATCTTGCTCAAATGAACCATTTTGATATTGGTCTAAGTCCTATGCTATTTCTTTCAGGTAAAAGAAAATGGTCGTTCCAACCACTTCATGCCAGAAATGTTGAAAATTGAGCTTTAGAGGGGGGATCTCTGTAGCCTGAAACAAATTTTGTTTCTTTTTCTCAAATTTGTGAAGCTGTTTATCCCCTAGCCTGAAAGAGAGATATGGACGGTGTGTAAAGCTCCACCATTAGTTTGTCAAGAGATGCTAATAGTTGCCATGCCATCAATTTCAAGGCACCGCTGATGATTATGGTTGTGTTCATGTTGACGGATATATTAAGCTTGATTTTGCAGAGCACCATCTCAGCTGTTGATAATGTGTCACTAGATAGTTCTTGGTGATTATTTGATGAGTCGGATTGTGGCCTCCGAGTTACTGTCTTTGCTAGGGCCATTGATTCCAATACTGATTCGTGTATCTCCTTGCATCAACATGGATGTTGCTATGCACTTTTTAATTAGCCAATCAATCTCTTTTGTGAGGTACTGATGCAAGAACAAATCTTGATCTGTAGATAGTGTTTTGACATTTTGGAGGTGTATTTGAATGCATATCTTGTTGATCCTTGTTGATGCAAGGATAGATCTTGTAGCGTAGAAATATGTTTTAAATGTGCTGATGTAAAGTGCCCCAATATGGAATACTGCAAGCCCCAATATGTTCTAAAATCTGAATCAATTTTTTAGACTGCAAGGTACAGGAGCTGATGGTCTGAATTGAATGTGTCGTGTTTCAGATCTAAAACCCCAATATGTTTTGTGTTTCAGATTTGAATTGAATGTCCAAAGATTGCAGGTAGCTGACAAGAAAGACACTAGTACCAGCCGCGATGAAAGTTCAGGTCTGAATATGTGTCGTGTTTTAGGTATGAATTGAATCAATTTTTTAAACTGCAAGGTACAGAAGCTGCGATGAAAAAACCAGATTTTTTTTAAACTACAGATAAGACCCAAAAAGTTGTTTCAGGTGGGAGAAATAGAAGACAACCAAACACATTCTCTCTTGATCCAACCATCTCATACATTTCTAATACAGCCAACCAAACATCTTCTTTTCTCAGCCTGTTTCAGATTGTGCAAATAACCAAACACCATCTCTTGCATCTACTTAGCCAGCCTCCCACCAGCCCAGCTGGGCTGGTACGAGCCAAGCTCACATGATAAGGCAGCCAAACAGCCCATAAGTGATGTGACCACCAATGGACAAGGACGGAGCTAAAGTAAGGATGCACAGGAACCTTGGTAAATACTCCTATTAGAAAACGTTAATACTCCTGTATTGTCTATGAGTGCACCACCCAAGCAATCAGCTATGCACACGGGTGAGGCTTTGGAATTTGGTACCAAGATCGCTGCACATTAGGCCACCTCCATCAGTTGAGTCAGTTGCTAGCTGTAACCTATTCCATGTCAGCACAAGAGATAATTTATCCAACAGTATAACTTTTGACCTACTGTTTAAAGTATTTGTCGGATCCACGTGACAGCAATTATTTACCCACTTCTCTCACTCCTCCCCAACGTAGACCCCTCTCTCTACCTTCTCTCACCTACATGCGCATGAAAAGGAATCATGAGCGAGCGTGAGAATAGTCGCTAGCTCTCCTCTCTCTCTCCACCTTCTCTCACTTCCACGTCGCCCAGCTCCCGTCTCAAGTAGTGTTTCTTTCGACAGTTGCGGTTACGGTTGCATTTAAGCTGAGAATTTGTACCTCCTCGATTAGGACCTCTGAGGGATCAAAAAATTATAGGAAAAATGGTTTTGAGAGCTTTAAGAAGAAATAGTAAGATCTACAAAAATTTACTACCAAACGTCAAAGCGTTTTACTTGTACAAAAATAACAAATTTCCAGCTTATAAGCAAACGCAATGCAAACGCTAAAAGAAACACACCCTCAGCCAGCGATATCGCCGTGTGTTGGAGGAGGCCTTAAGCCCTATTCTCTTCAGCTTATTTCCTCATTGCTTATTTCATAACTTCGACAATTTTTTTAGGTGGGTTCGAGAAGGCATGCACAATACTTGGAGACGACAAATTGACTAATTACACTCACTAGGCAATAATAATGATATTCCAGATTTCTAATCCTTGGACTTGGCTAGCCCCATTCTTTTCAGCTTATTTGCTTATTGCTTATTTCGTCACTTCGATAATTTTTTTAGGTGGGTTCAAGAACTGATTTTTAATATGTTTGGTCGCTTATTAGTGTATTTTGTACACGTATTCGAGATGAAAAAACCGATTTTAATAAATAATTTTTAAAATTCAAATTTCACAAATAAGCTACTAAATAAACTCTTATTTGATAGCTTATTTGTGAAATTTGAATTTTATTTTTTTATCTCGAAGACGTGTATAAAATACACTAATAATCCACCAAACTTATGAAAAATCGGTTTTTAAAACCACCTCAAAAAATTATCAAAGTTACGCAATAAGCAATAAGCTCAAAATAACCTCACGAACCAGAGCATAACCAAATAGATAAGTATTTTTTTTCTAGCTAGCATGATTAAAATTCAGTTTTATTATCATGTACTACATGGTGATAATGCATGTTTGGTTACTGATCTGACTCGGCGTGAGTTCTGTATGGGCTTGGCTCTACGGAAACGACTGACGCGCTCATTCCCGTCGCGACAAGATTCTATCCCTTAGTTTCTCTCTTTTTATTAATGATTCATTATGTTAACAAGATTCTATCCCTTAGTCACTCTCTTTTTATTAATGATTTATTATGTTAATTAATGTAGTGCAATTGAACCATTTTTATTCTTATTTCGCCCTACCAATGGATATGTCCTAAGATCAATACTTGTACAAATTGGGGGCAATCGAGTGTCGTGGCGAAACATAAAACGTGCTATAAAACGAAACCATTATTCACTACCACTTGAAAGGGAGATGACTAGCATCTGCAACACTTATTCTTACAAAAATGTTTAGGGTGCTTGGGCCGGGCCAAAATGATGGGCCTCATGCCGGCCTATCAGACACGATACATTTGATCATCTATAAACGGGAGAGGTTAAGGTATTCTTACAGTCGGCAGGCCTTCTGCCCTGTGTAATTTTCCCTAAAAAATAAAGTTAGTTAAACTGGTTTCTTGTTAGTTTAAACTAGCATTGTTGTTTTACTGTAGTAAATTTATTATTTCTATATGATTTATACATTGCTAACTTATGTTGAAAAGCACAAGTTCATACGTTTGAATGTTTCTCAATGTGGGGCTTTGAGAGCCTCGAGAAGCCGAAATGGTTGATTCAAATGGATTTTGAGATATTTGAGAAACTGAAGCTCTCGATTTGAAGAAATGTCGGGACCCGGTTTTACTAAACCGAATCCCTCTGTATTAACAGTACGTGTCCCAAGGATCAAGCACGTACCCACAGTAAAACAGAAATAAGGTATCAACACCAACACTGCATTAACTAATAAAATAAATCAGAGTGCGGCGAAGCAATTATTACCACATACTATAACATCAGAAGAATCAAATAAACAACTGAAGTAGACCTATCATCCGCCACAGGCAAACTGACTGGGAAAGTTTCTAGTACTCCGGATCACCTTCCGGAAAAAATCCAACGTTCCTGCGTATCCTCACGGTCCTGACCTGCTCGTGGAATAAGCAGCCCCGAATAAAAGCCGGGGTTAGCACGCGAATGCTAGCAAGTCTTTTCTTGGAAGGACCAGGCTAGGCTTATCCTAGGAAAGATAGTGGCTCATTTGCATAAAAGCATTTAATTAGAAGTACAAAAGCATTTAACAAAACATAAGTAAATAAATAACAATTCTCACGATTAATCTCAACAACTGGCATAATTCTCAAACTCAATGTCTCATAGCTCATATCCTCATTATCTCAAATCATCATCTCAATAAAGTTCTCATGCTCGTACTCGTTCACCATGAATCATCTAGCAACGGCACACGGCCGGAATAACCTTACCCAAGTCAAATTAATTAAGGTGTAGCTACAATGTGAAAAACCACCAAGACGCTCATAACCGGGAGCACGGCCATTCGAATGGGTTTACACTCTGCAGAGGTTGCACGCTTCCCCAAGAAGATACTACTCGTCGGAAAGCATCATAACAAAATCCATCAAAAGACCAACCCCGAGTTTGACACAGTCATACCTGATATTCACACAAGTACCCCGGGGGCTCCGACTGTACCTGATATTCACACAAGGACCCCGAAGTCCGACCCCAGGCTATACATCGGTAATGACGCATCCTCGAGCTCACCCACGGTGCAAGGCGGTGGCAATCCCGGCGTTATCTCTCCTCTAGATCGGGCCGTCCCATTCAGGACTTCGCGGTCGCAGGAAATTCTCGATTAAATCCATCACGATCATCGGTCCTTAGGGACCGGAGCGTCGACCCGAGTCACCCGCTCCGAGTCAAATTATTAGTTGGTCAAATTTTAATTAATGGGTGAATAATCCCACCATAAAACCCAAGTTCTCATGTCTCATACTCAGATACTCCAGATTCTCATATTAAAGTGTTTAATGATGATCAAATAAGTGGAAATCACTTCCCGGTGACTATCTAAGCAATGCTAAGCCAACTAATAATTTAAATCAGTAGCAAATTACATAATATTCTTATCTTAAGGTTTATCATGATCGTGGGTGCATATCATATAAATAAACGATATACACTGGGAATTACTATAGCAAATACGCATAATTTAATTAAATAGCAATTTTGGTAAAATCTAGAAATTGGGATTCTAGGGGAAAGACTTGCCTTCCTGATCTCCTTGACCTTGCAGAACATCGGCGGCGTCGACGAATTCTCCTTCGTCACCCACGTGATCTATCGCACGCAAATCGAGAAAACAATAATAAATAACAGAAACAGTAAATCAATTGAAAAAAAATTATATAAAAATTATAATAGATAGATATGAATTTTCTGAATTTTTAAAAACTGGAATAGCCGGATTTGGAGTTCGGATGAATTCGTAACGAAATAGTGAATGAACACTATTGCTGAAATTGAGGAAATTGTAAGAAGGTACTGTAGCCTGCGGGCTGGCTACTGTAGCAGGTCGGCCCAACAGTAAAGGATAAGGCGGCTGCGCTGGTTGTGGCTTGGAAACTGAGATGAAAGAGAGATAAAGCAGAGAAGAGAGAGTGGCCAGCGGTGGGCAGGCTCCGGCGAGGCGGCGGCGGGCGACGGGGTCGGCTGGCGGCAACGGCGGCGGGGACATAGCGCGGTGGTGCGGCGTCGGCCACGGCTTGGCCCGGCCGCGGAGCGGAGGCGTGCATCCTCGGCGGGAGCGTGGTGGCGCTATGGCCACAGAGCAAACGGCGGCGACGGCGACGGCGACGGCGACGGCAGCTGTGTGGGGGAAACGGCGCGGCCCACACGGCGAGGCGGCGCACTCGGTGGTGGCTCGGTTGGGCGAGCGGCGGCTCTGTTTGCTGAAGACTGGATCTGAACGTCCTAGTGCAAAGTCTCCTTGCACATCTCATGGCTCGGAAGATGAGCATAGAGATTAGCCAGCGACAGCTTCTCGGAACGGGTGGTCATGGCCGGACGAGACAAAGGCATCGTGCTCTTTACCAAGTCCTGGACGTGAACAAATTCTCCAAAGCCGTCCACACATCAGCCGAAGAAATCATGAACAACACGACCTAAAATCTCCTCGGTCAAGGACTTGGTCGCACTAGAACCTTGCCATGTACGCCGGGTTTGAGAGCTTGAGATGCTCCTCCTTTAGAAGCCAGCCACCGTGACGAAGTGATCAAGTGCCTTCACGGTGCCATCTATGTCACCCAACAATTGCTAGCTACAAAGATATGATACCATCTGAGCCTTCCCAAAAAAAAAAAAGAAGTTTTGCCGACTCAACGAATCATGACGAACTGCCCAAACACCGGTGCCGTCATTGCCCCAGTCATCGCCGAGCTTGAGGAAATCAGCCAGCGATGCGCTAGTGCTGGAAAGAGTTGCGCTTGTGGAAGACATCCTGGTAGATCGGCCGTGCTCCGATATCATGTAAAAAAATAGCACGAGATTGGATTCAACCAGGGTTTTGGGATGAAGAGGGTTAACGGATTGGTTTTGGGGCAATTGGGAATATTGCAGGTATTTATGTAGGGTGAGTTGGAGATAGAGTTAGAGTTGGATTTGGATTGGATTCAGGATTAGGATAAGGACAAAGAGAGATAAATCTAATTTCTTTCGTAATTTTAATTTAATATTTTTGGATGTCACAAGAAACGACTAAAAGCTGAATTATGAGCTGTAGGCTGAATTAAGAAGGGCTAATAACTGGTTTGGTGGATACCCAAATATAAATAAGCGAAAGATTTGCTTCCAAGCTCTTCGTGTCCTAGCTACTTCTCCATCTACGTGTCGCTGCATCGCGCTAATGTTGCTCTGGTCAATATATTCTGCAACGGCTGGTGACCCTTGTTGTACCAAGTCTGAATATTGGAAATTCCAATGCATGGTCTGCACTGGCGACTGCATTTATGTCCCTTCTTGGAATTTTTAATCGGTGTAGAAAAAAGAAATAGAAAAGAAAAAAGAAAAAGACAGAGACGCTGGAAAAGGGAGGGAGCTGGGATCGAACCTGCACCAGCGAGTTGAGACACGGCGGGGACAACCGGCTGACCAAAGCTCCGGCCTTGTCTTGGAGGCGCGAAGTGCATCCTTTTATATATAACGTTTCAACGGACGGCCGGACCTTCCCTCGCCTGACGATTTGACGGCCAGCGTCGTGTGGGCGACGTGGCAACGGGACGGGGCTCCTTTTCTAGTGTAACATCCCCATTTTCAAAAGTAAATAAATAAATAAAATGAAATAAAATTCATGGCCTCTTTGCACGTGATTTAAACAATTTTGAAAATCTTTTTGAAAATGTGTACGTTACTATAATTAATTTCCTAAAACCATAATTAAAAAGATTTGCTTTTAAAATATTAATTGCAAATTATTTACTAAAAACCTATGATAATAGTTTGTAAAGATTTAACTTCGAATTAGATTTTTAAAACCGCAATTTAAAGTTTTAATCTGAATAAAAATTTAAATTGCAAATTAAGTGGTTAATTAAAAGAGTTATTAATTTTTCCTATCTAAAACCTACCCATTTCCTCTCTCTCCCTTTTCTCACTATGACAAGTGGCCCCCCTGTCACTCTCTCCCTTCCCACTCATCTCTCTCACTCTCTCACGTGCACTCCTCACTGCCTATCTCTCTCTCACGTTTCTCTCTCTCTTCTCTCCTCTCTCTTCCCACCCCGTGGCTCTCTCTCCCTGCCCACTCCTTGCATGGCTTCCACCTAAACCCCCAGATGGCACCCTACCATTGCTCCACTCCTCCCACGCGCCCTCCACTCTCTGCCCGCACGCCACGGCGCGTGTTCTAACTCTATCTCTCACTCTCCTCACTCCTCCCACACCGTCCGCAGCCAATTCGGCCAGGTGAGCCCCTCCCCGGCTGTGTCCTTCCCTCACGTCCCTCCTCTCACTTTCTTCTCTTTCGTTTGGCGATCGCCGCTTGCGAGCCGACGTCGAATCGTGTCATGGGGTCTGACGGAAGCTTCACCGAGCCGCCATCTGCGTCGCTTAGCACGGACGTCTTCGCCGAGCAATTGCACCCGTGGTGAGCGTCATCATCTCCCCCTCTCCTCCCTAGTGCTCGTCGACCACCGCGCCACCCCTATTTTCCCCGCCGGCGAGTCCGCCATTGTGCAACCCGAGCCGCCCCGCCACCCGCACGTCGCCAGACCACCTCGGTGCGTCTCCGGCCCAACCGCCGCCACCATTAGCTTTCCCTTGCGCCGTAGATGCTCACCGACCCCGACATTGCCGCCGTCGCGCCGTCGGTGAGCTCCCCGCCGCCGTGGTCCTCATGCCGCCGCCGCCGCACATCGACAGGTCACCTCGGGTGTCCTGGGGACAAGCCGCCGCCGCCATTAGCCTCCACATGCCGCCTAGGTGCTCGCCCGAACCGCCGATTCATGCGCCGTCGCCACACTCGCCATCACACAGGACCGCCGCCGTCGCCGCTAGGGCAAAGTCGCGCCACCACCTCGGTGATTTCGGTCGCCAAACCTTGGCTAGATCTGTCCTTGGTCCCTCTCCTTTCCTCTGCCGGAGAGCTCATGGCGACTGATCTTCACGGGACCCGACGTTGCCTCCCTGCTTCCACCACGACGAGGGGCCCACTGTGAGTCCCTGTCTCTCCCAGCGTCTTGCCAAGATGGCGGATGGGCCGCCCACGTTACACCACACCCATCTACTCATTTCCTTTTATTCAATTAATTTCCAGATTTTGCCCTATGTTATAAATTTCATAGAAATTGTAGAAAATTCATAAAATGTAAAATAAATTTTATTAGGTTCATAAAATTCTATATTATCTTTATGTACTGTTTATTTACATATCTCTGTTAACTCTAATTTTTAATAATTGTCTTAGTGCTTCAACTTGTAGGAATTTTATAGAATAAAATGTAGATCCAAAAATATCGAAAATTGTTTTTGAAGTTAGATATATTGTAATCTAATTTTTGTACTGTTTTAGTAAATTTTTGAAATTTATTTATAATTAAGTCTCTTTTGTACCTTTAATATTGAACTTATGAAAACCATAACTAATTATAGGGATTTCCAAAAATGATGAAATTAATTGCAGGAGTTTTATAAAATTATGTGGTATTGTTTCGTACTGTTTGCGTTCAATTCACATCATGTCGTGCATACATCGCTTGTTGTGTATGTGGTCCTTATTGCCGTTTCTTTTAAACGTTAGATCCGTCCGTCGAAGGATTTGCCGGCGATCAGTCCAACTATCCGGATCAAGGCAAGTCATTGTGCCATGTTGCTATTACCTAGTTTTCATAACTATTTTTAGATTTTGCAAAACCTAGATGCTAATTAAAAGTTAAAAACAATATTTAAGCTAAGATGTAGATAAAGTCCTATATGAATAATATACACCGCCAACATCATCAACCCTAGCTAATTAATATTATTTAATCTTGCTGCCATCCTTGTTTAGTGATTTTTACATTACATGCTTAGCAATTGCAATCTAGAGACTTACTTTTGTGTTCAACCCCGACAAAAACTTGATTGCAAATTGAATGGCCGGTAGTGGGTGCTACTGTGTCGAGAAGTGTGTGTAGGGATAGTGGGTGCTATTCCGGGCTTTTTAAATGGTTTCCCAATCAGGATGGATGGTTGCAAGGTGGTTTGCATCTGCTCGGTGGCAGTATGCTCGAGATTGGGTTGGTGGCGGACCATACCCTTTTGGCTTAAGGACCGATTCTTTATGGTACTTAGACTAGTTCAACAGTCACGACCATTGAGTGCACAGATATGGGCGGTCTGGTTGAGTACCCTTCGGACTTTTAGTCGGGCATTCTGGTGGAAGTAGGGAGTGGGCACTTGAATATGTCCATAGAATGTAACCTTCCTATGTGGATGGGAGTGGGTATCGAGTGTGTCCATAGAAGCAGAACCTCTAGGCACAAGAGGGGCATTGGTGTGGAAACCTTAGTGGGAATGCCGGGCTAAGGGAAGGTCGTGGTGAAAGACCTTGTGGTGAGCATTTTTCCTTTGGGTGATTCTTAGGAAAAACCATCTCTCGTGGGTAAAGCGTTCGACCTCTGCAGAGTGAAAACTTTCATGAAAGCCTTGCCCAATGGTTAAGGGTGAACTACGGAAACTACCTCACTGTAGCTTTGTAAAATTCTCTTCTTCCTCTCTGTATTTTTGGGATATTGCCCTGCAATTGGTGTTGCATGGGCGTGATTGTTATCATGGTAGGTGCCATGGTGGTTTCGGAAAAGCCAGTAGGTGCTGTCTTTTCCAAAGAAAGAATTATAAAGATCAAACTTCAATTTCAAAACGGCTTTCCCAAACTAGGTTTAAAAGTTTAAACTCAGCTTTACGCAAAGTTAACCAAAACCCCTTCTTGGAACCTGCATAGCAACTAGGCATTGGCTTGCAAGTATTTAAAGAATACTTACCTCGAGTTTATACTCGGTTGCTCATCCCAACGAAAGGTGGTGATCGTGCATGGTACCCGAGGAGGAGATGTACCAAGACGACGGGTTCGGCATTTGGAGTTCGTGACGAAAAATACTTCGACGCCTAGGATTGCGCTCCTCCGGCTCTGCCTGTGGGGATCGTTGTGGTTTCCATCTGGATTTCATGGTTTTATTTTGAGGCCTCTGTTGCCTATGTAAGACTTTCGCTGCTTTAAGTCCTTCGCGCCAGACTTGTAATTTGCACTCTGATGTAATAAATAAATTTATCGGATGGTTATGATCCAAATTCTGGAATCTGTGTGTACTAGCTACTTGATCCAGGGACTAGTACAGGTAAGACACAGTAGGGACTCGGCCTCCTGCCTGCCGGGTCCCAACACCTAGGGGGGTTTATAATATAGACTATTGATTGATAATATCCATGATTCCATACTCATACTCCAAATATGAACATACAAAATTCTAAACCCACACAGTTGAACATACATATCATAAACAGTTCATAAGACATAACAGTTGACAACAGTCCATAATACATAACGTTCATAATACATGAAGTTCATAAAAGTGCATTGGCATAGTTAGAAGTTCATAAACACAATCATACTTCAGAGTTTCATACACATTAGTCTCAACTCTCAAGTCTCAAGTCCTAAATTAGAAGTTCACACTACAATAAACTACACTACATGTAGCCAGGCATGGTTGCCAGACAATATGCTCGTACTCTTCTGACAACAATCTGCAAGCTTTCTTGTAGTTCGACCCGTTATCAGTCACAACTTGCACCACATTCTCAGGACCGATTTCCCGCACCACAGATATGATCTCCTGCATGCAACAAGTTCTAAAGTCTTATATGCAAATTGGTGGATGAATTAATGCATGTTCACATGGATTTATGGAATCTTGCATCTTTCCAGTTGCTTCAATTGATTTGTGGAACATTGTAGTGCCCTTGCAATATAGAAGGAAGTTGATGACACTCATTTTTGTTGGCCCTGTCCACAAATCACACATCACCAACACTCCATACGTGGCCCAATCTGCCTTCCACGACTCCATCTCCTTCTAATCTTCTCCTTATTTGCTTCCAAGTATCGACCATCAATTTCCCTTCCTGTTGGCACTTTAATTTCCTCACCTACAGAAGTGTACATGCAACAGATCCAAATTGATATGTGTGCAAGCACGTCACAAAAAACACACCATAATTAGTGACATGGTAGTATGGAACTCACCCCATCGTTGTGTCTCTTTCACCGTACTCTTGAAATAAGGGCTGTCCGCTCGTCTTCCTGCGATCCCCGCGGAGTGGAAAAATTTAGCCCATGCACGACCAATCCTTTCGGAAGCATTCTATCCTTTTTTGGTCCATGGACCGGTGTCTATTCTTGTCTGAGTCATACCGCTTTGCTCTGCTATGTTGGATCCCGAACAGGTGGCACATCCGCTTCCAGATGTAGATCTTCGACTGAACATTCTCCTCAACGTGGCGGCCACACCTCCTCCCTGACTCTGAGGCCTACTGCCGCTGCCTCCTCCATGCTCGTAGGCTGGCCCGGACCGATTCCTGAACTCCGTCTGTAATCTCAAAAGGTTCAATGCTGTCTCAAGCTGAGCCTCCTCATCCACACCACCGGTGTAATTATCGCCATGCCAACCAGCCGCCTCCTCCTGTCGGAGCATGTACTCTACTTTCCCCTTCTTCCTAGCCTTTGTTCGATCTAGGTCCTGTATGGAAAACGCCCTCACTTCTGGTGGCACTTGATGGCAATGTGTGACCTCCGTGCCTTGGCCAGCGAGATGTTGCTTAAGGCGGGTAGCACCTCCGCCCTTCTTCTCTTTTTTGCAGTACTTGCACTTCCACCCCACCGTGCCAATCGATTCACCATGTTCTCACATGGAGCTATGGTGTTCTGACATCCTACAAAATGAAATGCCCATAACCAAAACAGACCTCACATTACATGCTCCGACAGGAACATATTTGGTCAAAGAGGAGCTCATCTGCCAAGTATCAAGCCTAAACTCATCTCTTCCCTAAAGGCCTCGAGTAGCAAATCCTAACCCTAACTAACAAGCAAACCCTAACCCTAACATTTGCACTAAACCCTAACCCTAACCCTAACCCTGGCCCTAACAAGCAAATCCTAACCCTAACAAACAAACAAACCCTAACCCTAACATTTGCACCAAACCCTAACCAGTTTTTCCTTGTCTATGCCCGTGTCATATGTGGGGAATGCGACCCAACAAAAACGTTTCACCAGATGATGCATTTGTTCCCCTTTACTTGTGCTAAACCATTTGGTGATGCCTAAACAAATGCTAAAACAAAAGAAGAGTAGGCAGAAAAAAATTATAATGGAGCAGAGAGCCAGAGACTAGTAGGAAGGAATAATAAAGAGGATCTATGCACGAACGTCCAAAATCAATGTCTAACAAGCAAATCCTAACCCTAATCAACAAGATCAAAATCAATGTCTAATCGTGGGATTAAGTGCAGAATCCGTCGCATTACCTCGAGTTAACAGGGGGGAGCTGCAGCGCGTGTGGCCTCCACGGTTAGCCGTCCTGCAAGTTTGATTTTTCGCCAAAACTCGACGATTTCCCGTCCTTCAGGGTCGATCTTTTTGACCAAACCGCTCGATTAGTCATCGCCACCCGTCTTTTGCCACCACCGCCGCAAGACACCAACGCCGCTGTCGCCACCGGCGCCGCCGTCGCCACCAATACGCGCCGCCACCAACTGCTTGTCGCCCTCGCGCGCGCCATGCAGCGGCATGCCACGCCGAGGTGGGGAAGCGCTGGTCGCCGGAGCGCTAGTCGTCGGTGGGGATTACGAAGCCGCCGCCGGTAGGTAGCTCGATGGCGGGCGCTGGGGACGGAGAACGAACGCCGAACGCGTGCACACTGGACTGGAGAAGTGGTAAAAATTTTTTTTTACCCCAAAAAAATTGCAAATATGGAAATAGCCATGATTTTAGAACAAATCTGAACGCCCTACATGCGGCACAGAGCTGACAAAGGCGATCTTGCAAGACACCAGAATCATGACATTGCCTTTCTTGGCGCCACCACACCATGACAATAGCTTTGCCAAGCTCAACGCTGTGACAATACCTCAAAAAATATAATATGTATATATTATGTATGTATTATATAAGTAACTATTATATAACTATTATGTATATATATATATATATATATGTATGTATATGTTGTCAGTATATAATAGTTATAACAAATATAACACATATTATATGAACTAAATATGATCAGTATATATGACCTGGTATTTGGTCTATTTAATCTTAAAAAAAATTATGGAGCGTGGACCGTGATATATGAAAGAATATGACCGTGATAATAATTATTTGGAAAATGAAAGAAATAGCTAAAGGAATAAACTGCCCTCTGCTGAGGAAAATTTTATTATCACAGTTACAAGAAAGTTCTACTGTGTACAACGGGGATATTTCCCCTTGTCGGTAGCATCAGGTCCAGCCTCCTTTGCGCGATGTGCCCTCTCGCGCTTTCTCTCCCTCTCAGCCTCTCGAGCCTCAGCAGCCTGACGTTCAACGTCCTCTTGTCGCTTCCGGTACTCCTCATGCGAACGTTTGCGTTTCTCCTCTTGCTCCTCCTTATACTGGCGCTGCCTGAACCACTGCCTCTTCCAACGGACCTCACGCTCGATGTGTTTCTTGTCTGCCTCCGATTGCTCCGTGTCTAGCCATTGCCAGAAATCGCATAGAGGTGGGGAAGACTATTTGTTCAACAGAAGTCAGTATAGAGATCATGTGCCATGTAGGTAGATATAATTATGCAGGATAGGGTGAGCAAGTACCTTTGGACGCTCGCCAAAGGCAACCTTGAGTGGATCGTACTCGTAGTTTGACACATGAAGAAACTCTTTCCGTAAGTATATGAGAAATCTTCGTCGGATTGAACAAACTTGCAAAGGTCACCGCAGAAGCACATTGGAACATTGACCCCTTCAGGCACGGTGGTGTTAAACTTGCCAGCATGGACGGGGCTCAGAGCGGAGGCTGCCATTGCTCGTTACAACTAGATTTGTGCGGTGTATGGGCGGAGTAATATGTGAGATTGAGAGGAAACTTGGAGCGCAGAGGACTCGGAGGCGGGAGAAATAAATAGCCAAGTATGCTCGGTGCATGGACCGAGTTCATCTTCTTCTTGCATGTGATGTGTTCGGGCGGTGTCGGCGGGATCATTGGTCGCCATGCCCGCAATTATTGATGTGACCGTGTCCGGCGGTATCGTTGGTCGCCAGATGCCTCGCAATTATTGATGTGGTGGTGTCCGTAGTAATGCTGCCGGTCTCACGGCGTCGACCATCTGGATCGATTATTGATGGATCTTTGCTGCGGTGATGTGACCGACGCCGGCTGAAGGAATCTTGTTGGTCGCGATGCGGTGATTATTGATGGATCTTTCTTTGTAGGTGATGTGACCGACGCTGGCGGTCTTGTTGGTCGGCGGTGCGGTGATAATTGATGGATCTTTGCTGCGGCGATGTGACCGGACGCTGAAAAGAGGTACTGTTGGTCAGATGGCATGCAATGTTAGGAGTGAAATTAAAACAAGTGAGTAAAGCGGCCAGCCAGCCCGCCTTTGAAGGAGGTAAATTGTTGCAGTCAGGGATAACTCCAGAACCCAAAACTCTGCCTCTTACAAAGAAACAGAGCAAGGGCCACGAGCCCCGATCTAAGGACGCGGTCTCTCTAAACCACGATCGACCTTCTGCCAATCCAGAAGCTCGGCCATGGCTCGGGGGCTAGGGTCGATTTTTTCAAAAATTGATCTTTTCTAAACCATAACCGACCTTCTGTCAATCTGGAAGCTCGGCCATCGCTCGGGGCTAGGGTCGATTTTTTTTTCAAAAATTGATCTTCTCTAAACCACGACCGACCTTCTGCCAATCCAGAAGCTCGGCCATGGCTCGGGGGCTAGGGTCGATTTTTTCCAAAAATTGATCTTCTCTAAACCACGACCGACCTTCCGCCAATCCAAAAGCTCGGCCGTGGCTCGAGGGGCTAGGGTCGATTTTTTAAGGGTCGATTTTCTTTAAAAGGGTCGATTGCCCGAGGGTCAATTTCTGATCTTCTCTAAGCCACGACCGAGCCTCTCTCCAGAAGCTCGGCCATGGCTTGGGGCTAGGATCAACAAGGCTATACCCTGACCTTCAAATTCTCCTTGCCTATACGACTACTTTTGTTTATTCTTTGCATGCAGGAAGGACGACAAAGAAAAAAAACCAAAACAAAGCCATAACATTACCATTTAAGAGTACCTACAAAAAGACAAGTCCGACCACAGCCAAAGAAAAAGGAAACGGTACAAAGACCTATGGTCCGGGCCGGCACCTAAGCTTACGAAGCTCGGCCGTGGCTTCGCCATAGCGGTCCTGCAGCTCGAGGAGGGCCCTCTAGGCGGTCCGCACATCAGCCCGCAGAGCCTCGTTAGCCGCCTCCAACTCCTGGACGGTGTCCCGGTAGGTCTTCAGCTGGTCCTCCGTCACGGCTACTGCCGACTTCACCCAGGATAGTTCCACGGTGAGAAGATCGCGCTCCTCCACCGCACGAGCAACCTCGGCAGCACGGCACACCTCCACCGACCGAAGGCGCTCCTCGAGCTAGGTAAGACGGTCGCGTTCGGCCCTGAGGGCCTCCTGCGACCAATGGGATAACTCCCCGGCGTCTTCCCGCGTCGCGGCAATGGCCGCCTCCACCGCCGCAACACGAGCCTCCATGGCCACCCCCTGGACGGAGGCCAAACGAGCTTCCTCTAGCTCGGTGCGCGCGGCTTCAGCTCGCTGTCGCCAGCGCACGCCATCCGCCTTCAGGGCCTCCTGCTTGGCCTCATACTTGGCCCTGCATGTATACGCAAGGCTAACTACCACGCGGTAGGCCTATACCAAGAAAGCAAGTTAAGGAAGAAGAACCAAAGCAAAATCAACACAGGACTTCGAAAGCCAGGCTAACTTACCCGCCTCATGGCCGTTGCAACCTCGACCTCGTGCAGGGGCTGGGCAGCGTGCTTAAGCGCGGCCAACGCGACCACCAGGTCGCCCGTGCCGCCGCCCAAGCCGCTAGACTTCCCCGAGAAGTCCTCCGCAGACTCAGCCCCGGCCTCGTCAGCCAGGACCGGCGCCGCCGCTTCCGCAGGCTCGGCCAGGGCCTCATTAGCTAAGGCCGGCGCCGCGCCTCATGCTGGCTCGACCGCCCCCTCCATGACTCGACCGCCCGTCGCGAACTGGTCGCCTCGATGGCCAGAAGGCGCGGCTCGGGTGCAAAGTCGATTTGCACCCCGACATTCGCCTTCGGCTTGACCGCCTTCATGCTCACCAGCTACTCCGCAAAGGGCGGCGAGAACGGGCGGCGGATGGACTCCCGGCGGCTTCGGCGGCGGCGGCTTATGCTCGACCCACGCCGGCGTCACCACAATCCACCCTGCGGCGAATAGCGCGGCCACACTCCATAGGCGCATTGGGATGGTACTGGCCGCCGTGATGACCCGGACCGGCCAATTCTAGTCGAGCAGGAGCGTATCGCCCATGTCCAACGGCGGGACGGGCAGACCGCGCTCCGCAAAGAGCTCGGCCAGACCGTTGAAATCGATTGGGCCCCACCCGGACCTAATCCGCCCCTCAACACGAAGCGGTGCCAGGATCAGCGTCCCGCTGTCCGTCACCACCTCCACGGTCACGGTTTGGCAACGCACGTCGCTGCGTAACACCGGCAGGATAAGAAAGGACCCCGAGCCCCGGCACTTTCCGTGCTTCGGATGAGGCTCGTTCTCCCGGGCCGCTTCCTCCAGCCGCACCGGGAAAACCTCCTCCGCCCCGGTAGACACGGAGACTGGCGACAAAAACAATCGAGCACGCCCCGATCAGCCCGAGAATCGTGATAGCAAAGAGAGTAAGGAAGGGCCAAAAGGCACGGCGACTTACCGGCGAGCTCGAGGTCCGTCTCCGCCGGTCCGCCGTCCACGGGTGTACCACCCAGCACCAACCGACGCTTCTTTGCGCGGCCGAGTGTCCAGCTACAGGGAATCGGTCCCGGAACCCTTAGTCGGGCGGATCGAGAACGGAGACAGGAGCTCGGGTCGCCGATCTCCCAACCGCTGGCGACGACCGGGGCGGCCGCCCCGCGCTGACGACCTTGTCTCGACAGGAGAGCCCGGTCTGCTTTTTTTGGGCCGGCTGCGTGCTCGCGGCTCGCTCTCGGCTCGCCTGGTCCGAGCCCGCGCGGCCACCGCCCGACGGACCCACTGGAAAGGCGACCCCTGGGACCGCCACTAGCGCGAGGGCGTCGGGCCCGGCCTCCTCGTCCGTCTTCCCCTGCAAAAAAGCCAGAAAACGTCGGCCCGCACCCAGAGAGGGCCATCCCTAGGGGCGCTAAGCTCGCGGGAACACGTGCCTTATCAAGAACGTTCCGGATGCCCGAGCCCGATGGCTCGCTGTGGTTCGCGGGCAGCAGGAGCCCCACGGCCTGAACCACGTCATCCGAGGGCAAAACTGCGTAGAAAAGAGGAGAACATCAAAACACTCCCAAAGGGAGCTCGGGCAGGGGACTGTGAGATCGAAAGAGAAACTTACGGGAGGTGCCTTCGCGGGTGAGATCGTTCCACCCGTGGATTTCGAAGGAAGGGTGGACCCGCTTCCGCAGCGGGCTCACCCAATGCCTGATGAAGTCGGCTACAATGTCGATAACCGTTCGATCCTTAACTGCCGACTCTCGGATCTTGGTCTGCTGAGATCGCCTCACTTTGCTCGGCTAAGGCGTGTAGCGTCGACTTCGGGGTTCGTGTTCGCGAACCAGAGCCCACATTCGCTGAGCAACTTGGCGTAGTACCACCGCGGCGCCGACCCCCCGACGTTTTCCTTAGCCTTGAAAGCCCGGTACGTGGGCTTGTGTAACAGCCCAAAGTTATGACAATATTTTGAAAACACTTCTGTACCATTGCATAAGCTATGACGTTTCCCGTAAAATTTCTATGTGACAAACACAAATTTCTAGATTTCAAAGGCCATTGGAAATTTGATTGGTTCTAATTAAATTTTAAAATCACCAAATAGCTAATTAACAAATCTTACTTAGGAATTTATTATTTATAGCAAAATTTAGGAAATGTTGGAATAAAAGTTCAAGTAGATCTTAAATGGGAATATGTTTTCATATTCATAAAACATCCATACACACACATATATATATATATATATATATATGTATATATATATATATATGTATACACATAATCACATAAGCCTAAATATGTTAAATTGCTCTAAAAATCCCGGAAAAATCCATAGATTAGTTTAAACCCTAATAGAGTTTGACTCAGATGTTGACCAATTTGACCTGGTAGAACCCACATGGCGGCTTCCTATTCCTTTACGCCCTTGCGAATCATTTGGCGAACGCTTTGGCGGCCTTTGCCACCTTCCACCCCGGCTCAACCATCACTCCCTGCCGAATCTCTGGGAAGATCTTCAATTAGCGGCTTGTGTGTGTCGCTGGACCTGTGGACCCCACCTCCATGTGTGACGCGACGCTGCTTGCCATCGCCGCAGCTGCTTTCTTGCATGGACGACTTGCCGTCTTGTCGGCCGGCTCAGCGTGGAGTTCGAGCACCGCCCACCTTGCCCAATGGCCGACTTGGTCGCGCCATCGATGCCCCCCGCACCGCGTCTCCGGCCGGGTAATGCCGCCGAGCAAGCCATCTCGCCGCCCGGCTCGGACATTCGCCACAAACAAGCCACCGCCCAAGACTAGCCAATGAGCACTAGAGCTCCTCTCAGGACTGTCTCACATCTTCGCTGCGACACGGGTCAAGAGCCGAGCTTCGGGCCGAGCTTATATGCCACCGCGCCACATCGGCCGTTTTCTCCTCTTTTCACTCTCCGTCGCCGCGGCCCAAACCAGACCTCCTAGTCTCCACATTGTCTCGCGTTTGCCATGACCTCGTGAAGCTCTGCCGAAGGAATTGGTCCGAGTCATCGAGCTCGTCGGAACGCTCTCGCCACCGCCGACCGCCGGTTCTTCCCTTTTCGATTTCATCATCTCTCGGTGAGCTTGGCGGCAAGTCCTTGCTCGGTGAGCTTCGTCTGCCTTCCCTCACACCGTGCTCCCTCTTTGGCTCGAGGCCGCGGTCTCCCCAAAGATCGTGGCGCGCCGCCTTCCTTTCCGGACTCGCGAGGACGCCGATCATCATCTCTGGTGAGCTTAGCGGCAAGTCCTTGCTCGGTGAGCCGCTGTCTTCCCTCACACCGTGCTCCCTCTTTTGGCCCAGGCTTCACGGTCTTCCCGGCATCTTGAGCGCCGCCTTCCTTGCCGGACCCGCGTGGGCCGCCCGATCCAACCGTGCCCCGACCACCTTTTTGCTCGGTAGCACCCACTAACCCCGCATAGCTCATGCGCGCTATTTTCCATAAGCTCGACCCTAGGTCATTTACTCATGTCCGCCGTGGCGGTTCGCCGCCGGGCATGGCTCGCCAGCGTCCGGCCGTTTACGCCTCGACAAGGGCACCCCTAGATCTTGCGTTAGCTCACCGATTCCACCGAACCCAAAACGCCCCAACGGTGCACCTAGCTCCGGTTAGCCGTCGGCTAAGCCTCGGCCGTCTGGCCGCCCGGAGGAAGACGATGACGGCGAGCCGTCCGACCTGCGCCAAGATCCGTGCGGCTTCACCGTGTGTGGTCGCCGACAGTGGGCCCAACATCGGCCTTCATGATTTAAAACTCCCGCGGCTTCTTCGTCGTGCCGACATGTGGGCCCTCGGTCCCACATGTCGAGAAAAATGGCGGCGCTATGACCCTCAATACCTTCGCTCGCGAAGTTACGCCTTCCGGCACGTCTTCGGCGTGGTTGGCTCGAGCGCGAGATAGCGGGCGACCCGATCTTGTTCACCCATTTTTCCCAGATTTTATAATAAAAACAAAGACAAGAAATAAAAACGATTTATTTAAAATAGGTAGATATCATTAAAATTCGGAAAAATTAGGGTAAATACTAGAGCTTGTGTTGGATTTAATAAAAATAGTACCTCACACATGAATCTAACACGGTTCCTAGATTAAATCCATTAAGCTTATTTTAGGGTATTAATTCATATAAAAATAAGCAAAAATAGAATGTTGTGTATTAAAAATAGATTAACAATTAAGTTAAACATAAGAAAATCATGGATCTTAGATAAATGACTTTTTGGACCTAGGTGAATATAGTATAACCTATAATATGTTTCCTAATTACATGTTAACTCAATATTGGTATAATTAGGAAACATGAATAACTAGCTACATGTATCATGTTAACATATTCTAACTATTTAAAGTACTTTAAAAGACGATAAAACCATATTTTGTCCTATTGGGTTAATTAGGGTAGAAATTTCATTACACATATATATATATACATGTATCATGTGCATCATCTCACAAGCACTTCGGCCATTCCGCTATGATTCATTATTTAGAAGGATCATGGAACTTTCTCGATATATATATATATATATATATATATATATATATATATATATATATATATATATATATATATATATAGATTCATGTAGATAGTTAAACATAGGAATCAGAAATGAGCGAATCTGGCGACCTCGATTGCATTTCATGCATCATTCTTTTCTTCGCCGCATCGTGTTTATGATGAATTGTTGATTCTCCGTTTAGGCGTAGAGGATCAGGAAACACTGCTCGAGGACTCCGCACAAGACCCGGACTTCAATTCCCAAGGCGAGTTAATATCTACCCTCAAAGGAGTTTGCTTTTACTAGGAGAATCTCGATTTTCCTAGTGCGAAGTTAATCTTAACCTTAATAGTGTTGCTTTTACTAGGAGAGTATCGCTTTCCTAGTCTTGAGTTAACATCCAATAATATCATATTGAATCCCAGATTTCTAAAGTCTTTATTTTATGGTATTAAACCGCATGCCCTTTTAAGTACTTATGCCTATTTGTTCAATCATGATATATCATGCCATTTACTTACTTGCTATCAATTTACCATGATGATGTTGCCTTGAATTAATCATCGTCATTTGGCTTTGCTATTGATCGCTTTGATGATCACCCTTAGTAGCTTGGTTAATTTAAATAAACCGATTTAGACTCCTAAGTCTTGGTTAAAATCTTGCTTAGACATTGCTCAGTCCAACTATTAATTTTAGGCTTAGAATTGCCTCGAGCGGTGAACCGACATTCACCGGACATGATCACACAATGAATATGGTTAATTGGAATTTGGGCTGGCATGCCGATGTGTGTATGGTTGTGATGTCTTGCAATGCGGTCGGTCCGCATTGGGTAAGAAATGGAGTAGCTGGCTACGTGAATTGAGGAGCTAATCGCCCACATCGTAGTGCATGGAAGAGGCGGGCGAGATCCGCGTAATGCCGTCGCTGCCCCCAAAGGAGGGTTCCGCCACATCGTGTGATTCACACGGAGGTGCGAGTTAGCCAAGAAGGAAGTGCATAAGGGTGAGGCCCTCGGATCGGTGGGGGCTGAATCAAGGATTCCCTGCACGGGTGCATCGAGGATGCACAGTGGCGTCATTGACTATCCACTGCGGGAGATAGTTCCTAACACCACAACGCCACGGCCATCGCGCGGTAGTGCAAGTAGTGGGGATTCAGGGTAGTTACGACTGCGGGCGTACCTGTCTGCCGCCATGCTTGAGGTGAAGATAGTTTCATGTCGCTATCCGAGGATGATCTAGGTCCATTCTTCTGAGAGCCGTGAGTCTAGCGTGGGTGGCGGCCCGGCTAGGGCGAGACCGGGTACTTTGTCGGGAATGTGATCCATTAACGAGTCGCCACACTCGGAAGATGATGGCGGAGTGGGAAGAGAACGCTTTGGCGAGTGCTTGAAACGCCATGGGATTGGTTGTGCATTGAAAAGGAAATATGATAAATAATCAATTTGACAGGAATTTGGTTAAATGCTAAGTCATAGGCTTTCATTTCCAAAAGCGGCTTTCATGCAAATAAATAAACCCGGCCTTTCCTTTGAAACCTCTATCACTAAATGCATTGGGTTGGGTGTTAGCTCGCCAGGTGTTTGGATGACACCGACCTCGCATAAATATCTATCTTTAGACATGGAGGAGCCCGTCGAGGAAGATGCCTACGATTGTCATGAGGAAGGAGATCCTCGATGCACTGTGACCGTGGAGTAGTTGCTTAAGATAGGGTTTAGTCGCTCCACCGATCGTGTGTGGTTACACAAATTCTTGGTGTGATTTTGTTGTTCTTTTGAACTTGCAAGTTGCCTTTTGGGAGATTTCCGCTACTCGATGAACTTTGGTCCGTAACTAAGGCTTAAATGCCGTTTGCTACTATTATGATCGGATGATCGCTTGTTATGTAATATTTGGACACCGATGTATGAAATGATTCGGTGTGTAACTCTTGCACTAGCCCATCGATCCAGGCCTAGTGCTTGGTCCGACCGTTCTCGCTAGGTAAGCCGAGAAGGGCGACAAGAGCTGATATCGAGCATACGATCAGAGGAACCCTAAACCCCGCCGCTAGCTAAGGATTGCGTATAGTTTATAAAAATATTTTTTCCAAAACTGCTCTTGTATATCTTGTCTTTTAACTTTCACAACTATACTATTTCTTACTTAAAGGAATTCTTCTTTCGTTTTTGTAGATGGATGAGCGGGTTTCCCACAAGCTTTTCTCTGGAGCGTGCTACCTACTGATTCTGACGACCCTTTGCACGCCACCAGATGGTTCTTGTCCTCCGCCGGTTAGCCGGACTTCACGTGCTTTAACGACCGCCCTTGCTACTACGGAGGCTCGTTCGTACCTGCCCGCTTAGGGTACATTGTAGAGGTTCGAGTCTACTACCACCACAGACACAATGGCCTGCTCTGAGGCGGAGACGGCCGGGACCACTTGCACCTGCTATCGATGATCTGGCGGCATTAGCGTCTGAGGGGCTCTGAGAGGTACCACGACGACTTGGAGGGCACTTCTTCGCCTCGACCTTCCTTTCAAAGCCGCACTTCTCCCAGGCTTTACGGTGCCCGTCTTCACCGAGGACCACTTGGAGAGGGTTCGCGCCTTCTCGAGTAGCGAGACAGACCGTGGCAGCGCTCTTGAGGAGATCGGCTTCCTCACTTCTCTCTTCGTCTGCAGACAACCGCTGCGGGTGGTCTGACGGCGTCTTCACCACTACGTCGGCGATCGGCGATGAGTAAACGCCAAAGGACTCAAGCTTGCCCACCGGCGCGACAAAGAAAGGACCCTTCCCTTTCCCCTCCGGGTCCTCAGTTTCCTCCACCTGAGTACCCTAACCGCCGCACTACCATGCGGAAACGGGGTCTTCCTCCTAGTGCCTTGGTGGGGATTCCTCGTCCACGACACTTCCCGTGACCTCTTTGTCACTTTGAGTACTCTTGACTCGGAGACCTCCGTGGACCTACTTGCTCCCCCAGTTGAGCCACCTACTGCTGTTTCTGCTGTGCCTTCTCAGCGATCGCTAGAGGACTTCCTGGCTACTTCCACCCGCTACCCAGTTGGGAGACCGGTGATAGTTTACACTCGTCGTCCCCGCCCTTGAGTAGCTAGTTAGCTTGACAGACTGACCTAGATCGGAAATGTGTCTTTTGTTTCGCCATAGTAGATGATTGGCGGCTTGTATCCTTGTCGATAATTGTACTTTTGTGGTATGATGTAAAACTGATTTGACTATTGCGCTTTTGGGTATCTTAAATGACAAGCGTTTAGTGGTCGCATTTATTCGATTTCTTTGATATTGGCCTCATGCATGCATATTTAGCTATAATGTTAAGGATCACCGTCATGCAGATGGTACGTGGTCGTGGAGCCGCCTGTGGCCAAGGGGAATCTAGGTCATGATGCCGCTTCGTGGCCAAGGTGGCCAAGCCTGTGGTGCTTGCCAAGCAGCTAGAGGTCGTGGCATGATCGAGGCCGAGGTAATCTACCTCCTCCTCCCCGCAGAGACCCAACCATGGCCCAGTCTTAGCTTATCAAGCACGATGTTGGGTCAAGTCTTTATTCAACCAAAGAAAGACGACAGAATCGAAATGAGGATCCAAACATGTCTTGCTTTTATGAGGACCAATCCCTACCTTCGCTCAAGCTACCGATCCCATGGAAGCGTAAGACCGTTACGACCGTGACCAAGAACCCGAGTTGATCGATGTCCGAAATGGAGAAAGTACGCTATTCTCCCACCGCTAGTAGGACCCGGTGTGTGGTGGGATAATTATGTCGCCACCCGCCAGTGTGGATGAAGAAGAAATGGAAGAAAATGAACTCGCTGAAGATGGAGATGCCGACGCCAGCTCAACAAGCCGATAATCTCAAGTACCGCTTTATGTTCCCCACCAAGGATTCATTCCATGGGAAGAATTTGTCACTCCTTTCGAAAATTTTCACATACCCATAGGAATCACCAGATGAAGAAGTATGAGTTCCGCAGACTCTCTCAAGGGGCGATGACAATTTCTGAATATCTTACTAAGTTCAATGAGCTTGCAAGATATGCCCCCAAGACATCCACAATGAAGTCAAAAGATAGATTGGTTCCTAGAAGGGATGGATTTTCGGTACAAATCCCGCCTTAGGATTTTGGAGTATCAAAACTTCCACCGCTTAGTCAACAAGGCCTTGGTGTTGGAAAGGGACTTGAAGGGCGAGGATCTCTCGCAGAAGCGCAAGATGGTGAACGTCACGGTCACGGGTCAAGCCGTCTGGGACAATTCAAACCTCAACCTCCTCGAGAGCCGGACAACAATCTTCCATGATCAACCGTGGATATGATATGAGGGTGGGCGCGGTGCTAGAACCCCTGGTTTTCGCACCCAAGCACCAATGGCACCCGCAATGCACCGAGCACCCATAATAGGATGACAGTAATCGCTACCTATGCCACCAGCCTGGACACTATGCTGTCAACTGCCCTAGTCAGAATCGCGCAAAACCTCAAGGGAATGTTGTGCGGGGTCGTGGCGAGGTCGCCCACCGCAGAATCAAGCTCAAGGTATGGGACGTGGGAGACTCAACAATATCATCGAAGCGGCACAAGAAGATGAAGGAGTACTTGTGGAGTACGCTTTGGACTTCACGACTCCCAAAGACAAGTTTTATTTGATTCTCGTGCATCACATTCCTTTATTTCACAAGAATACGAGATAAGCACCACTACAAACCTTTCCTCTTAATAAGCCCTTCACCATTAGATCTCCTGGGATACTTAAGGCCTATAGGTCCCGCAAATGGGTAGAAATAAGGAAGGAAAGAGTATGATTCTATTTCGACCTAATGGTCATGTCTCGGATTAGGAGTTGATGTCATAATCGGCATGGATTGGCTAAGACTCTATAAGGGAGTATTAGATTGCGCCAAGCGAGAAGTCGCTTGTAAAGGATGGTGTGTTTGAAAGAGTATGGAAGGTAGATGAACCCTACAGATGGGGTAGAGCCATCTGGTACCTCAAGGAAGACAACCCGAGTAAGGTAAAGGTAGTCCAAGAATATTTGGACGATTCCCTGATGACTTACGGACTACCGCTTTGACCGAGAGGTAGAGTTTGTTATAGAGTTAACACAGTACAGCCCCAATCTACAAAACATATTTCAAGATGAACTCGGAAGAGTTAGAAGAACTCAAGAAACAATTGACGACTTATTGAGCAAGGGTTTGATCCGCCAAGCTCATCTCGCTGGGGATCCCCGCCATGTTTGTGGATAAGAAGGATGGTGGGCGAAGATTAGTGGTGGACTATAGGGCGTTGAACGCCGCCACTATTAAAAATAAGTATCCTCTGCCCAGATCGATGACTGCTTGACCAACTCCAAGGAGCTACATCGCTTTTCCAAGATCGACGCTCGATCTGGATACCATCAAGTAAAGGTCGCGGAAGGATGATATACCCAAAACAAATTTTCACCACTCGGTATGGCTGTTTGAATATTTGGTCATGTCTTTTGGGTTAACCAATGCACCCTATTTCATGAACCTCATGAATTTAATCCTAATGGAATACCTTGACAAGTTTGTTGTCGTCTTCATTGACGACATCCTTGTGTATTCCAAATCGGACGAAGAGCATGAAAAGCACCGAGAGCGGTGTTGATAAACTCAGAGAGCATAAGCTATATGCAAAATATAGCAAATGTGAATTTTGGATTAGTGATGTCGGTTTCTTGGGACATATTATATCTGCTTTGAAGGAATTAAAGTGGACCCATCTAAGATAGACACGGTCATGAATTGGAAAACACCCGCCATGTAAAGGAAATTCGCGAGCTTCTAGGTCCAGCAGATATTATCGGCGTTTCATCGAAGGATTCTCAAAAATTTCCCGACCACTAACTCAGCTATTGAAAAAGGAAAGGAAGTTTGAATGGACCAAGAATGTGAACTCGCCTTTCGAAGCTCAAAACCCTTCTCGACCACCACTCTGTTTTGGCCACACCTAATATCGCCAAGAAGTTTGAAGTATACCGTGACGCTTCCCGACAAGGATTAGGATGTGTATTGATGCAAGATGGCAAGGTTGTGGCGTCGCATCACGGCGATTCTTGCAAGCACGAGGACAATTACCCAACCCATGACCTAGAACTTGTCAGCCGTAGTTCATGCACTCAAGCTATGGAGACATTTTCGATGGGAAAACAATGTGACATCTACACGCATCACAAAAGCCTAAAATACGCCACCCAAGCCAACCTCAATATGAGGCAAAGAAGGTGGTTAGAGTTGATTAAAGATTACAACCTAAATATATTATACCACCGCAAGGCCAACGTGGTGGCGAGATGCTCTAGCGAGAAAGAACCAAGACAACTTCCCGATGGTGATCCCAGAGAAGACATGAATACTCGTGAAGATACCTCCTCGTAATGCGACTCTTTGGAAGAATTGAATAAGTTATGCCCGAATCTCGTAAAATCTGGAGAATTAGCCAACATCACGGTTCACCAGATCTGATCGATCAGATCAAAATAAGCAACAAGATCATCCCAAGTACTTTAGGCTCAAGGACCGATGAATAGGGGTTTCGAACAAAAATTGTTAAGGACGAACAAGGAATTCTTTGGATGGAGAAGAGGATCTTTGTGCCTCACGACCGAATTAAAGGAAGAAATCTTAAAAGAAGCACACGAGTCACCGTTTTCCATGCACCGGGATGTACAAAATGTACCAAGATCTCAAGGCAATCTTCGGTGGCCCCTAATGAAACGAGATGTAGCGTAATATGTGGCCAAATGTAATACTCGCTGCTTCGGTGAAGGCAGTAACACCAACGCCCAAAGCAGGTTATCTGCAACCAATCAAAATCCTGAATGGAAGTGGGATGAAGTGACCATGGACTTTATTATAGGACTTCCCGGTCTCGAAGTGGACATGACTCTATATGGGTAATAGTAGACCGGTTGACCAAGGTAGCTCATTTTATCCCATCAAAACCACTCACAAGGGTAGCAAACTAGCGTAACTATTCATCGCCTGGATAGTAAGCCTTCATGGAGTTCCCAAGAGAATTATATCGATCGTGGATCACGGTTTACCTCAAAGTTTTGGGAAGAACTCCATAGTGCCTCGGGCACCAAATTGTCATTTAGCACCTACCACCCTCAAACCGACGGACAAACGGAAAGGACTATTCGAACTCTAGAAGACATGCTTCGAGCTTGTGCTTTGGAATTCCCAAAGAGAATGGGAAAAATGGTTACCTTATGCGAATTTGCTTATAACAACAGCTTATCAAAGCGATCGCAAATGTCACCTTTTGAAGCTCTATACTGGAAGAAAATGTAGGACCCTCTTTATTGGTCCGAAGTGCGGAGAAGGGCGGTATTTGGAAGGAACACCGCAAGAAGTCAAGCAAAGGTCAAAACGATTAGGAAGCAATTGCTTCTTTGCCCAATCCCGACAAAAAGAATTATGTTGACCATCGTCGGAGGGACCTATCTTTGAAGTTGGAGACTATGTGTATCTCAAGATCTCACCCTTCAAGGAACACGAAGATTTCAAGTCAAGGGAAAATTGGCCCCAAGGTTTGTGGGACCTTATCCATCTTGTCTCGTAAGGGTATGGTCGCCATTTAACTTGACCTTCCCAAGGAGTTGGGAGAAGTGCACAACGTGTTTCACGTGTCCCAACTCCGAAAGTGTTTGAGAAAACCTCAAGGAGAAGTAGTTCACCTGCACGACACCCTACAACCCAACTTGGGATATCAAGTCAAGCCTATTCAAATATTAGAGACTCGGAAAAGAAGCTCAAGAATAAGACCATTCGACTTTGCAAGGTGCAATGGAGCAATCAATCCGGAGGACGACTTTCATGGGAACCAAGAGAAAATGCGCCAAGAATTCCCCTACCTATTCGCTTCATAGAAATATCAATCTCGAGGTCGAGATTTGTTTTTAGGGGAGGATTTATATGACCCAAAGTTATGACAATATTTTGAAAACACTTCTGTACCATTGCATAAGCTATGACGTTTCCCGTAAAATTTCTATGTGACAAACACAAATTTCTAGATTTCAAAGGCCATTGGAAATTTGATTGGTTCTAATTAAATTTTAAAATCACCAAATAGCTAATTAACAAATCTTACTTAGGAATTTATTATTTATAGCAAAATTTAGGAAATGTTGGAATAAAAGTTCAAGTAGATCTTAAATGGGGAATATGTTTTCATATTCATAAAACATCCATACACACACATATATATATATATATATATATATATATATATATATATGTATACACATAATCACATAAGCCTAAATATGTTAAATTGCTCTAAAATCCCCAGAAAAATCCATAGATTAGTTTAAACCCTAATAGAGAGTTTGACTCAGATGTTGACCAATTTGACCTGGTAGGGCCCACATGGCGCCTTCCTATTCCTTTACGCCCTTGGGTCATTTGGTCAACGCTGGCGCCGCCGCCCTTCCCCCGGCTCAACCATCACTCCCTGCCGAATCTCGGGGAAGATCTTCAATTGGCGGCTTGTGTGTGTCGCTGGACCTGTGGACCCCACCTCCGACCATGACGCGACGCCCTGCCATCGCCGCTGCCTGCTTTCGCCATGGACGACTTGCCGTCTTGTCGGCGGCTTCGCGTGGAGTTCGAGCACCGCCCACCTTGCCCAATGGCCGACTTGGTCGCGCCATCGATGCCCCCAACCGCCGCGTCTCCGGCCGGCAATGCCGCCCGAGCAAACCATCTCGCCGCCCGGCTCGGACATTCGCCAACAAAACAAGCCACCGCCCACTAGCCAATGAGCACTAGAGCTCCTCTGTGGACCGCCTCACATCTTGGCGCGATCCGTGGTCAAGAGCCGAGCTCGGACCGAGCTTATATGCCACCGCGCCACATCGGCCGCTTTCTCCCTCTTTTCACTCTCACGTCGCCCGGCCAAACCAGACCTCCCTAGTCTCCACATTGTCTCGCTTTGCTTCGCCATGACCTCGTGAAGCTCCCGCTCAAGGAATTGGTCCGAGTCATCCCGAGCTCGTCGAACGCTCTCGCCACCGCCGACCGCCTGCTTCTTCCCCTTTCGATTTCATCATCTCTGGTGAGCTTGGCGGCAAGTCCTTGCTCGGTGAGCTTCGTCTGCCTTCCCTCACACCGTGCTCCCTCTTTGGCTCGAGGCTTCACGGTCTCCCCAAAGATCGTGAGCGCCGCCTTCCTTGTTTCGGACCGCACGAGGACGCCCGATCATCATCTCTGGTGAGCTTCGCGGCAAGTCCTTGCTCGGTGAGCCGCTGCCTTCCCTCACACCGTGCTCCTCTTTGGCCCAGGCTTCACGGTCTTCCCCAAAGATCTTGAGCGCGCCGCCTTCCTTGCTCGGACCCGCACGTGGGCGCAGCCGATCCAACCGTGCCCTCGACCACCTTTTTGCTCGGTAGCACCCACTAACCCCGCGATAGCTCATGCGCGCTATTTTTCCATAAGCTCGACCCTAGGTCATTTACTCATGTCCGCCGGTAGCGGTTCGCCGCCGGGCATGGCTCGCCGCGTCCGGCCGTTTACGCCTCGACAAGGGCACCCCTAGATGCGCGTTAGCTCATCGATTCCACCAACCCAAGAACGCCCCAAACGGTGCACCTAGTTCCGGTTAGCCGTCGGCTAAGCCTCGGCCGTCTGCGCGCCGGCGGAGAAGACGATGACGGCGAGCCGTCCGACCGCGCTTAAGATCCGTGCGGCTTCACCGTGTGTGGTCGCCGACAGTGGGCCCAATGTCGGCCTTCATGATTTAAAAACTCCGCGCTTCTTCGTCGCCGACATGTGGGCCCTCGGTCCCACATGTCGAGGTAATGGAGGCGCCTTATGACCCTCAATACGCTTTCACTCGCGAAGTTACGCCTTCCTGGCACGTCTTCGGCGTGGTTGGCTCGAACGCGAGATAGCGGGCGGCCCGATCTTGTTCACCCATTTTTCCCAGATTTTATAATAAAAACAAAGACAAGAATAGAAACGATTTATTTAAAATAGGTAGATATCATTAAAAATTCTGGAAAAATTAGGGTAAATACTAGAGCTTGTGTTGGATTTAATAAAATAGTACCTCACACAAGAATCTAACACGGTTCCTAGATTAAATCCATTGCTTATTTTAGGTATTAATTCATATAAAAATAAGCAAAAATAGAATGTTGTGTATTAAAATAGATTAACAATTAAGTTAAACATAAGAAAATCATGGATGCCGATAAATGACTTTTTGGACCTAGGTGAATATAGTATAACCTATAATATGTTTCCTAATTACATGTTAACTCAATATTGGTATAATTAGGAAACATGAATAACTAGCTACATGTATCATGTTAACATATTCTAACTATTTAAAGTACTTTAAAAGACGATAAAACCATATTTTGTCCTATTGGGTTAATTAGGGTAGAAATTTCATTACACATATATATATATACATGTATCATGTGCATCATCTCACAAGCACTTCGCGCCATTCCGCTTATGATTCATTATTTAGAAGGATCATGGAACTTTCTCGATATATATATATATATATATATATATATGGATTCATGTAGATAGTTAAACATAGGAATCGTAAATGGCGAATCTGAAGCGACCTCGATTGCATTTCATGCATCATTCTTTTCTTCGCACATCGTGTTTATGATGAATTGTTGATTCTCCGTTTAGGCGTAGAGGATCCGGAAACACTGCTCGAGGACTCCGCACAAGACCCGGACTTCAATTCCCAAGGCGAGTTAATATCTACCCTCAAAGGAGTTTGCTTTTACTAGGAGAATCTCGATTTTCCTAGTGCGAAGTTAATCTTAACCTTAATAGTGTTGCTTTTACTAGGGAGAGTATCGCTTTCCTAGTCTTGAGTTAACATCCAATAATATCATATTGAATCCCAGATTTCTAAAGTCTTTATTTTACGGTATTAAACCGCATGCCCTTTTAAGTACTTATGCCTATTTGTTCAATCATGATATATCATGCCATTTACTTACTTGCTATCAATTTACCATGATGATGTTGCCTTGAATTAATCATCGTCATTTGGCTTTGCTATTGATCGCTTTGATGATCACCCTTAGTAGCCCTAAGTTAATTTAAATAAACCGATTTAGACTCCTAAGTCTTGGTTAAAATCTTGCTTAGACATTGCTCAGTCCAACTATTAATTTTAGGCTTAGAATTGCCTCGAGCGGTGAACCGACATTCACCGGACATGATCACACAATGAATATGGTTAATTGGAATTTGGGCTGGCATGCCGATGTGTGTATGGTTGTGATGTCTTTGCAATGCGGTCGGGTCCGCATTGGGTAAGAAATGGAGTAGCTGGGCTACGTGAATTGAGGAGCTAATCGCCCACATCGTAGTGCATGGAAGAGGCGCTTGGCGAGATCCGCGTAATGCCGTCGCGCTGCCCCAAAGGAGGGTTCCGCCACATCGTGTGATTCACACGGAGGGTGCGAAGTTAGCCAAGAAGGAAGTGCATAAGGGTGAGGCCCTCGGATGGGTGGTGGTGAATCAAGGATTCCCCAGGCGGGTGCATCGAGGATGCACAGCAGGCGTCATCGACTATCTCGCTCATGGGAGATAGTTCCTAACACCACAACGCGCCGCCATCGCGCGGTAGTGCAAGTAGTGGGGATTCAGGGTAGTTACGACTGCGGGCGTACTGCTCGCCGCCATGCTTGAGGTGAAGATAGCTTCATGTCGTCATCGAGGATGATCTAGGTCCATTCTTCAGAGAGCCGTGAGTCTAGCGTGGGTCGGCGGCCAGCCTAGGGCGAGACCGGTACTTTGTGGGGAATGTGATCCTTAACGAGTCGCGCCACACTCGGAAGATGATGGCGGGAGTGGGAAGAGAACGTTTGGCGAGTGCTTGGAAGCGCCATGGGATTGGTTGTGCATTGAAAAGGAAATATGATAAATAATCAATTTGACAGGAATTTGGTTAAACTGCTAAGTCATAGGCTTTCATTTCCAAAACGGCTTTCATGCAAATAAATAAACCCAAATTTTCCTTTGAAACCTCTATCACTAAATGCATTGGGTTGGGTGTTAGCTCGCCAAAGGTTTGGATGACACCGACCTCGCATAAATATCTATCTTTAGACATGGAGGAGCCCGTCGAGGAAGATGCCTCGATTGTCATGAGGAAGGAGATCCTCGATGCAGGACCCGAGAGTAGTTGCTTAAGATAGGGTTTAGTCGTTCCACCATCGTGTGTGGTTACACAAATTTCTTTGGTGTGATTTTGTTGTTCTTTTGAACTTGCAAGTTGCCTTTTGGGAGATTTCCGCTACTCGATGAACTTTGGTCTCAGAACTAAGGCTTAAATGCGTTTGCTACTATTATGATCGGATGATCGCTGTTATATAATATTTGGACACCGATGTATGAAATGATTCCAGCTGTGTAACTCTTGCACTAGCCTACTGATCCAGGGCCTAGTGCAGGTCCGACCGTTCTCGCTAGGTAAGCCGAGAAGGGGCGCGACAGCTTGATATCGCGGCGCAGCTTGAAATAGGCGCACCCCACCGCGTCGCTCCCGCCGGTCGTGGTCAGCTCGTAGAAATTGAGAAAAAGGCTGACCGTCGGCTCCACCCCGACGAACGCCTCACAGAGATGCGCGAAGATCGTCAGGAACAGGATCGAGTTGGGATTGAGATTTTCACCAACTCGATCCCGCATTGGGCCAGAACGGCAGCGAAGAAGTCAAACTCCGGAATTCGAAGTCCGTGGACAGCAAAAAGCTCGAAGGAGACGACCACTTTTTTCTCAGGCGCGGGGGCTGTCTCCTCGCTGGCCGCCCTCCAGCCGCTAACCTCGATGAAGCCGGCGGCGGCCAACCCCTTCAAGGTGTCCTCGGAAGTGAGGCTCCGGGTGAAGAGCGCCATTGGAGGAAGAGGATCGAGAGGTGAAAGTGGCAGAAAGCAAAGGGATTGAAAAGGCAAGGAGGCGGTAGCACAAGAAAGGACACAAGAAAGCATAAAAGAAGCGACGCAAGGAGGCAAACCGCCTCTTATGAACCGGCGCGGGAAGGCGAATCGCCACCTGTCTGACTGAAGGCGTGGAAACCGAAAGGAAAACAGTGGCGCTCATAACTGCGTTTCGGTTGGAATTCCCGCCGAGGCCAGAAAACCACGCGCGCAAGGAACAAACATTTCACCCGGGAGCAGTTACCGATAAAACTCCGAGCAGCACGTCTTCGTCCCACTCGAGGTTCGGGGGCTAGCTGTTGGGAAAAGTATGTGGCCCGTGGAAATACGGCCCCTTAACTTGCCTCCGGCCCCGCAGGAGTACGCTACGAAGCTTAGCAAGCTTCTTGAAGCTTCCCACTCCGGCTCGGTCGCCGCCTCCCCGAGGCTTCCGCCCTGTGGCTCTGACCCAAGGCGATCGCGCCACGCCACAAGATAGGCACGCCAAGGGACCCGCAGGTTGATGGCAAGTCGTGTCAACGGTCAGCTTACCATTCGCCCCTATAGAGAAAGACACGTATTGCCGGGTTGTGGTTCGAACGACGAACCTGGCAGGATGAGAGAATACGCCCAAATGTTCGACGGGCCTCGTATATTCGCCGTGCCCCAGCATGGCAAAGTAGGAGGAGACGACTAGTGACCGAAGGGTAACTCGGCGCATCATAACGGACCAAGGTCAGACTACAGTGACCAAAAGCCGCTTATAAAAGGGCGCACAGGCCACAATAGAAGAGGCCCCCAAGTCTCAGACTTGAAGAGGAAGACAGGTATAACAAGAAGAGCACTCGGCCGCTGTAGAGCAGGAGCACTTGCACTCACGTAGGAGCTCTAGTTCCGGACGGTAGTTCTTCGCACCTAGGTACTGTAGGAACACACGTAGTGCCTTGAGCACTTATTGTACTCGAGCCCGGGCTTCCCAAGGCTCGGTCTCACCCTACTGTATTCGTTTAAGCCCGGTATTAAACGAAGGCTGGACATAGGGCTGTTATCCGACAGTGGAGGCCTGAACCAGGATAAAAACCCCCGTGCTACACCTTATCATCCTACCCCATCTCCAATCCCATGTCCTTCCCTCGGCGGCTCCCGGCCAGCGGCCGGGCCTCGGTCCAGGAGGCAGGGCCACCCTCGGGTCTCGCACCTTCCCCTCCCCTTTGCTCATCGGCCTACGGAGGCTCGCCTCCCAACCGTCGACAAAACCCATAAAACATGTTATCATTAACCAACCGACAAGAAATCCTCTCAGGCTGTGAAAGTGCATCTAGGCCCCTAATTGAGTTTTGGTGATTAATGACAATTCGTATTGGACTAATGGTTTAAATTGAGTTTAGTTTCAGATCGAGTCAAAGTGAAGTCAATATGGAAATGACGGACCCCAACTACCTTTTCGATATGAACGTCAAGACTATGTATCATTGATCTTTTTATTTTATTTGAGTCTTAAGGACAGTCGTACTATTAAGGGGGAGTAACGAAGTGTAGAGACTAGATGACTAAGTGCTCAAAAGATGAAATCTAATGCGTAGGTCCAACACACCCACTCCCAAAATATCCCTCACACAGTCTCAATTTCATCTCTGTCTTTAGACACCGGACTGTCCGGTGTTAGATACCGGACTGTCCGGTACAACACCGGACATTTGGGCAGTCTGTCTGCTTTTCAGAAATCCTGGGTTCTCTCGATCGGGGACGATTTTTATATCGGACTTGTCGCGCCCCTTCTCGGCTTATCTTGCGAGAACGGTCAGACCTGCACTAGGCCCTGGATCAGTAGTCTAGTGCAAGAGTTACACAGCTGGAATCATTTCATACATCGGTGTCCAAATGTTACATAACAGCGATCATCAGATCGCATTAGTAGCAAACGGCATTTAAGCCTTAGTTACAGACCAAAGTTCATCAGAGTAGCGGAAATCTCTCAAAAGGCAACTTGCAAGTTCAAAAGAACAACAAAATCACACCAGCAGCTGTGTAACCACACGCGACTGGTGGAACGCACCAAACCCTATCTAAAGCAACTAATCCTGGTCCTGATACTGAGGATCTCCTTCCTCATGACAATCGTAGGCATCTTCCTCGACGGGCTCCTCCATGTCTAAAGATAGATATTTATGCGAGGTCAGTGTCATCCAAACACTGGCGAGCTAACACCCAACCCAATGCATTTAGTGATAGAGGTTTCAAAGGAAAGGCTGGGTTTATTTATTTGCATGAAAGCCAGTTTTGGAAATGGAAGCCTATGACTTAGCAGTTTCACCAAATTCTCTGTCAAATTGATTATTTATCATATTTTCTTTTCAATGTACAACCAAACCCATGGCAGTTTCCAAGCACTCTGCCAAATGTTCTCTTCCCACTCCCGCCATCATCTTCCGAGTGTGGCGCACTCGTTGTGGATCACATTCCCCAGCAAAGCACCCGGTCTCGTCCTAGTTGGGTTTGCCGACCCACGCTAGACTCACGGCTCTCTGTAAGAATGGACGTAGATCATCCTCGGATGACGACATGAAACTGTCTTCACCTCAAGCATGGCAGCAGACAGGGTACGCCCGCAGGTCGTAACTACCTCTGAATCCCCACTACTTGCACTACCGCGCGATGGCCGGCGCTTTGTAGTGATAGGAACTATCTCCCGCAGGCAGATAGTCAGTGACGTCACACTGTGCATCCCTGATGCACCCGTCTGGGGGAATCCTTGATTCAGCCCAGCCAGTCCACGAAGGGCCTCACCCTTATGCACTTCCTTCTTGGCTAACTCGCACCCTCGTGTGAATCACACGATGTGGCGGAACCCTCCTTTGGGGCAACGACGCGGCATTACGCGGATCTCGCCAGCTCTCTTCCATGCACTACATATGTGGGCGATTAGCTCCTCAAATCACGTAGCCCAGCAACTTCTTCTCTTACCCAATGCCAGACCCAGTCTGCATTGCAGCATATCACAACCATACACACACTGGCATGCCAGGCCCAATCTCCAATTAACCATATTCATTGTGTGATCATGTCCGGTGAATGTCGGTTCACCGTTCCGACGCAATTCTTAGCCTAAAATTAATAGTTGGACCTGAGCAATGTCTAAGCAAGATTTTAACCAAGACTTAGGAGTCTAAATCAGTTTATTTAAATTAACCAGGCTACCAAGGGTGATCATCAAAGCGATCAATAGCAAGCCAAATGACAGATGATTAATTCAAGGCAACATCATCATGGTAAATTGATAGCAAATAAATAAATGGTATGATATATCATGATTGAACAATTAGGCATAAATACTTAAAAAGGCATGCAGTTTAGTACTGTAAAATAAATATTTTAGAAATCTGGGATTCAATATGATGTTATTGGAGGTTAACTCGCACTAGGGAAAGCGCATACTCTCCCTAGTAAAAGCAACACTATTAAGGTTAAGTATTAACTCGCCTTGGGAATTGAAGTCCGGGTCCTGTGCGGAGTCCACGAACGGTGCTTCCGGATCCTCTACGTCTAATCGGAGAATCAATAATTCATCATAAACACAATGCGGCGAGAAAAGAATGATGCATGAAATGCAATCGAGATCACTCGTATTCGTTCATTTACAATTCCTGTGTTTAACTATCTATATGAATCTATATATATGTCAAGGAAGTTCCATGATCCCACTGAGTAATGAATTTTAACGTACTGGCCGCGAAGTGCTTGCGAGATGATGCATATGATATATGTAAAAATATACATATATATATACATATATATATATATATATATGAGTAATAGTGGAATTTCTATCGTATTTTAACCCAATAGGAGAAAATATGGTTTTATCATGTTTAAAGTACATTAAATAACTAGAATATGTAAATTCATATTTTGTTTGACGTATTTCCTTCATCAACTTATTTAATTCTTATTATCTTAGTTAGAGTAGAAATTTAAGTGGTGTGTGGGTGATTAGGGTCATCTATGCTATATATATATATATATAATCATGGTATTTTCATGTTGTGAGATTGAATTGAAACAACAGATTTACTTATTCTAACATGCTGTGTAATAGCTTAATTGAATAGGTTCATAGACTAGGTAGGTTAAGCTAGATATTCATGTTTCCTAATTATACCAATATTGAGTTAACATGTAATTAGGAAACATACCATAGGTTATATTATATTTTCCTAGGTCCAGAAAATCATTTATCGACAACCATGACTTTCGTATGTTTAACTTAGGTGTTAATCCATTTTTAATACACACAATCTAATTTTTTTTGCTTATTTCTATATGAATTAATACCCTAAAATAAGCTTAATGGATTTAATCTAGGAACCGTGTTCGATTACTGTGTGAGGTATTATTTTTATTAAACCCATCACAAGCCCTAGTATTTACCCTAATTTTTTCAGAATTTTTAAAGATCTCTACCTATTTTAAATAAATCGTTTCTAATTCTCGTCTTTATTTTATTGATAAAATCTGGATAAATCGGTGAACGATCTTGGGCGGCCCGCTAACTTCATGGCCAAGCCACCACGTCGAAGACGTTGGGAGGCGTAACCGCATGGCGAAGGCGCCAGTGTGAGCGCCTCCTGATTAACCCCGACATGTGGGACCGAGGGCCCACATGTCGGCGACGTAGAAGCCGCGGGAGTTTTAAACCAATGATCGCCGATACCGGGCCCACCTATCAGCGACCGGGCGTGATTTAAACCTGAGATCTTGGCGCAGATCGGACGACTTCGCCGTCATCGTCTTCCTCCATTTGGCCTTCGCAGACGGCCGAGGCTTAGCTGACGGTTAGCCGGAGCTAGGGTGCACCGTTTGGGACGTTCTTGGGTGCGTTGGAATCAGTGAGCTAACGCTCATCTAGGGATGCCCTCGTCGAGGCCAAGAACGGCCGAACGCGGCGGAGCCATACACGGCGGCGGAACCGGCTACCGGCGGACATGAGTAAAGTCCTAGGGTCGATCTTATGGAAAACTAGCGCGCGCATGAGCATCAGCGGGCTTCGGGGAGTCTTACCTAGTGATTTTTTGGGGTCGAGGGCGGCCGAGGTGGACTGTCGACGAAGAAGCCAAACAGGGGAGGCGGCGCACTCACGATACTGGGGAAAACCGGCAAAGCCCTAGGCCAAAAGAGGGGAGCACGGTGTGAGGTAAAGTCAGGCGAAGCTCACAGAGCAAAGAATTGCCGCGAAGCTCACCAGAGATGTGGAAATCGAAAAGGGGGAAGAACCGGGCTGCCGGTGGTGGCGAGAGCGTTCCGACAAGCTCGGGGCGACTCCAACTAATTCCTTCGGACGGGAGCTTTATGAGGCCATGGTGAAGCCAACGCGAGTCAATGGGGAAGCTCGGGAGGTCTGATTTGGGCTGTCGACGGGAGAGTGAAAAGAGGAAGAAAACGGCCGATGCGGTGGGGTTGCATATAAGCTCGGTCCAAGCTCGGCTTTTGTCCTGTGGTCACAAGAGTGTGCGAGGCGGTCTCGGGGGAGTTCTTGCTCCGATTGGTTGGCGGGGGCTGGGGCGGTGGCTCACTCGCGCGCGGCGAGTGTCTGAGCCGGGCGGTGAGATGGCTTGCGCGGGCGGCATTGCCAGCCCAGAGACGCGGCGGTGCCAGGAACATCAATGGTGCAACTAGAGCAACCATTGGGTAACAAGGGCGGTGCAGCGCACGACCCGACACAAACAAAGGCGGCAGTCGCCACTGGCGCCCGTGAACAGCGTCGAACGATGGCGGATGTCACCGGCGCGGCGTGGGCCGCTGAGCCAAGGCGACATGCACAAGCGACCAAAGAAGAGATCTCCGGGTGATTTTGCGGTAGGCCGGATTTCACGCCGGCGAGGAGCAGAGCGAGCGAGGCGGCTCACCGCTGCGATGAAATGCTCACAAGAGCAGTAAGAAGAAGAGGTCGCCAAATGGGTCCCACCAGGTTTCATTTGGTCAACAAGCGAGTCAAACTCTCAATTAGGATCTAAACTAATATATAGAATTTTCTTGGGATTTTAGAGCAATTAATCATATTTAAGCTTGTATGAATATGTGTGTTTATATATACAAATACATATATGTATGTATATATATATATTTATGGGTGTATGGATGTTTTGATGTATGTGTAATTATGTTCCCAATTTAAGGTCTATTAGAACTTCTATTCCAATATTTCTTAAATTTTGCTATAATTAATAAAATCCTAAGTAAGATTTGTTAATTAGCTATTTGGTGATTTATTCGTCGGCCTAGACCGGACAGACAAATTTGGGGGCACCCCGTGAGCAAGCTCGGGGCTTAGCCACGGGGATGCTCGGGAAAAGGAGATCTAGAGCAGTAGAGAGCCTTGGGAAAGAAGATGCCAGCCAATATTTTATTGATTTTTTTGGGGGATTTTTTCCTGCTCTCCCCCCGGTACATGAGCCCTTGGGGCTAGTTATATGGGCGAGGTGGGAGGCTGCTTTCCCATTGTGCCCTCCCACCTGCTCTCTTTACAGGGGCATTCTAGCACATTTACAAATTTGGGCAGCTCATGGGCTTGTCTTTATAACTCATCATCCTTATCCTTCCTTAGCATTTAATTGACAGATTTTATTCTCGACAAGCCTAAGGAATGGGGCATCCCTACACCATCTCTACAACTGGACTCCCTCGTTCGTTTGTGCCGAGATCCCGAGGGGCGAGCGGACGCAAATGTTTTGCCTCAGTCCTTCGGGTTGTCGGGACACCACGTCGTGCCCATGCCTCGTTAAAAACTCCTCCTGAAAAACCTAGTGGGAAAAACACAGGAAGGAGAAAAGAGTGCACGGCATTTGTCGAATGGCTCTTAGCGGCGAACGCCCAATGAGTTGCTTTGTCGTAGCTAGAGCCTATGAATGAGGCGGTGTTCAAGCAGAGGAGAAGCGCCCGCCGATACTCGAAAACGGGCGAAGAGAAGTCCATTAAGATCCAAGCTTTGAAGGAGAAGTCCATTAGCCTCCGGTCCTTTAGCGAAGGAGAAGTCCGTTAACCTCCGAAGCTCGCGAAGGAGAAATCCATGGAATCTGAAGCTTCGCGAAGGAGAAGTCCATTAGCCTCCGATGCTCGCGAAGGAGAAATCTATTGATCCGAAGCTTGGCGGAGAAGTCCATTAGCCTCCGATGCTTGCGAAGGAGAAATCCGTTGATCCGAAGCCATGAAGGAGAAGTCCATTAGCCTCCGATGCTTGCGAAGAGAAATCCGTTGAATCGAAGCTTGCGAAGGAGAAGTCCATTAGCCTCCGGCGCTTGCGAAGGAGAAATCTATTGAATCCGAAGCTTGCGAAGGAGAAGTCCATTAGCCTCCGATGCTTGCGAAGGAGAAATCCGTTGAATCCGGAGCTTGCGAAGGAGAAGTCCATTAGCCTCCGATGCTTGCGAAGGAGAAATCCGTGAATCTGAAGCTTCGCGAAGGAGAAGTCCATTAGCCTCCGATGCTTGCGAAGGAGAAATCCATTGAATCCGAAGCTTCGCGAAGGAGAAGTCCATTAGCCTCCGATGCTTGCGAAGGAGAAATCCATTGAAATCCGAAGCTTCACGAAAGAGAAGTCCATTAGCCTCCGATGCTCCGTGTTCAATATCCGTTGTCCTCGTGTTAAATACACCTGAAATTTTATTACACATTCCAAGGACGTGATGCTCAAAAGTGGTAGGCAATCCTAAACCATTAAGAATACAAACTCCCTTCTGTAGATCACGGGTTTGTAAGGGTTGCCCGTCCTTGCGCCCGTTGCTCTGCTTTTACCATTTCTTTTGCTTCACCTAGTGCTTGTTTGGTGTTGGTAGGGTGAAGCATCTGATCCGTTTTGCTTTCACTTTACGCCGCTCTTTCTTTGCTTCTCATTCTTCGTCGTTACTCCTTGGCGTTGCCTTGGCTTCGCCGTGCCCCATAATTTTCGCCTTGGTAGGGTCTTCAATTGCCACTCGGCGTGGCATTCATGCGATTTTCAAGTTCACTTGCGAAGGACACTCGCCGAGGCTTGGGCTCGCGAGACCGGGCGATTCGAAGCTTCGCAAAGAAGAGTCTGCTGATCGCTCACGAGGCAAGGGCCTCTGAGGCAAAGGTAGTTTGGAGCATGCGAAGGAGAGTTCGCCGATCCTCTTCGCCGAGGCAAGGGCCTCGAGGCGGAGGTAGTTGAGCTGCGAAGGCGTTGTCGATCCTCTTCGCCGAGGCATGGGCCTCGAGGCGAGGTAGTCCAGAGCCTCTGAAGGCTGTTCACGATCCTCTTCGCCGTGGCAAGGGCCTCGAGGCGGAGGTAGTTCGAGCCCTGTGAAGGAGCGTTCACGATCCTCTTCGCCAAAGCAAGGGCCTCGAGGCGGAGATAGTCCAGAGGCTGCGAAGGAGCGTTCACGATCCTCTTCGCCGAGGCATGGGCCTCTGAGGCGGAGGTAGTCGAGACTATGAAGGCGTTCGCGATCCTCTTCGCCGAGGCAAGGGCCTACGAGGCGGAGGTAGTTCGAGCTGCGAAGGCGAGCGCTTGTCGATCCTCTTCGCCGAGGCATGGGCCTCTGAGGCGGAGGTAGTCCAGAGCCTCTGACGGCGAGCTGCTCACGATCCTCTTCGCCGTGGCAAGGGCCTACGAGGCGGAGGTAGTTCGGAGCCTGTGAAGGAGCGTTCGCCGATCCTCTTCGCCAAAGCAAGGGCCTACGAGGCGGAGATAGTCCAGAGCCTGCGAAGGAGCGTTCGCCGATCCTCTTCGCCGAGGCATGGGCCTACGAGGCGGAGGTAGTCCAGAGTCTACGAAGGAGCGTTCGCCGATCCTCTTCGCCGAGGCAAGGGCCTACGAGGCGGAGGTAGTTCGGAGCCTGCGAAGGAGAGTCCGCCAATCCGCTTTGCCGAGGCAAGAGCCTACGAGGCGGAGGTAGTTCGGAGCCTGTGAAGGAGCGTTCGCCGATCCTCTTCGCCAAAGCAAGGGCTTACGAGGCGGAGATAGTCCAGAGCCTGCGAAGGAGTGTTCGCCGATCCTCTTCGCCGAGGCATGGGCCTACGAGGCGGAGGTAGTCGAGCCTCTGAAGGCGTTCGCCACGATCCTCTTCGCCGAGGCAAGAGCCTCTGAGGCCGAGGTAGTTCGAGCCTGTGAAGGGAGTCCGCCGATTCGCTTTGCCGAGGCAAGAGCCTCTGAGGCCGAGATAGTCCAGAGCTGCGAAGGGCGTTCGCCGATTCTCTTCGCCGAGGCATGGGCCTCTGGAGGCGAGGTAGTCCAGAGCGTTCACGATCCTCTTCGTCGAGGCAAGGGCCTCTGGCGGAGGTAGTTCTGAACTGCGAAGGAGCGCTTGTCGATCCTCTTCGCCGAGGCATGGGCCTATGAGGCGGAGGTAGTCCAGAGCCTCTGAAGGAGCGTTCACGATCCTCTTCGCCGAGGCAAGGGCCTCGAGGCGGAGGTAGTTCGAGCCCGCGAAGGAGAGTCCGGCTCAATCCGCTTTGCCGAGGCAAGAGCCTCTGAGGCCGAGGTAGTTGAACTGTGAAGGAGCGTTCACGATCCTCTTCGCCAAAGCAAGGGCCTCTGAGGCGGAGATAGTCCAGAGCCTGCGAAGGCGTTCACGATCCTCTTGGCCGAGGCATGGGCCTCTGAGGTGGAGGTAGTCCAGAGCGTTCGCGATCCTCTTCGCCGAGGCAAGGGCCTCTGAGGCGGAGGTAGTTCGAACTGCGAAGGAGCGCTTGTCGATCCTCTTCGCCGAGGCATGGGCCTCTGAGGCGGAGGTAGTCCGAGCCTCGAAGAGCGTTCGCGATCCTCTTCGCCGAGGCAAGAGCCTCTGAGGCCGAGGTAGTTCGAGCTCTGTGAAGGAGCGTTCGTCGATCCTCTTCGCCAAAGCAAGGGCCTACGAGGCGGAGATAGTCCAGAGCCTGCGAAGGAGCGTTCACGATCCTCTTCGCCGAGGCATGGGCCTCTGAGGCGGAGGTAGTCCAGAGCCTCTGAAGGCGTTCACGATCCTCTTCGCCGAGGCAAGGGCCTACGAGGCGGAGGTAGTTTGGAGCCTGCGAAGAAGAGTCCGCCAATCCGCTTTGCCGAGGCAAGAGCCTATGAGGCCGAGGTAGTTCGGAGCCTGTGAAGGAGCGTTCACCGATCCTCTTCGCCGAGGCATGGGCCTACGAGGCGGAGGTAGTCCAGGAGCGTTCGCCGATCCTCTTCGCCGAGGCAAGGGCCTACGAGGCGGAGGTAGTCCAGGAGCGTTCGCCGATCCTCTTCGCCGAGGCAAGGGCCTATGAGGCGGAGGTAGTTCGGAGCCTGCGACTCCCCCAGTTGTTAGCCCTAACACAAGAGGGGCGAACAGATGTAGTGGATATGAGCCCCACCAAAAGCAAGTATAAATCATAAAATTGTTTTAGAATATGAACTGGTTTGAGGGGCGCAGATGAAATTGGTCGTCCCTAAGGCAAATTTGGGTTGGTGAGCAGCGTATATAAGGTTCCTGAAGTGTTTCACCCCCTGGTTTAAGAGGCGCGGCGCTTTACTCCCTAGTGAAGGGGATGCACAGCGACGGTCCTACTCTGCTTACTCCTTGGCGAAGAGGGCGCGGAGCGGTGGTCTTGCCCGCCTTACTTCCTAGCAAAGAGGACGCGGAGCGACGGCATTGCTCTGCCTTACTCCCTAGCGAAGGGGACGCGAACGATGGCCTTGCTCCGTCTTACTCACGATGAAAAGGACACGGGCGAGGGCCTGCTGCGCTATTCACAGCAACGAGGACGCAGAGTGGTGGTGTAGTGAAGGGGACACAGAGCGATGGTATTGCTCCGCCTTTCTCCCTAGCGAAGGGGATGCGGAGCGATGGTATCGCTCCGCCTTACTCCCTAGCGAGCACCATAATTTGCCCCTTAGCGGGGTCTTCAATTACCACTTAGAGTGGCCTTCAGGAGTGAGTGGGCGTAACCCACCAAGCACTCGGCGTAGGAGCGAGTAGGCGTAACCTACAAGCGCTTGACCTCCCCTTAGCGGGGTCTTCAATTACCACTTAGTGTGGCCTTCAGGAGTGAGTGGGCGTAACCCACCAAGCACTCGTCCTCCCCTTAGCGGGGTCTTCAATTACCACTTAGTGTGGCCTTCAGGAGTGAGTGGGCGTAACCCACCAAGCACTCGGCGTGGAGGCGAGTAGGCGTAACCTGGCGCTCGACCTCTCCTTAGCGGGGTCTTCAATTACCACTTAGTGTGGCCTTGAGGTGAGTGGGCGTAACCCACCAAGCACTCGTCCCCCTTCAGGGGTCTTCAATTACCACTTAGTGTGGCCTTCGAGTGAGTGGGCGTAACCCACCAAGCACTCCTCCTCCCTTCATGGGGTCTTCAATTACCACTTGGCGTGGCCTTGGGAGTGAGTGGGCATAACCCACCAAGCACTCCTCCTCCCTTCATGGGTCTTCAATTACCACTTAGTGTGGCCTTCAGAGTGAGTGGGCGTAACCCACCAAGCACTCCTCCTCCCCTTCAGGTCTTCAATTACCACTTGGCGTGGCCTTCGCAGTGCAATTTGTGACCTCTTCATCATAGATATAACGATGCAGGAGATATATGTGCATAGGTACAAATGCATGTATGTATTCATGTGCGTGTGCGCCTCCAAGCAATATTGAGATTCACTTTGTTTAAGCAGCGGTTCGATCGATCTCCCCTCGGTGCGCTGCTTCGCTTCCATCTATCTTTGCAACCGCATGGGTTTGGAATGTATCGTTTCAGGAGGCCTTGCTCGGAAAACCTTTGCTTCGCTTTTGCTTCGCCGGATGCCATCGCTTGATTCGCTTCCGCTTGATTGCTTCGCTTGGCGGTTCCTTGGTTTGCCATTGCTTCGCTTGGCGATTCCTTCACTTAGGGCCCTTTGCTCGGCCGTTGCCCTCATTGGTGGCCCTTTGCTTGGCCGTTGCTCGCTTGCAATTCCCTCGCAGGCCCTTTCATTCCACCACCCTTTGTTCGGCGATTTCTTCGCTCCGCCGCTCCTTGTTCAAATCCACCGGATTTGGCGGCCAACGAGTTCATGGAGGTGAATCCTTCACGCACGAAGGCTACCGCTAGATCCGCTAGGGTTGAGCTCGTAGGAGGCGAGTTTGCCAAAAAACACTTGGTGCAGACGCCGGATCCATCATATATAAATGCGTGGAGGTTGGATCTGTTGAAGATGGGTTCGTGGAGGCCGGATTCGCCGAGGACAAGCACCGTTGAGGTGAAATCCGTGGAAGATGAGCATCGTGGTGGCTGGATCTCCCCGATGTGTGGCTTCTTGTCCAGAATCCCCACGAACGGCGCCATGTCATCGGCCTAGACCGACAGACAAATTTGGGGCACCCCGTGAGCAAGCTCGGGGCTTAGCCACGGGGATGCTTTCGGAAAAAGGGATCTAGAGCGAGAGAGAGCCTTGGGAAAGAAGATGCCACCAAGATTTTATTGATTTTTTGGGGATTTTTCCTGCTCTCTCCTCGGTACATGAGCCCTTGGGGCTGGTTATATGGGCGAGGTGGGAGGCTGCTTTCCCATTGTGCCCTCCCACCTGCTCTCTTTACAGGGGCATTCTAGCACATTTACAAATTTGGGCAGCTCATGGGCTTGTCTTTACAACTTATCATCCTTATCCTTCCTTAGCATTTAATTGACAGATTTTATTCCCGACAAGCCTAAGGAATGGGGCATCCCTACACCATCTCTACAACATATTCAATTAAAATCATCAATTTCTAATGGCTTTTGACATCTAGAAATTTGTGTTTGTCCCATAGAAATTTAACGGGAATTGTCGTAATAGTACGCATCATTGCAAACGTGTTTAAAGATAACAAAAGTACAACTTTGGGCTGTTACAGGACTGTCCGGTCCCTGGACCAGACTGTCCGGTATGCACCGGACATTGCGTAAACTGTTCGCTTTTCAAGAATTTGGGATTCTCTGGATCAAGGTCATATTTTATATCGGACTGTCCGGTATACCCCGGACATTTTTATATACTGTTCGCTTTTTTAAGATTCGGGGTTCTCTGTCTGCTACGTGATTTCATACCGGACTTTCCGGTGTGGCACAGAATGTGTGTCACAACGGCTACTTTTGGAGGGCCAATATATAATCACCTTCCCCACCTCCAGCTCGAGGTTACACGAACCTGAGACACACATACAAGCTCTAGTTCATCCTCTTGCTCTCGAAAGGCTCAAAAATCCTCCAATCTCCCCTTCCACTCTCTTACTTGCATCAAGAGGGAGATTGAGAGGAAGAAGACTCAAGTGCACTGACGTCTAGAGTTCATCTTCGAGCACTTGGTCATCTTCATCCTCCACATTGCGCTACTCTATTGCTCTTGGAGTTTGAGAGCTCCTAGACGGCTAGGAGTCATCCTCGAGCCACCGGAGAAGCTTGTGGTGGTCGAGGAAGTTTGTGAAGGCCGGCGTCCGCCTCCGCAAGGGAAGGCCTTACAAAAGCGGAAGTCTTTACAAAGGCACTAAGGCCTCAAAATATATCCATAGAACCAGATAAAACCAAAACATTTCCTCACAGGCAGAGCTGGAGGAATGCAATCCTAGGCGTTGGTAAATTCATCGTCCTGGACTTCATCAACGAAGTTGTAGGCCTCTGGATCACCATCCTCGGGGTCACAATGAAATTCCGAACCTGCACGTTGGATTGCGCTGCCCCGCGGCAAAGCACGAGGGTGAGTATTGGTAAAAATACTCCCAAGTCAATTGACATATGCATATGCATGGTCTAGACAAGGGGTAGGTAGGGCTTATTGCGGAAAGCAAATTTTGAAATAGTTTGCCTAAGATTTTAAAGCAATTTAGGAAAGAAGTGAAGTAATCAATTCAATTGATAAAACATTTAAATCATCCGGCCCCAGCCGGCCCATGCCCAAAGGCTGGCTCACGATACAAATCGTGGTTTTCATCCAAAACTTTTTCCTTACGGCTAATCTACCGAATGACCAATAACTCTCGACGGCTAACCACCGTATGCATAATACCACACGTCAGCTAAACCACCGAAGTCATCTCCTCACAGCTAACCACCGTAGGCTCCCAAAACCAAAACACGGCACCTGCCGGTTTTCTTCTTTAAAACCACTGAGAAAGAGAGGGAGGAAAACTACCATTGTGGCAGCGCCACCGTCGTCCGCCCTTGACCATGGGCACGGCTTTCTAGAAAGTTATACGCTCTGCAGAGGTCGCACGCTTTACCCATGAGAGGTGGTTTTTCCTAGGAATCACCCAAAGGAAAATGATCACCACAAGGCCTTTGACAATCTCGCTCCTAGCTTGGCATCCCCTCTAAGGTTTCCACCGCAGCGCTGGTCTTCCCAGTTGGCTGAAGCCCCCTCTTGAGCCTGGTAGGTTGGCGAATGCTTCGTGCCTACTCCACCACACGGGATGTCCAAACTAAGAGTTCGAAGGCTACTCAGCCAGGTCCCGCCCATACAGGCACTCATGGTCGCACTGTTGTACTTAGTCTTGTCAACCACAAGGTCGTGGTCCTTAGGGACTGGGGTGGTTCCCACACTAGACCCGATTCTCGTGCTTACTGCACCAGCCAATCAATCCGTCCACCCTAATCAAGTTTTACAAACTTTTCTAGAAACCCCCAGGTGACATACCCGCCACTTGGCACTAACATTTTCCCACAATAGCACCCTGCTACTGCTAATCAAACAAGCACTTTACAAACAGAGAGATACTTTGAATTAAAACAGATATTAAATCGGGGGTAATTTGTTCATCATGTGGTAATCACCTAATATGACTAGTAGCATGACTAAGCAAGATTAATTAGGCTAACCAAGAGGTGACAAGTAATTATGGATTAATTAACCTAAGGTTATCAAAAATTAGGATTAATGACATAATTAAAGTGTGTTAGGTTCTTAACTAAATTTCCTACCAATATGATAGTGATTAATCAACATAGCCATGCACATTTAATAAACTTCTAACAAAGCATTTGTAAAACTAGGTTTCAATATGGTCAAAGGTAATTAGGGAGAAATGTCAACAATGACTTGCCGTGACTGTAGTCGTATTCCTGCTCGGCTTGGTCTTCAGTTCCAGGCCTAGATCCGATCGAATCTAACGATAGCAAACGACAGGCATTCAACGATTTGCAGGAAAATATGCATGCAGAAATAAATGAATGCATATGCATGAGTATGATAGAGTAATGCTTGCTTGTGATTTTATGATTTTTGAAAATCGATTTTATCGTTAAAATGGCTCTAATTATTGGAAGTAATAAGGTAAATTACTTTCCATTGAATAAACAATGTAGAAAAATAACTAAGTACAAGATAAATGCACTAACTTTGTTGTTATTTTATTAAAGCATTTTATAAATTTAAATTTATTTAATGCAGTTTTCTTATACCTAGAAAATTGTAGAAACTATAATAATATGCATGCTCTTGTTTATGCAAAGATTACCTCAAAAAGGTCAGGGTGATTTTCTCTGGTCAAAATGATATTTTGTTACAATTTTATTGGAACTATAATTCTCAAATAATAATTTTTAAAGGTATTGCTTTAATATAATAATTAATCAGATAATTAAATGTTTCTAAAACATTTATAAAAATTTACGTGATGATAGAACACATTTTTATAAGCATTATAAAATTTATTTTGGAATTTTTGGGTTTGTAAAATCACAGATATGAAATTAGTTAGCTTTCATGCTTAAGAAAATAGGGAAAAGGGACTTGGGCCTGCTCTTTGGCTCAGCCTATGGCGGGCGGCTCGAAGAGCGTCGGCGCTGCAGCGTGCGTGGCTGTTCGGCCTAGTGTGACGCTGACCCGGACGCTTTCGGGCAACTGGCCCGCTCGCACCGTGGCGTCTTGAGAGAAGTGGGTCGACGAATGCTCGTCGGCCACCACACCAAAGGGGAAGTGTGGTGGCGGTGCGGGCAAGCAAGGGGCGCCGGTGAGGAGAGGAGCAAGAGGATGCCACGAGGAGCTCCGTGGGGGCGGTGGCGAGATTGGCGGGGACCGGCGATGAGGCTCGCGGCGAGCTCGCGACACGGGAGCGACGGGATAGCGCGGGGAGGGCGGCCGGTGGTGAGGTGTGGCCGGGGAGCGGGTCGGCGAGTTTTGCTGAAGCATAGGGAGGGAGGGGGAGGTGTGCACGGGCGGCGAGAAAGACCGGAACGACGGCTCCGTGTGGCCGGCCGTGGAGGAGAATGGCTGCACGACGGCGGGGAGGACCGGCGGTGCCCCGACCAAATTGGTCGCCGGGGTAGAACCCAGGACACTTAGGGACGCTAGGGGAGGGAAAAGATCGACGACTTACACGCGGTGGTGACAAATTGCACGAGGAGGAGGTCGCCGGCGGGCTTTGGCTTGGGTGCTCGGCCTCACGCTCCGGCGGCTCCGAACGACGGCGAGGGCGGCGGCCTAACAAAACGAGAAAAGGAGGGTGTGAGGGAGGAGGTGATGGGAGGGATTGACCGGAGGAGGTGTACCTGGCGGTGGAAGGAGGCAGTGAGAGAGTGTGTGGGGATGGGGGAGTGCTCGAGAGAAAAATCAGAGAGAGGGAGGGAGGGCGGCGTGAGAAGGAAGAAGAGGGCTGGTAGGGGGTTAAATGGGTGAGAGGGGGAGGGAAAAAGGGGAAAGGAGGGTTTGGGGATGTTTTTGGGAAAGTCCAATTTGGGAAGGAGCAAAAAGGGAAAATCCCTTTTAGGAACAAATGACAAGTGGGGCCCACATGTCATAGAGAGAGAAAAGGGAGATAGAGAGAAAATGGGTAGGGTTAAATAGAAAAACCAATAATTAATTTAATTAATCACTTAGTTTGCAATGGGAATTTTAATTGGGATTTAGTTTTCAATTTATTGCCTCAAAAGTCTAATTTGAAATTATAAATTTTATAAATTATTATAATAGGTTTTTAGTGAATCGTTTGCAATTAATCATTGTAAAGCAAAAACTTTTAATTATGGCTTTTATTTGAGATGATGAACTCAAAAAGTCATTGTAACATACTTATTTTTAAAAAGTTTTAAATTCTAGTGAAATTCATTAAAATGCAATTGCATGATGCACGATGATTAGTTTTTGAAAATAAGGATGTTACAGACAGGTACCGGACTGTCCGGTTTTGGTAAAATCCTTCCGCTTTAATTCTCTGATTTTTATTGTATGCCTATTCACCCCTCTTGGCGACATCCGATCCTTTCAGGCTCTATACAAATGTAGATCATTTTTATGTGATTGTTAAGGCTTGCACTTATTTTGTCTAGAAAATTAATTTGGTTTTCTTTTATTATGAAGCCGTAGCTAAAATCTTTTAAGTAACATAAATAAAGCATATTAGCTTTGAGAAGTATATTCGTGAACCTCTCGAAGTCTAATTTAACATTTAGCTCACTTCATCTTAGCTACCTTATTTACTTATCTTAGCCACTCTAAACATTGAGTTGTCATGTATTGCTTTGTGCATGAAGATAAAGGTTTTCGGATAGCCAAGAGTACGGTACGCCATAAAATGGCTTATGATTTTTTTTTTTTGCTTCAAATGAAATTGGAAAGAATGGGTGTTAGGATAGAAAACGATGTGTATGCTGCAATTTCGCTAAATAAACAATGTTACAATTTACAAATTACGCAATATATGCATGGTAGAGGAGGGAGCCATACATTATCCCTATCAAGAAAATTAGAAAATTGTTGTATAATTTAATTGACTCATCTTTGAATTTTTTTTTGTCTTAATTAGTGAACTAAATTTCGCTCAAAACATTTCACAATGCACAAGCAGAGAGTAGAGACATGTTAGGGAATGTTGTACCTTAAGATCATTATATCAGTAGCATTTGTCTATTGTTGCGGTAGTATTGATCACTACTGTTCAATTAGAAAATTTATGTATCAATTCAACTGCTTCACCTTGAACTAGTTTTTCTAATCTTAATCAGTGAACTAAACGTCGTTCAGGGCACTTCACAGTGCCAACGCAAAAAAGGGTAGAGAAGCAGTGTTACAAAATGTTGCATCTAAATCATGGCCTTCAGATGATTGGACTGTGGCCTAATGCACCAGACCGTGTCCTTTTGAGCATTGGGTCATGGCTTAGAACGGTCATTCTTACACATGCTTTGGTTGGATTGGAATCTCGAAAGCTTTGATCTGCCACCCTACATGCCTTTGGACAGGGAGACAAAAAAGTGCATAACACCTAATTGAAAAATTGGATTTTTTTTTTTAAATTTTGAACTCTAAAAAAAACTTAGAAAGAGGCAGACACAACCTACAAGAGCTAGGAAAATTGTCCACGCCCTCTTGTCAGAACAACTATCCTATCAGCCCATTCGACCCAACAACTATCCTATCAACCCATTCAACAACTATCCTTGATGGCAAAGACCCAGTTTTTTACATCACTAAGCACCTGCATTGCACATGGCCTTACTTCTAGTTACTAGGTTAAACTCACTAATTGTGAATCACTTAAGACCTCGTTCTTTTCGGCGGTAGATTTTAATTTGAGAAAAGTTGTAGCCTTCAATAGATGGCTTAGAAAGACTAAAAAGTTATAAAAATTATTTTAGAAATGCTTAATAAAAACTACTACTATATGTAGTACTAGATTTACTCTACATCATTTGACTTATATATAGAAACGATAAAATTCTAACAGTAGCTTTTTAAGCTGAAAAGACATGACCTCAATCTACAGATTAGCTTGGAGACCGAGTATATTACCATACATGCATTTTCCCGTTTTAAGTCTGGAAAAAAAAATACAATTAGAACAATCTTCTTGACTAAGGTAGTATTTCTTTCGGTGGTTGCGGTTTCTGTTGCGTTTAAACTAGAAATTTGTAGCTCCTCGATAAGAACATCCGAGGAGTCAAAAAATTATATAAAAAATGGTTTTGAGAGTTTTGAGAAGAAATAGTAAGACCTACAAAAATTGGCTACCAAACGTCAAAACGTTTGACTTGTATAAAAATAGCAAATTTCTAACTTATAAGCAAATGCAAAAGCAAACGCAGAAAGAAACACGGCCTAATTCGGCCCTCCTCTGGTCTTCTGTGCCGCCTCAGCTCAACGCGCAGGCCACGACCCACGAGATCACAACCCTTCTCGAGTCAAACCGCCCTGCCTTTTCCTCTTTGTAACCTTCGCAAGAAGAACAAGAGCAAGTTCCGAGTTTTCCGCCATTAGGGCATGTACAGAACCATTTACTGCTTGGTCTCTTAGAGCATCCACAGCAGCAACCGTATAAGTACTGTAGCACCACAGCACAGTGCAAATAGCGTTAGTAACACCGCTCCAGCAGAAACGCTATGAGAGGATTACGGGATAGCGTTTCGGCTCGTGGACGTGAAAAAAGAAGCGATAGAGTCCGCCCCATCTTCACTCTCTCTCCTCCGGCGGCAACGACGGCGACTTCGCGCCACCCTCCGTCGCGAGTTTGTTAAGCGATGGCGGCGGCGGGGACATTTGGTGGAGCATCGAAGGCGGCATCGGCGGGCGGCATCGAATCGCGGGAGGCAGATCTGGCGAGCTACCGGAGAGAAAGCGATACTGGTTCCCTGTAGCGTCGCGATCGTCGTCCGCTCAACACCGCCTCCACGGGAGGAAAGGTGAGTTCTTCCTTCCTCCCAATTGTTTTTGTGGGTTCCTCGTCGATTCGCGGAGTTGGAGTAGATCTGGAAGTAGGATTCACCGCTTCGCGCGGTGGTGGAGTCAACGAAGGTCGAGTCGCGAGAACAGCGGCGTCGGTCCATAAGCCTCGATTTCGTCGTGTCCATGTCGATGGTGGCCGGCAGCGTATGCGACTTGGGCAACCGGCGTGGATTTGTTGCTCATTGTGGGTATGTGGAGGTGCGGATTACAAATAAAATTGCACCTATGTGGGGAGCTGGGGAAGATTGTAGTTAATTGTGGATGTATTATATGCTTAATTTCCATATTAATTTCTTTATATCGTCATGACTTCCTGTTGTGTCTATTGTTTCGGCTAGTGTATATGCAGATATATATGCCTAGATAGGTAGATGTTGCTTGTTGGTTGCTTGCTTCTTTTTGGCCTGTTGATTTGGTGGTGCTCATGGGAAGGATTCGTGTGCCTTTTCAATGATGTCCATTTTGCATAGATAAATTAACCAATTTGAGGTTCATTGCCCTGGTCACTTGGCCGTAGTTGTAGAATCCAAACATGCCCAGATCAAAAGTGACATGTCCTAAATTTACATTTTCATGACATACACCAATTGGTCAATCATATTTGTATAGAAATTGGAAGCTAGCTGTTGCTCATTCTCCGTTCGTATATGCAAGTAACCCTCATCGCTTATGGAATTATTTGGCAATCACATGTGTTGAACCCTTTTCTCTGTTATAGCTGCCACATTTTAGTTTGTTGCGCATTTTCTCTGCCTGTTATATTATTTACATCAGTTCGAACTCAGCAACCGTGGTTTTCTTTCATTCACTGATAGGCATAAGATGGATCCTGGTTTCCAGCGCCTTATGGAGCAATATGGATATAATCAAGGCGGAACAGGTAGAGGTGACCAATCAGTCCCACCTCAACCGGCAGCTCCCAACATAGGTCCGCCCTCCGAAATTCCATCTTTTCCTGCTGCTGGCCACCAATTTCCTCCAAATTATGGCCTACCACATATGACTCCATCTAGGCCAATATACCCTGGTGTTTATCCTCCGGCAATGGGTGGATATTATCCCTATCCAAACATGTGTCCTAATTTAGGAGGGGGGACTAGTGTAGAAGGCTATGTTGGCACCACAAGCACATGGACAAGTGCCTTCCGTAGCAATACAACGGATAATGTATCAGTTCATGAGGTAGAGGAGACCCAACCTCCCATTGTTTGAGCCGTGGTATAGGGAGGGGCGGGGGAGAGGTCGTGGCGAGAGGAAGGGTAAGGGTAAAGAAGTCTGCGGCGAGGCAGGTCATTGAACTTGAGGATGATGGGAATGATCAAGGAGGTAGAGGGCCGAATTGGACAAAGCATGAAGACGAAATTCTAATCTCCTTGTGGCTCAACTCCTCATATGACCCTGTGGTGGGAAGGGAGCAAAAGCAAGACTCTTTCTATGGGACTATAACTGAAAAGTTCAATGAACTTAGTGGGGGCAAACCAATTGTGAGGCCCCAACGGTCTGTGCAAGGTAGGTGGAACCTAATCAACAAAGAGGTGGCGAGGTACGTTGGATTGAAGAGTGATGTGGGCGCCCTAAACCCAAGTGGTGCGACCGAGCAGGATAGGGTACGTGTCTGCGCAATGTGTAGTATCCAACACAATTGGTAAAATTGTAGATCTTTGCGTGCATGACTCATTGTTGTCACACTTTTGTTTTGCGGGAGGAAATGGTCGCCCAATTGTACGAAAGGAAACCGGCAAGGTGTGGAGTCTGAAGCATGCTTGGATTCTTCTCGGCATGAACACAAGTGGTCGGCCGAGGGTCACATCGCCATCGCAAGTAGGAAAAAGCAAAAGTCGGGGACCAATATGTCTCAGGGGTCCTGGAAGTATCGAAGGGACTCGAAGGAAGAAGAGGGGAGTAGCCGCCCATAGGAAGGAAGCAGGCCAAAACACGCTGTCAAGCTGTTCAAGCCCGTGGTTGCATGCATGGAGCATTGGTGCATTGCAAAAAGAGCTATTGCCCAAACAAAGAATACTATGAGGTCATGTGTGAGGTGCGGAAAGGAAGCGACATCCGGGGAGGTGGAGGCTAGATCAAGGAGATCGAGGCCAAATCAAGGGAGTTGGAGGCTAGATCAAGGAGATCAAGGCAGAGGCGAAAAGGAGGAGATTAGGCTAAAGAGAGAATATGAGACCCGGTGATAACCATGGGCGTATCCTCGGAGTCTAGTGATCGAGAGCGTACATTGAGCTCTGAGACAGCAATCTTAAATCGACTTCGTTCAAGCTCGGCGTGATCGGTGAATACATGTTTGTACTTTAAATCGATGCATGTCGGCTTGTTCCAAGAAGAGAGCGCATGTTGTGCTTGTTTAGGCAGTAGTTTCAGTTGGTGTCTTGATCTTTGCGGCTTTGTTAGTGTAGCGATGTTCTTTGCTCTATGTTTTTCATGTTTGTGATGGTTTGGAACCTTGGTTGTGGTAAGACTTGCATTTGTGCGGTTTATGTATGGATAATGTTGTAATAAGACTTGAATTTGTGCGGTCGATGAATGTGTCCAGTTTGCGTGTTCATTTTGCTATCATTCTAGTATGAATTTTATAGAACTATAGTAGGAATCGTCTAGTATGGATAATGTGTACATTTTGCTATAATTACGGTATGAATTTCATAGAACTATAGTAGGATTATGCTATCGGCACTTCATATATTTTGGAGCAAATTAATTCCATACAATACTTTAGTTCATACATGCCGATTGAAAATACCATAGGGCATACAATACCATAGTTCATACATTCCAAAAGTTCATACATTATCATAGTTCATACAAGACCATAGTTCATACAATACCCTAATTATGACTCGCCCACCATAAAGTGCCCATACATGCTCGACGAGGTCATTCCTAAGTTGTCGGTGAGTTGCCCTATCACGAATGGCGTTGTGTATCGCCAGAAATCCGCCCAAACTTGCCCGGGGGTTTATCCCATTGAACAAGTCGTCCTCTTGCCTCGAACTCCACCACCTTCCGAATCCTCCTTCGTCCTCGACTATCATGTTGTGCATAATATCTGAGCCGACATGATATTATGTATAGTTTTCTTCTTCCAGTGTCTAGCGGGTCCACGAATGATGTGGAACCTCCCCTGTAGCTGGCCGAAGGCCCTCTCAACGTCCTTGCGTCTTTGCGTCTTTGCTTGGTAGTGTACAACTTGTCTTTGTTAGTGATTGGGGCGGGGACATCCTTCACTAGTGTGGCCCACTCAGGGTAGATACCATCGACGAGGTAGTAGCCGTGGTTGTACTCATGGCCGTTCACGGTGAAGTCGCCGGTGGAGCTTCTCCTCAAGACCTGTCGAGCAGATGGAGAGCGCCGCAAAACGTTGATGCCATTGTTGAACCGGTGTCCCAAAGAAGGAGTGCCAAATCCAACCGTCATATGATCACGACGGCCTCAAGGATTATCGTGGGCCCTCCGCGTGGCCCGAGTAGTCGCCGCCCATCTTTGTTGGGCAATTCTTCCACCGCCAATGCATCTGATCAAAGCGCCTAGCATTAGGGAATCCTCTTTGCTCGACCCGACTAGAAGCCGTTGTGTGTCCGCTTCAAGAGGAGCCCTCAAGTACTCTCACGAAAGCGAGCAATCACGGCTTTGACAAATTTCTGGTGGACTTGAGGGTCGTCGACTCATAATGCGAAGGTACTCGTCGTCGAGTCCGCCCGGGACCGTATCTTGAGCATACGCAGCGGCCGTAATCTTGATAAGCGGGTGGTGCCCAAGCTTCGTCTTGCTGTTTAGCCGTGATGGAAATAAGGTTGCTCTCTCATGACGCCATCGACAATGCGGAGGAGCGATCGCTTGCTCATCGGAACTGATGAATGCCAAAGACAAGATGAGTGTCATCACGACGAACAATAAAATTGCATGAAATTTAACATTTAGCATACCTCCGTCTAAATAGACCCTCATGATAGGTTGGTGCGTCGGCGAAGTAGTCCGGAATAGGCTGCGCGTAACCTAGATGGGACTCCGGTTGATGGTGCGACGACACGCACCGAACCACCCGGACGTCATGACGGACCTCCTCCTCTGCCTCATAAGCATAGCGAAACATCGCATTGTTCTCATCGTCGGACTCGATAGTACATCAAGATCAGAATCTGAAGCCATTGCTAGTATTTTTGGAGATGGAAATATGAGATGATACACTCCACTCTTGGCCGGCTATTTATAGCATCTGCGAGCTTGCTTTGGAAGGCAGCGGTGCAAGCTTCGGGAGGAAGGAAAATGTTGTGTGCTGCAAACCAACGCTTCCAATGCAAGCTACGGTTTGACCGGTTGAGCTAGCTTTCGGGAAAAGCTACGGGTGCTGAAATTTTCCCCAAAATGCATCTCTTCTCTGCAATGCGAAGGACGAGGGTGATTCATTCACTGTTTGATTAACGATTGTACATAATTATTGTGTTAATTACTATGTTACGTACAGACCAATATGTTCAATCAATCTTCTAATTTTTTTTAAAGTTCAAAAAATATAGCGCAAGTCAAACAGCATTGTCAAATAAATTTAAAATTTATTTTTTCAATTTATCTGATTTTTAAATACACGTTTACATGTCCCATAACTGAGCTTATACGCCCAAAAATGTCCATATACGAAAATACGACAGTTATAGTATGGGAGTTGGAGTGGTAATATAAAATCAAGAGAGAGATTATAGAGTTTCAATTATAGAGTTTCTGGTGTGGATGTATGGGGTAGGTAGAGGAGAGAGAATATATAGTTGGGTGTTAATGGATGGATAGAGTAGATGAAATAGAGTTGCTGGTGTGGATGCTCTTAGAGATGATTCGACACAAAAGCGATCATGTGGCGGAGAAATTGGAATCACCGAGGAAGAGACGTCTCAGCTGTACGCCTCTCCTCGTCTCCACCCCAAATCCGTTGCTCAGGAGATTTGGCGCCACCAAATCAAAGCCCTGTGCTCCCCTTCCCCATCAACAGTCAACGTTGCCGCTCGTGTCCCGCCTCCTCTCGTTCCCCCTCACAGTCGGTCACAAATCTCCAAATCCGCCCCAAATCCCCCCACCGCGGCGGTGAGTGGTGATCGATGGCGGCGGTGGTGGACGCGTTGGCGTCCAAGCTGGGCGGCATGCTGCTCGATCTGGCCAAGGACGAGGTGAAGATGCTCCTGGGCGTGCGCGGCGAGATCACCAGGATGGAGACCACGCTGGGCGACCTCGCCGGCATCCTGGCCGACGCCGAGCGGAAGCGCATCCGCAAGGACTCGGCGGCAGAGCGGTGGGTGAGGGAGCTCAAGGATGTCATGTACGACGCCGACGACATCCTCGACCTCTGCCTGATGATGAGGGGAGAAGAAGAAGAAGAAGAAGGCCCAAGGCCAAGAACCACTCCAGCTCCAGCTTCAGATTCAGATTCTGGGTATTGCACTTGCAGATGCAGGTGCAGGTGCAGCAGCATCCCCAAGCTGTCGTGCTTCCGCAACCCCATCGCCGCGCATGACATCGGGAGAAAGATCCAGGCGCTGAACCAGCGGCTGGAGGGCTTCGCCAGCAGGAGCCATCTCCTGGGACCCATATCTCACTCCATTGGGGATGCCGGTGACAGAGCCAGAGCCTTGCCTGAAACCAGCAAGAACAGCCACAGGACTGGGTCGACTTTCGTCCAATCTGAAATCGTCGGCGACAAGATCCGGCAAGACACAGGGAAGCTTGTCGAGCTGCTGATTAGCAACGTCAATGTGTTCAGTGCTCCTACCCCTGCAACAACAACATCAGCATCAGATGATGGCCATGGCGTCGTCGTTGTTGCCATTACTGGCACTGGTGGGATAGGCAAGACTACCCTCGCAAGGATGGTTTTCGACAGCAACGTGGTGACGGAAACCTTCGACAGGAAGGCCTGGCTGAGCGTGAACCAGAACCCAGAGGAGATCGACATCTTGCAGCGTCTTGTCTCTGCATTGCTCTGACGGATGCTCGGGGGACAAGGACCTGCTCGAGCTTGCTCTGCAGCGCGCCGTCACGCAGCAGCAGAAGCTGCTGCTGGTGATGGACGACGTGTGGAACCATGAGGTGTGGACCGACCTGCTCAGACAAGCTCTCGTCGTTGGAGCTTCCAAGTGCCGAGTCCGAGTCCGAGTCCTGGTCACCACTAGAAACATTGAGGTAGCTCGCGGGATGAAGGCAAACCTCCACCAAGTTGACAAGCTACCAGCAGATGATGCTTGGGCTATGCTAAAGAAGAAGGTCAGCATGCTAGCTTCCTCTTATTCAGCTTGTTTGCTTATCTAACCTGTTTCTTAAATTTCGATAAAACATACGATGAGACATAAAAAAAATCTTCATTTCATTCAATTATAACTGAACAGTTCAGATCCGGAGATTCAAACCTATGTCAACACATTGATCCACCAAATTTATACATCAAACACATTAATTCATCGCCGCCTACATCTGCGAGGTTTTAATTATGGGCGCTCTTCCCCAGCAACACAAGCACACCGTACCACTCAGGTTATTGCCATAGATGGCCTCTGACCCTGCCCCCTGCTTTCTCATTATGGGTTACACTAACGCCAAATCTCTTTTATATAGGGACCAGAATAATAGAGTACTCTGGCTACAAGTCTAATCAATCTTGCCTATTACAACTTAGAGTCCAATCAGCGGCAGAATTAGGATTTGGAGAAGCCCGGGGCCGAGTCTAAGTCATGACGACATGTCATACTAATGTCTGAAAGTCGATGACACTGATGTAATTCTGATCATTTCATACTATCCAAAACGCTACCGCAATCTTGCACATCTTAATCAAAAGCAAGTTAAAGAATTTTCTTCGATGTCATGGTTTCGGGCAAAGCATTTGTGGAACAAATCAATAGATATTACCTATGTGGCATAGAATCTCCTCAAGATGCAGCTCAAAATTGGATTGTGTTCATGCTTTCTCTTGAATGACAAGGTCTAAACCATATACCATAACACAAGTGAAAAGAAAACTGAAAAGGAGTTTCGGAGCTATTAACCGCAAGAACTATCATTGGTGTGATACCCATGACACAGAACGGTGGCACATCGTCTGGAGGAGGAGAGAGATTTGCGGGAGGAAGAGCAGAAGCAGGGGGATGAGGGGTGTGATACTGTGATTCTTCACCTTGCGGACGCCGAGCTCGGAGCGTGAAAACCCGCGAGCAGCAGCTGCAGGCTGCAGCACGACGATGTAGCCCACCAGGCCTGCTAGTTGCGTCATGGCGCCGGACGGGAGGCGATGATGGCGGGCGGCGACGGGGACGCCGGCAGCGGCGCTGCTGCGGAGAGCAATTACATGTCTGTATATATATATATATATATATATATATATATATTTTGCTAGTGTAGTACAAATCTCAATTTCTACAAGTGAAATGGTTAGTAAGTTAACTTTATTTCGAAATTTTGAATGGCAGTGGCTTAATTTGATTTTAATGGCAGTGGCTAAGTTTGTTATAAATGGCAGTGGCTAACTTTTTTTTTTGAAATTTTGGATGGCAGTGGCCAGGTTTCAGGCTGGGCTTTTGGGCTTTTGATCGGGCCGGGCTTGCGCTTTCTCTTACTGAGAAAAAATCGGGCCGGGCCAGGCTTGGGCGTGCGTCTAGGTGACCGGGCTTTTTCAAGCCCGGCCCGGATATACGATCAGGTCTAATCCCCATCCTATCGCCTGCCTGATCCCTAACAGCTACCGCAACGTGACTCGTTGGCATTTTCTAAATTCCAATCTCCGCCGTGATGGTCCTATCCGGCTCCGGCTCCACCAAGCGCAAGCGTTCTCTGACTACCCTGTGTTAGGCGGTTTCGTCACCGGCGACTCATGACCTACCTCTCTCGCCATCACTTCGATGACGCCTTCAAAGCGTACGGATTCGCTCGCTTGCTTTGTTTTAAAAAAAGAACCTTGCTCACGTTGACTCTGAATGGACGGGATTTGCGAATGCATGCAGGCTGAAACACGAGACGGGCAAGTTCATGAGCGTGCGGCATCTGCAGCGCCTCGTGGAGCAAGGCCTGTGGAAGGATGCTCGAAATTACCTCAATTGCTTCGTGCCGGCCACCTGTATGCTGGGCCTCGAGGGCCGTATCCTTGTCCGCTTCATCGCCTTGCACGATACCATCGCGGCTGGCGTCGCCCGCAGAAATTTGGGCGCGCCAGTGTTGAGCGAGTTCGATCACGATGGCTACTTCGACCATAGCACCCTCGACCTCCCTACCGCCAAGCTCCGTTGCATCTACTTGTCACTGCTCTGCTCTGACAAACTGAGGTAAATCGTCCGTATGACTGTAGTCTTTTTTTTGGTTCTTGAGCCTCAAATCTTGTATTTTATGTAGGGCCTCGCTTGATTGGGCACGCGTGAGGCTTAAAGCTGCTGAGATCGTCAAGGACTTGACTTGTAAGGATGCACAGTTGAAACGCCTGATTCTGCTGCCGCGCTGCGCAATAAATCCACATGATGTACTTCCTATCGGGTTTGGGTATGCTTCAATCCTAAGTTGAATATGTTCTGAATCTAGTCGATTTTGATTGTTATGTGTACTGTACAATACTTGACATCTAACAACTATCAATTTGATCGTGGCAAATCTTTGTTAGTTTTCGCCCTAGGCGTCATGTGAAGAAAGCAGGCCAGGTGCCAGCATCTGTTGTTGCAAGGTCCTACCAATTTTGGAAGAAGAGGTACCACATAAATTATCCAGAACCAAATTAAAACACACTTCAGCTCCACTGTTTTGAATTTTTGTAATAACATTCACTCATACATCATATATGTGTTCCTTGCTCTGTTCAGCCTGCCTTCCTCCAGCCACTCCCAGGAGTTAGCAAGCCCTGGTAGAATGTCTTCTTTGCCAAAATGTTATAACTAAGTAATGTAGCTTGTAGGCTTCATATGTGCTAATATCCATGTTATTTTTGCAATGGCAGGTCATCTAACATTTAAAGACAAGGAGTGGCTTGTGAATATGATTGGTAAAGCTTGTCTCTGCTCTGCATTGTCTTCACTCCGTTTACTTTCTAGTTTATTAGATGGTAGCTCAAGCACATATGTGAGATGTAACTAAGGATGTCATTCCATTTTTGATGACCAAGCATCATAACCAGATGGAACAGCTCTGAGCTCTACATACTGCTGCATTGTTTGGAAAACTTCATATCTATGTATACTGATTGATGGAATTTATATGATTCTCAGATGAATGTATACAAGCTGGTAAACCTCCGAAGCCCAATCATCCACCTCAATTTGTTTATAACAAAGGTACCTGGCACTTGCTTGTCCATTATCCTTTTTGTCCAGAAAACAGTAGAAACTCGTACTGTGTTGCCCAACAAACTCACATTTTATTGTCTCTAGGGTCTATCTGAGCTCTTGGTTGGCTCTGAAATTTTTGGATTTTTTGGGCCACATCTGCGTAATATTTTTTAAGCTTGGTCACCCACATTCCCGTTAAACATTTTTCTCACATCTCATGTCATCTTTTTCAGGCATAGCCTCGTTGATTAGTTCTTACAAATTAAGTCCTACCTTGATGACTTGTACCTCACCTAAATTTTGTTACTAATTAGCTTCACTTCATCTTTGTTAAAACCGTTCTTTGCTCTTAAGGGACAATTTTATTTATTTCTGCTTTTGAAGTAATGCTCAGTTTGGTAGAGCAACTCGTTTACACTTGCGCCAATGCTTTTCAAGGGAGCTTATTATGCAATGAACATAACTGATCTTATTGCAAAATCAATGTCTTACTTCATGGATTCGAGAGAATAGAAGAACGGTAGCCTGACAAACAGTCGGTATGCTTAGGGTATTCCTGTATTCGGCCCAACCCTGGGGCAGGGCAGCAAGAGTGACTGAGCCCACCAATGACATGGGCCCAGCCCATGAACCTGTGTGGAGCGTATCAAGTGTGGTGGTAGGCATCAACAGTTATGAAGCCTTACCTTTTCTTTACAGGGCCGAAGTAAACCAACATCATCCTGTTAAATGTGTTGTATATTTCACCATTCCACCATCTAGGATGATGCCTTGGCTGTGACATTTTCCATTCCAAAAGAAACACTCATTTTTGTTTTGATTCCTCTTTAAGTCCCCTGGTTTAATGTCTCAAACGGCTGTTGCCAAATTCAATGTTTACATGTTCCACTTCCTCAAAATTTTTCCTTAGTCTCCATTCACCCCTAAGACATATCAACTTTCCTTAGTTTCCATTCAACCCAAAAACATATCAACTTTCACACACTAACGTATTTAGTATCGAGATTGGCCACAAGAATGTGTAGGCATGCTTTTGTTTATGTTATATTCTATAACTTTTGCTAAAAAAAGATAACAATCAAGATTCTCCACTGGATAGTAGTTTGACTTTCTTTCTTAAGGCCCTGTTCTCCCCAGCTTAACTTAGCTGACTTATCTACTTATCTAGCTTATCTCCTAACTCCGGCAGCTTCCTGAGGTGGCCTTGAGAGCCCGACCCTCTTCGTTTTACTTATTTTTTAGAGCTTTTAGACACGCCTTTGAGATAGAAAAAAGGCCGGATCAAAAAACCAAATCGTTTGTATTTTAAACAAAGATAAGAAAATGTAGATAAGTCAGATAAGTCAAATAAGCTGTAAAGAACAAGGCCTAGTTAGAGGAAGTTATTGGTCTCAAATAAAGATCCTTAGTTCTACTTCACCCAGCAAGTATCAAGACTGGCTCTACCTGTGCTGTGGCCCTTACCATGCTACGTTCTGTTGCACCTCTTATCATCTGGATCATGTGTACATTGTTTGCCTCTGTTTGTTTTTTGGCGAATTTGCCTTTGTTTGTAGAAGTTGCATTTAGAAGGTCTATGGTGGGAATATCTTTCCCTTGTGCTTTTCATTGTGTCATTCTTATGTTGCTTGCTATTTTGTACCTGTTTTATGTGCATAATCATTAACTGCACTCCCCTGCTGCTCATCAGGCTTGATAGTGGTCATTGCACTATATCAGCAGTTGGCTGCCAGCTGCCCTATCTGACTGCTGAACTTGTTGCAGGTGCTCCTGGAGGTTCAGTCTACGCATCGATGTTTGGTACCTTGGCAAGTCCTGCTAATAATTATGGCACCCCATCATTGACAAATTCAGGTAAATTGTTGAACACCTTCGGCTGTTTTCAAACCAGGGCAAACCTCTATCTGCACATTTTTTGAACCAAGGGCAGGAGCTCTGCCATTCATTCAAGAAGAAGAGAATACAACCATTAACTCCTAGAAGGGAAAACACCACAACACTTGACCTGAACAAAATGTCAGGTCTCAACCAGGACACCACCAACCACGTTGCACCAATACCACACTATGGCACTACACTCCTGTCCTTCTATGTGCACATTTGATCGCTAAAATTATACATCGTCAGAGAGCACCAAACGTACTAGTCAAAGGGCTATATTTTTCATTGATAACAATGTTTGAACTAGTGACAGCACACAGTTGTTTGTTTGGTTAAGGATATTATAGGATGTTAGGATATATTGCCTTACATGCGTTTTCCTGCCTTCTGTGGGCTTTCCTTTTGTATCCACAGCACAGGTATATATACTGGCCTTTGGTCTCTAGATCAATACAAGTGCTATTTATAACATATTCAGTGTCTAAATAGTTGTTTCCATTACATGTTCTACTTCCTGAAATTTTTCTTGCACGCATTCACCCTAAGAACTTATGTATGGCGATGAGATTGGCAGCTAGAGTGCGTAGACATGTATTTGAATTGTTGTAATATTATTAATTATATTGTCTTTGCTGAAAATACAACAATGAAAGAGAATGGTGAGAGTTCTATGTTAAATAGAAAGATCATGCCAACTTTTCTTTAAAAAAACTAGAGGAGGTAATCCTTTCAACTAGAGGCCTTCGCTACACTAGGTGCATGACATTCTTGTTGAACAGTAGGTCTTGCTCTGGATCTACTTCAATTGATTCCAACACATCGGTATCTAAGAGAAAGCCAAGTGTTATGATTGGATCTGGGAGAGGAGAGGAATGCGGTAAGGGGATCTCGTTGGCGGCAGCGCTTGGCGTATGCTGAAGGAGCAAATAAGAACTGATTCTTTATTTGCTTTTTTAATCTAATGAATGGCTGGTCCGTCATATTTTTAATCTAATGAAGGAGCAAATAAGAACTGCCTCCTACCAACTTGACCTAGAAAATAGCTGATTAAACTAACAACCTAACAACCTGATAATTGCCTAACCAAACTAATCTAGATTACTAACTAATCCAGCCTCGGTTAACTGTTCACGCGCGTGAATGGTACCAGCGCCCATGTGCAGTCCTTTTTGCACATAACACCAAGAAACACCAATGAACAACAAATAAATCCAAAACGATACCATCATTCTTAAATTTTATACATAATGATCAAATTGCCAGATCGTGAATGGTACCAGCGCCCATGTGCAGTCCTTTTGCACATAACACCAAGAAACACCAATGAACAACAAATAAATCCAAAATGATACCATCATTCTTAAATTTTATACATAATGATCAAATTGCCAGATATAAGGACTGGCCCTGCCTGTGCAGTGGCCCATGCCGCCATGCACTCGAATATTGTTAGTCCTCATTCATAATGTTTGCCCCTATATGTAGAACTTCCTTCAAAGGATATATAGTGAAGCATGTTTTCCTTAGGTTTGCTGTTATGTCATTCTTTTGTCGGTTGCTTGGCATTCTATACCTGTTTTCTGGGCATGATAAATCATAGCCATACTTCTGTGCAGTTGCCTTATTTGGCTTTTTTGTTTGCTTTATGCTTTTACGCTGATGCTTCTTATTGCTGAACTTGTTGTAGGTGCTCCAGTCTCACATACCATGTTTGGTACCTTGAAAAGCCCAGCTAAAAATTCTGATACAATATCACTGACAAAACATAGGTAAACTAGTTGAATACCTTCATTGTTTCTAAACCAGCAGGAATCTCCATCTGTGCTATTGATCCCTGAAATTGTTTGTTGCTGAGAATACCGAACCTACTAGTAATGGGCAATATGCATTATTTATACCAGTACTTGATCTAGTGGTAACCTGCAGTGGTACATGCAGATTTCATTAATTCAGTTTATTACCGGACGTGCTACTTTCTGCCGCCCTCTCACCAAAAATAATAGATTGAATAAACAAATTGAGCATGTTGTGGAAATAGAAAACTGAGATGGTATCTATTATTGACCTATAGTATAAAATGCAAAGTTGCTTTTGTACAGTTTTGATAGGTTGAGTACGATATTCCAAGGTTTAATTAACATCAAACCGTAGCACAAGCTGTGGCCACTTTAGTTCATAACATGCTTGAGATGTCCACTTTAACGAAAATAATTATGGTATTGTGTGGTGGAAGTACCGAAATGGTCGTCTCTTAGGTATTCTGTGACATGAATCAATTCTTGGTTGAAATTTTTGCTAGTCACCCAATTTACAAACATATGTTGGGTTGGGATAGGTTCAGTCAATATTTGAAATTTTTAGCTATGTATATCTTTTTGGAATTTTGATTGCATAAATGAAAATCATGTGTGTAGATTTGTATCGAAAAGTATTTCCATAATATTATATTTTTACTGGGTAGTATAAATAAAATTCAATAGTAATTAGTGGTAAAGTTATATTAGGACCATGTTGATGTGCAAAAGCGACATGTATTTGTGATCGTAGGGGTTATTATAGTGGTCACATATTACTTCCAAACTGGATACTAGGGCGCAGGACTGGAATAGTTAAATTGTCTTCTGCCAGGAATATCCAATAAGTTGGACTTTCACCTATTTCATATTTTGAATAGCAATGGTATTTTTCTAGCCTAGGCTGCATTTGACCAAAGTAAGTTCCAAGCAAACATGATAAAGCACCATAGTTTCGGTTGGCTCAATTCTTGCATTTTACAACACGAGGCATTCCCTCGAGTAAATATAGCGTGCTTGCTTTTGTGTTGTGTTGTATGAATCACACTGATAACAGGTGGAATACTTGTTGGAGTGCAGGCTAAAGTGATTGATCTGCGCGATCAAGTATGGTCACCGGCTGAAACATGACTTAGTGGTGGGTGGCATTATTGTTATTCTTGTATACTTGTTGGAGTGCAGGCTAAAGTGATTGATCTGGGTGAAATGCTTGTTGGAGTGCAGGCTAAAGTGATTGATCTTGGTGCACATAACCGAGTTGTGGGTGTCACTGTTATTCTGCTTCTGCCTGGGGGAGACGACTGCCAACTGCCAAGACTGTCTGAACTAGCGATGCTATTTGGCCTGTTTTGCTGCTACTTTCGCTTTGTTTAATTGAGGCTTGGAAGTCTCGGACCTTTTAACGTTAGGTCGTCGTTCAACTCTATTTCAGAATGGCTACTATAGTGCTATGAGCCGCTAGTAAATCAGACCTATCCTGTATATGTGAGCAGCATGCGTTTTGTTAGCTCTTGCGCAAGACCTGTGCTATACATGGAATTTTGCACGACTGAAAGATATTGGTATGATAAAAAAAATTAGGAAAATTAGCTGCAGCGCAACGTAATTTGGCAGGTAGAACCTGGCAATATTTGTTGGCACAATATGTGATTTGGCGGGGCCAGAACTGCTGCGCACTAGTATTTTTGGGGACTTGTGACATTTAGTTGTAGTTCGCTCCATCCTACTGTCTTGTACTTGGTTTAGGGTTGGGGTTTTGGGTAGGGTTTAGGGCCGTTGGGCAGATACCCACAGGTGTCCAAAGATGACTCATGGAGCAAGTGTTATTAGGGTTTATAGCCCAACCGCCTTTGTGATTTAGCCTCCTCTTATACCAAACTTCAACCTGCACTTATTTTTTAGATTTGCGGAGTACAGTTGTACTTATCCCTAGTGCCTTCCTATCTCATTGTGAACTCCATTTGAAGGGCAGCTCACGGAAGACCGTAGTATCTGAGATGCTAATGTTGACTTGAGGAAGAGGACTTTCTCGAAGACTAGGTCGTGGCATACAGTCCGGTTGCCTGTGGAAGAATAGTAGTAGCAATGGTAGCAGTACTATTTGTGTTGTGTATGTGGACCCATGTATTGTATTCCGTAGAACATTGCCCCTAAGATATGCATCGGCCAGCCCCTAGATAGTTCACTTCTCATGCCCCAAACTTCCTCATCTTCCCATTTCCAGCTGGAAACCAGAGCAGGTAACCAGCCACCAGCCATCAATCCACCCTTACCTCACAAGCCACAACACCAGAGAAGAACCCACAGGGTGAGGGATGGGGGCAGTGGTGAGCTTGGAGGGGAAGGCTGCCACTACCAACATAGAACACGTCGGCCACAAGGAGCAAGTGGCGGCACTACACCTTCCCTAACTCCGACATAGCACAAAAATCTCCTAATCATCATTGAAACAACATGCATCATCCTCTAATCGTCTCATTAGGCACCAGCTACACCTGCATGTCACGGTATGAACATATGCCCTACACCACACCATAGCACTATATCCACACATGCACGGCACAGTGCAAACAATAGGAGATAGCAAGGCATTGCTATGGCTCGCCATAGGCTAGGACTAAGTGTGCCGAAGGGTGGTTGCCGTCATGCATCCCCAGAAGTTATTATGTGCTCCTCGGCGCACGAGTAGCCTTAGGTACACGACGGCCATCCAACCCTACCACAACACTCTCTCAACCCTAAGCAACCCAATCCCATTTTGATCTCTCAAGCAATGTAGGTATCTACTAGAACAGCATCATCCTTAAATTCTAAACATATCATCAACCGAACCAGTGGCAACCCAAAAATTGCTCAAAAATTTACTAAGTAACTTGCAAATCTGTAGTAGCACGCAGGGGGGTTAGCCAAATTAGGAGAGAAGAGAAAGGGATTAGAGAAGGAGGGTAGTCGACACCGAAGCAAAGGGAGTGGCATCGGAACCAGGCGGCAAGGGGAGTGGCGTCGGAACCAGTAGCCTTGGGGAGGTCAACGGAGACGGCCGCACCATGGCCGCTGCTCCCGTGATTGCCACCACTGCGGGAAGGATAGGGTCGAGGCCGACTAGAGGAAAGAGCGCTGCCGACGGTAGCCGCGTCCCTAAATCCTAAACCCTAAACCCTTGAAGTTATTAATAGGACCTAAGCAATGTCTAAACAGATTTTAACCCAAACCCTTAGGAGATTACACACAGAGATGCGAATCACAAAGGTGCTTGGGCTATAAACCCTAATAGCACTTGCTTCATGAGTCATCTTTGGACACCTGTGGGGGATTTGCCCAATGGCCCTAAACCCTAAAATAAAATCAAATTTCGGTTTGATCATAATGTAACAACCCGAAATTTCGCATAAAAATTTTTCACGTTTAATCCATTTTTCAGTTTTCTTTATTGCTTGTGCAATAATCTTCTCGGTTTACAAATTTCAAAATCTCCTGTGAAGTGTAAAACAAGATTTAATTGTTTTGCAGATAAAATCTTCTTTGCATGCTGCTCTTACTTTATATCTACGCACTATTCCTTTTATAAATTTTTATAAACCCAAATCATGTTTTAGGATTTTATACATTTAATTGAAAAAGAGAGTTTCAAACAATGAATGGTGTTTTCATATGATGAATAGTATTTTCAATACCCTATGTTTCAAGAATTCAATTTTCTATTTCTTTTAACCATTTTCACCTATAAGCAACTAATTCCACTATATTACGAATTTGATACTCAACCATCAGGCATTAGTGAAATTACCATTTTGCCCTTCTAAGACAAAAATTCCCAAATTACCCTTTCCCTTAACCCTTTAATATTGATTTCGGTAAATCCTTTATAAGTACAAAATGTGCATTCAATTAACGTACTACTTTCAAAATTTGAATTTGTATCAAAAGTGCACTAGTAAATTACCAAAATACCCTTTAGCTAAAATCCCAAGTTTTCCACTTTTAAATTTAAATAGTTACTCATGCATGCTTACTTTTTCCCAAAACTCAAACTCAAATTTAAACTTTGAATTTACTTTAAATGTGCACCTGGTAAAATTACCAATTTGCCCCTTTGGCTAAAAATCTCCAAATTTCCCTCTCTTTAAATCTATTCAATTATTTTGTATGATCAATATTCATTTAAACACAATTTCAACCCTTGGATATATTCTAAAACTTGAATTGGAAATATCTTTAGTTAAATTACCAAAATACCCTTCCAACTTGATATTTCCAAAATCATCTTCTTTTACATATTCATCTACTATCTTTTTATATGATCATTTGCATCCTATTTAAATCTCAATTTTGATTTCAAACTTGAATTTCATTTTAAAACTTAAATTGAAGATACTTTCAAAGAAATTACCAAAATGCCCTTCGAGCTTAAAACCCCCAAAATCCTCCTCTCTTTTCATTCTACCTAGCTATTATATGCAAATACTTCCATATTAATTAACATTAAAATGTTGGTCCAAACTAAAAGTTAATTTTGAAACCTTTTTCTATGAAATTACAAAATTGCCCTTAGAGCTATTTCCTTCTTTTTCCTCTTTCCCTTCCCTCCTGTTTTCCTTTGTTCCTTTGCACCAAAGCCGACCCGATTCCTTGCATGTTCCTGCCTAATTTTGCATGCCAAAACAAAGGAAAATCGACGCCACATGTCACCACCGCGAAAGGGGAAGTAGGAATTTCTCCCCTCTCCCCTCTCCCCTGTTTCTTCATTCCACTGCCCACCGAAGCCAATCCCGCATTGATTCTCCTCTTTCGTGGCTGCCAAGGCAATGTGTAGCATGCCACCTCATGCTTGACACGTCCTCATCGCCCCATCACCAACAATCCTTGCAGAGCGAGCGCATTCTTCCATGGCGCACCGCTCGACCCGCCACCCAGTTCAACGCCACACCGAGCCGATCCTCTAGCACGCCCTCAAATTCTTGAGCTTATCTCCTACCCCATATCCTCCTCACTCTAGAACCCATTCGTGCCCATAGAAGCACACCGGAGCCCTCGATTTCGCTGCTTCTTCATCCCGGCCGTCGCCGCCTCTCCCCAAAATTCCCCTCAACCGCAGCGTTCCAAGCTCGGTGCCGCCGGCCAGAGCTTCATAGCAACGTCGCCAAGCTGAAGCCAGGAGGAATTGGCAGGAGAACCGACGCCGCGCCCCAGCCGCAACTCCTCTGTTTTGGCCGCCGCCCGCTCCACGTCGACAAGCCAAGTTGTGGCCGTGCGAGCTCAATTAGTAGCATGGTAAGGACCCTACGACCCCTCTCAAGCTTAAGCACTCGCCAATTTACTTGTGCCCACGAACCAAAAGCCCCAAATCCGTTCTTAGTCGCCGCCGCTAGACCCCGTTGCCCGACCTCCACAGTCTATCTCCATCCACCAATCCGCTTTCAAAACATCCCTAGACATCCTAGAAACAAAAGCCCCATGGTTAATTGCCCAAAATCGAGCCAAATCGAAAGCCCTAATTCGGGTGCTCAAGAACCCTAGAAATCTACTGTTCATAACTCCCTGATTTTGTTTTTTTTATTAAATTGAAGGTCTTAGAGGAAAAATTAGCAAAACGTTTTTATATAAAAGTTGTTCAAAATAGTGTTTTACATCTAGATATGATTTTTACGGATTTTCAAAATCATTTGAAATTTAAATTTGAATCTTAACCCCTCTCTTTAGCAAATTAAGGAATTTCTAAAAATAGAAAAGTCTTTGAAAAAGTAAAATTTATATTTTTCCTAGCAAATACAAATATATACAAAATTTATAAAATTACCAATTTCAGGACTATTTTATAAAATATAAGAATGGTATACTTCTCTTCCTTAAACCTTTATAAAATTAATTTCTTAAATAAAATTAATAACTAATTTGTATCCAAAACTCTTCCCAACAATAACAAAGATGCAAAATGAATATTTTTAATGAGTCATAAACAATCTTTGATATTCCTTAAATTTCAAAACCCTATAGTGTTATTTAGTACATAAATTTTCTATTTATAAAATTCCTTAAATTTCAAAACCCTATAGTACTATCTAGTACATGAATTTTCCATTTATAAAATTTATCTCTTCTAGAATTTTAGAAATTTTCTAAAAATACAAAATACCTCATAGAATAAAATTTATAATTTCATCATATATTAATATAAATATTCTCCAGAAGAATATCCTATGACTCTATCCTTTCGTATAAATATCTCGTGACCTTATCCATTCGTAAAATATCCCGTAGTAAATCTCAATTACCATAATATCTCATGGTAAACCCTAGAATATCTCGCCATAAATCTTAACTATCGCAATATCTCGTAGTAAACCTAAAATATCTCGCAGTCACTTCACTCCAGCTCAAATATCTACCAAGATTCTATCTCATCCTCTTCATGATTTCTTTCCGTCCTTATCTTCTTCATGATTCTTCATGATGAAGATTCTTCATGATTTCTTTCCGTTCTTATTTCTTCATGATTCTTCATAATTTTCTTCCATTCTCATCCTCTTCATAAAATATCTCATAATTCCATCTCCATCATCCTATCAAATATTTTCATAACTCCTATCCTATCCAAAGACCATTGCATTCCAAAAACCTAAACCTTCTCCAAAACATTTCTGCATGGCATCTAAATTTCTTTTCATTTTGATTTAATTCTTATCCTTTCTATTTTATTAAATATTAAAATCTCACGATAATAGAAGAAGATCAAGATTCAAGTTACTCTTTGGACAAAGATGAGGATCAAGAAGTGAAGCAGAAGAAAGAGTTTAGTTATATCCGTAACCAAGTCAGGTTTTCTCTACTCATTTAGAATTCTCTAATTATTACTTTATGCATTATTTTCTAGTTGATTATTCTGAGTCAATCTACTTTGATATCATATGTATATCATGTAGAATAATTATATTCCATGTTAGAGTTGTACCATTAAGATACACCTAAATAAATAACATCATAAAACCCTAGAATAAAATAAATAGTCAATAATATGACAACTCATGTAGCCATTCATTATCTACTTGAATAAGCACATTATTCCGGTATGACAATGGATATGAATTTTGGTGGTGTTAGTGTTAAATAAAAATATTTCCTGCAAAGGATAGGCATGGGTTAAAAGGACCGGTGGTGGGTTGCTCATGCGCTGCATGGAGAACACGAGTTTGATGAAACAGGAATGGTGGGCCTATCCAATGCTAAAACCTGAGAATATCATGGGTTAAAGACACAATTGTTTAACTATGTATATGATCAATATATAGATTGAAATAGGTTCGGCAGAATCGAATGAAAATAAATCATTAATGGACCGTACTCCCGATATATGGAGTTGTGTCTGAAGGGTGACACCTGTATAATTTGTGACATATGCTCAGTGATTTAATTAATAATCTAAAAGAGACGTGCAGATGATACAAGGTGGTAAATAGGTGTGATGAGTAAAGAATTTGGTTGTGTAAAGAATTTGATTCTTAAATGTTTTACAAAACCTTTGAAATAACTGATAAGCCATTTTAATTGTTGCATTATATCTACTTAAATCTCTCTCTTCTTACTCAGGTAACTTGCATATAATTAATAGTCGCTTGCATTGGTTGTGTAAGGAACTCTGATGACTCGACGTTTTTCTAAGGCTTTCCTATACTCAGGCCAAGCCTGTGGAATGGGCGTATAGATGTAAAACTTTTTGTATTTTTGCTTTCGTTGTAAAATTGTTATTGGGATTAATAAAATCTATGCAATGGTGTTATTTCTGTTATACAATTGGAATCCTGGATAATTGTATTTTAGAGAATCTCCGATATTATCATATTGGAATCCGGTTCTCACACATAACAGTTTTAAAAACTGCTTTCCTTTCACACTACGATAAGCCTATGAAAAACTGGCTTAGGGTTTGCTAGTGTTTCTGGTAGTAACAAAAAAAAGGAAGAGGCCCTTGCTGAGTGAGGAGGAGAGCATTGTCCTAACTGGCATGACAGAAGCTGTCAATAATATTGCGGCTGCCATTCGATAGACAGCGGCGCATGATGTGCATTCTGACTTGTATGGTGCTGTCATGAACATGACTGGGTTCGTCGAGGATGTGTTGTTTATTGTTTTCTCTTATTTGGTGGACAACAAGGCACAAGGTGCTGCTTTTATGGCTATGAATGAGAACCATTGTGTTATGTGGCTGAAATCTTTTTATGCCAGACATAGCATGTGAAGTACTTGTCTATCTAAGGTAAAGTGTAGTATATTTTTTATTTGAATTGAATTGTTAGACCTACTAATTTTTCTTGTTGTTGCTTAGGAATATTTTGCTCTATGTTGATAATGCTCGTGGAATGGTAATGGATGGATGGATTGATGCTCTCAAGTCGGATGTGTTGATGGATGCTTTTAGATGTCTTTTGGTTTAAATGTATTTTTCTTTTATATTTTGCTGCCATACATGTGGATGAATGCCTTATGCCATATCTATAGACCATATGGATGCCTACGGATGGCTTTTTGTTGCTACCTTCTTATTCGGACTCTTGTATAATATATATTAGTGATGACATATAGTGTGACTCATGATATTATATTACCATTGTCATAATATTAGTGATGCTAATTATATGCCAATTCTAATGTTACATGTTAATTATATGCAATATTTAGTTTGGTATTATTCATCAACACACTAAGGAAGAGGTTTAAGAGACTGTTTCTTTGGGCGGTTGCAGTTGTGTTTGCGTTTAAGTTAGAAATTTGTTATTTTCGTACAAGCTAAATTTTAAGGCCATCCGACTCTTGAGGCCAGAGGGCTGAGTCGTCTAGCTTTTATTAAAAAAAATCAGGTATCACCGTCCAAAAGAACAGGGCCTAAGGCTCTATTTTTTTGGGCAGTTGCGGTTGCGTTTGCGTTTAAGCTAAAAATTTGTTATTTTCGCATAAGCCAAACGTTTTGACGTTTTGTAACCAATTTTTGTAGATCTTACTATTTCTTCAACTAGCTCTCAAAACCATTTTTTCTATAATTTTTTAATCCTTCGGATATCCTTATCGAGGAGGTATAAATTTTCAGTTTAAACGCAAACGCAACCGCTAAAAAAAAAAGAGCCTAAATTTCCCCTAGCGCCGCGCCGCCGCCTCTCTCGTCCCAGCTTCCCCAGCTATCGCCGTCTCTCTCGCGCGGTCTCGGCGTCTCGCCCCAGTTTTTCTTTTCCCCCCGAGCGCCGCCTACCTCCTGGACTCCTGGTCGCCGGGTCGCCGCTGCCCCCACCCACATCGGTCGCCAGCTCGCCGCCGCCCCGGAGACCGGCCTGGTCGCTGCTGCCCCGACACCGGTCGCCGCCGGCCCGGAGACCACCCCCACACCGCCCCGGAGCTGCGTCGCCTGTCCGTCCGGCGTCGTTGAGGTTCATTCCCGAGCCATCGTGGAGGCGAGCTCCCCCTCCGCTGCTCTGTACAGCGCCGTCAAAGAGGGCCAGGAGGCTTCCAACCCCCCGGATCTGGTCCTCGGCTACGTCGTCGGCCTCAGGCGTAGCGGGTTCGAGGGCAGCCGCAAGGTATGAACCCTAATTCCTCTCTCCCCTAAAGGCGCCTCGTTTTTTTAAAAATTTGTGATCTGTTCATACCATTAACCTTTTTTCCCTTCCATTTCTTTCGTGTGGTTGCTTTGTAGGTGCGGATTCGTGGCGCATTTGATCCAGGTTGGCGTGGCCCCGGCTCTGCTCCGGTGAGTGGTTTCTTTGATGCAATGTTGGATCGTTCGTAGGGGGAGGTAGGGAATGCTGCTACTGTTGACTGCTCTTTCGGGGTTTTTGATTTGTTCCTAGCTACTCGCGGAGATTAATGTAGATTTGGCTTTCGTCTGCCTTGGGTCTGGCTCGTGCTAGGATAATGCAGGGTTCTTGATTCGTTCCCAGCGTCTAGCTGCGATTTTTTTCTCCTCAAATTGCTCTATTAATTAGATTGCTCGCTCTTTTCCTCTTTGCTGAACATTCTCTTGTTGATCTCAGCTGAAACCTTGGCGACACACTGCTGACAATCAATCTTCCCGAGAGAATGCCGGTCTTGGAGTTTACTTGAGACGGAGCAGGCTGCTAAGCCCGACGGTGAGACATTTGCTTCCTGTCTCTGCTTCATTCAGAGGCTCATACCACGGCATCCCAGCCTGTGCTTACGTGAGCCTCAAACCTGCCTGAGCCTGGGTTTACTGAGTACATTTAGTTTTTCAATGGAATGGTTATTGTTTTAACTAGTTTTGAATTAGCATGTTTTCTTGAATTAACTTGTGGGTGACTCAAGCTTACTGCTGATACCAATGCTACTGATTACTTTTTTTTCCGTGATTGCTACCTTTTCTGTTCGATTCATTTGGTTATCTCGGAAGATGCTCATTATGTGTTGATGTTTTTAGAAACTGCGGTGGTAGATGGATTTAAATTCGTGAACTCGTATTCAGTGAAGCGCCTTATTTTTTATGTAGTTGTTGGTTAATGGATTTCATTTCAAATTGCTTACTTTGTAAGGTTGTGAATGCACCAGGAAGAGACATCAGTGCTCCATTTGGAGAGATTAAGGGAAAGAAAATGTTACAGAAGAGAATAGACAAACTGAGTTTTAAAAAAAATAGAAATGGCTAGTTCATTATCTGTCTTAACCCTTCAGCTTTTTCGATGGAGAAGAATTTGAAATTTTGGATGGCAGGGGCTAACTTTGAGTTTGATTTAAACCTCTTTTGCCTTTTTAACTGAGCTATCCAAATTGAACCTGGGAAGGTGCAGATCTGGCAATAATGCACACTTCGTGTGGCTAATAGAAATCCAAATTGCATGTCTGTATACTAACCATTATCCAGGTTGTGCACATTGCAAATCTGAAACCACGCAATTGCATGTCTGTATATATATGTATTTTGCTAGTGTAGTACATATCTCAATTTCTACAAGTGAAATGGTTAGTAAGTTAACTTTATTTCGAAATTTTGAATGGCAGTGGCTTAATTTGATTTTAATGGCAGTGGCTAAGTTTGTTATAAATGGCAGTGGCTAACTTTTTTTTGAAATTTTGGATGGCAGTGGCCGGGTTTCGGGCTGGGCTTTTGGGCTTTGGGCTTTTGATCGGGCCGGGCTTGCGCTTTCTCTCGGTGAGAAAAAATCGGGCCGGGCCAGGCTTGGGCGTGCGTCTAGGTGACCGGGCTTTTTCAAGCCCGGCCCGGATATACGATCAGGTCTAATCCCCATCCCTATCGCCTGCCCTGATCCCTAACAGCTACCGCAACGTGACTCGTTGGCATTTTCTAAATTCCAATCTCCGCCGTGATGGTCCTATCCGGCTCCGGCTCCACCAAGCGCAAGCGTTCTCTAGACTACCCCTGTGTTAGGCGGTTTCGTCACCGGCGACTCATGACCTACCTCTCTCGCCATCACTTCGATGACGCCTTCAAAGCGTACGGATTCGCTTGCTTGCTTTGTTTTAAAAAAAGAACCTTGCTCACGTTGACTCTGAATGGACGGGATTTGCGAATGCATGCAGGCTGAAACACGAGACGGGCAAGTTCATGAGCGTGCGGCATCTGCAGCGCCTCGTGGAGCAAGGCCTGTGGAAGGATGCTCGAAATTACCTCAATTGCTTCGTGCCGGCCACCTGTATGCTGGGCCTCGAGGGCCGTATCCTTGTTCGCTTCATCGCCTTGCACGATACCATCGCGGCTGGCGTCGCCCGCAGAAATTTGGGCGCGCCAGTGTTGAGCGAGTTCGATCACGATGGCTACTTCGACCATAGCACCCTCGACCTCCCTACCGCCAAGCTCCGTTGCATCTACTTGTCACTGCTCTGCTCTGACAAACTGAGGTAAATCGTCCGTATGACTGTAGTCTTTTTTGGTTCTTGAGCCTCAAATCTTGTATTTTATGTAGGGCCTCGCTTGATTGGGCAGCGTGAGGCTTAAAGCTGCTGAGATCGTCAAGGACTTGACTTGTAAGGATGCACAGTTGAAACGCCTGATTCTGCTGCAGCGCTCATAATAAATCCACATGATGTACTTCCTATCGGGTTTGGGTATGCTTCAATCCTAAGTTGAATATGTTCTGAATCTAGTCGATTTTGATTGTTATGTGTACTGTACAATACTTGACATCTAACAACTATCAATTTGATCGTGGCAAATCTTTGTTAGTTTTCGCCCTAGGCGTCATGTGAAGAAAGCAGGCCAGGTGCCAGCATCTGTTGTTGCAAGGTCCTACCAATTTTGGAAGAAGAGGTACCACATAAATTATCCAGAACCAAATTAAAACACACTTCAGCTCCACTGTTTTGAATTTTTGTAATAACATTCACTCATACATCATATATGTGTTCCTTGCTCTGTTCAGCCTGCCTTCCTCCAGCCACTCCCAGGAGTTAGCAAGCCCTGGTAGAATGTCTTCTTTGCCAAAATGTTATAACTAAGTAATGTAGCTTGTAGGCTTCATATGTGCGCAATATCCATGTTATTTTTGCAATGGCAGGTCATCTAACATTTAAAGACAAGGAGTGGCTTGTGAATATGATTGGTAAAGCTTGTCTCTGCTCTGCATTGTCTTCACTCCGTTTACTTTCTAGTTTATTAGATGGTAGCTCAAGCACATATGTGAGATGTAACTAAGGATGTCATTCCATTTTTGATGACCAAGCATCATAACCAGATGGAACAGCTCTGAGCTCTACATACTGCTGCATTGTTTGGAAAACTTCATATCTATGTATACTGATTGATGGAATTTATATGATTCTCAGATGAATGTATACAAGCTGGTAAACCTCCGAAGCCCAATCATCCACCTCAATTTGTTTATAACAAAGGTACCTGGCACTTGCTTGTCCATTATCCTTTTTGTCCAGAAAACAGTAGAAACTCGTACTGTGTTGCCCAACAAACTCACATTTTATTGTCTCTAGGGTCTATCTGAGCTCTTGGTTGGCTCTGAAATTTTTTGGATTTTTTTGGGCCACATCTGCGTAATATTTTTTTAAGCTTCGGGTCACCCACATTCCCGTTAAACATTTTTCTCACATCTCATGTCATCTTTTTCAGGCATAGCCTCGTTGATTAGTTCTTACAAATTAAGTCCTACCTTGATGACTTGTACCTCACCTAAATTTTGTTACTAATTAGCTTCACTTCATCTTTGTTAAAACCGTTCTTTGCTCTTAAGGGACAATTTTATTTATTTCTGCTTTTGAAGTAATGCTCAGTTTGGTAGAGCAACTCGTTTACACTTGCGCCAATGCTTTTCAAGGGAGCTTATTATGCAATGAACATAACTGATCTTATTGCAAAATCAATGTCTTACTTCATGGATTCGAGAGAATAGAAGAACGGTAGCCTGACAAACAGTCGGTATGCTTAGGGTATTCCTGTATTCGCCCAACCCTGGGGCAGGGCAGCAAGAGTGACTGAGCCCACCAATGACATGGGCCCAGCCCATGAACCTGTGTGGAGCGTATCAAGTGTGGTGGTAGGCATCAACAGTTATGAAGCCTTACCTTTTCTTTACAGGGCCGAAGTAAACCAACATCATCCTGTTAAATGTGTTGTATATTTCACCATTCCACCATCTAGGATGATGCCTTGGCTGTGACATTTTCCATTCCAAAAGAAACACTCATTTTGTTTTGATTCCTCTTTAAGTCCCCTGGTTTAATGTCTCAAACGGCTGTTGCCAAATTCAATGTTTACATGTTCCACTTCCTCAAAATTTTTCCTTAGTCTCCATTCACCCCTAAGACATATCAACTTTCCTTAGTTTCCATTCAACCCAAAAACATATCAACTTTCACACACTAACGTATTTAGTATCGAGATTGGCCACAAGAATGTGTAGGCATGCTTTTGTTTATGTTATATTCTATAACTTTTGCTAAAAAAAGATAACAATCAAGATTCTCCACTGGATAGTAGTTTGACTTTCTTTCTTAAGGCCCTGTTCTCCCCAGCTTAACTTAGCTGACTTATCTACTTATCTAGCTTATCTCCTAACTCCGACAGCTTCCTGAGGTGGCCTTGAGAGCCCGACCCTCTTCGTTTTACTTATTTTTTAGAGCTTTTAGACACGCCTTTGAGATAGAAAAAAAGCCGGATCAAAAAACCAAATCGTTTGTATTTTAAACAAAGATAAGAAAATGTAGATAAGTCAGATAAGTCAAATAAGCTGTAAAGAACAAGGCCTAGTTAGAGGAAGTTATTGGTCTCAAATAAAGATCCTTAGTTCTACTTCACCCAGCAAGTATCAAGACTGGCTCTACCTGTGCTGTGGCCCTTACCATGCTACGTTCTGTTGCACCTCTTATCATCTGGATCATGTGTACATTGTTTGCCTCTGTTTGTTTTTTGAGCGGAATTTGCCTTTGTTTGTAGAAGTTGCATTTAGAAGGTCTATGGTGGGAATATCTTTCCCTTGTGCTTTTCATTGTGTCATTCTTATGTTGCTTGCTATTTTGTACCTGTTTTATGTGCATAATCATTAACTGCACTCCCCTGCTGCTCATCAGGCTTGATAGTGGTCATTGCACTATATCAGCAGTTGGCTGCCAGCTGCCCTATCTGACTGCTGAACTTGTTGCAGGTGCTCCTGGAGGTTCAGTCTCGCATACGATGTTTGGTACCTTGGCAAGTCCTGCTAATAATTATGGCACCCCATCATTGACAAATTCAGGTAAATTGTTGAACACCTTCGGCTGTTTTCAAACCAGGGCAAACCTCTATCTGCACATTTTTTGAACCAAGGGCAGGAGCTCTGCCATTCATTCAAGAAGAAGAGAATACAACCATTAACTCCTAGAAGGGAAAACACCACAACACTTGACCTGAACAAAATGTCAGGTCTCAACCAGGACACCACCAACCACGTTGCACCAATACCACACTATGGCACTACACTCCTGTCCTTCTATGTGCACATTTGATCGCTAAAATTATACATCGTCAGAGAGCACCAAACGTACTAGTCAAAGGGCTATATTTTTCATTGATAACAATGTTTGAACTAGTGACAGCACACAGTTGTTTGTTTGGTTAAGGATATTATAGGATGTTAGGATATATTGCCTTACATGCGTTTTCCTGCCTTCTGTGGGCTTTCCTTTTGTATCCACAGGCACAGGTATATATACTGGCCTTTGGTCTCTAGATCAATACAAGTGCTATTTATAACATATTCAGTGTCTAAATAGTTGTTTCCATTACATGTTCTACTTCCTGAAATTTTTCTTGCACACGCATTCACCCTAAGAACTTATGTATGGCGATGAGATTGGCAGCTAGAGTGCGTAGACATGTATTTGAATTGTTGTAATATTATTAATTATATTGTCTTTGCTGAAAATACAACAATGAAAGAGAATGGTGAGAGTTCTATGTTAAATAGAAAGATCATGCCAACTTTTCTTTAAAAAAACTAGAGGAGGTAATCCTTTCAACTAGAGGCCTTCGCTACACTAGGTGCATGACATTCTTGTTGAACAGTAGGTCTTGCTCTGGATCTACTTCAATTGATTCCAACACATCGGTATCTAAACGAGAAAGCCAAGTGTTATGATTGGATCTGGGAGAGGGAGAGGGAATGCCGGTAAGGGGATCTCGTTGGCGGCAGCGCCGCGCGTGGCGCGGAAGGAGCAAATAAGAACTGATTCTTTATTTGCTTTTTTAATCTAATGAATGGCTGGTCCGTCATATTTTTAATCTAATGAAGGAGCAAATAAGAACTGCCTCCTACCAACTTGACCTAGAAAATAGCTGATTAAACTAACAACCTAACAACCTGATAATTGCCTAACCAAACTAATCTAGATTACTAACTAATCCAGCCTCGGTTAACTGTTCACGCGCGTGAATGGTACCAGCGCCCATGTGCAGTCCTTTTTGCACATAACACCAAGAAACACCAATGAACAACAAATAAATCCAAAACGATACCATCATTCTTAAATTTTATACATAATGATCAAATTGCCAGATACGTGAATGGTACCAGCGCCCATGTGCAGTCCTTTTTGCACATAACACCAAGAAACACCAATGAACAACAAATAAATCCAAAATGATACCATCATTCTTAAATTTTATACATAATGATCAAATTGCCAGATATAAGGACTGGCCCTGCCTGTGCAGTGGCCCATGCCGCCATGCACTCGAATATTGTTAGTCCTCATTCATAATGTTTGCCCCTATATGTAGAACTTCCTTCAAAGGATATATAGTGAAGCATGTTTTCCTTAGGTTTGCTGTTATGTCATTCTTTTGTCGGTTGCTTGGCATTCTATACCTGTTTTCTGGGCATGATAAATCATAGCCATACTTCTGTGCAGTTGCCTTATTTGGCTTTTTTGTTTGCTTTGCGCTTTTACGCTGATGCTTCTTATTGCTGAACTTGTTGTAGGTGCTCCAGTCTCACATACCATGTTTGGTACCTTGAAAAGCCCAGCTAAAAATTCTGATACAATATCACTGACAAAACATAGGTAAACTAGTTGAATACCTTCATTGTTTCTAAACCAGCAGGAATCTCCATCTGTGCTATTGATCCCTGAAATTGTTTGTTGCTGAGAATACCGAACCTACTAGTAATGGGCAATATGCATTATTTATACCAGTACTTGATCTAGTGGTAACCTGCAGTGGTACATGCAGATTTCATTAATTCAGTTTATTACCGGACGTGCTACTTTCTGCCGCCCTCTCACCAAAAATAATAGATTGAATAAACAAATTGAGCATGTTGTGGAAATAGAAAACTGAGATGGTATCTATTATTGACCTATAGTATAAAATGCAAAGTTGCTTTTGTACAGTTTTGATAGGTTGAGTACGATATTCAAGGTTTAATTAACATCAAACCGTAGCACAAGCTGTGGCCACTTTAGTTCATAACATGCTTGAGATGTCCACTTTAACGAAAATAATTATGGTATTGTGTGGTGGAAGTACCGAAATGGTCGTCTCTTAGGTATTCTGTGACATGAATCAATTCTTGGTTGAAATTTTGCTAGTCACCCAATTTACAAACATATGTTGGGTTGGGATAGGTTCAGTCAATATTTGAAATTTTTAGCTATGTATATCTTTTTGGAATTTTGATTGCATAAATGAAAATCATGTGTGTAGATTTGTATCGAAAAGTATTTCCATAATATTATATTTTTACTGGGTAGTATAAATAAAATTCAATAGTAATTAGTGGTAAAGTTATATTAGGACCATGTTGATGTGCAAAACGACATGTATTTGTGATCGTAGGGGTTATTATAGTGGTCACATATTACTTCCAAACTGGATACTAGGGCGCAGGACTGGAATAGTTAAATTGTCTTCTGCCAGGAATATCCAATAAGTTGGACTTTCACCTATTTCATATTTTGAATAGCAATGGTATTTTTCTAGCCTAGGCTGCATTTGACCAAAGTAAGTTCCAAGCAAACATGATAAAGCACCATAGTTTCGGTTGGCTCAATTCTTGCATTTTACAACACGAGGCATTCCCTCGAGTAAATATAGCGTGCTTGCTTTTGTGTTGTGTTGTATGAATCACACTGATAACAGGTGGAATACTTGTTGGAGTGCAGGCTAAAGTGATTGATCTGCGCGATCAAGTATGGTCACCGGCTGAAACATGACTTAGTGGTGGGTGGCATTATTGTTATTCTTGTATACTTGTTGGAGTGCAGGCTAAAGTGATTGATCTGGGTGAAATGCTTGTTGGAGTGCAGGCTAAAGTGATTGATCTTGGTGCACATAACCGAGTTGTGGGTGTCACTGTTATTCTGCTTCTGCCTGGGGGAGACGACTGCCAACTGCCAAGACTGTCTGAACTAGCGATGCTATTTGGCCTGTTTTGCTGCTACTTTCGCTTTGTTTAATTGAGGCTTGGAAGTCTCGGACCTTTTAACGTTAGGTCGTCGTTCAACTCTATTTCAGAATGGCTACTATAGTGCTATGAGCCGCTAGTAAATCAGACCTATCCTGTATATGTGAGCAGCATGCGTTTTGTTAGCTCTTGCGCAAGACCTGTGCTATACATGGAATTTTGCACGACTGAAAGATATTGGTATGATAAAAAAAATTAGGAAAATTAGCTGCAGCGCAACGTAATTTGGCAGGTAGAACCTGGCAATATTTGTTGGCACAATATGTGATTTGGCGGGGCCAGAACTGCTGCGCACTAGTATTTTTGGGGACTTGTGACATTTAGTTGTAGTTCGCTCCATCCTACTGTCTTGTACTTGGTTTAGGGTTGGGGTTTTGGGTAGGGTTTAGGGCCGTTGGGCAGATACCCACAGGTGTCCAAAGATGACTCATGGAGCAAGTGTTATTAGGGTTTATAGCCCAACCGCCTTTGTGATTTAGCCTCCTCTTATACCAAACTTCAACCTGCACTTATTTTTTAGATTTGCGGAGTACAGTTGTACTTATCCCTAGTGCCTTCCTATCTCATTGTGAACTCCATTTGAAGGGCAGCTCACGGAAGACCCGTAGTATACAGATGCTAATGTTGACTTCGAGGAAGAGGACTTTCTCGAAGACTAGGTCGTGGCATACAGTCCGGTTGCCTGTGGAAGAATAGTAGTAGCAATGGTAGCAGTACTATTTGTGTTGTGTATGTGGACCCATGTATTGTATTCCGTAGAACATTGCCCCTAAGATATGCATCGGCCAGCCCCTAGATAGTTCACTTCTCATGCCCCAAACTTCCTCATCTTCCCATTTCCAGCTGGAAACCAGAGCAGGTAACCAGCCACCAGCCATCAATCCACCCTTACCTCACAAGCCACAACACCAGAGAAGAACCCACAGGGTGAGGGATGGGGGCAGTGGTGAGCTTGGAGGGGAAGGCTGCCACTACCAACATAGAGCACGTCGGCCACAAGGGAGCAAGTGACGGGCACTACCTGCTTCCCTAACTCCCGACATAGCACAAAAATCTCCTAATCATCATTGAAACAACATGCATCATCCTCTAATCGTCTCATTAGGCACCAGCTACACCTGCATGTCACGGTATGAACATATGCCCTACACCACACCATAGCACTATATCCACACATGCACGGCACAGTGCAAACAATAGGAGATAGCAAGGCATTGCTATGGCTCGCCATAGGCTAGGACTAAGTGTGCCGAAGGGTGGTTGCCGTCATGCGTCCCCAGAAGTTATTATGTGCTCCTCGGTGCACGAGTAGCCTTAGGTACGCGACGGCCATCCAACCCTACCACAACACTCTCTCAACCATAAGCAACCCAATCCCATTTTGATCTCTCAGGCAATGTAGGTATCTACTAGAACAGCATCATCCTTAAATTCTAAACATTTCATCAACCGAACCAGTGGCAACCCAAAAATTGCTCAAAAATTTACTAAGTAACTTGCAAATCTGTAGTAGCACGCAGGGGGATTAGCCAAATTAGGAGAGAAGAGAAAGGGATTAGAGAAGGAGGGTAGTCGACGCCGAAGCAAGGGGAGTGGCGCCGGAACCAGTAGCCTTGGGGAGGTCAACGGAGACGGCTGCACCATGGCCGCTGCTCCCGTGATTGCCACCACCGCGGGAAGGATAGGGTCGAGGCCGACTAGAGGAAAGAGCGCCGCCGACGGTTGCCGTGTCCCTAAACCCTTGAAGTTATTAATTGGACCTGAGCAATGTCTAAACAGATTTTAACCCAAACCCTCAGGAGATTACACACAGAGATGCGAATCACAAAAGTGCTTGGGCTATAAACCCTAGTAGCACTTGCTTCATGAGTCATCTTTGGACACCTATGGGGGATCTGTCCAATGGCCCTAAACCCTAACCCTAAAATAAAATCAAATTTTGGTTTGATCATAACAGTTTTAAAAACTGCTTTCCTTTCACACTAGGGATAAACCTATGAAAAACTGGCTTTTATGCAAATAACCTAAGCCTCCTCTTGTACCAAACCCCATCATACACTTATTTCCTTGACTTGCGGAATATAGTTGTACTTATCCTTATTGCCTCCCTATCTCGTCCTAAACTCCATTCGAGGGGTAGCTCACGGAAGACCCGTAGTACGCAGACGCCGATGTTGACTTCAAGGAAGAGGACGACGAGTACTTCCCCAAGACTAGGTCGCGGCTTACAGTCTGTAAGCCGGCTGCCTATGGAAGAATAGTAGTAGCGGTGGTAGTAATACTATTTGTGTTGTACGTGTATGTGAACCCATGTATTGTATTCCGCAAAACTTTGATTCGCGACTTGCGCGTCACCATGTATGTATTGTACTGATGTTATGCTGAAATATCCCATCATCTTAATGCTTAATCAATAAAGATAATTGAGCAAATAATGGCATAGGGCGACATGCCATTGAACCAAATCACAAACCAAGAATATAGGACTTTATTGATAAATTAATGATCATGGTACACAATGGTCATTAGAATACCAACCCCGATCAGACATAAGACATACTATGATATATAATCTTTAGAACCTTACAACTCATGACAACTATCGTCATTCACAATTACATACACCTCGTTGTACATCCATCAATTACATCACAAGTGGCTTGACCTTGCACGGGATCATCTTACTGACGTTCTTCGAGATTGCCGCAGCCAGGACCTTCCTTCCTGCCATCCCTTCTTCTCTTGCGCTCGATCCACCGGCATGGCACTGGCATGACACTATATATATATATATATATATATATATATATATATATATATATATATATATATATATATATATATATATATATATATATATATATATATATATATATATATATATATATATATATATATATATATATATATAGGAAGCTAGTTTGGGGCTCTATGGAGCCTAGGCTCCATGATTCAAAAACCTATGGTGTGCATTGAGATTCGTGATGTTCGACGTGTATATCTTCACATATCCACTAAAAAAAGTATTTCAAATATGAAACTCCAAAAAAAATTAAATTCGAACTCAGTTTAAACTAGTTTGAATTAGTTTGAAGTATAGTTAAATGTAGTTCAAACTGAAGTTCAATTCAACTTTTTTCGGAGTTTGATGTCTCAAATATTTTCTTTAGTGGGTATATAAAAGTATAATAACCAAACAACACGAATCTCAAAGCACATCTAGTGGTAATGAATCATGGAGCCTAGGCTCCATGGAGCCTTATGTATTATTCCTATATATATATATATATATATATATCTGTGTGTGTGTGTGTGATTAGTCGAGAACTTTAAATGATAGCAATGACAAACTGCTTTCCTTTCACACTAGGATAAAACTAGGATTGTCATGCCGAGGACACAACAACATCAAAGGCAAGGAGGTCAGGTTTCATAGGAGCTATCTTGGGCTCTATTTATTTTTGAATTTTTGTTGGCATGCCCATTTTATGCAATGGTTTATATATCCAACAAAGATTTAGCTATGCTATGTAAATATGCTTTTAGGTCTTTTCTTTTTCCAATAATAATTTAATAACATGGTTTCTATGCCACATTATTGTGGGGGAAGCCGACTTCTAGACCAATTCGCACAAGTATCCAAGATTTTAGCTATGTTTGGACATATTAGAGGCCACAAACATTTTAATACAACACGAAAAGTAAAATACCAAACGCCACAGTCAAGCGTAAGCGATTGGATAACTCCAAAGGTCATACAATAGTCATCACAACTCACAAGCTCATTAATTGATATGCCCTTAAAGATCCCTAGCATGGTGATCATAATCTTCTCGTTGATTAAGTAGCCCGCATAAAAAGATAATAGTAAGTGTAGATTATGGCTCTGCCATTAAAAGAGCCTTGTGGTGAGTGGTGAATGGTGGTATGTCGTTGATCCATACCGTCCAACCTTCTTTCAGCGGTTTAGATCAATCCTAGCCCATGCGTACCATCTCTCGACGAACTCAGACCCAACCGACCTCCCCACCGTGTCCTTTCGCACATACCATTGCTTCCACACATCCCACATCGCCAACTTGGGGCAGCCATCGTCTCCACCGCGCCTACCCCCTTGCCGGAGCTCCTGCCCCTTCTTCCCCCTATGGCTAACACCATCTGCTCGTCGCCCACCACCCGTTGCCGGAGTGCCTCACTGTCATGTCGCCTCCACTGTCCCAGCCCATCCCTGATCCTAGGGTTTCCCCCTTATGCCACCGGCGCCACCATGCACCCTGCCTGCCTGGCTAAATTTTTTTTGAAATCAATAAACCGCAAATCATGGCAAGGGATCAACAAGTTTCCAATTCAACCCCTCCAGAATTCAAAAATAGACAACTAAAGTTCGAAGCAACAAATTGCTGTCAGAATGAGTAGCCTTTCAGCTCATAGGGACGCCAGGCCGTCTGGGGCCAGCCGGCCTCCCTCGCCGCTACATTTCCTCTCTCAACAAAAAGAATACAAACCTGATTTAAATGTCTAATGAAATTCCAGCAACATTAGCAGCCACCTTTGCCCAGCAATAAGGACAAATAGGAAAGTATGATGCATGAAATGCAACGCGCTTAATCTAGCGATCGATGACTAACGTTAAGTCTTGTCCTAACTATCAAGGAAGTTCCATGAGTCTTCTAATGATCATAGCTTTACAAATAGATAACGATGGTGCGAGCCAAAGTAAATATATGGTGATGAGGATGATGATGATGTAATAAATTCCCTAATTGAAATATCATAGAATATAAGGTCAAAATACTGTTGTCAGTAGTATTTCCTATAATTTTCTAGGGAGTTATGTTTAAATTAACTCCAATTTATTTTAACAGCAAAAAGAAATTCCTAAGAGAGGGTTTTAATTATCCTAATTAGGCAATTATGGATAAATACCATGGGAAACTAGGTTCCAATAATTTTAGGAATTTCCTTAAGGGTTAACTAGGTCTCTGTAAAAATTTGTGATTTAACTAAAGTCATTTAATATTTAAAATAAATCAGATTCAGTTTCTGTTATTATTAATACATAAGGAAATAAGGTTAAATGCATGTTTTTATTATCCAGAGAGCAATATTGGTCATGAATTATACAATAAATTTACTTAATTCCTAAATTATGGTTATACTTCACTGAAATTTTCTTATGAATTTAGGAATTTAACTACTAATTTTATTAAAGTGGAAGACCAAATTTTAAAGGGCTATTGGGAGAGTTTTCTTAATTATATAGGGATTAAAAGGGGTTACTGTTGAGACTCGCAAAATAGAGTCGAATCCTTTCTGTGCTTTACCTGTACTAGTCTCTGAATTATGTAGCTAGTACACATAGATTCCAGATCTTTGGATCATTGCTATTGCAGTTCGAATAAGTATTACATCAGAGTGCGCTACATGGTGCTAAATCATAGTACAAAATTCAGTCACGCAGGCCTTACACAGCGGAAGTCTTAAATAACCAAAGTAAACTCTAAGTGGAACTCTAAAACATTCTCACAGGCAAGACCGAAGAAAACGCATCCTAGACGTCTGGGTAGTCCTCATCTTGATCTCCGGTAGTGAAACCTTCATCTTGGTACATCTCCTCCTCGGGATACCAATGCTGATCACAACCTGCTTGTTGGAATGAGTAGCCCCGCATGAAAGACGAGGGTGAGTATACTTTATACTCAACAAGCAATGCTGACTATATACAACTAAGGCTTAATAAGGGGAGGGTAAGGGTTCTTTTGCGTAAAGCCAGTTTTACAATTTTTTTCTAAGATTTTATAAAATGATTTGAAATATGTTGAGAAAAACAAAGATTTGAATCATTTTCTTTGAAATCCTAGCCACAACCGATTTTGCCCAATCCTGGCTACTCATGGCACCCACCGTGCAAACACCCTCATCGCTCACAGCACCCACTGTGAGGAGAAAAATCAAAAGATACGACTGCAATCGTGGTTTTCCTTTAAAACATTATTTTGAAAACAAAAGGTAAGAAGTACCCATGAGACAGCTCCCGTCGTCCTTCCTTGACCGTTGACACGGTTATCATGATAGTTTTACACTCTGTATAGGTTGCATGTTTTACCCATGCGAGATGGTTTTTCCTAGCTATCACCTAAAGAAACAATAATCACCACAAAGCTTTTCTCCGACATCCTCCTAGTTAGGACATTTCCGCTAAGGTTTTCACTACAATGTCCCTCTTGCGCTAATAGAACTAACACCAACCGTTTACTTCACCGACTGGAATACCAAAACAAGAAGTCTGAAGGGTACTCAACCAGGGCCGGCCCTTACAAGCACATATGGCCGCACTATTGTACTTAGCTCGTCTACCTCAAGGAGTCAGTCCTTAGGGATCAGGGTGGTTCCCACACTAGGCCCGAATCTCGTGCATGCTGCACCATCTTTGCAACAATCCATCCTGATCAGGTTTTGCAAAATATTTTTTTCGATAGCACCCACTATCAACTAGCCCATTTTCAAATAAATGACAACACCAATTGTCCTTTTAAAATCACATGGTTAAATTTGTAATTGATGGTAGCAAGCATATGATTAGACGATCTAAATGAGCATTACTAAGCAGTAACAAAACCTAGACAAGGGTGACTAAGGCAACAAGGAACATTTTATTAGAATTATTTATTAATGAGAATTTAGCTAAGCAACTATGTAATTAGAATTTTATATTTAACACATATGCTAGTTGTCAAATTCTAGAAAAACATGTTTGCAAATCATGGGCTCAAAGGGTTCAGCACTTGCCTTGACCAACACAGCTCGGATGCTCCCCCGATGCGTCGGCAACTCACCCTAGTTGCTTGAGTCTAGCGTACAAGAAAACACGACAATAAATATAATCCAGAAAATAGCAAAAAATATAATGCGTGCAAATGCACATGAAAAATCTAATAATAGAAAATTTCCATTTTCTAAACATTTTAAAATTTGTTTCACAATTTTTGTAGGTATAGTTTTAAAGATACAAAATTTATAAATTTTCAATTCAAAAATATTTGGAAACCCCTTAGTGGGCTCGGCCTACACAATGCAACCCGACACTATACAGCCAAGCCACTCACGCGGTCGCACGCACGGGCAAGCGGCCCAGCCAAGCAAGCGCGTAGACACCGGCCCAGCAAGCTCGTGGCCCTGCTAGCCTGGCGAAACCTAGCGCGGCCCGACACAAGAGCGCGGGGCGCTCGGCCCAGCTAGCTCGACGGCCCGATGCAGCCTAACTCGCCTCTAACACAGCCCGGCTGACAAATAGGGCCCGCAGCCAGTGAGCCGAAACAAGGAACGGTGGGGCTAGGGCAAAGGAATGCAGCGGTGGCGGTGAACGACGGTGCCGGCCGAGGGGTAGCAAAGGGAGAGGCGGTGGCAGCGAACCTGATAGTGGGGTTGGCCCACCTGGAAGACGATGGCAATGACACCAGCAACAGCAGCGGCGGTAGCCCGTAGCGGTGCATGGCACAACGGCCGTCTGACGAGGAAAGAGGGGTGACAGCGGGGTCCGAGAGCTTCGCGGGGGCAGGGGAACATGTAGGGCTACTCGCATAGGCGGATTAGCGATGGCAAGACTGGCGGCAACGGCACTGGCCGCGAGAAAGAAGGGGCACACGGTGGTGGTCTTCTCCAGCGAAAAATTGACAAAATTGGCCGAGAGGAACAACTCCTCTAGCCCTATGGGTGCCCTATGAGGAGGGAGGAAAAGGAATTACCTTTAGGTGGCATGAAATTTGGAGGAAGACAGTAGCGACAATGGTGAAGACGATGACGTCTTCGGTGTCCAACTCTGGCGAGCTCGGTCAGCAAATCCTGCGGCCAAAGGGAAAAACGGGTTGAGGGGAGGGTGAGGGACAATGTCCCCGGAGGATTCGGAGGATAGGTCCTTACCCGGGGTGAATCGAAGAGAGATAGCAAAGGAGGAGAAAGGTGCTCAAGGGAGGGGTTTAGACAGGGTTTAGGGATGAAGCTTAGGAAAGGGGGAACAATTTAGGAAAGGGGGACATCTCCTTGGTCATGGAAATCAACCCCATTAAGGATTTGAGGGTTTTGGGGTGGTTTCCAAAAGATGAAGAGGAGCGGAAGCTTCCTCCTGCCCCTGGCAGAGGAAGCTCGAGGGGAGGTTGACCAAGTGAAGAAAGGAAAGGGAGGAAGGAAAAGAGGGGAAAAGGGAAGAGAAAAAGAAATGGGAAGGAAAGAAGGAAAAGGTGGGGAGGTAGGGCCCACTAGTAAGAGAGATAAAAGAGGAGGAGAATAGCTCAAGGCCAAAAAATACCAAAATAATATATTTTAAAGAATTAATTTGATTTCCTCCTTGTTGCTTTAGATAAACAATATAACTATAGTTCTTACAACTAAACTGGATAATCAAATGCTTTATTTCAAAATCAAAATGGAATTTAATTATTAGGTAACATTCTCATTTCTAAAATCATTTTCTTACATAATACATTAAGGAAATAAATAAATTTTCTCTTTTGGAATATAACCAATATAAAATATTTTCTTTATAAAAATAATTGGATAGGATTCTGAATTTCAAATACAATTTAATAAAAGAAATCATTTTTTTTCAAAATAATATTTTCCATAAATATTTTATTTGTTTTAATAAGGATTTCAAAACAATAAACTCAATTTAGAAGTCAAATTATGAAATATTTACAAGGAACATTCTCATTTTTCAAATGTTTTTATATTTTTTAGAATTTTCATGCCATGCAATGCTTATGATTTTTGGTTTTGAAAATGAGCATGTTACAGTTACTATGCCTATTTTTAATTTATTAGATCTAGCCTATTGCCTGATAATTATCATAATTTTCTTTATTAGATCTAGCCTGTTGCCTAATAATTATCATAATTTTCTCAAGTTTTTAGTATGTCATTTTCTGTTTCGTTTTAATCATTATTCCTTTTCTAGGATTATCTCTTAAAGAAAAATCCTCATAATAGAACTACTAACTTAAACAGTAGCATAAATCTATTTTATTGTTCATCTAGATATTTTTAATAAATCCAGCTAGTCATCTAGCATAACCATAAATTTTCTAGGATTTTTAGGGGTAGTCTAGCTAATTCTAATGATTCATTTTTATTTACTAGTGTTTCTTACTTGGATAAAAGCTAGGAAATCCATGTGAACAGTAACAGGCCGACCCCACTAAGGCACAACCCGAGCCTAGGAGCGAACATGTGGAAGGCGTATTTTCCATCTACGCCTTCACATAGTCAAGACGTAATTCCTATACTACGCTTCTACTTAATCTGACCTGTCGGTGACTGAAGTGTGACCCGCGTGGGGGGTTTAAAAATAGACCGCCACTAACATGCGGGACCCGCATGTTAGTGGCACGGATCTCTGTAAAAGGGAACCGTGCCTCTCGCCGGACTCCAGCGGGATTCCGGCGAAGCTTTGATAGATTGGCGGCGCTACAGGGATATCGAGACGGAGCCCCAAGGTACAGAGGGATTGGGACGGTTAGGGCTAGGACGTATCACCGAGCACCTTGCCGACAACGAGTAGAGGCGGCGACGCCATGGCCGATGGCGGCCAGTGCTACTGGAAACTCTATTCTACATCGATCCTAAGGGACTTCATTCTAGAATCTCAGCCGAGGAGGGCCTAGGGGTCGCTAGGAACCTTACCGAGCGTGGAATCAGGCGAAGGAACCTTGGAGATGGCTGGTGACAAGGAGACCAAAAGTGCTCAGCGCAGGGGTATCAACACGAGGCAACACTGGTGGGGATCTTGAAAAATTGGTTAAGGAGAAACGTTAGCATTGCTTCGGTGATGCTCTAGGTGCAGGGAATTGGAAGGAGACTCACCGAGGAAGGAGAAATCGAAATGGGGGTGATTCAGGTGACCAGACACCGGCGGGAGGAAAACTCTAATTTTGGGGGCTATGTCAGTTCATGAGCCGATTACTTGGAGGACGGTGGTGGTCAAGGACCTAGTGAGGTGAAGGTGCAAGCTCAGGGCGCGAGAGTGGCGGGCGAGGGTGAATTTGTGTGATGGTTGTATGGGCGGCAGGGAGGCAGAAAGGGAGAAAAGGGGATATGGCTCCGGTAGGGGTTTTATAGGCCCGGGGTCACTCGGGGAGTGGAAGGAGAACCTAAGGGAGGTTGAGAGGGCAGGGATGCGACCGGGCGAGTAAGGACAGTGGTGGTAGCACGCGCGGTAGTGGCGCGACAGAAGGTGTAGTGAGAGAGTGAGGCGGCGTGCACAGCTGCGCGACGCGGCGATGGGACAAGGTCATCATCGCTCTTGAGACAAAACAGAGGGGCACCGGCGATGGCGACAGACGCGGCAGCGGCAGACGCAGGCGGTCAGCAGTGCGGCCAATGCAGCAGCTCGGGTGGCATAGGCTTGCGAGGCAGGCGGCCACGCGACGGCTTTGGCATGAGAGAACTACCACGAGACGAGAGTGGCAGGGCTCGAGCGCCAGCGCGAGGGAGGGGCAAACCGATGTACGGACCACTAGGCAAAGGCAAGCGTCGGGGAGGAAGACGCCCGCGCAGGGGCAGAGCCAGGCGTGAGGAGGAGCCGAGGGAGAAGGGAGCGAGAGAGGAGAGCCAGGGGAAAGAGCCAAGGGGTGAGCCGGATGGGGTGCCCGGCTGGCTCGGCTAGGAAAAAAGGGCTGGTAGGGCCAGCTAGGTGGGCTAGGCCCAAAAATGGGTTAGGCCCACATAGGGGAACCCATTTTTTGCCAAAAGATTCAAGTGGGAAATGTTTAAATTTGACAAATCAAATTGAATTTGATTAACAGCATAATGTTTTTGGGCTAGGATTTAAGTAGGGGATTAACTAGGAAAATTAGGAATCTTAGGGGTTTAATCATAGGTTTAGATGTTAATTAGGATTATAGTGAGGAAATTGGGTTATATGACTAATACCCACAAAGTTCATAAGGGAGGTTTTTATACCTAATTATGTGTAATTTCATGGTTTGATTAAAATTAGATTTGGTTTTAGTGGTAATTATACTAAACTTAAAAAAATAGCTTATATATATACCTATACCAAGGCAATATCATGTACAAATTTTTTGTACATAGGTATATTAATGTCTTGCAGAGGTTAATTTACACAGTAAAGGGTTTTGAAAACCGATGGGTAACTATATGCATGTTTAATTTCTAATAACTAGGTTAGGGCTGTAACAAATCCTCCCCCTAAAAATAAATATCACCCCCAAGATTTGATATCCTAAGATTCGAATAGGTAGGGGTAATCTTGGTGGAGCTTGACTTCTGACTCCCAGGTGATTTGTCCTCTAGATTGATCATCCCATCGGACTTTGCATAGCTTGACTATCTTGTCTCCTGTTTGCTTGTCAGAGTGGTCGACGATTTGAACTAGATAGGCTGGGCAGTTGAGGTCTTTACCCATTTGTTCTGAGGGTAAGAGAATGTGTTCTACGTCAGGTACCCTTAAGCATTTCTTGAGCTGCGAAACATGGAATACGTTGTCCACGTCACCTAATTTGGCGAGTAACTCTAGCTTGTAGGCCACTTGTCCTTTCTTGGCGGTAATCTGGTATGGTCCGATCTACCGGGGTGCCAATTTTCCTTTTTGTTAGAATTGTTGATTTCCCTTGACGATGACACCTTAAGATAGACGGGATCACCGATGGTGAAGAAGAGCTCCTGATAGCAATGATCCGCATAGCTTTTTTGCTGGGATTGAGCAGCGAGCAGTTGGTCTTGAATAGTGTTCACCATCCTTTCTGCTTCTTGTAAGGTTTCCCTGCTGAATACCTATCGTTCATGAGCTTCCGACCAAGATAATGGTGTCCTACATCGGCGTCCGTAAAGTGCTTCGAATGGTGACGTACTCAAGCTGGCCTGATAACTATTGTTATAGGAGAATTCAGCATAAGGTAATGTGACATCCTGATAATTTCGAACCCTAGAGAGCATTATTTCTATTTAAGATAATTTTTAAATCGATTTATTTAATAAATATTCTTTAGTTTTCTGCACTTTGCGCTAATCCTTCCCTAATTACATCTTTGCCCTTAAGATTTTGGTTGCTCAAAACCTAAAACGGAGATCCATCGCTATCTCATCCATGTTAGCTGACCAACTATCGATCTTTTCATCTTGCCGGACAAGCCATCCATGCCAAAAATACCAAACCGTATCTCTCTTTCCAAACCAAGACCGAATCAAATTCATACCAAATCAAATCACGTCGAATTTGCAACCGATGTCCCATTGCCAAGACCCAAAACATCCTTGCCATAACAGGGCATCCAAAATATACCACGTCGGTTGCAACCAAGCATGCCATGTATAACCCAATTCAACCGACATACATACAATATAAAAGCCCTAGTAGTCATCGGCCATGGCATCCAATCCCCAAAACCCCAAACCCTAGCTACCGGCGCCATCAAGGAGGAGTTGCAGCAGAGGAGGAGGAGCCGAGGTGAGCAGCCATGCCCAAGTCATCGTTGTCACTATGCAGTAGCCGTAGCAGCCTGACCTAGCCGTCAGGCCAGAGCCGTGTGCCTAGGCCACTGTTCACCTTGTTGCCGCGTCGCCCAGGCCGCCTTACCCAGCGCTGTGCAGCCACCGCGCCTTGCCAGTCGTTGCCACCGGCAAGCCGCCGCCATCGGGGAAGCTGTTGCCATGCAGCAACGCCACCGCGTGCAGCTTCCAAGCCACCATCGGGCCTGAGTTAGGAAGCTTGCGCCGTCGCCCGCCTGGCCGCACCATAGCCGGACCCGCCTGCCAGAGCCACCGCCGCCAGGAGAAACTGCCATCGCCCCCACTTGCTCTCTCTCTTGCTCCTTCTCTCTCTTGTGCTGTGTCGGTGGGGAAACAAGGCAAGGTAGCCAGCCCTTCAATCCCCTCGGTTGGACCGAGTCAACCTAACCCTACAGTGTCTACTATGAACAGTACTCCTTTACATTTTTGTAGCTCCTAATCCGTAACTCTGTTTCGTATCAAACCAATTTTATTGGTCTTCTTTTGACCTAACCTACCTCCTGTATTTATTTCATAATTTTCTAAATTTTATTTGCTGCTATTAATTCGTATGTGCCTCAGTTTACGTGTAGACGTCGTGGAGGAATCCGAAGGGGAGCTAGCTGCCTGTTGTCCAAGGGTGTGCAACTCGGATTAAGGTGCAAGCTAGTTACATGTCGATCCCACTTTGTTTACTCTTTTGGTTACTATCCATAGGTTTTTAAATATGCATGCTAATTTTAATTCTATTTTTATATGTTTAATATAGCTACTGCCGATAACGTGTTAAACATCTGTTAGCACGTTTTACCTCTCGATTGCCGCCTAGTATAGCTTATGTCGTATTATGGCCATCCTTGATATTTACTCACACTAGATGCTTAGCCGCTTCAATGGAAAATCAAGTTGCTTTATGAGGGGATTTAAAATCTAGAAGAGAGAATATACTCTTATCAGGTGATTATGGTTAAACGAAATAAACTAAAATCAACATGGCGTGAGTAGACTCGAGGTGGTGGCTAAAGGGTGGTGGTATGGTTAGTGGGATGCCGCCTCGGTCGACATGAGGACCAAACGTCGTAGATGAACTGACCGGGTAAAACAGTATAGCAATGGGTGTTAATTATGGTAACACCTTGGTACCTCGGGAACCTAGAGTTGGGTTGTCATGGCGGTGTGGACATGCTTGATCAGCACCGTATGTCCATCTGGCATACGTGGGGAACCTCTAGCTTTGCGAATCTGCTTGGGGCAAAACCTTAGTGAGGCAATCTCGAATCTAGATGTATCGGGGACAGTGGCTTCATCTCACTCTTAGGTGAGTCCCATGGGTAAAGTGTACACACTCTACGAAATTAAAACTATCATGATAGCCGTACTCACGATCGAGAGCAGGATTAGACAGCTCTACTTGTTATTCTTACATTTTCTTAATTAACTTGCTGTAGCAGATAGAGACAGGGATTGCCAGGCAGCGAATGCCAGAAAGCGAATGCCAAGCAATGTATTATAGGAAATGTATTGTCTGGGTTTCATGTAGAGTTGACAGCGAATATCATCTTGGTTTCGTGCTGAGAAAGCAATAATATAGTGTTGAGAAAACAAGAGTAAAGAAATGAATTTAATATCATTTTGAACTATTGCTTTACAACAAATAGGATTGTTTAAAAGTGTTTTTTATGCAAATAAACCATATCCTTCCTGTTGATTACTTGCATTCATACCTAAAGACATACATGCTTGCTGGGTATGGTTTTCCATACTCATTTGTTTTTCAAATATGTGTGCAGGTGACGATACTACTGAGTTCATCGATTACGAGGCAGGGTATAACGATGGAGCTTCTGAATACTGGGGTATCCCCAGTCAGATGCCTGTGGCGTATGGATGGTTTACCAGGTCGTCTTTTATTTTTCTATCTTCCGCTTGCTACTTATAACATAGGATAATTATTGTAATAATTGGTTTTTGTTGCCAAGCTACTCTATTTGGATAATCGCTAAACATCAAGGTGTGATTCCATTATGTTCTAACTGTGCGTACTAGCTGCAATCCTTTGGGACTAGTACCGTAAGGCATAGAGAGGTCGGTTTTGTTATGCCGGGTCCCAACAAGTAACCATTTCTCCCAATCCGAAGAAAACTCCAAGACGCAGGCTCTCAGCATGTCTTCTAGGACTTGGTTGACTCTCTCAGTCTGTCCGTCTGTCTGAGGATGGTAGGCTATGCTGAAGGTAAGACTGGTTCCAATGACACTTCGTATGTTTTCCCAAAATTAGGATGTAAACTATCTAAGTATTGTTCTGCTGCATCACTCTGATCTGGGCACCGCATCCGAGGGGGCGTTTCAGTGGAATGTCCTTCAAGTGTATATGCCTAAACCCCCATAATTACTTCATGATCTTGGCATGATGAGGCCATTAGCATGTAATAATAGAGAGGATCATCTCAGGTGGTATCAGAGCAATGGTTGCGAGAGCCACGCTGGCGATCTAGGAATAATATTATATGGAATAAGAACAACAGTAAAATCGATTTCATTTATACCAAAATCAGCCGCATGTAGGTAAGTTTAAACCTTATCACCCTACATTGTGTTAGCATAGATTGCACTTACATTTTTGCAAAGCAAATAACTTGCTTTCTTCATGCGCATTAACACTCATAGCATTTTGGATTGAACTAGGGTGCATCCCGTATATTTACCACGACACTATTTTGCTAACTGAAATTTGTAATTACAGGATGAAGCGGATTCCGTTGCCCTTGCCCCAAATACAGTGGGCAGAAACAGCTTACTTGATTGAGATGGTGCATACATTGGGAGGAGTTGCAACATGATTTTATCTTGAGCAAGCGTCAGAGACAGGATCAGAGCGAGTGATCATGGCTCTAGAGGGCTTTTCCCCTAACAGGGCCTATAGAGCCGAGTACAGCGCGCCATACTACCGTGGTGACATCAGCTTACCCTTAGAGCGTGCCTCTATGGCCGCGATAGATGCTCTGCATGTGTAGTTTGCTGAATTTCTAAGATACACCGCCTATGCTATCGTTCCTCCCATGGTTTCCGCCTTCATTGGTAGCCCACTGCAGCTTTCTACCATACCTCCGCTCTCCACCATGCACGCTACCCCTGCTGCGAGTGGCATGGCAGCCAACAACAAGATGATAGCGGATGGGATGTTAATAAATAACCTGGACAGTGCGCGAGACATGTCAGAGTACTACACAGGTTATTGGAGGAACCATTACGCAGAGGCGGATCAAGATAGGACTATCTTCGTCCAGGCGTTGAGCCACTTCATGCTTGTTGCTACGGGGAACCCGATAGGGTCAGAACCCAATGGGTTTAATGAGGTACCACCCACTGTCCCTCGTACTAATGCTAACCCCCCACATCCAGTAGGCGAAGATACTGCTCCTCTTTTTCCCACCTATCCTACTGGTGAGGGAGGCTTTCACACCCCACCTCCTCCATCTCCTCAGTTACCTCCAGCTAACCGTAGAGCCCATCGTGCACACGGTGCTCGTTTTAGTGTGCACCCGGGACCTGTCCAGGAGGCCCGTGAACTAAATACCTATTATCGACACTACATAAATACTTGGGGTTTCGATAATGGGGACAATAATGAGGGGAGTAACGATGTTGAGGAGGATGATAGTGGCGATGAGTAGGCATGAGGCGAAGATTTCATTTATCCCCAAAATTTTTATTAGCACTAGTCCTTTTCTGATTCACCCTATTTAATAAATGCAGCGTGAGAGCGGTTGTACACGCCTGTATTGGGCAGTGACCAAGGACCCTGCCTTGTATCCTATCTGATTAATACAAGGCTACACCACGCTGCTTGTTTCCTAAATGTCATTGCTTTAATGGATGTTGCATTTCAATCAGTTTGTAGTTGTTACCTTTGGTTGGCGATGACGATTGCGGAGGCAGTGCCTCTCAAATTATTAGTACCTTGTTGAATTCAGTATTCTATTGGATGGTTATTTAGAAGGTGAATCATAAGAGATGGCCACTATTAGATTATTGTTGCTGCTGTGTTTTTCCCGTGTAACCACGACAGGGTTTCAACTTTTGAGAGCTATGGCGGCATTAGCGCCTTAACTGTTAAAGAGAGATGGAACTTTACGCACACTTACCTAAATGCTTAAAACCAAGAACATTCAAATCGCATTAGCACCCAACGCAACTAACCACACTAAGGTCTCACTTTAGTTCTTTCCTCGAGACCGCAGGATAGACAATCAATCTATCCAAGAGCAAGATCTCCATTTAAGTTTCTCCACTCCTAATCAGCCAGCGGCAACCACACCAGAAGCACCCCCGCCTATCAATTTGAATGATCTGTCTGCAATTCCACCCCCTCCACCAACAATTTTCGGTCGCCTGTTAGTGGCTGAAATTGCTCCACAAGATAACCAGTTAGGAGCCATTTTCCGCTACATGGAGGACTTGCATCGTGAATCCCAAGCAACCCAAAATCAGTTACTGGCGACTCTCATAAACAATATCAATCATTGACCGCCAAGAGGCCAAGCTCAGGGAGTCAATCTTGGGGAATTAATGCAAACCCGTCCACCTAGTTTCTCCATGGCTTCATAAGGTGAACAAGAAGCTAACCACTGTGGGGTGCACCGACGAGGAAAAGGTCTGCTATGCATCTCACTTGCTAACAGGATAGGCTGCCATATGGTGGGCGAATTTTACCAGGAATAGAGCTCCTAAACTTCCTATCACTTGGACAGTGTTCACGGAGAGTTTACCCTACTCATATTCCTCAAGGGAAAATGGATATTAAGAAGGATGAATTCCAAGCCTTAACCTAGGACGGCAAGAAGATTAGTGAATATCTGAATAAGTTCAATGAACTATCTCGTTACGCACCTGATGACGTGGATAATGAAGTTAGAACATAGAGCGATTCATGAGCGGTCTAAACCAATACATAAAAATGCATCTCAAACTCCACAATATTACCGAATTTCAGGACTCCGTAAATAAGGCCTTGATCCTAGAAAATGAACATGCACGGTTGAGTGAAGAGCATCGAAAGAAAGCTAAATTGGAACCCCGCTCAGCCAGGTCCTTCCTAGCTAGGCCTTCATCCTCCAATCTTCGGAGCGAACCTCCACCTTGGAGGGTCTGGGTTTCTACACCTCCCTAAACTTCTTTTGTACGATCAGCAGGCGGACCTCTCAAGTGTGCTAAATGCGAAGGTCAGCATGCAACCAATCAATGTCTCAGAGGCACAACACCTGCTATAGTTGTGGCCGAGAAGGACATCGTATGAGTGTGTGTCCTTTTAAGACCCGGCAAAACACAAATAACCCTCAACAAGGTCAAGCGGCAAACTCACCAGTTGTGGGAAGAAACCCCGGTGGAACCAATGTTGTTGCTCACCGCAGTGGAGGTCGCAGTGGACCTGCACCTGGGATAGCAAGGCTGAATTGTGTTGTTGCAGAGCAGATCAATGAAGAGACCGATGTTGCTTTTTCGGTAGGTTTCAAAGTCCCTGATTTCACCAAATTCTCAGGAGCCGAATGAACTTCAACCATGGAGCACATCGGCCGATTCTTGGCCCAATGTGGGGAAGGAGGCCGATACGATCATCATCGTGTCAGGCTATTCTCAATGTCCTTGTTAGGGCCGGTGTTTACTTGGTTTACGTCTTTGCCCGTCAACTCTATCAACACCTGAGCTAACTTGGAAAGATGATTCCACGAGTACTTTTCAATTGAAACGTTGAGCTAAGAATCTTCGATCTTAGCATTGTCCATCAAAAGTATGGAGAATCGGTTAACGATTACATCAAGCGGTTCAGGGATGTGCGCAATCGGTGCTATAGCGTGGTACTGCTAGATGCCCAGATAGCCGATTTAGCGTATGAAGGCTTGCTATCTCAGATCAGGGAAAAATTCAGTGGTCAAGAATTCTCTGATATGAGTAGTTTGGCCCAAAGAGTATTAGCTCATGAAAGCGGATTCACTGAGAACAAGGAATTTAAGAATAAATTCAAGAAAGCCAGGGCAAAGTTAGCTATGTCAATTACGCTTCGAACGATAAAGACCAATCTGATGAAGAAGATGCAGAGGTAAATGTGGCTGAATGGGTTAAAGAAAACAAGAACCAGCTCGTGTGTACTTGGCTTAAACCCTCTAAAATCCAATTGGAGGTCAAGTACTCGTTTGACGTAACCAAGTGTGATCAGATATTTGTTCTCTTGCTTCAAGAAAACTACATCAGATTGCCTGAGGGACATGTGCTACCATCGCCTAAAGAGATTAAGAAGAAAAGATATTGTAAGTGGCACAATTCTTACTCTCACAATACCAATGATTGCAATATCTTCCAGCAGCAAATCCAAGAGGAAATTGAGGATGTGAGGCTTAAGTTTGAAGATAAGAATACCATGCATGTAGACGTAAATCCTTTTCTGTCACCATGGTGGAAGTATCTAACAAGGGGAAAGGATAGGTTTAGTCCCGAGCCGATGAAGAAGAGAAACAAGAGCTAGTCTTGTGAAGAGTAACATTCTCTAAAAATGTTGCCCAGATGGTTAATCAAAGTATCAACCTACCATCAGCTTGGTAAATATTTCCACAGATGCTTCCGGCACTTCTAGGACTTTAAAACCTAAAGGCGATCCCAAAGTCGAAACGTGGTATCAACTTGAGAGGGATAAGCCGACATCAAGACCAATGCTAAAGCCGAAGGTAACATTCGATCGGCTGTATGAAAAATACCAGAAGCATGCGTCACAATCGGTTAAGCGTGAGGCGTTGCCTCAAAGGGAACATGTACGGAACAGGATACAAAGGAAGCTAAACATAGAGCACGACATTGTCCTTTCTTCCAATTCTGTTGGGAAAAGAGAATGACATTGCTATCGGTATGGGATTGTCCGATGCAACACTTCCCACCACAACGATACCGATCCCAAAGCTCAGGTCCCAAAAAGCAAAGGATATCAGCTAAGGACAGGATTGAGGGAAAAGGACCAAAGCCTCGGGAGGGCAAGATTGGAAGAAAACTTGAGAGGCAAAATCAGGAAGCCAATAGAATCCAAGCCACAGTGGGTCCCTGATGGACTGACCAAAACTCAAAGAAGGCGCTTGCAAAGGTTAAGGACTTAGGAACAAAGAAAATCTGAGACGGAGCGAGAGAGAGACAAAGCCTTCAACGAGGTAAAACCAATGATAGTGAGGAAGGAGTGGCGAAAGAAAGACATGACCAACGAAGAGCCATCTTCTTCTAAAGCTAACATCAATATGGTAGTCATACTTCCTGCTCAATACCGAGTACCAAAGGTATGTATGTCGGACTCTCAATTATCTAAAGAAGTTCAGTTATGCCTTGGGGCTTAAGAGGCTACATTCAAGAAGCCTGAGGAGCATTAGCATATCAAGCCGTTGTACTTAAAAGGATTCATTAATAGCAAGCCGATAGCCAGGATGCTGGTAGACGAAGGGGCTACGGTGAATTTGATGCCCTATTCAACGTGCCGAAAAATAGGCAAGACCACAAAGGACTTGGTCAAGACAAATATGATACTCAATAATGTAACAACCCCATTTTTCAAAAATATAAACTGCATAATCATGGCATATAGTTGAGGCATCTCAACTAGAAAATTTTCAAAGTTTAAAAGAAAAACATTTTTGAAAAATGTGCATGTTACTATATGTAGCTTTGTAGAAACTAATTAAGGATTAGCTTTTGCAAAATTTAAAATCTTTACTTATTAAAAACCTTATAGGGTAATCTTGTAAGAATTTGTGATTTTAAAGTTTGACTTTTGAAACCTCAATTCAAGAGCTAAACTAAATGAAAAGTTAAATTATAACTTAAATAGTTAATTAAATGAATTATTAATATAACTATTTTTATCTCTAATTCATTTTACCCTCTCTCTCTTTTCCTCACTCTATGACCAGTGGGCCCCATAGGCCACCCTTCCCTTCCTAGTTGGGGCTTTCCCAAATTGGCCCTACCCCTTTTTGGCATTTTCCCTTTTACCCCCCTCTCACTGCCCCTTTCTCGGTGTCTCCTCCCTCACCCCACCCTCACTGACCTCTTCCCAAAACCCCCACAAGGATCTCCTAGCCGAACCCCGCCACCACCTCCTCCCTCTTGCCCCATCTACTCCGTTTTCGCCGGTCGCCGCCACCGCCGTCGCCGGAGCAGGTCGTGGGCCGCCGTCGAAGCAGGAGCTGTCCAGTGCACCGTCGAGCCTCCTCACCGGGTAACTTCTCCTCCCCTGCTCCCTTTTCCTTCCAGGGGACCCCCCTTACCATTCCCCGTCGTCGACGCTACCTCGCCGCCGCGGAATAGGCCAGCGGCGTGTTCCCCTCGCCGCCTTACCTCGGGCACGTCGCCGCGCCACCCCGGCCATGCCCGTCCCAAGTTCGGGCCGTCGACACCCTCCCCGTGCCTCCCTCTTGCTCGTCACCCCGCCGCTCCCTCCGTCCGCCGCTGCCGGCCGGGCGACACTCTCCGCCTCCATGACCCGAGCACCGCCGAAGCTTGCCGCCGGTCCTCCCCTCGCCGACCTCACCCGGGCCCTCCCTTTCCTTTTAAATATTCCCCTCGTCCCTCGCCGAGCGCCACCGCCGCCGCCGGATTCGCCGCCGAGCCGCCGCTTCTCTCTCTGATCGAGTTGCCGATCGGCGGGTCCAGCTGGTCAACTGCCCATGCTGGCCGACAAGCCGACCCGCGGTCGATCCCTAGCAGCGTCATGCCAAGAACCCAGCGCAGCGTGGGCGCATGATTCTTGACGGACCGGCCGCCACGCCCAGCGTCATCTTGTTATGATGTCTGCAAGCGTCAAGGGTCACAGAAATGGGCAGCGTGTCGCGTTCGTCGTTACGAGTCGAGCCGCCATACCATTTGCAAGTTGAGCTGAGCCGGCCGTACCGTCCGGTTTTTCCTCTCCTTTTCCAAATAAAATTTTAGATAGAAAAGCTTGTTATTTTTATATCTTTAAAAATATAAATCCAAAATCAAGAAAGTAAATTTCTAAAACTCATAAAAATGTGATGTTTAATTTAAAATATCATTTATATCATTTCATGATTATTAATATGATTTCTATAATAGTGTTTTTAGAAAAGTAAACTCATGCATTTAATACTTTATTAATTATTCATATCTAGTTAAAATGAAAATTTAATTTTTTGGAATATATTAATTAGATAGGAACAAGTATTGAATTATTTATCTAATATTTAATTTAATTTCTAAATTTCTAAACACATAGAAACTAATTTATCTAAACATCTTTAATAAAGAATGCCATTTTAAAATTAAATCAATTTCTAAAAATCTTAAAATAAATAAAAACATGGTTTTATTATTATCTTCATGCATCCCATTTATTTTTGCATGCATAATTTTATTTTATTTTATTTATTGTATTTAAATGTGTGTTATTTGTCATCGTTAGATCCGACCGGATCCGTGCCCGGAGCTGAAACTCACGAAGGGCAGGAGAACGACCACAGTCAAGGCAAGTCACTGTTGACATCTCCCCTAATTTCCTTTGACCATATCGATGGCCAGTTTTACAAATGCTTTGTTAGAAATTTATTAAACGTGCATAGCTATACTGATTAACCACTATCATATTGATAGGAAATTTTGTTAAGAACCTAACACACTTTAATTATGTCATTAATCCTGATTTTTGATAACCTTAGGTTAATTAAATCCATAATTACTTGTCACCCCTTAGTTAGTCTAATTAACCTTGCTTAGTCATGCTACTAGTCACATTAGGTGATTACCACTTGATGAACAAATTACCCCGATTTAATATCTGTTTCAATTCAAAGTATCTCCCTGTTTGTAAAGTGCTTGTTTTATTAGCAGTAGCAGGGTGCTACTGTGGGTAAAATGTTAGTGCTAGGTGGCGGGTATGTCACCTGGGGGTTTCTAGAAATGTTTATAAAACTTGATTGGGGTGGACGGATTGATTGGCTGGTGCAGTAAGCACGAGAATCGGGTCCAGTATGGGAACCACCCCAGTCCTTAAAGACCGATACCTTGTGGTTGTCAAAACTAAGGACAACAGTGCGACCATGAGTGCTTGTATGGGCAAGCCCTGGCTGAGTACCTTTCGAACTCTTGGTTTGGACATCCCGTGTGGTAGAGTAGGCGCGACGCGTTCGCCAACCTACCGTGCTCAAGAGGGGCTTCACTAACCGGAGATACCAAAGATCAAGGTGGAAACCTTAGAGGATGCCACCAAGAGCTAGATCATTAAAGGCTTTGTCGTGATGACCTTCGACGGAGGAGTCACGTCTCATGGGGAAAGCGTCGACCTCTGCAGAGCGTAAAACTTTCTAGAAAGCCGTGCCCACTGTTATGACTCGACGGTGGGTTGATCACAATGGTAGTTTTCCCTCCTCTCTTTCTCAGTGTTTTAAAGAAGAAAACCGGCAGGTGCCGTGTTTTGGTTTTGGAAGCCTACGGTGGTTAGCCATGAGGAGATGACTTCGGTGGTCTAGCCGACGTATGGTATTATGCATACGGTGGTTAGCCGTCGAGAATTGTTGGTCCTTCGGTGGATTAGCCGTAAGAAAAATGTTTTCGATAAAAACCACGATTTCTATCGTGAGCCAGCCTTTGGGCATGAGCCGGCTGGGGCCGGATGATTTAAATGCTTTATCAAACGATTTGATTACTTCACTTCTTTTCTAAATTGCTTTAAAAACCTTAGGCAAACTATTTCAAAACTTGCTTTCCGCAACTGAACCCTACCTATCCTTTGTCTAGACCATACACATGCATATGTCAATTGACTTGCGAGTATTTTCCCAATACTCACCCTCGCTTTTGCTGGGTCACAGATTCCGACGCGGGCGGGTTCAAATACCAGTAGCGACCTCGAAGATGGAGACCCCGGCCTCGCGCCTTCACCGACGAAGTCGGGACGGAATATACCGACGCCTAGGGTCGTTCCTCGGCTTTACTGTGGGGATTGTTTCGGTTTTCCTCTTTTGGGAATTTCAATTGTAAATAAGAAGACTTCTGCTTTTGTGAGGCCTTCGAGCCGAACTTATGTAATGACGCCACGAGGCGCACTCTGATGTAAATTTATGTAAATTAATCGACTTGGTTGTGATCCAAAATCTGTTATGTCGTGTGTGCTAGCTCTTGATCCGAGACTAGCACAGTAAAAAAGCAGTGGGACCTCACCTCCGCCAGGGGGGGTCCCGACAAATAACTTCAACGGTAAACCGATGGAGGCCAAGGGGGTACTAATTGCATAACTTACCATTGGAAGTAAAACATTATCGACTGCATTCTTCGTAGTCGATGGTCAGAAGAGTAATGCCGTATTGCCTAGGCAAGACTAGATACACGCTAGTGCCATCGACTATACATCAAGTCCTCCTCCAATGGGATAGCGATCTTGTCGAAATGGTGCACGCAAACACAACTGTTCATGTTGCAATGGCCGATAATATCGTTATCTGATTGCTTGGTGACATTAAGTGCCTGTAACATACCCAAAATTTCTAATTTAGTATAAAAATTTTTCACAAAAAGTTATAATTATGTCCTTATAATCATTCTTAAATTTTAAAAAATTTTCTAAACAATGCACCCATTTATTCTCTAAAGAAAATACCCTATTCATCTTTTTCTAAAAATAAAAATCCCATAAAATAGTAAATATTATTTCATATTTGGATTCTCCTCTTTTTTATGAATTTTTAGAAATTTATTTCATATTTTTCTGAGCCTTCTATAGCCCTCTATGAATTTTTAAAACCCTAAATAAATTCTGGAAAATCCTTTTCCTTTTAAATATAAGAACTTTCCTATTTGGGAATGACCAGGAATGCGCTTTCCTTTTTAGGAAAGTACGCTTCCAGTTAAACCACCTCTCTCACTGACTCATAGGTCCCACATGTCAGTCCCTAATTTAAATCTAACGGCGTCCATTGTTTTTACTTTTAATCCAACGGCCACCGTTGTTTTGCCTCTTCATCATAATCCGACGGCGCCCATGGATTGAAAATCCAATCCAACGGCACACGCCTGTCTTCTTCCTCCAAGACACGTCGCCGCCGTTCATTCCAGCTCCGTCGTCGTCGCCCACCGGACTTCACGTCGCCGCCGTTTCCATTCCTCTCCGGCCCCCAGTTTCGCCACTACCGATAAGCTCGAGCCGCCGCCGACTTCCCCAACCGCGTCATCATCCTCATCCTTCCTCCACAACCACTCAGTCCGCCGCTGCCACCTCACCGCGCCGCCGCCATTGTTTCTTGCCTACCACTCCACCATTCACCTATAAAAGCCCCTCCTCGGCACCGCAACTCCTCAAACTTCATCTCCACACCGTTCCTCTACCTCCTTACTCCCTTTTACCATTCAACCTTCCCGCCGTTGAGCTCTTCTTCTTCAACTCCGGCGACACCCCTCCTCGCTGCTCCAATTCCTCGCAGCCCTCAACTCCTATAACCAAAGTGTTAGCACGGAAAATTTCTAAAAGAAATAGAGTTTTTCGCAGACGTGCCAGTGTATAAAATACACAAAAGAAAGAAAGAGACAGGAAAACTAGTATTTCATTATCACAATAAAATACAAGATTCCCGTGAATGTATGCGCGCTATAGACTTCCGTCGTTGACGATCATGGGAATTTTGAATCCTGGGGCCTCGGAAGGTCTCCCAGTTAATTACATCCGCGATGGAACACGTGGAACACCTCCGATTAAGCTGCTTTGTCATCTTCTTCTTCTCCTTCGCTTCGTGGATTGCCGTGTTTGTTGGTGTAGACCGGTGTGGCGACGGCAGAACACGTAGGGTAGATTTGGGCCCACGTGATGCCTAGCGGAACCGTTGTTTGGCTCGACCCGCCCGTGTCGCTTGATCTTGTTTCGTCAAACGCCACGTTGTTGGAATTTGTGTCGAAGGGTGCACGGCTCCGCACTGAGCTTGGAGTTGAAGTTGATGACTTCGCTAACGTCATCGGGGGCATCATTGCATGTGAAATCTTGGATGTAACCATTGATAACTTCTTGACCGCTGAAGTCGAAATTGATATTTTATGTGGTGCGGCTTGCAGGGGATTGTTCGGGAAACTCGCCGAATATTAAATGGTTGTTGAATCGACTGTTCGGGAAAATTCTTCTAAAATTCTTCTAAAGTTGATTTGTTGATGTTGGTTGTAACTGACTTGGGGACGACGACGGGACCGAACGGTGCGCGCGCTGGGCGCCGGGCACGTCGGTGGTGATGCCAGGTCACAGGCGGCATCGGGCTGCGGGACTGGGACGAGCGGAAGCGGTACGGTGATAAGGCGGCATCAGCACGTCGATGAGGCGACCAGGCGACGAGACCGGGACAGCATGGGCCGAGCAGCGCGCGAGCGCCGCGCGTCACGCGGAGGCCGAACGGCGCGAGGTTAGGCGGCACGCGCGACGTCTTCGCACAGGACGCGGCCGGGACGGCTGATGCGTCGTGGGCCGTCAAGGGGCAGCGCGAGGAGATAGACGCGGTGGACGCCGGGGACGTGCGGTGTCGGACACACGCGCTGGGCACCGGGGACTCGCGGCGGCCGGGGACGCGAAGCGTCGGGCTCGCGCACCGGCCGGGAGCAGAGGACGCGCGCCAGGACGCCGGGGACGCGCGGTGACCGGGGCGGCAGGGCCAGGCCGCGGCGCGCTAGGCGACGGCGGCCGGGCGGCGGCTGGGCAGAACGGTGGCCGAGTGCGGGCGATGGAAACACCGGGTGCGAGCGATGGAAACACCGGGTGCGAGCGACGGGAGCGCCGAGCGCGGGCCCGAAGCCGGACGGGGGTGGCACTGGATGAGGGGCCGACACGGGCGACGGCGGCACGGGTGCGCGCGGCGGCCTTGGCGGCGGCGGCACGCGGTGCGCGCGGCGGCCTCAGCGGCGGTGGCACGGGGGCACGCGGCGGCCTAGACGGCGGCGGCACGCGGTGCACGCGGCGGCCTAGACGGCGGCGGCACGCGGTGCGCGCGGCGAAGAACAGACGGCGCCGGTGGAGAAGATGCGGCGACATGCTAGGAAAGGGGCAGCGGGGTGAAGGCGCGTGGTCAGGGCGGCGGGAGGCAACGACCGAGGCTGCGGCGTGCGCGGCTGGAGCTGCAGCGCGCGGCGGCCTAGATGGCGGCGTGGGCGGCGAGGTAAACCAGCGGCTTGGAGATTTTCCCGGCGCTCTGGTGCAGAGCCAGAAAAAAGGCGCATGCAGGAGTAGATGGGAACAAGAAAACCACGAGCGCGAAGAGGACAGCCGGCAGGAAGAAAAATCAGGAGGTCCAAAGGAGCCCAAGGCCACGTTGGAGAGAGATGAAAAGAGATTCAAGAGAGAGATTACAGGAGAAGAAAGATCAGGGGTTAAAAGGGACAGGAGGTCACGTGAAGACCAGGAATAATTTACCCTTTTTTTTCTTCCTTCTTTGCGTGTGTGAATTCCCTTCCTTTGGCTGCCAACGATCAGTTTTTTTTCTTGTCCTCCCGTGAGTGCTTCCTGCGTCTTCTCCCTGATGGAAAATCCCTTGCGTCTTGATGACTTGCTGCTCCGTCTCCGTGTATATGCGTGCAGCGTGTTCTTGGACTCCGTGCGCCCCTTTGCTTTTTCCACCGTGGTTTCCTTCTGCCTGCAAAAAAAAGCAAACTCTCTGTGTGTCCTCCAAAAGCTCTCCCTGCGTGTGTATGTCTATCCACCGGCGGCCAAAACCTTGAGCGAGAGGAAGAAGAGGTAGCTTTTATAGAGGTTCCTTGGCAGCTCGGAAAGATCCGAAAATAGGGGAAGGGATAGAGATAGAGCTGCGAAATTCATCCGGGAATTAGAGATAGGAACGGGACTAGGGGATAGGATTAGAGAGGGAATAGATTAGAGATAGAGATAGTGACGGATTAGGGAGATAATTAAGGATATTAATTACGTTTTTTTAAAAATTAAAACGAAATTAATATATATAATTTTTTTATTTCCCCTTTTTTTATCTCAACAAATGCCCCCCACCAATACGAGTCCGAGAAAGACGAAGGAAGAATCGGATTCGAATTGGTGTAGAATTAGCCACAGGTGAATCTGTATAGAACTCACCTACGTGAATTAGAGTAGGATTAGAGGTCTTCTACCCCTATAAAAGGAGAAGGAGGTGGGAGGCTTCGTCATATTCGCCGGTGGAGAAGATGCTTGAGCCCAGAGCGTGACGGGGGATCACACTCGTCGCGAGAAAGCAGTTGTAGCAACGTTCCCCCATCATGGCTACTTTTTCAAGCTTGACGATCAAGAAGCCTTCAATGTCCTCGTTCAAGACTACACATGCGATGACACTCCCGATGAAGCCAGCAAAAGCATCGACTTCAACTCCGAGCTAAGTGCAGAACCGTGCACCCTTCAACACAAATATCAACGTGGCGTTTGACGAAACAAGATCAAGCGACACGGCGGGTGGAGCTAAACAACGGCTCGCTTAGGCATCACGTGGGCCCAAATCTACCCTCGTGTTCTCGCCGCCGCAACACCGGTCTACACCAATAAACACGGTGATCCACGAAGCAAGGAGAAGAAGAAGATGACTCAGCAGCTTAATCGGAGGTGTTCCGCGTGTTACTCGCGGATGTAATTAACTGGGTATCCTTCCGAGGCCCCAGGATTCAGAACCTCACATCGTCAACAACTGAAGTCTACAGCGCGCAATCCTATCTACGGGAATCTGTATTTTGTTGTGAAAATGAAATACTAGTTTTTCCTGTTTCTTTATTTCTTTTGTGTATTTCTATACACTGGCACGCCTGCAAATTCTCTATTTCTTTTAGAAATTTTTCGTGCTAACAAAATTGGCACGCCTGGTGGGACATGAATCTCCTCCCATCTTGGCTGCTGAGGCTAGAAGTCATCTTCGCCTATTCCATAGGCTCGAAGACATCTTCGCCTCATTCTTCTTCTTCTTCTTCCTCTCCCGTTCAAATGGAGCCGTCCTGATCAAAGGATGCTCCTTTTGCAGACCTTCTTCCTTCCACTGCAATGGCCTACTCCATCCAGTTCGGAGCTTTCGCCCCCACGTCCGGGGTCCAGGAGGGCTCCAAGGTCTTTATTCTTAAGACTGAGGAGATGTTTAAGTCGGTGAAAGAGCACAGACTGACTTCTGTTGCAAGCGCGGAGGAGCACCACGCCATCATGAGGGAGGCTCGCACTTTCGTGAGCTCCCCTAATGAGGAACGTCCCCGAGCACACCTGCTTGCCGCCCTGGAGGCTTCAGTTGCCAGGATGCGTCTGCTGAAAACGAACGCTCGTTTGTTGAAAAGCGCGCACCCCGCTCGCAACTATAGAAGGAAGCTAGCCAAGGTCCAGAAGTTGCACCGCGCCATCAACTCTAACATCGCCAAGCACGATGCAACGGAGGACTGGTTCGTTGGCGAGATCGGCTTTTCTGACGCAAAACAAGTCAGGAAGGCCATCATCAACGAATTCTGGGCGTGCCATCCACGCCGACATGCCGTCCAGATGAGGCGCACCCCTCGCTCCATCAACACCGTGCCCTGCCTGCACATTGGCGAGACAGGTACGCATGATTTTATTCAAACTAACAACTCTTTTGCAATTCTCTCCCCCGAAGCACCTGCTCCTACCAACGAAGAATTGAGGAGGGAGCTACGACGACTGCAAAACCATGTGGCCCAGCTAGGGAGGCAAGTTCAGGGACGTGAGCCGGTGCCCGTCGTGTCCCGAACCGGGGGCATGACGAACCATCAGCGTCCCGTTCCCCGGATTCAAAACCAACCACCGGTGGTCGGGACCCAACACGCATCTCCACCTACTTCCATCGTGCTCCGGGGGCAAGGCGTGCCTCCAACACGTTGGAATCGGTGGACGAGGCGTCAAGTCTACGCTTCACCATCGTCTTCCGCGCAACCGCGAAGATTGGTGGTCACGTCCACGACATCGGCACTACCACCACTTCTCCCAAAGCCACCGATGGCGGCAAGGCTGCAGCCTCCACCGTTGCTACCAACTCCAACGGTGCCTTCCAGGCTCCAGATCCCGCCAACAAGACCTCAACTCAAGCGGGAAAGGCGCCAAAAGAATCGTGCGGCGCTTCACCAAGAGCTGGAGGAGCTCGTTCTGCATCATACGCACATCCGAGTCCAAGCTGACGGCGGAGTCGCTAGGGATCACGACAAGATCGCCTTCCGCATCTCTCCCAACCTGGAGAAAAATCCAAGGTACAAGTATCTCATTGACAGGTTAACGGCGAAACCCCAAGAGGAGCACCCCGTGGCGCCCAGGCGAAATGAACCAACTCCACGACGTGCACAACTCAGGGGGCAACACAACGACTCCATCGTCACTTTCAAGGAGCCGTCCGTGTCGTCAGTGCCCCCCATTCTCCAACAACCCACTCCACGGCTGCAATCGGTGGTTGAGCTCCCGCAGGAGGCACTTCCGGCCCCGATGGACGTACAAAACGAAGAAAAATCACTTCAAGCGGCGGATGTAGCTACTTGTGGTGCCCTGATGGTTGGTCCTCAACCACAAGACGAAGACCGATGGAGACCTCCCAACGTCACGCATGAGTTCTCCTACCCGTCCGACGAGGAGATCGTCCCTAACCCAAGGGCCGTCTTCTCAAAAGGACGCTCAAGCACACGAAGGTTCCGCAACAGGGCTAGATCAACAGCCAGTTGCATGCCTCTCACCACGAAGAGGAGCTCTTTGTCTGATGGTGACTCGGCGCTCAGCTCCGACCCCCCAACACGGCGCTACACCGACTTCGCTACTCGCCTTCCACAGGACCCCGACGAGTTGCAACAAATCGCGGGCCGCTCTGGACCAAGCACTCGATTAAAGACCATGGCTCAACAGACCATGGCAAACACGACGGAGGATCAGATGGAACCCGAAGACGACAATCCATCTGATGGGGAATCTTCAGCCTCGCTAGAAAGGGTCTTGGGGTTGCCCAGCTATGAACAGCTGGATCACTCCATCCCGTCAGAAGATGAAGACAACTACGAAGATCAAATCACTGCCCCAGCACACATGACCGGGACAGGGAGTCGTGATAATCCGCCTCCACAAAACGAGGAAGCACTCAACCCCCAGCAGCTAAGAACCGCGCACAATCTCCCCGCGGGACCAAGCTCTTCACAGTCGCGCGAGGCCATCCTCGAACAACGGCTGTATGAAAATGAAAGGAAGATGGACGACTTAACGTCAAAGATGAACCGTCTCCTTGAGATGTTCTCCGGCGCAGGAGGCCCTCAGATCAACAATCCACCACCCCCAGTGGCACCTCAAGACGAGCCGCGAGAAGGTGGCATCAGAATCAACGAACCACCCGAAGCTGATCATAGCAGGCAACGACGGCATTCCGTTGCAAGCACACGTCATCAGCCTCCCCCGGCCCCAGCAGCTTCTTCAAGCATGCCAGCACACATGGACACCTTGAAGGAGTACCACGATCTTGTCGCTGACCTGGTGGACCGAAAGTTAAAACAAATCACAGCTGAAAAGGCTCCAAGGACGTCGGACCACGAACTTGAAAAGCCGTACGAGTCGTGGCACGATCTTGTCCCCTATCCTGCGGGATGGCATCCCCCGAAGTTCCATCAATTCGATGGGTCAGGAGACGCGAGAGAACACCTCGCGTACTTCGAGGCGGCATGTGGAGATACAGCAAACAGCTCATCTCTCTTGCTGCGTCAATTCTCAGGGTCGTTGACCGGCCCAGCATTCCATTGGTACAGCCGCTTGCCTGTGGGATCCATTTCCAGTTGGGTTGCTATGAAGGAGGTGTTCAAGAGCCACTTCGTCGCCCTCAAGAAGGACTTATCGTTCGTCGAACTCTCGCAAGTCCAACAACGACGCGATGAGAGCATTGACGACTACGTCATGCGCTTCCGGAACAGTTACGTGCGTCTAACTCGGGCGATGCATGTGGAAGACGCCATCGACCTTTGCGTTCACGGAATGTTGAACCATTGGTCGCTCGAAGTATCCAGGCGAGAACCAAAAGACTTCAGCTCTCTCAGCTCTGCAGTGGCGGCTACCAAAATCGAGTTCGCCAAGGCACCTCAAATCATGGAGCTCTACAAGAACGCTGGAGCCATCGACTCCTCCAAACGCTACAATCCCGCCCCTAAACCCAACAACAACGTTGGGGGCAAGCCGAAGCAGTCCTCGGAGGCGAACATCACAAGACTCCTCTCGGCAACTACACAAGGCAGCGTACCAACGCTGGGGACAAAGAATACACAGCCCCGAGCAAGGCCACCACGACCAACCCTTCAAGAACTCATGAAGAAGCAGTACGTCTTCAAGCGGAAACTGGTCAAGGACATGTTCGACCAAATCATGGAGCATGGCGGCCTCAACCTACCTGAACCACGGCATCCGAAACAGGTAACCATGACTGACAATCCGCTTATTGTCCCTATCACAGTCGATGAGGACACGCCATCCAGATCGCTTGACTTCAAGGAGTGGCTCCAAAGGGCGATCGACAACAAGAAGATCAATTTGGACCCGGGAGCCATCAACCCTGACTACCACGCGGTGAACGTGGGGACGATGAACTTCAATGACTCCGCGAAACAAGGGGAAGATGAAGGGCAGGAAAGGTGGTTGCCGTACGATCAAGTTCAACATCAACTGCCGATCAAGGCTCCGACGCCAGCGGCAACGACTACACCAAGCCGTCACCAAGCCCGTGACGATCAAGCGAAGGTTCCATGGACCACGGTGCGACGCCAAGCAACGTCGAGACGACCACCGCCTCAACATCGGCGTGCGACTCCTCCAACACACATGCCGTCGTCATCCGAAAATACGGACGCCACCGACGCCGCGTCTACCAAAGACGGTTCGTCCCTAAGTCTCAAGGAGATGAAGCCTTCCCACGCTCGCAAGATAAGCTACCCACTTTGGCTCAATACATGCCAAAGGTGTGGAGACCGGTAGCCCAACAAAAGACGGAGGAGGCACCGCCCAAGGAAGAATCTCCCCCAACTTCAAACATCGCTCCTTGCAACATGGTGAACATTCAAGACACAGAACACTCTGATACGGAGGAGATGTTCACGACCCAAGGGCACGAAGTATTTCGTGCCGAAGACCCCATGAAAGGAGTGCAGGTTGAAGAGGTCAACGTGAACCTACGTGGAGGGAAGGTCGTCCCCGATCCGCCAATTAAGACGAAGCCGCTAAAGGTGGGCGTGCAAAAAGAGGCGCCCCAACAAGAAGCAATCCCTGAGCCTGTGAACAAAGGCAAAGGGAAGATGGACGACGTCGACTACAATGTCATCGCCCATCTCAAGCGAATCCCTGCTTTACTCAGCGTCTACGAAGCTCTCATGTTGGCTCCAAACCTTCGTGAAGCTCTCAAAGCTTTGCTAGAGCCTAAGTATATGAAGTGGCCATGGCGGAATATATGTTTAGCGACAACTCCCTGTACGAGTGGAATCTTCTTCGCCGATGAGGACTGACCTCGATGGATGGCGACCACAACCGCCCACTCTACATTGAAGGCAACCTTGGCAACGCCCACCTCCGGCGATTCTAATCGACCGTGCTCTGCTGTCAACATCCTACCATTGCGGCCTAACACGGCCGGTTACACGACAAGCGACACGAGCCAACCGGTGGTGATTTGCGGCCGACAATCACGGCAAGACGACGTTAGAGCCATCACAGTGAAAATTCAGATGTCGACCTTCGTCTTCAAAGTGAGGTTTTTCGTCATCGACGCTCCTACCTCATACTCAGCTCTGCTCGGGAGGCCATGGCTCCACAAGTACCGCGTGGTACCATCTACTCTTCACCAATGCCTCAAGTTCCTCGACAACAAGGGCATACAACAGCGCGTCGGCAACCCTTCTCCATACCTGATTCAAGAGGCACACCATGCCGATGCAAAATACTTCTTCCCGGTGCAAAACGCCGAACGGCAACAAGGGCGCTCCACACAGCCAGCCGACATTATGGCCAAGACCAACTCTTCACCGCCCATCAAGGAGATGAAGCATTTGCTCACACCGAGCGCGAGGTCCGACTCAAGAAGCAATTCAAGGAGTCAACGTGGAGGCTTCGGACGCGGGTTCAACCGGCGATACCCGTCAACACCAGGCCAAGATGACCTGCCAATCACATTGAGGGTGAGGACGTCCTCCAACAAAGAGGCTTCCTCAACTTCAGCCACATTGGGGGTAACATCGTCCTCCAATAGCGGCACTTCTCCATCAACTCCACTCACGCTGGGGGCAAAGCCGTGCTCTAAGCCTAAGGCTACTTCAACGACTCCAACACCGTCAAGGACCATCCTCACACTCCGAGATCGAACAAGCTCGAAGGGGAAGGACAACTCCGCACAAGGCGGAAATGTTAAAAAGATCGTGTCAGAGATTGAAGAAGCAACGAAAAGCACCCAAGTCATACAGCCTCCGTCACTGTACACCTCGGTGTCCACTCCGTTGGAAGTCCGGGTTGTCCCAGGACAATATAAGTCCTCACCGCCAACTATCTTCTACAAATCCCCGCATCCCTTGGAATGCGATGTGGTGTTCGGTTTCCACGACCTACCCCACAAAGAAGAGGAATCGTCGCCACAACCATCAAGGTTGATTCCCGGCTAGTCCAAATGATGCAGCGGGCCGGAATCGTCCTTCGAAACAACAACAGGATGCCTCCACCTCCCGCCATTTGTGAAATATGGTGGGAACAAGCCGAGAAGCTCGTCAGGCTCGGAAGCAAACGCCGAACCCCACCAAAATACGGGTTAGGCTACATCCATGACGAAGATTCAGATGATGAAGATGATGACTTCCTGGATTTCGTGCAGTCCATGTATTGCACCGTCTCCCCTGCCCCGAGGATGATCCCGTACGGACTACGGAACTCCACTACAACCTTCCAACAGGCCATGACACGTGTCTTTGGGAGCTCTGCACCACAAGTACAAAATCCCAGCAATTCCAATCAAGTCACATGCAACGCCACTTCTGTGGAGGATCACCAATTACTTCTCGCTAACGATCCTACGGAATTGGAAGAAATTGAGACCACGACAGCACCTCAACAACTTGAAGACGGCGGACAACCCACCATCGACGAGTTAGTAGAAATCAATCTGGGCACAGAAGACGACCCTCGCCCAACTTTCGTGAGCGCCACTCTCACGGAAGACGAACGAGAAGATTATCGAAGATTCCTGATGGAGTTCCGGGACTGCTTCGCATGGTCTTACAAGGAGATGCCGGGTCTTGACCCACGGGTCGCCACACACAAATTGGCGATCGATCCACAATTTCGGCCAATCAAACAACAGCCGCGGCGTTTGAGACCGGAATTCCAAGAAAAAGTGATAGCCGAGGTGGACAAACTCATCACTGCTGGATTCATCAAAGAAGTCCAGTACCCCCGATGGCTAGCAAACATCGTCCCTGTAGAGAAGAAGAACGGCCAAATCCGGGTCTGCGTCGACTTCCGCGACTTGAACAGGGCCTGCCCCAAGGACGACTTCCCCTTCCCCATAACAGAGTTGGTCGTCGACGCCACCACCAGCCACGGCGCTCTGTCCTTCATGGATGGGTCGTCGGGGTACAATCAAATCAAAATGGATCCAGACGATGCAATCGACACCGCGTTTCGAACACCAAAAGGTAACTTTTACTATACAGTAATGCCGTTTGGTTTAAAGAATGCAGGTGCCACGTACCAACGAGCCATGACGCACGTTCTCGGCGACCTCATCCATCACTCCGTGGAGTGCTACATCGATGACATCGTGGTGAAAACAAAGGATCGCCGACAACATCAAGATGATCTCGCAAGGTGTTCAACCGACCGACAACATCAACTCAAGATGAACCCGCTCAAGTGCGCCTTCGCCGTCCAATCAGGAGTCTTCCTCGGCTTCGTCGTCAGGCACCGGGGAATAGAAATCAAGCCGAAGGACATCAAGGCCATCATCGACATGCCCCCGCCAAGGAATCTCAAAGCACTGAGAAGCTTGCAGGGAAAACTGGCATACATCAGACGCTTCATCTCCAACCTCTCCGGGCGGATTCAACCATTCGCCAAGTTGATGAAGAAAGGCGCCCGCTCATCTGGGACGATGAGTGCTGCCGACTTGACAAAGATCAAGCGATATCTTTTGAATCCTCCAGTCCTGGTAGCTCTGATAAAGGGGCGCCCTCTTATTCTCTATATTGCAGCTCTACCTTCCTCGCTCGGTGCTCTCCTCGCTCAACACAACGATGAAGGGAAGGAGGTGGCTTGCTACTACCTAAGCCGTACAATGGTGGGGGCAGAGTGTAACTATTCACCAATTGAAAAGTTATGTCTTGCCTTGATCTTCGCTCTCAAGAAGCTGCGACATTACATGTTGTCCCACCAAATTCAACTCATCGCACGAGCCGATCCAATCAAATACATGATGAGTCAACCAGCTCTCATCGGACGCCTCGGGAAGTGGGCCTTGCTCATGATGGAGTTTGATATCACCTTCGTCCCTCAAAAGGCGATCAAGGGTCAAGCTTTGGCGGAGTTTCTCGCAGCACACCCAGTTCCAGACGATTCTCCTCTCATCACCGACTTGCCAGACGAGGAGATCTTCACCACCGAGATCGAAGCACCATGGGAGCTCTACTTTGATGGAGCCTCACGCACTGAGACGGGACTCAACGGAACTCCACGACGGAGGGCGGGTGCAGGACTCGTGTTCAAGACCCCGCAAGATGGAGTGATGTACCATTCCTTCTCTCTTCTCAAAGAAGAATGCTCCAACAACGAGTCGGAGTACGTGGCGCTCATCCTCGGCCTTCTTCTTGCTCTCTCCATGGACATACGGTCTTTACGTGCCCACGGAGACTCTCAGCTGGTGGTTCGCCAAATCAACGGCGTCTACGACGTACGCAAGCCAGAGTTGGTGCCCTACTTCAACACAGCACGCCGGCTCATGGAAAAATTCGACCATATTGAAGTCCTCCACATCCCGCGAGGCAAGAACTCCACAGCGGATGCTTTGGCAAAACTTGCCGCTTCACTAGTCCTCCTTGACGGCAAACCCATGCAAGTAACCGTCGAAGAAAGATGGCTCCTCCCCACGGTGTTGGAGCTCATTCCCGAAGACTATGAGGTCAACACCATCACAACTCAGGCGGTTGAGGAGGACGATTGGCGCAAACCCTTCCTCGACTACTTCAAACACGGCACCCTCCCCGAAGACGCAGTGGAGCGGCGCCAGTTTCAACGACGGGTCCCTTCTTACTTGTACCAGGCGGGCGTCCTCTACAAACGCTCTTATGGACAAGAAATCCTTCTCCGGTGCGTCAGCCAAAAGGAGGCCGAACAAGTTCTCCACGAAGTTCACCATGGCATATGCGGTGGACATCAAAGCGGCCCAAAGATGTATCACAAGATATCGCCTTGCGAGCTACATCGGCGGCATCATGACGGACTGCATCAAAGTGGCCAGGTCCTGTCACAACTGTCAAATACACGGCGATCTCAAGCATCAACCTCCAGTTCCTCTACACCCGACGGTCCCCGCTTGGCCATTCGACGCCTGGGGAATCGATGTCATCGGCATGATCGACCCTCCATCATCCCGGGGGCATCGCTTCATCCTTGTGGCTACCGACTACTTCACCAAGTGGGCAGAAGCCATCTCCCTCCGTGAAGTCAAGAGCGACAACGTCATCAACTTCCTGGAGCGCCACGTTATCTACCGTTTCGGAGTGCCGCACCGCATCACTTCCGACAACGGCAAAGCTTTCAAATCCCACAAGATCTACAAGTTCATTGCAAAATACAAGATCAAGTGGAACTATACCTCCGGCTACTACCCACAAGCAAACGGTATGGTCGAAGCCTTCAACAAGACCCTTGGGAAAATTCTCAAGAAAACGGTGGCGAAGCACAAGAGAGATTGGCATGACTGTCTCTTTGAATCTCTGTGGCGTACCGTGTTACCGCTCGCACGCCAACTCAAACCACCCCATACTCTCTCATCTACGGGAGTGAAGCCGTCCTCCCCCTCGAGATTCAGCTGCCTTCTCTCCGGGTGGCCATCCACGAAGGTCTCACAAAAGACGAACAGGTTCGGCTCCGCTTCCAGGAGCTGGACACCACAGAAGAACTTCGGCTGGGCGCTCTCCAAAATTTGGAGATGTACCGGCAAAACATGGCACGGGCCTACGACAAGCTCGTCCAACATCGCGCCTTCAGGAAAGGCGAATTGGTGCTCGTACTTCGACGTCCGATCATCGTCACCCACAAGACGAAGGGCAAATTCGAGCCAAAGTGGGAGGGTCCATACGTCGTCGAGCAAGCCTACGATGGAGGAGCCTACCAACTCATCGACCAACAGGGGGTCCGTCCAATGCCACCAATCAACGGGAGATACTTAAAGAAGTACTTTCCGTAAGTCTTCACGACTCAACTGCTCTCTAGGAGAAGGTATTCCTCCTATTCGGCTTTCGTTGGATGGTTTTCCCTTCGAAACAGGTACACAACTCACCACTCTCACTCAGTAATGATTTTTGAATCCTGATCGTTTTCTTTGATGGTTCTTCCCTTTGAAAACAAAACACAATTTTCATCCCGAATAAGTTCATAATGCACAAAAATTGCATATATGAGCTTCCGTTTTCCTTGGATGGTTTTTCCTTTGAAAACTGACGACAATCGTCCATATAAAAACGGCTTTTTCCACTGTCATGTCATACTGGTCAACAAGAAATTGCCTGTCTCAGAGCTTGCCAAACGGAGTCTAAGCAAGGTCATGATCGGGCGCACTTGCAACAAAGCAACCCACACACCTAGCACATAGACGCATGCCAGGTGGACGCTCCCAAAAGCAGCAGGGTGATTTGCTCGGGTTACTTCACGGTGATGAATTCCCCATGCCGATCAAGCCCCCCAGTAGCCTCAGACCGGTGGAGACATCAAGCCGCAGGGTCAACCTATAGCGAGAAGATGCACCAAGTTGCCAACCCTGTCAGGCCAACGATCAAAAGCTCCGGGATGAACTATAGGAAAAGATGCAGGAGAAGGCTGCCCGATTGGTCAAAGTCCGGTTGGTGTGAAGCTACCTGTCAACCTCGGAAGCATTTCAACAAGGGCCAATCAAAATAATCAGCCTGCGAGGTGTAGTTAGTCCACAAAGGCAGGCGGCTACTCTCAAAATTGCCTTCAACTCACGCAGAGCACAAGGGCAAATACAGAAAAGTCAAGGAAAAGAGGGCAAAAACATACGCCCCACACACCCCGTTCAACAAACTCTGTCAAAAACAAACAAGGAGCTAGCCGTCTGCCAACCTCGGCAAAATAAAAGGCGCAAGTTTCAACCAAACACCCAAAAACCATCGGCCAATCTAAGCCTTACCTAAGTCTCTTGGTTCGATGAGACTACACACAGGGGGCAAGGTCACGTTGTGGAGGTAATCCATCACCTTGAAAGGCTAAAGCAAGATCTTTCGCTGTCTTTCAAGAAACTTTACCGAAACATGTCGTTCTCTAGCACGAGCACTAAGGGAAGCAAAGCTGTACAGTTGCAATCGTCATGGTTCTTTCGACGACTTCCTAAGGCAAAGCCTCCGACATGCTCTTTCAAGACCACACCTATAGTAGATGTGATTTGGAAAAGCCAACATTTCAAAATAAAAAAAATCTTTTCTTTTATGCGATGAGTTTTTCCGCAAAATACCTCGCTTTTTGGTTGTGCTTTGTGATCTACAGTGCAGGTACATCCACCAACAAAAGTTTGAAAACACACATGGCCAACGGCTTTCTAGCGCCACATCGACGTTCATGCTAAAAACGAGCTAGCTCTACGTCAACACCCCGCCAACGGCTTTCTGGCGCTTCACCAACATTGCCAACGACTTTCTGGCACTTCATCAACAATGCCAACGGCTTTCTGGCACTTCATCAACAACGCCAACGGCTTCCTGGCATTTCAACGATCAACACTGCCAACGGCTTCCTGGCGCTCCATCAACATCACGCCAACGGCTTTCTGGCACTTCACCAACACCGCCAGCAGCTTTCTGGCACTTCACCGACGTACATGCTGAGAACAAGCCGGCTCCACGTCGAATCCCAAGCTGAGAACAAATCCGGCGCATCCTGGCGTCCATGATGAGAACAAATCAACATCATGCCAATCTCCACGCCAACGGTTTCCTGGCACTTCATCAACATCTGCACCAATGGTTTCCTGGCGCTCCACCAATATCGCCAACGGCTTCCTGGCGCTTCAACAACATCGCCAACGGCTTCCTGGCGCTTCTTCAACCATGCCAATGGTTTTCTGGTGCCACATCGACGTTCATGCTAAAAACGAGCTAGCTCTACGTCAACACCCCGCCAACGGCTTTCTGGCGCTTCACCAACATTGCCAACGACTTTCTGGCACTTCATCAACAATGGCAACGACTTTCTAGCACTTCACCAACACTGCCAATGACTTTCTGGGGCTTCATCAACATCAACACCAACGGTTTCCTGGTGCTACATCGACAACGCCAACGGCCTTCTGGCACTTCTCCGATGAGCAAGCTGAGAAAATACCGGTTCAACATCAACACGCAAGCTGACGAACATTCCGGCGCTCTTTCGACATCAGTGTTGAGAAAATTCCAGCACCTCGTCGAAATTCGGGCTAAGAAAGAGGCCCGACATCTCGTCGACATCCAAGCTGAGAATATCCCAGCACTTTTCCAAACGGCGCTAAGAAAATTCTGGCACTTCGTCGACGACCAAAGCTGAGAATATCTCAGCATCCTTCCAAGTAGTGCCGAGAAAAATACCGGCGCTTAACTGGTCCAAGCTGAGAATACCCCAGCGTCTCTCCAAGTGGTGCTGAGGAAATACCGGCATTTCACTGATTTAAGCCGAGGAAAATTCCGGCAAACTCCTGTTGATTGGGCTTGAAACTTTAAACATTTCGCCCAAACAACGACTTTCGAGCGGCAAGATTCCTCGAATCAAAGAAAAGGAGGGGAGAAAAAAAAAGTTGCGGCTGTTAAAAAAAAAAAGAGGCCGGTTCAAAAAAAATGTACAGCCGATTAAAAAAAAAAAAAAAAAAAAAAGGCCAACACGTGACGTGTGAGTCATGTATATACATGACATGCTTTTTGACTTTCTTTCTTCATGATCATCACGCACGTACATGCACTGACACGCGTGCACAGACACGCCTTTTTTCTCTCTCACAGTCTCATTGATATGCTCCCATGCATATACCTCCACGCCATGCTTACATCCGGTCACATGCATGCGTGCACACCCTGCTACACGTACATGTTACACGCACACAGTACATGACAGATATTTCAAGCGCAAATACGCGTTTATTAAAAGGAATACATGATGATTCAAGCTAAAGGACGCGGCAAGGAAAATACAAAAGAAGGGGCAAACCCGAGGCCAGCCTTACAGGACAAGATCACTGGATTTCAAGCTAGACATGACACTACAAGGAAAGGCCAAAATGTCAGCTATCTCAATAGGAAGCTTGGAATCATGTTCTCCACACTTCGCTGCAGTCCGGAACATATAATCCTCTGCGATCAATATACGGCGACTCAGTTCACCTGTCCTACCCGTATAATTCTCAAATTCAACATCGCGGCCGTCAAGCTTCTTCATAATGGCTCGCTGTCTCAACACAATCTTCATTTTCAATCGACGCGCAGTCGCCAGAGCTTTCTCTAGATGCTCAATTTCTGCATCCACATCTTTCTTTTGTACAAGAAGCTCCTCCAATTCCTTTGCAAACGGACGACGCTTTTCTCGGATTGTATGAAGTGTCGAAGTCATCTCTCGATGAGCGTCGTGCAGCTTATTGAGAACGGCTCCGACATCCTCCTCACGGGACTGGAAAGGTGCCTTTGAAAAGGAAGCTTTACCTTCCAAACACCGCATCAAGGCCCTCAGCTTCTCAATCAATGCAACCAGATCTGGAGGCGGGCTGTCCTTATACATCAAATCCCACGATGGGAGAAGGTGGTTGAGCAACTTCAAAATCACGGGTTTGTTCAGCGAATCTTCCCGGAGAAGGCTTTGGATGTCAGCTAGGTCGTGCTGTACTGACACGGCACAACGGCGATCTACATAATTCACCGTTGGAAGATTGAAGGATGGCGTGAATTTTGAGGAAGTCTTCGCTCTCGCGATAATAGCCTCGACATCCAAGTCTCGAAGGCATTTGCTACTTGGAATTCCGAAAACAAGAGCTTCTGAAGGCACCGTAGGCGCATTCTTGTCTCCCAAAAAAAAAAAAAACAAGAAGAAGAAAAAAAAAGAGGTTATGGTGGCCAAAAAAAAAAAAAAAAAGTACATCCAACCGGCTGATTCAAGGTCACTGTCTCTTCACGTTTGTCCTCATCAGATGAAGGCACTGGCTCAGCAGTCGCTGTTTTCTCCTCCTTTTGGCAGAAGCTATCCTGATCGCAAAATATATCAAAAAATGGCAGGACGACTTCATCAGCAGGGTCACGGATGGGTGTAGGGCCTCTTCTTGCCGATCCCTTGTACCTCCGCAGAACCCCATCAATATTCATCAGCCTATTGCCTACCAGTGAACCCCGGTTGCTTGGAAAAGTAGCCATGATGGGCGAACGTTGCTACAACTGCTTACTCGCGACGAGTGTGATCCCCTGTCACGCTCTGGGCTCAAGCGTTTTCTCCATCGGCGAATATGACAAGCTTCCCCCACCTGCTTCTCCTTTTATAGGGTGGAGACCCTAATCCTACCCCAGTTCATATAGGTGAGTCCTATACGGATTCACCTGTGAGAAATTTACACCAATTCGACTCCGACTCTTCCTCCGTCCTCTTCGGACTCGTATTGGTGGGGGGCATTTGTTGGGATTAAAAAAAAAAGAATAAAAATAATATTAATTTTGTTTTAATCTAAAACGTATTTAATATTTATCCCTAATCGTCTTTATCCCCTAATCCCGTTTCTATCTCTAATCCTATCCCCTAATCCCGTTTCTATCTCTAATCACGTCCTTAATCTCTATCCCTATCTCTGCCATTAATCCCGCAGCTTTATCCCTTAAATTTTGGATCTCGTCAAGCTGCCCCAATCGCCCCTATAAAAGGTCCCGTCGTCCTCCTCGCGCGACATATACACAGATCACGTTTTCGCAAGCCGGAGGAAAAACACACACACGCAGAAATCAAGGTGAAAAATACACAGAGAGCTTTTGCAAGGCACACGAATTCACCCGGTGAAAAAGGTAGTGGAGTTTCATCACGCGGAGCAGGAGACGAAGGACGCAAGGGAAGTCAGATCGGAGCAGAGGACACGAAGGGCGAGAAGCTCACATACGCAAGAAAAAGGAGAAGGTAAAAACGGTCCCGGGCGGAGGAACATGCAGACCTTCTCACGTCTGCTCTTTCTCTCTCTGATTAATCCTCTCTCTCTCATCCCCCATGTTCTACTGGTTCTCTCTCCTTCCTGCCATTTTTCTTCTCCCGAGGAGCCTTTACATGCACTATGCATGCAAGATGAGGAAATAAAAAATTGGAAAGAAAATACGGATGCATGCACGCAGATGAGAGGCCTTTGCATCTACTGCACTCTCTCTCTCCATCATGATCTCCTGATCTCTCTTGGCCATCTCTCTCTACTGCCATTTCTCTTTTCATGTCTCCATGGTCTGGTAGTTGGTGTTTCTTTACCGAGTTTTCCATGCATGTCATTCATCTGCAACTGCATGCATGCAGATTAGATATTTGTTCCCATCTTCACGTTTCTTTTGGATTCATTTACTACGGCGCGTTCTTCTTTCTCTTTGCCTGGCTTCTTGTCTTCTTCCTCCTCTTGCATCTGCTAAAGCCCAACGCATCATCGGCCTTAGCTCGCGCGCTCCGCCATCAGCTGTGCTTCACCTTCACCCGCGCGACCACCGCCCAAAGACGCTGCGTCCGGCTTCTCTGCACCGCCGGGTCCCGCCGTGTGCCACCGCATCGCCGTCCGTGGCCTCGCCGCCGCCAAGCCGCCGGTCCCGCCGTGCCACCGCGACCGCCGTCCGTGGCCGTCGCCGCCGCGCCGCCCGAATCCCCGCCGTCTCCCGCGCCGTCGTCGTGGCCGTCGCCGCCGCCGCCGCCGGTCCCGCCAGCTCCCGCACCCCGTCCGTAGCCATCACCGCTGCTGCCGCCGCCGCCGCCGTCTTGCCGCCCCCAGCCCCGCCGCCGTCTTGAGCCGGCCTTGCCGCTCGACGTCGCCTCATCACCGCCGGGCCCGTCGTGCTTTCGCCCGTCGACGACACGAGCCCGGCCGCCGTCTTGGCGTCCGCCCGGCGACGTGCTTGCCGCCGCCGGCCCCAGCCGCCGCGTCTTCGTCCGCCGACGCGATGCTTCGCCCGAAGTCGCCATGAGCCCGCCGCCGTGGCGCCCACCCGACGTGCTTTCGCCGCCGCGAAACTCGCCGCCGTCTTGCTCGGCCCGGCGATGCTTTCGCGCCGCATCTCCGACTCGGCCCCGCAAGACGGTCGTCATGCGCGACGTTGCAAAGCCCCGCAGCCCATCGCGGCCCCACCGCGCGTACACCTGCGCATGTCGCCACGATCCTCGCCTTGTCACCCCGACCCGCGCTCGGCTTTGCCGTCCGACGCTGCCGTCTCGAAGCCGCTGCTTCTGTGCTAGCTTGGCGCTGGCTTCTGCGTGGTTGGATAGCACTCGACTCTCGAGGAGCTGACATCATGGAATATCTTCCTGCATGGCTTGAATTTTGTATGGATTCGGTCATGTGTCCGTATGCTATACATATGCATATACGTGTATAAAGTCATATGGGCTACGTTGCTGTACGTACAAGAAGGAGATGATGGAAGGACGTGCTGTGCTTTGAGCACAAAAATATGGATGGTTTCCTATCATGGTGGAATTGTTACTTGCGCAAATCAACAATTCAACTCTCAGAATCAATGATTTAGTGTTCGGCGAGTTTCCCGGACATTCAACATTTAACATGTCGGTGTTCTAGGAGAATTTTCCCGAACAGTTGATTTAACAATCATGCGAAGTTCGGCGAGTTTCCCAGACAGCAACTTCAAGACGTTCTACATCAACAATTTAATGTTCGGCGACTTTTCCCGGACAAAGCTAATCCAAGACGCGGTATCAATGGTTCACATAAAATATCAACATCAAGCTTGACGATCAAGAAGCCTTCAATGTCCTCGTTCAAGACTACACATGCGATGACACTCCCGATGAAGCCAGCAAAAGCATCGACTTCAACTCCGAGCTAAGTGCAGAACCGTGCACCCTTCAACACAAATATCAACGTGGCGTTTGACGAAACAAGATCAAGCGACACGGGCGGGTGGAGCCAAACAACGGCTCCGCTAGGCATCACGTGGGCCCAAATCTACCCTACGTGTTCTGCCGTCGCAACACCGGTCTACACCAATAAACACGGTGATCCACGAAGCAAGGAGAAGAAGAAGATGACTCAGCAGCTTAATCGGAGGTGTTCCGCGTGTCACTCGCGGATGTAATTAACTGGGTATGCTTCCGAGGCCCCAGGATTCAGAACCTCACATCGTCAACAACTGAAGTCTACAGCGCGCAATCCTATCTACGGGAATCTGTATTTTGTTGTGAAAATGAAATACTAGTTTTTTCTGTTTCTTTCTTTCTTTTGTGTATTTCTATACACTGGCACGCCTGCAAATTCTCTATTTCTTTTAGAAATTTTTCGTGCTAACACAAAGTACTCCACAAATCGTCGTGAACCCAACCCAACACTTATCTAAACCCAACCCCCACCGGAGTTCCCTCCTCGCCGTCACCCCATTACGCCGCCGCCATGGCCTCGTTGCCCGGCCGACTCCGGCCACCACAAGCCCTATTGTAACTGCCCAAAGAACCCTTACTACCCCAATTTCATGAAACTCTCACCAATTTCTGCCACCACCTCTCTCCTCATGGTTCTTAAATGACACACCGCCTCTCTTTTCTCCCTTTTCTTCCTCCTTCCCCTCACTGACAACATGAACCCGCCTGTCAGCCTCTTGCCGTGTGACCATTTGGGCCGAGCCCAATAGCCTAGTAAGAATTCAAACTATTTTCTATTTCCATTCATAATGCCTGAATTTATTTAAAATACAAAATTACTTTTATAAATTCTACAAAAATTCACAGAAATCTAAAATAAAATAAAGAATAATATAAAAATATAAAATATCATATGTTTCTAATAAAATAACCTAAATAAATTCTTTTACTCTCTCTTTAAAACATTTTAATTGAAAAATATAGAAGAAGAATTAGTAAAACTTCCTATACAAAAATTCCTTAAAATAATGTTTTATATCTAGAAATAATATCTATACATTTTTAAAACTTATAAAAATTCAAATTTAAATTCAAAACCTCTCTTTAATACAATTAAAATTTACCTTAAATATAGAATTAACATAAGATTTTGTCTAATAAATTCTTTATCACTGTAAGATGAATTAGAAATGTTCCAATAAAAACTTTATATATATCAAGTCAACATAAACAAATTATAAAAATCTCTCCATAATAATTACTTCAACCATAACCTTATACTACCCAATGTACCCATTTTTATCAAAATTTCTACCCTTTTTCTTTTGATTTACATAAAGTATTTTTAAGTGGTAAAAAGAATAACTTTTGAAAAATCTTCTTTTTATCCTCAATTGGCTCTATCTCGGAACTCCAACATGAGAAATGTTGTCGACCCCAATCTCTAGAGCTCAATTGATCCACATTTTTAAAATAAACACCCTAAAATTTACAAATCCATACACTAACCTTAACATCATGCTGCCCAAAATAACAATTTTACACAAAAACCCTACCCTTTTTCCTTTTAGAAAATATTTTAAACTTTTATAAAATCGTACAACCCATCACTTTTTTACCCGAAACCCTTTTATTTTGTTGTTTATTTAAAGACTCTTCTTATTTGGATATTTATTGAAGTTTCTCTTTTTACAACGTATAGATGACGAACTTCGCCCTCTGAAAGCTTTAGCCATAAATATCCTGAAAATTCAATAAGTGCGATCCGATCTTCAAATAAGGCAGATTTTCTTATCCTTGATGCATTTTGATATACCTATATTTCTTTTAATTATTATTTATTGCATATAATTTTCTAGTTATTTATTTATACATTTCAAGTACAATTTTATCCAAACTCCAGTACCTTAAAAAATCACCTAAAAATAATCAACCTCTGATAAACTTAGTGTAGGCAAAAATATTAAAATTTGATTATCACATGTAAAGATTGGAGAATTGGTCTGTACATTTATGTGGGCAAATTATTTCTTTTTACAGGATCCACTTTATTCTCAGAAATGGACATTTATGAAGAAGACAAGAATTTGCATAGGATCGATATTCTAAGGTTTACCTTATGCTCAGGCTTGCCTGCGGTGTATGGGCATGTATTTTCTTTTTATTACCAGGTTATATTTTCACTTTCCGCTGTAAAATATTTTGTAATATGTAATAAATCAAGCAGGCTATACTATTTCTGAATACAACTGAAATCCTGGACAGTTGGCGTTCTGGACATTTTCTGGTAAATTTTTACTGGAAATTTGGTCCGTCACAGAATGGTATCAGAGCTTGGCTTGACCATAAGTATCCTTAGGTTGGTTAGATAGAAAAATAATAAAGTTTGGTTATATAAAACACTAAAATTTTCTCTCAAATCTTAAAACTTCAAAAGAAAAAGCTTTTAAAATAAGACATTATTATACTTCTTACCTAATTCTTTTAAAATCTCTACTCCTTTCCCATGCTATTTAAAGAAAATTTCAAAACATTTCAAACCTTACCTTATAAAATGCTTTAAGTTTCCCTTTCCTATAGTATTTTCAACAAGAAATTACATAAATTTTAAGAAAATTATGTAGTTAACACCTAAATCTATGCATAAAACCATGAAAATTGCATATTTTTGCTTGAATTTTTGAATTTTCTCTTGCATACACTATAAAAATAAGTTCAAAATCTTAAAAATTACATCTTTACATGGGAAATTTCACTAATAACCAAGAAAATATTAACTTTAACATTTATATCTAATTAAATAAGCCAAACTCTGAACCTACCGAACCACTAATACACATAAAAATTATATAATCTAGAATCAATCAAGACCAGCTATAACAACCTAAAAACTCTAACATATAAGAAATTACTTTCCCTTTCAAAATCTTTATTAATTTCTTTCCATGCTTTTAAAAAAAAACTCTTAAACATACTATATAAACAATCCTAAATACAAACCTTAATACCCTAAGAAAAAGATAAGCAAAAAATAAAACAAAAATACAAAACCAACCATATATAAACTTAAGACTTATATCTCAAAATACAATTTAAGTAAAGAAATACATTAAATATCCTAGAAAAGAATAAACTTAAAAATTTCAATAAACTAAACAATTATGCAAAACATTGGAAGAAAATCAACCTTAAGTAAACTCAAGTCTCATATTATTAAAATATAAATCTAAATAAAAGAAATATCCCTATATCCACTAGAACAATCATATCCTATATTAATATAAGAATCCATCTCATATTAAGAACTATCCCAAAAATCTATAATCATAAAACCATCACCAAAATTTTTCGATAGACACTATATAGAAACTGCATTAGACAATATATAGAAACTTTCTTAAACAACCCCACCAATATACTGTTATTATGGCAAAATTCAACTATGTTGAAAACTAAACTTAAAAAGATAAGATAAAGAATTATATAAAAATATAAAATATCATATGTTTCTAATAAAATAACCCTAAATAAATCCTTTTACTCTCTCTTTAAAACATTTTAATTGAAGAATATAGAAGAAGAACTAATAAAAACTTCCTATATACAAATTCCTTAAAATAATGTTTTATATCTAGAAATAATATTTATATATTTTTTAAACCTTATAAAAATTCAAATTTAAATTTAAAACCCTCTCTTTAATCCAATTAAAACTTTCCTTAAAAATAAAATTAATATAAGATTTTGCCTAATAAATTTACATAATACCCAAAATCAATTCTTTATCACTATAAGGTCAATTAGAAATATTCCAATATAAACTCTCTCTCTCTCTCTCTCTCTCTCTATATATATATATATATATATATATATATATATATATATATATATATATATATATATATATATATATATTCATCATAAACAATTTATAAAAATCTCTCCACAATAATTACTTCAACCATAGCTTTATGCTGCCCAAATTACCTATTTTATATCAACACCCTACCCCTTTTCTTTTAAATAATATTTTCAAATTTCTAAAAAATCGTACAACCCATCACCCCTTTTTACCCAGATCCTTTTTATTTTATTTTATCGTTTATTTAAAACTCTTCTGATTTGATATTTATTGGAATTTCTCTCTTTATACAACGTATAGATGACAAGATACGCCCTCTGAAAAGAATGTCCAAATAATACAATAAGTGTGATCCGATCTCCAAATAAGGCAGGTTTTTCTTATCCTTGATGCATTTTGATATACCTACGTTTCTTTTACTTATTATTTATTGCATATATTTTCTAGCTATTTATTTATACATTCCAAGTACAATTTTTATCCAAGCCCCAATACTTTAAAAAACCACCTAAAAATAATCAACCTCTGATAAAACCTAGTATAGGCAAAAATATTAAAATTTGATTATCTCATGATAAGATGGAGAATTGGTCTGTACAAATAAGTTAGACTGGATAACTTATTTGTGGTGGAAAAGTTGTAGTCTGGAAGGTTGATTGTATTTATATAGAGTAATTCGGAAACAGTGTTTTGTTATTTGGGCCCGTCGGTACGAGAAAGTACCAGCTCAATAACACCAGGTGGAGAGAGTGTGAACTCCCTGGAAATCGTTACTCTATAAACTATAGAAGCAGATTTCGAAACAGTGTTTTGCCGTCTTGAGTTAGAGGATCAAGAGTTTGATTGACACTCAAGGGCACTAGATATTTGCTCGATCTGTGGTATGAGAATATCTAGATATCATTTGCTTCTATAAAAACTTGGGTTTAAAATGAATAAGAAATGACACATTAATCATCCATCCATATAAGAGAGCTGTTATATGGGTAAAGCTGGATAGGTTCTGCAGAGCTAATAACAAATTCATCGATGGACCTTACTTCGGGTATATGAAGTTGTGTCAACTGGCTGGGTGATGCCTCTCTTATTTACCAAAATCCATGAATTTATGAAAAATTGTTGTCTGGATTGCAAATGAATAAAGATGGAGAAAGATGATAGAATTTGTTCTATATTATTAATTGTTTTAAAATAATGATAGGACTTTTAAAGCTCAAATTTGCATATTCACCATAAAGCCTTACTATTCCTTGAATCATGTTTTCATATAATAAAGTATTATTCTCTCAAGAAACCTGCAAGTACGATTAGTACTTACCCACTTTATGTGGGCAATTTATTTCTTTTTACAGGATCCACTTTATAATCAGATTGGACATTTATGAAAGAGACAGGAATTCGTATAGGATCGATTTCTAAGGTTTACCTTATGCTCAGGCTTGCCTGTGGTATATGGGCATGTAATTTTCTTTTTATTACCAGGTTATATTTCCACTTTCCGCTGTAAAATATTTTGTAACATGTAATAAATCAAGCAGGCCGTACTATTTCTGAATGCAACTGAAATCCTGGATAGTTGGCATTCTGGACATTTTTTGGTAAATTTTTACTGGAAATTTGGTCCGTCACAGAATGGTATAATAAAGTAGCTTAAGGAGTATCGAGATTGTTTTGCTTAGGAGTACCACGAGATGTCTGGCTTAAGCCAATCGTTAGTTGAACATCGGCTATCAATAAAGCCTGGTTTTAAACCATTTAAGCAGGCACCAAGAAGGTTCAATCCCAAAATTTATGATGCAATCAATTCAGAGATTGAGCGACTCCTTGAAGCTCGTTTTATCAGGCCTTGCCGATATGCGGAGTGGATTTCTAACATAGTTTTGGTCCAGAAGAAAAATAGGGAGATCAGGGTATGTATTGATTTCAGGAACTTGAACAAAGCGGCCCCAAAAGATGAGTACCCGATGCCTATAGCCGATGTGCTAATCGATGCTGCTTCTGGCCATAAGATAGTTAGCTTCATGGACGGCAAAGCAAGGTACAATCATATTTTTATGGCCGAGGATGATATCCACAAGTCTGCGTTTCGATGCCCAGGTGCTATCGGCTTATTCGAGTGGGTCGTTATGACTTTCAGGTTGAAGAGTGCCGGAGCTACTTATCAACGTGCAATGAACTCAATATATCATGAGCTAATCGGTTTGTTGGTAGAAATATACATGGATGACATAGTTGTTAAGTCCCATGAAAAACAGAGCATATAGCCGATTTGCGAAAAGTTTTAGAAAAGACTAGGATGTTTGGCTTAAAAATGAATCCGCTCAAATGTGCATTTGGTGTATCAGCTGGGCATTTTCTGAGATTCATGGTGCATGAAAGAGGGATTGAGGTTAGTCAGCAAAGGGTGGATGCCATAATGAAGTGTGAAGCCCTAAGTGCAAAAAGGACCTCCAAAGGTTGATTGGTATGGTCAACCATCTCCGACGATTCATATCTAATTTGTCTGGACGCCTTGGGGCATTCACACATTTACTAAGGTTGAAAGCCGATCAATAGTTTGTTTGGGAAAAGAAACATCAGGAGGCCTTCGATGATATAAAAAAGTATTTAACTTGCCCACCGGTGTTAGCGGTGCCTAGAAAGGGGATCCCATTCATATTGTATATATCGGCTGAGGATGATTCAATTGGTGCGGTCATGACATAGGAAGTTGAAAACAAGGAGAAGGTGATATTTTACCTAAGTCAACGATTCATTGATGCCGAGACTAGGTACTCTTCAGTGGAGAAGCTATGCTTATGTTTATACTTCGCGAACACCAAATTAAGATACTACGTCCTAGCTTCTGAATGCAAAGTTATTTGCAAAGCCGCTGTAATAAAATACATGTTGTCCGCACCGATATTGAAAGTACGGTTGGAAAAGTAGGCGTATGCACTTATCGAATATGATCTGAAGTATGAATCAGCTAGAGCAGTTAAGGGACAAATGTTGGTCAATTTTGTCACTAACCACTGCCTTGCCGTCACTGAAGGGATGATCAGCATCGCCCTCCTGGACAATGTTCTTTGATGGATCGGTTTGTGGTCAGGGGGGCGGTATTGGTTTGTTGCTAATATCCCTAAAAGGGGGCAGGTTTGAATTCGTGCTAAAGGTAGAATCACCGTGCTCAAACAACCAGGTAGAGTATCATGCTTTATTAAAAGGGCTGTAGTTATTGGAAAGTGTGGGAGCCGATGCTGTGGAGTTTTTTGGTGACTCACGTTTAGTTGTTCAACAAGTATCTAGAAATTATGAATGCAAGGACAAAATCTTGAACGAATGTTTGAATGAGTGCTTGGATATCATTGGTTCGTTTAGGACATTTCAAATCACTCATTTTCTTATAGAGCAAAATTGTGAAGCCAATGCGTTAGCACAAGATGCGTCTGGTTACAGGCCAATGGAAGGCAAGGACATATTAGAGGTCGCAACCATGGACGATTGGAGGCGAGAGATCATCAGATACTTACAGGACCCTTCAGGGTGTAAGGATAAGAAATTGAAAAGAAGAGCCTTGAAGTACATAATACTCGATGGGGTACTGTATAATTAGACTTTAGAAGGATTATTGCTCAAATGCCTTGGTACAGAGGAAGCTAAGGTTGTAATGGGAGAGGTTCATGAGGAGATTTGTGGAACTCACCAGTTGGCTCACAAGATGAAGTGGCTTATTAGAAGGACGGGGTACTTCTGGCTAACGATGTTGGAGGATTTCTTGCGATATTATAAAGGATGCCAGGATTGTCAGAGGTTCAGTAACGTCCAGATAGCTCCAGCATCAGCGATGAATCCAATTATCAAGCCATGGTCATTTAGAGAATAGGGAATTGATATAATTCACCAAATATATCCTGCTTCATCCAAAGGACACAAATATATCATGGTAGGTACATATTACTTCACTAAATAGGTGGAAGCAATCCCTTTGAAGCAAGTGATAGCCGTTGAAACTATCGGCTTTGTTAAGAAGCACATTGTCTATAGGTTTGGAATTCCTTAGTAAATTACAACAGACCAAGGGACTGTGTTCATGTTAGAAAACTTTCAAGGCTTCGCTAGAGAATTGGGTATTAAGGAGCTGAGCTCATCGTCTTACTATGCTCAAGCTAATGGACAGGCTGAGTTGTCCAATAAAGGGTTGATCAAATTGATAAAGAGAAAGATAGACGAGAAGCCGAGGACAGGACACACGACACTGTTGGATTCATTATGGGCCTATCGGATTGCATATCATGGAGCAACTAAGGTTTCTCCTTATCAATTGGTATATGGCCAAGAAGCAATATTGCCTTTGGAGGTTAGTATCGGTTCAGTAAGGATAAGCAAGCAAGACGAGTTACAAGCCGATGACTACAAAAGCCTGCTGATGGACAACTTGGAAGATTTACCTGAGCATCAGCTTAAGGCGTTAGAGCATATTGAAAGGAATAAAGCACGAGTGGCCAGATACTACAACAAAGGGGTTGTCACCAAGTCTTTCACAGAAGGCGAGTTAGTATGGAAGGCGGTGCTACCTGTCAGCTCGAAGGACAACCGCTATGGAAAATGGTCGCCTACTTGGGAGGGGCTATAGCACATAAGCCAATTGGTACCTAGTAATTCGTACATTTTGAAGACATTGGAGGGAGAAGTATTAAAGCAATTAACGGCAAGTACATAAAGAAATACTATCCTAGTGTATGGGTCGGCTCTTGAGTATGATTTGCTTAAGGCCGACCTAGTTTGCGATAGCTGATGTAATAGGACGTCACCTTTAGAACTATCTCAACGTTTTGCTTTCAAGGAGGATTGAAAAATTAAAGGAGTGTAAAAGCTCATCAGAACAGGAAGTTTAGAACATCGCATGCAAAATGCTCAGGTCAAACCAGAGGGAAAATTACATAAATCAGCTCGAGGTTGTTAAAGAAAAGTATAAAGTCAATTACTCAGAATTGACTTGGGCCCGCGATGGACAGATAACCTTGGAGACAGCCGTCGCTACTGCTACCAGGATCTTCTAAACTTCCCAAATAATTGCGTTGTCATCTTTGTCCGATCCTGCGACTTCAATGATTCGGGACTTCTGCCGTTTGATAGAGGCAATGCATTCTTTGACCTTTTGCTTCTGAAGCAGGGCTACTTCATCGGCTTCCTCTTTAGCCTCGATGGTTTGTACCAGTTGGCCCTTTGCCATTGCCAGCTTCTCCTCTAGGGTAAGAACGGTTGCTAAGGCAGCATCAGCTTTCTTGGTAGCATCAGAAGCCAACTCAGCAAGTTTTCGATAGACTGCTTGAGTATTGGCGTCTGCTGCTAGGGATTTAAGGAGGCATTCTTCTTCCCGCTGAACCGCATGTCGGGCCATCTACTTCTTGGCCAATGCTATGCCTTCTCGATGTAAATCGACATCATAGGTCGATAGAAGGGCGCTTTGGGCCACCTTCAGAAGGACTATGTCTAGGTTCTGCACTGCATTGCGGATTGGCTACGCATCCTAAAGAAGGAAGTTAGCATTGGAGGTGAGAAGGAATTCCAATCGCTTGAGTTTCTCCAGGACCTCAAGAGTGCTGATAGTCGAAGCCGATGCCTGGCCTACTTCCTTAGAGATCCTAGACGGGTCATTCACAGGACGGGAGTCTACTCCCTCATTGTCTTCATCTTTGAATTCTCCTAGATCGAAGTCCAGGAGTGCAGTGATGTCGGAGGCCCCCTTGATCGGCTTTGAGGGAGCCTCTAGTAGGGAAGAAGTCAATATAAAGAGAGATATAATCAGAGAAAGTGGAAAATGTACCTCATCAACAAGGGCAGCAACAGTAGGAGCCTGGGTTAGTATAGGGCCTGATGGAGGGGTGATGTTGGGAGCGTCCACGATTGTATCCTAAAAAGAAAGCAGTCAAGAACAATTCGAGGTATCCTTCGATAGAAGATTGAATGAAGGAAGCATACCTCATGAGGAGCCGATCTCTAGGGCTGAGATTCGGCCACACCTTCCATCACGTCGGTAGTCCCAGTGGTGGTGGCGGCTGTCTTGCTCTTCTTCTGTTTCGAGAAAGACTTACTCTTAGCCTTGACTTGCTTCGCCGCCAGCTCGGAAGGAGTAGGAGTGTCGGGATATAGGTTGGCCGACGAATAGCCAACAGTCCCAGCGAGGACTTTCTTAGACTGATCCACCTGCAAAAGCACAGGGATAAGAGCCGATTTAATGTGTTACATAATTAATGAAAAAGTTAGAAGATTAGTCGGCTACCCGAAGGGGAACTAGAAGAGCTAGAAGAAGACTTGTCATCCTTGCGAATGGGCTCTTAGATTTCTTGAAGAGCCTCTTCGAGGAGATTGGGAAGATCTGGGTAAAGCGGATCGGTGTAGAATTTAAGAGGGCGATCGGCAAGGAAGATGGCATCAGAATGGGCTGCCACCATTGCTTGAAGGGAAGAGACATTTTGTCTCCAAGGCGAAGTGATGGGAGATCAGTACAAAATAAGTCATCAGCTAAGCCAAGGATGGCACTTATGGTGTTCTTGGCCGATGGGAGTCGAGGTTGGAGTTACCGGTTCAAAACCAAGTTAGGGACAGCTTGCCCAAAGCCTAGTAGACGAGCATAGATAGAAGGGTCATAAAATTCAAAGCAGGGTTTGAAAGTCCTAGCTTGGGTGTTTATGCCGATGACCAAAGTACAATGGGAGATGAAGTATTTTAGGGTTTGTCGTGATTCCTTGTCAAGGTGATAGGAGAGACAAAAGAAGGAAGGAACAAGGATTCTCTTGCTTCCTGATAGTAGAACAAGTGACGAGCTGAAAATTCATCGGCTGCCAGGTGAAAGAAGTCAAAATATTTCACCATGCCCAATGCATTGAGCCTATTGGAACCTTGTCCTAAAGAGATGGCTTCACCATATGGTCGGCTTGGTCTGTATTTGAGTTTATCTTCTTCTGGGATGTCTTCTTAGGGAAAGGGAACCGATGGGTTTATGGGGATTCCCCGTAACCGATGAAATTGTGTACAGCCAGAGCTATGTAAACCACATAGGGCCTCCTATATTGCCAACTATGTGACCTCCAAGGCCAGTGTACAACCTAGATCAGATGATCTGCATCATTTGATAAGCCAATCCTAGGAGTAACTTGGCTAAGGACACTTGACCTCCACGAAGCAACCTTTCAGTAAGGTCTTGATATATTTGCGTCGGGCCTAGAGAAGCTCCACAGAACACGAAGCGGTCAAACCACTTGTTGAGGAACACAGCGTGTTCTTTATCTGATATCGGTCCTTCATCCGGGTTGTCATCTTCTATGTATCGATTCCAACCTTCACCTTTTTTAGGGATGAGCTTGAAGCTGATCGGTAAATTGTAAGCTGACGTTTGCTCCTCGTCAGGCCTTAAGCCGCAAAGAGCGGTGTAGTCCTTGTGGAGGAGTTGCGCGATGGCTGTGTCGTTAGCGACTTCTTCCTCTGCCCTAACTTTAGCAGAAAGTTCTGCTTGAAAGGCTGCAGCAATGGCTGAGTCGTGGTCCTCTTCGGTGGGATAGCTGATAGGCTCAGAGTAGGTGTCAGACTCTTCAAATAAGGTGGAAGGATAGGAGATGGAAGAGTCTGAAGAAAAATTAGCCGACATGGTGAAGGAAAGAACTTTTACTACAAGAATGGTGGAGTTTTGAGCTTTGGCTACGAAAAAATAGGGTGGAAAAAACCATCGCAGTCGTTCCTATTTATAGGGAAGACGTGGCTAGGTGAAATGTCGTAAGAAAACACAAGATCAAGAAGGCGAAAGGGTTTTTACCGTGCGACGTTGCGGAAGGTGAAATAAATTCTGCAGGTGAAGACAAGATCGGGAATACGAAGGGACACTGTCGTGCAACGGTGCCGAAGCCAAAATGACTTCACGCATGCTGTCACAGAGTTGATGGAAGTTGTGTAGGCGCGAAGTCAGTGACAGATAGCCGATCATGATGGATCTTTGGCTGATGATGTCATCGAGATGACGTGAGGCCAGTAATTTTGGGACATAAAAAATTATATCCCAAAATTAGGGGGCATTTGTTTGCACAAAAAATTGGCAAAGGCTGATGGACTTGGATCTTGGAAGAAATGGGCTGAAATATGCTGCAACGGTCCGGATTGGCCGAACATGGAAAGGGGCTGGATTTGGCAAGAAAGTCGGCTAGAGATTTAGGAAGAAGCTGAATCAGCTACGAAAGGCAAGTTTGGATTAAGATAAGGAAGCTTGATTCGAATCGGTTTAGAGTTAGTATATTGAAAGAGTTAGTTAAATATAGAAGATAAAGATGAGTTTGTGTCGGATACGAGTTAAGAGTCTTACTATAGTTAGGCCCAAGAGGTCTGTATAAATAATCTGCCCTTGAGGGCGTGTAAAGAGACACACATCAATCAAAATACATCTACTTTTATCTATTCTCTACTTTCCATCACATTAAGAGTAGTTTAGAGTAGTTTCTTCGTATTTAGATTTCGATCGAGTTGTTGTGTATCGCCTTTTGATCGGCTTTGAGATACACCCCGGAAGCTCTTGCGAGTAAGTATTGTCTCGATTAAGTTTGACCTACGGGCTTGCATCGGCTTTTGGTTGAAATACTATCTCGATTGATATTGCTGCGTATCGCCGTTTCAACCAAGGGTTAGATTTCACCCTTTCTTTCTACTGACCAACCCATTCGTTGACAATATATTGTTTACCCTTTCGTTCTATCATCTAGACGATCTAATCGGCTAGTTGGTAATCTGTTTACCCTCTTTCTGCTATTCATGATTCTATCGGCTAAGCAGTAGACTGTTTACCTTTAAAACTATTGGTCTAGATCTGATCTAAGCCAATAGTTTTCTTACCTATTATTTTGCTCGAATATGTTTTCAAGTATTGTAGATTCACTACATTACGAATATAATTAGCTGGGCGAAAGCTGATTAAGTCATCTTGCCGATTGCAGGATCAAATCGGTTGGCACGCCTTGGACCTAGCTCCCGATACTGACAGGAATCCTATTTCCTAAGCCCACGTGAGTTGGCGTGAAAATCCGTTTTTTGCGTCAACACCATCCCTCTATCGACACTATTCTGTTTGATTCGAGGGCCACACACTCTTTCATTTCTAAAGCATTCACCGTAACAAACTAACTAGAGTGTGAACCGATGAATAAACCAATGTGGGTGTGTAAACCTGCTGGAATGATGAAAGTAAATACACTGAAAAACAGCCAAACCATCTTAATTAACAAAATTCCATATAACGCAAGACTTCATGCCATACTGTTAGTGGGGTTAGATATAATTTTGGGGATGGATTGGCTAGCTCCCAATGGTGTGTTCGTAAATTACGAGCAGAAAACGGTATCCATAAAACCCCAGATGGGAACCACACCATCTACCACGGGAATCAATCGAAGTGTAGGGCCTCGTTAACCTCCTTAAGTCTTGCAACCCCTAGCGAACTATCGACTATTCCTATAGTGCACGAATTTCAAGATGTGTTTTCGGAGGAATTAACCGACATGCCCCCCGACCGAGATGTGGAATTCTCTATAGACCTAATTCACGGAACCACCCCTATCTCCAAGAGGCTGTATCGAATGAATTCAACTGAGTTAGTAGAGTTGAAAAAGCAACTAAACAAGCTAGAAAGTAAAGGCTTCATTAGGGAAAGTGTATCACCATGGGTGCCCTCGTCATATTTGTGGACAAGAAGGATGGTCGCATAAGATTGTGCACAGACTACCGGGAGCTAAATAAAGTCACCATTAAAAATAAGTATCCACTCCGTCGTATCGATGATTTTTTTTGACCAGCTCAAAGGCACATGCGTATTTTCCAAAATTGATCTGAGATCTGGCTATCATCAAATTAAAATCAAACGCGAAGATATCGAGAAAACAACTTTCCTATCTCGGTATGGGCACTATGAATATACGGTTGTCTCCTTCGGTCTTACTAATGTTCCGGCAGTGTTCATGAACCTGATGAATAAGCTCTTCATGAAGTTCCTTGATAAATTCGTTATCGTGTTTATTGATGGTATATTGGTGTATTCCAAAAACTCGGTAGAACACGAACAACACCTCAGTATAGTCCTTCAAACGTTGAGGGCAGAACAACTCTATGCCAAGCTTCGCAAATTCGAATTCTGCTTGGTCAGGACTCCTTTTGGGTCATATTATCTCAGGTAAAGGAGTGGAAGTCGACCCTAACAAGATTGAGGCCATTAAATCTATGAAATGTCCTACAACCCCTACTCAAATTAGGAGCTTCCTAGGTTTGGCGGGTTATTATCGCAAATTCATAAAAGGTTTCTCTCAAATAGCTTCACCACTCACAAAATTGTTAAGAAAAGAGTACAAATATATCTGGACCGAAGCCTATGAAACTAGTTTCTAAAAACTGAAACAACTGCTCACTAAAGCGCCAATTTTAGTACTGCTGGAAGATGGAATAGAATATGTGGTGTACTGTGATGCATCAAAATCAGAGTTAGGTTCTATTTTGATGCGAGGAGACAAAGTCATTGCATATGCCTCTAGGCAACTAAGACCACAAGAAGTAAATTATCCAACTAATGATCTGGAATTGGACGTGGTAGTGTTCGCTCTCAAAATTTAGAGGCACTACCGCTTCGGTTCAAAGTGCAAAATTTACCGTGACCACAAAAGCCTCAAATATATATTCACTCAAAAAGAATTCAACAAGAGGTAGAGAAGATGGCTAGAATTCATTAAAGACTATGATATAACCATAAATTATTATCCAGGTAAGACAAATGTAGTAGCTGATGCAAATCGCATGGTCCTAAACTGACTCACCAAGATTTTGACCCCAAATTAATTCATGAACTTCAGAAAATGGAAATCAACTTCATCCTCTCTTTTGATGCGTTCACACTCGCCACCATCTCGGTCCAGCCCATGCTTCTAGATCAAATTAAAGAAAAGCAAGTCACGGATGCTTTCATTTCTGTGATATCCTAAAAATTCACAAAATTATTTTTCCAAATCTCTTTAGGAAACCTAATGCAATTAGAGGTTTAACTCTAATCCCTCAAGGATTAGGGCCAAGCCCAAACCTAGCCCGACTGAACTCAGCCCTAATCCCCTATATAAACCCCAAAAATAAACCCTAATGCCATCTAATCAACCCAAACCAATCTACGAGCAGCTGCCGTCATCGTTGTCTTCATGCCTCCTGGAGCCGTTGTCGTCATTGCCGTTGACGCGCTTGCCGGAGTCGCCGACGCCGCCACCACCAAGGTAGCCGACGCGAGGTCGCGTTCCTGCCTCTACTTCCCCACGTGTTGCCGTTTGCCGCTGCGCGATGCCATCGTGGCCGCGTCGCCGCCGCCGCCGCGCCCACGGCGCCGCAGTGCACGCACCGCCGCCGCTTAGCCGTCGCTGCTCCTCCACGCCGCCTGCGCCAGTAGCCTCCACACGTTGAGCTTCGCCGCGCCGCCTCCGCCACCGCCGCCCGTCGCCGCCGCCCGCCGCCATGAAACCCACCCAGCTGCCAGCGTCGCGTCTTTACTGCTTCGATCGCTGCTGCCGCCGACCGAAGCGTCGCTTGCCGTCGTCAAGCTGCGGCCAGAGCTTGCCGCGACGAAGCTCGCCGCCTTGCTCCGCCTCTCACCGGAGTTCCGCCGGCCAACCTCGCCGGAGCCGCCGCCGCCTCACCGCCGCCGCCCTCCTTCCTCCCTCTCCTCTCCCTTCTTCCTTCCTTCTTCTTCCTTTCTTGTTCTTCCTCTCTTCTTTCTTTCTCTCTCTAACTCTCTCTCTCCCTTCCTTGATTTTTCTCAGCCACATCTGATGACCAGCAGCATTCTTATCCTCTCTCTTGCTGGGCCTCGTGGCTACAGTAGCCAGCCCGTGAGCTACAGTGCGATTTTCCAATTTTTCTGAATTTCACCAATAGTGAACCTTCACTATTTTGCTACGAATTCATCCGAACTCCAAATCCAGCGATTCCAGTTTCTAAATTTTCAGAAAATTCATATCTATCTACTGTAATTTTTATACAATTTTTCAATTTAGTTACTGTTTTTGTTATTTATTATTGTTTTTCTCGATTTGCGTGCGATAGATTACGTGGGTAATGAAGGAGAGTTCGCCGACGCCGCCGACGTTCCGCAAGGTCAAGGAGATCAGGAAGGTAAGTCTTTCCCCTAGAATCCCAATTTCTAGATTTTACCAAAATTGCTATTTAATTAAATTATGCGTATTTGCTATAGTAATTCCCAGTGTATATCATTTATTTATTTATATGATATGCACCCACGATCATGACAAACCTTAGGATAAGAATATTATATAATTTGCTACTGTTTTAAATTATTAGTTGGCTTAGCATTGCTTAGATAGTCACCGGGGAGTGATTCCCACTTATTTGATCATCATTAAACACTTTAATATGAGAATCTGGAGTATCTGAGTATGAGACATGAGAACTTGGGTTTATGGTGGGTTTATTCACTCATTAATTAAAATTTGACCAAATAATAATTTGACTTGGAGCGGGTGACTTGAGTCGACGCTCCGGTCCCTAAGGACCGATGATCGTGATGGATTTAACTAAGAATTTTCCGTGCGACCGCAAGCCCGGAATGGGACGGGCCTGATCTAGAGGGAGAGTAACATCGGGATTGCCACCGTCCTTGCACCGTGGGTAAGCTCCCGAGGGATGCGTCATTGCCGATGTATAGCCTGGGGTTGGACTTCGGGGTACTTATGTGAATATCAGGTACAGTCGGAGCCCCCGGGGTACTTGTGTGAATATCAGGTATGACTGTGTCAAACTCGTGGTTGGTCTTTTGATGGATTTTGTTACGATGCTTTCCGACGGGGGAGTATTGTATCTTGCGGGGAAAGCGTGCAACCTCTGCAGAGTGTAAACCCATTCGAATGGCCGTGCTCCCGGTTATGAGCGTCTTGGTGGTTTTTCACATCGTAGCTACACCTTAATTAATTTGACTTGGGTAAGGTTATTCCGGCCGTGTGCCGCTACTAGATGATTCTTGGAGAATGAGAACGAGCATGAGAACTTTATTGAGATGATGATTTGAGATAATGAGAATCTGAGATATGAGTCACTGAGTTTGAGAATTATGTCATGTTTACCTTATTGTCGAGAATAATCATGAGAATTGATATTTATTTACTTATGTTTTGTTAAATGCTTTTATACTGTTAAGTTAAAATATTTTTATGCAAATGAGCCACTATCTTTTCTAGGATAAGCCTAGCCTGGCCCTTCCCAGAAAAGACTTGCTAGCATTCGCATACTAACCCCGGCTTTTATTCGGGGTTGCTTATTCCACGAGCAGGTCAGGAGTACGACCAGGAGTTCGTTGCGGAGTATCCGGATGATGCGCAGGACTACTAGCTGCTCCCGCTCGGTCTTGTGCCGTGCGAGATGGGACACCATTATCGTTCTTTATTTGCTTCTTAATTGCATTTAGTGAAGACTTATGGTCATTATAATTTATTGTAATAAGTGGAGCGTTGCACTCTGAATATTTTATTTAGTTATGCAGTGTGATACTGGTATTTCATCTTTGTTTACTGTGGGTATGAGCACGGATCCTTAGGACTCATACCGTTGACACAGAGGGGTCCGGTTTAGTAAAATCGGGTCCTGACAATTTCTGAAGAAATCCGAAGAATTAAAGATGGCCAACCTTCGAAGTTTGATTTATAAGAGGATAGATTTTTAATGCTCCATAAGAGAATATGTGTCCCCAACCTTCTAGAAAATAAGGCTATCATATTAAGAGAAGCCCATGACATTTTATACTCTATGCATCCAGGCAATACAAAGATGTATAGGGATATAAAAGGGACATTCTGGTGGAGAGATATGAAGAAGGACATAGCAGAATATGTTAGTAAATGTGATACGTGACAAAAAAGTGAAGGCAGAGCATCAAAATCCTGCCGGATTGTTCCAACCGCTAAACACCCCTAATTGGAAATGCGAGGAGATAGGTATAGATTTTATCACTGGTTTACCTCCAACGGACTCCATGAAAGATTCAATTTGGGTGGTAGTGCATCGTTTGACTAAATTAGCTCATTTTATTGCCATTAGTCAAAAATATCCTATCCAAAAATTAGCTAATCTTTACCTTGAACGAATAGTTACTCTCCATGGAGTTCCAAAAACAATCACTTCGGACCGAGGGTCGGTATTCACCTCTAAATTCTAGAAGAGCCTACAAACTACTCTCAAAACCGAACTAAACTTTAGGACGGCCTACCATCCTCAAACCGACGGACAGACAAAACGTGTTAACCAAATTCTAGAAGACATGTTAAGAGGTTGTGCACTAAATTTTGGAAGCTCCTGGGACAAGCATCTCTGTTTAGCAGAGTTTGCCTACAACAATATCGAGCATTCGGATGGCACTGTATGAGGCTTTGCATAGAAGAAATTGTAGATCCCCCATCTGCTGGTATGAGGTGAGAGAAAAATCATTATTAGGACTAGATCTAGTCAGGCAAGATGAAGAAAAGGTTAAAATAATCAAGGAACGGCTCCGCATTGCTCAAAGTAGGCAAAAGAGTTATGCTGATAAACATAGACAAAATATTTCTGATCGTGGTATTCCTCTTCAGCCCGACCTTACCTATGAGGAACTTCCATTAAAAATCATGACAACGGAAGACAAACGACTCAGGAATCGGTGCATTCGCTTTTGCAAGGTGCAATGGAAAAATCAACCACTTAGCGAGGTAACCTAAGGAAAAAAAGATGACTTCAAGGCTCAGCATCCTAGTCTATTCAAGTAAGTTGATTTCGAGGACGAAATCTTTGCTAGGAGGAAGGAAGAAATACCCCATCATCTTAACGCTTAATCAATAAAGATAATTGAGCAAATAATGGCATAGGGCGACAGAGACCATGCCATCAAACCAAATCACAACAAGAATATAGGACTTTATTGGTAAATAAATGATCATGGTACACAATTGTCATTGGAATACCAACCCCCGATCAGACATAAGACATATTATGGTACATAATCTTTGGAACCTTACAACTCATGACAACCATCAACATTGACAATTACATACACCTTGTTGTACATCCATTAATTACATCACAAGTGGCTTGACCTCGCACGGGATCATCTTACTGACGTTCTTAGGGATTGTCGTAGTCAGGACTTTCCATCCTGCCATCCCTTCTTCTCTTACGCTCTGATCCAGCTAGCATGGCACTTCGCCAACAACTGCATGGAATATATAGGAATAATACATAAGGCTCCATGGAGCCTAGGCTCCATGATTCGTTACCACTAGATGTGCTTTGAGATTCGTGTTGTTAGGTTATTATACTTTCATATACCAGCTAAAGAAAATATTTGAGACATCAAACTCCGAAAAAAGTTGAGTTGAACTTCAGTTTAAACTACATTTAACTATACTTCAAACTTGTTCAAATATACTTCAAACTAGTTTAAACTGAGTTTGAATTTAATTTTGTAGAGTTTCATATCTAAAATACTTTTTTTAGTGGATATGTGAAGATATACACGTCAAACATCATGAATCTCAATGCATATCATAGGTTTTTGAATCATGGAGCCTAAGCTCCATGGAGCCTTGAACTGCTTTCCTATATATATATATATATAGAGAGAGAGAGAGAGAGAGTTGGGCTATGGTCAGCTGCAGCTGACCATGCCTCTGGTGCTTCGCGCTCTGAGTCGTCCGATCCAACGCCCCTAGCCGTTAGATCTAACTTATGGATCCCACGCCCGCTCGTACCCTCACCTACTGGGCCGCCCAACGCGCAGCCCGACCGTGTCCCACCCCGATCGAAGCTCCTCAGCAGCCGCGTCCCACCCCGACCTCGGCCCAGCAACAAGCGGCATCCAAGGCGGTGGCGCGGCGACCCGAAGGCGGCGCCGACCTCTAGGCGCGGCGATCAAGAAGGCGGCGATCTGGCGACCCACGCTGCGCCCACCTCCATCATCGCGGCCGGGCGCTAGGCAAAACCCTAGCCACGGGGTCCAAGCAGCGCCCCCTCCAGTCGCCGCAGCCTCCTCCCCAGCCAGTAGCGCCTAGCTGCCGGGTCCAGGTGCGACGACCTGTAGGCGGCGGGTCCAGGTGCGGCCGGGCGGGTACCTCCTAGGCGCGGAGACCCAATCCGCTCTGGCCTCTAGGGCACGGCGACCCTAAGGCGGCGACGCGGTGACCCCTGCTCCATAGCGCCGGGTCCAAGCAGCGCCCCCAGCTTCTCCTCGTCCACCTCCCCAGCCTGCAGCAGTATGGAGCAGAGGTATGTGGGAATTTTGGCTTGTGGATCAACAAGTGCTTGCATGGACTCAAGCCAGAGAGTTCAATTAAGGGTACGAACTAATGTCACCCACTGCCTTTTTGGGTACTACATCTATTAGTCATGACGTTTTAACGATGTCCTTTTTATCATTAGATGGATGTGAATGATCCTTATGAAGGTATAGAGGGAAGAAGTGATGGAGAGGGAATGAACGATGAAGACGAAGTGCCGGTTCAAGATTCAGAATGTAATTTGGGTAAGCCATTTGTGAGGCAGCAGTTCAATTCTCTGGATGAGGCGTACAACTTTTATAATGCCTATGCGGGACGGGTTGGTTTTAGTGTTCAGAAAGCTAGCCAAACTAAAACAAAGGTTGGATTATCATCAGCTAGGTTTACTTGTAGCAAAGAAGGTAAATGTAAGCAACAAAAGAAGGCTGAGATGCCAATTGGTAGTGTATCTGCTGATAAGAGTCCCGCAAAATTGAAACCCATTACAAGAGTTAGATGCAAGGCATCTTGTAGGGTAAGGTTCATGAAGGGGGGGATTTGGTAAATTTCTGTTTTTAAGGAGAACCACAACCATCCCTTAGTAACATCGCCATCTAAGAAGCGCAATTTGAGGTCTCAAAGGTCCATAAGCCAAGAGGACATAGAGATAATACATGATTTAAGTACCCAAGGAGTGGAAACATCTAAAATTTATGAGTACATAAGTGATCGGCATGGCGGTAGGGAAAACACAAGGATGAGAAAGGACATAAGCAATACGATATCGAAGCATAATCGACAACTAGTTGGTTGTGATGTTGAGACAACACTAGTGTATTTTAGAAAGAAGCAAGAAATAGATCCTGAATTTTTCTTTGCCATATACTCTGAAGATGATGGCTTAGTGCGAAACATGTTTTGGGTGGATGGAAGGGGCCGAAGAGCCAACCAAGAATTTGGAGATGTTGTGACATTTGATACCACTTACAATACAAATAAGTACAGCATGCCACTAGCTCCATTTATTGGGGTGAACCACCATAGGCATTCGATTTTTTTTGGGATGGCTTTGCTCTGGTCAGAGGATGCGAGGAACTTTGTTTGGCTTTTTTGCATATGGTTATTAGCTATGTATGATAAACACCCAACCGCTATAATTACCAACCAAGATCCAGCTATGAGAAAGGCAATTGAGCAAGTATTTCCTCGCAGCATGCATAGGTGCTACCAATGGCATGTGATGAGGAGGGCTAGGGAGCACTTAGGTGTAATATATGGGCAAAAAGTGGTTTTATGGAGGAGCTAGGTGCTGTTATTAATCGCAGCATGTATGAACAAGAATTTGTGCACAATTGGGTGGCCATGACTGATATGTACAAGTTGACAAGTAACAAACACATGAAAGTCGTGTTTGATAAAAGAAGAGAGTAGGCCCCTGCGTTCTTTCGAGAAACTTTCTTTGCTGACATGTCTACTACCCAAAGAAGTGAGAGCATGAATGCTATTATGAAGCTATGGGTTTCAAACCACACATCTATTTATCAATTTGCAATTAAAATTGATAACTTGATAGAGTCTATTTGGCAAAGAGAAAGCGATGATGACTTGAGAAGTATGAATGAGACACCACACCTTCACACGCGATACCAAATGAGTCATTTTCTTGCTCTTGTAAAGGGTTTGAATTCGAGGGTTTGTTGTGTTCGCATGCCATTAAAGTGATGCAGCATGTGGGGGTTACCCATCTTCCTTGCAAGCATATCCTAAAAAGATGGATGAAAGATGCAAATGCAAGCGTGAAAAGACCCATTAGCGAAAGAATAACAGAAGAAGGTGATTCAAACCAACTACAACAGTATAGGTTTGCATCTCTTAGAGGTGATTTATTTGATATAGCTAAAATGGGCTGTGGATCTATTGAGATTTTCCAAAAATTGAAGCGTCGCCTTGCTGATCTAAAGGAAGAATTTTCAGATGCTAAGTTTGATATAGCACAAAAAAAAGTCTCCATTGGAACTACAGGACTTGACAGTGCAGTCATCTTCTCATGCAACGAACAAACTAAGTGATCCAATTAATTCACAGTGCAAAGGGAGAAAAAAGAAACCAACACGATTCATACCTGCAGCTGATGCTAACCCCAAGAAGCGATTAAATCCTACAACTCACTCTAAGGTGACGAAGAGAAGGACTTGTAGCTATTGTAACCAACAAGCTGGGCACAATGCAAGGACTTGTCCCTTGGTAAGAAAATTTTACTCTTGATTTTGAGTTTAAGAATTAACTGACTTCATAAAATAATCTGTTCTGTTTTATTTGTACATGCAGCGAGACAACATATCGTCCAAAGGGAAGCAAGCTTTGAACGGAAGCGATGAAAGTGACGACGACGAAGAAGATGATGAGAAGGAAGATGTTTCAGACAATGAGATGACAGAATGATTTTTTTATGAATTTGCTATACATGTGTGTGTGTGTTTATGGTTAATTGTAACTACTGAAAATTTGCTATGTAACATGCTTGAGTTTGACATCCAGTGTGTTCGTCGCTTGTAGTTCTTTTCCAATCTGAGTATTGCAACATCACAACACTAAGCTGTAGGGAGTACTGGATGGGCAATGCAAAAATGAGAAACAGTGCAAGACATATGTGTATGTTTCATCACTGCAAGACCTATTGTTCAGAATTTTACTGTTTTGTATGGGCAAGAGAGGAGGGAAGAATTTTACTGTTTTGTATGGGCACGAGAGGAGAGAAGAATTTTACTGTTTTGTATGTCACTAAATGGATGTTCATGAGATTTTATCTGTCTACTGGGATGAACTAAGCGAGATTTGTAACTTTCAGATTGGTCATTTAGCTAAATGAGATATGTAATTGGCTTCATGAGGGATACCCCTTCATGCTTCATGGCCATCAATTCTTAATTTTGGATGGTGATTATTTGTTCAAAAAAGTTGCCTCAGGGCCAAGTGTAATTTTTGTTTTGTTGAATTGTCATCATGCCAAATATGAAGTTAAGCATCATTTCATATTTGTGTTTCACATACAGCACAAGGGCATGACAATGTCCAGATTCCTCTATGGCATCTATTCTCATGCCAAGTTCTTGATAATGACTAAATAACTCAAGTCCCACAATGAATCAGTTCTTATTTACAAATCTCATAGACAAGAAAAAAGGGAAGATACTCAGGCCTTCTAATCCTCTTCCTTCTAACCCATTGTTTTGTCATCTTGTACACATAGTCCAACCAATCAAAAGTTCAATGATCTGCTGCCTGATTTATTTGTAGTCTCATTTGAACTGAACTCCGTTAAGAGACAGTAGCAACAGACAAATACAGAGAAAATGCTCAAGCCTTCTGCTACCTTACATATGAGCTCAATAATTCTGAAAATACAACCTAATACATGACCAAATGCATATAAGAAAATGCTCAATCCTTCTGTTACATTACAAGTTACAAGAATTCTACTCAAAAATTATTTGCACCCTCCAATTTTAAATATTGCTTTACATACAAGATGAAGAGAGTATTCCATCTCATACATAAGCAGATACATAGAAAATCTCATAAAGACAATGCCTGCAGACAGATTGATAACCAATTTGGAATGTTACAGATTCATCTCAAAAATCTGCACATGAGAATTTTTTTCCCTGCAAGAGGCGATGTGGGCTTTCGCGAGCCGACTTTGAGCTCCATCCATGACGCCGGAGCGGATCGGGTCACCGTGGAGCAGGGGTCGCCACGCCGCCGCCTTGGGGTCGCCGCGTCCTGGACGCCGGAGCGAATCGGGTCACCGCGCTTAGGGGGTCCCCGCCCGGCCGCACCTGGACCCTCCACCTATGGGTCGCCGCACCTGGACCCGGCGGCTAGGCGCTGCTGGCTAGGGAGGAGGCGGTGGCGGCTGAAGAGGGCGCTGCATGGACCCGGCGGCTAGGGTTTCTCCTAGCGCCCGGCCGCGATGGAGATGGGTGCGCGCAGCAAGGGTTGCCGCGCCGCCGCCTTGCAGTCGCCGCGCCCTAGAGGTCGGGGCCGCCTTCAGGTCGCCGCGCCGCCGCCTTGGATGCCGCTTGCTGCTGGGACAAGGTCGGGGTGGGACGCGGCTGCTAGGGAGCTTCGGTCAGGGTGGGACACGGTCGGGCTACGCGGCGAGCGGCCCAGCAGGTGAGGGTGCGAGCGGGCGTGGGATCCATAAGTTAGATCTAATGGCAGGGGGCGTTAGATCGGACGGCTCAGAGCGCAAAGCACCAGAGGCATGGTCATATATATATATATATATATAGGCGAAATATGTGGTGCAAACCACTGTTTGATGCAAACCCATGAAAACCATACCTAAAAGTTTGTAAATTCGTGAACAAATTACTGGAGATAGGTCTTGACATGAACTATATTATCACCAAATCTCAAGACCAAATTCAACTTCATTTGGGAACTATAAAAAAGACAAATTTTGAATGAATAGTTTCATGTTGTTGTTTGTTCAAAATTTCTATTTTTTATCTCTCAAACGTTGTTGAGTTTGAACTTGAGATTTGGTGATAATATTGTTCATGACTACCTCTATCTCTAGTAATTTTTTCACAAATTTACAAAACTTTTAGGTATGATTTTCACGGGTTTGCACCAAAACAGTGGTTTGCACCACATATTTCGCCCCATATATATATATATATATATATATATATATATATATATATATATATATATATATATATATATATATATATATATATATATATATATAGAAGTTAGTTTAGGCTCCATGGAGCCTAGGCTCCATGATTCAAATACCTATGATGTGCATTTAGATTCGTGATGTTTGACGTGCATATCTTCACATACTCTCTTAAAAAATATTTGAGATATCAAACTCAGAAAAAATTAATTTCAAACTTAGTTTAAACTAGTTTGAACTAGTTTGAAGTATATTTTAAAAGTAGTTCAAACTGAAGTTCAACTTAACTTTTTCGGAGTTTGATGTCTCAAATATTTTCTTTAGTACGTATATGAAAGTACAAATATCAAACAATACGAATCTCAAAGCACATCTAGTGGTAACGAATCATGGAGCCTAGGCTCCATGGAGCCTTATGTATTATTCCTATATATATATATATATATATATATATATATCATTAGTCGAGAACTTTAAATGACAGCAATGACAAGCTAAATGTTCCAACCCCTAGAATTCAAAAATAGACAACTAAAATTTAAAGCGAAAAATTGCTGTCAGAATAAGTAGCCTTTCAGCTCATAGGGATGCCAAGCCGTCTGGGGCCAGCCGACTTCCCTCACCGCAACATTTCCTCACTCAGCAAAAAGAATACAAACTTGCTTTAAATGTCATTCTATCAACATAAGCAGCCACCTTTGCCTAGCAATAAGGACAAATAGGACAGTAAACACTGTCCTTAATCTCAGCCAGGCACACAGGCCAAAACCATGGCCAAATCACAGCAGCACCCAGTTGCAACAGCACCAGCTACAGGTTGCACCCCAAAACACCCATTTTCCACACAATTAGGACCATACCCCCTCCACAAGGTGACAAAGAATCCAGCAGCAATAAACCAGCACCTACCTATAGTTTTTAATTCAGGAAACCACCCCAAGCTAGGGATAGACATGCACCAACAAGCCCCCCAGATAGTTCACTTCTCATGCCACAAACTCCTTCATCTTCCTATCCCCAGCAAGAAACCAGAGCAGGAAACCAGCCACTAGCCATCCATCCATCCTTACCTCACAAGCCACAACACCAAAGAAGAACCCAAAGGGTGAGAGAGATGGGGGCAGTGGTAAGCTAGGAGGGAAGGCTGCCACTACCAGCATCTAGCAATCCTAGGAGAAGAGGGAGCTCACCAGGAGGAATCAGGGAGCACGTCGGCCACAAGGAAGCAAGTGACGACCACTACCTGCCTCCCCAACTCCTGACAGCAAGCTCAAGGTCTTAAATAGCACAAAAATCCCCTAATCATCATTGAAACAGCATGCATATTCCTCTAATCGTCTTATTAGGCACCAGCTACACCTGCATGTCACGCTATGCCGTATACCACACTATAGCACTACATCCACACATGCACGACATAGTACGGGCAATAGGAGATAGTACGGGCAATAGGAGATAGCAAGGCACTGCTATGGCTCGCCATAGGCTAGGACTAAGTGTGCCGAAGGGTGGTTGCCATCGTGCGCCCCTAGAAGTTTCTACGTGCTCCCCGGCGCATGAGTAGCCCTAGGTACCGACGCGACGGCCCTCCAACCTTACCACAGCACCTCTCAACCCTGAGCACCCTAATCCCATTTTGATGATTTAATTTGTATAAACAAAAATGTTTTTTAAATAACACCTTTTTTGGCGTGGTAACACCTTTTTTGGCGTGGTGCTGTAGCATGAACAGTGCATGCAGAGGAAATTCCTATTTGGTACTGTAGTGTGAACAGTACATGATTTTTGAAATGTGTTTTAGCTCCTAGATACACTAATAAAAAAAACTGTTTGGGGACTGTAGCATGAACAACGCCAAAAAATTTTCTATGATTTTTTAAAAACCTTTTTCCCTTGTTGGAATAGCATCTTATCCTATTCTCGGAACGCATTAGCTCAAACAGTAACACACAACAAATTCCTCCTAAACATAAACTTTCATTTAGCTATTAACTAAGACAGATAATGAATAGCTGTGTCACAAAAAGAGCAAAATACTTGACACAGTCTATTCCACATAATTTTTGCAAAATTACAAACGAAATTTAACTAAACATCGACTCCGACAACTAAGATCTATAGTCTAAGCTTATTCTTCGGGTGTTTTCTCATTTAAGTTTTCTCATTTAAGTTTTCTCATTTAAGTCTTCCTCCTAAACTCATTCTTCAGGGTCTTCTTTGTCTGCACTCGGTGAACTCCACGGTGGTGTATGATTTCTCTCAAACTTGGTGGCAATTTCTGACTGCGACACCTAAAGTCTTGCATGAGGTGTAGGGCTCTAACTAGGTTTGAATTTGAGAAGTAGGAAAAGTAAAGTTTTGCTTAAATAGACGATGTGACAAGAATGAGAACAATGTTAGAGGATAAGTAGGAAGAGATGAAAGCAAGAACCCTAAATAGGAGAGAACTAGACCAAGAGATGTAAATGGAGAGAAATAGAAGCAACGAAGTTTGTAAACAAAAATTTTTTAAAATAAAACCTTAGGGCTCCCAAAAACTATCTAGCAAATCCTATAGTCAGCTTGCTCTGATACCAACTCTGTCGGGACTCAGCTTAGCAAAATCGACCCCTCTATGCCTTATGGTACTAGTCCCAATGGATCACAGATAGTACGCACAGTTAGAGCATAATGGAATCACATCTTGCTGTTTAACGATTAACAAAATAAAGTACATTGACAACAAACGCCAAATATTACAATAATTGTCTTAATATAAATAGTAACAAGAGGTAAAAAGAAAATTAAATGACGGTTCGGTAAACCCATCCATACGCCACAGGCATCTGACTGGGAATACACTGGTAGCCAAAAGCTCTATCATCGTACCCTATCTCATAGTCGACGTACTCGACAGTGTCGTCACCTGCGCACAGATCTGAAGAACTAATGAGTATGGATAAACCATACCCAGCAAGCATATATATCCTTAATTAATGAATGCAAGGTTATCAATGGAATAGAAATGGTTATTTTGCATAAAGAGCAATTTTTCAACAATCCTATTAGTTGTAAAGCATTAGTTGAAAACAATTTCAAATTCATTTCTTTACACAAATTTTCTCAACATTAAATATCTTCTTATGTCATCTCAGCACGGACCGAGATGACACTCGCTGCCAACTGTACACGAAAAATCCATTGCAATACACTCCCTGTAATGTATTGCATGGCGATCGCTGCCTGGCACTCGCTGCTAGGCAATCCCTGCCCTTACTTCTACAATAGGTTAATTATTAAAAATATGAGATAACATGTAGAGCTACCTAATCCCGCTCTTAACCGTAAGCACGGCTATCATGATAGTTTTAACTTTGCAGAGTGTCTATACTTTACCCATGGGACTCACCCGAGAGTGAGACGAAGCTGCTATCCCCGTTCCATCTAGGGTCAAGAATACCTCACTAAGGATTCATCCCAAGCCATCTCCCACTAAGCCAGAGGTTCCCTTTTCGTGCCAGGTAAGTATACGATGGTCACGAGCCACACTCACACCGCCATGACAAACCAACCCTAGATTTTTCGAAGTAACAACTAAGGTATTACCATTATTAACATCCATAGTTATACTATTGTGCTTGGCTAGATCATCCTTAGGTCGACCGAGGTGGCTTACCACAAAACTAACATCCACCGATCAAACCACCACCTCGAATCTACTCATACCATGTTGATTTTAGTTGAATTAAAGTTTAACCAAAATCACCAGATAAAGAATAGATTCCCTCTACCAAGAGTTTAAATGATTTCCCATCATAAGGATCATCTAGATTTCTCATCGAAGCAACTAAACATCTAGCGTGAGTAAATTCAAGTATGGCTATAATATGATATAAATTATGCTAGGCGTCAACAGAAAGGTAACACGTGCTAATAGATGATTAACACGTCATTGGCAATAACTAAAATTAAATATACAAAATAAAGATCAAATTAACATGTACAGTTAAAACCCAATGAATAATAAATATAAGAAAAAACCGGTGGGATCGATATGAATCTAGCTTTCACCTTGATCCGAGTAGCAGGTTCCTGGACAACCGACATCAATTCCCCTCCGGATTTCTCCGCGACGTCTGCACATAAAACGAGGCATTGACGAATTAACAACAGCAAATCAAATTTAGATAATTACAAGGTAATTACAGGAGGTGGATTAGATTAAACGAAGACCAATAAAACTGGTTTGGCACGAATCGGAGCTACGGTTTGGAAGCTACAAAAAAGATGAAGGGCTACTGTTCATATGAACAGTGCCACGAGTGGACTTGGTTTGACCAGACCAAGGATTAAAGACCAGCTCCTTGCCCGCTCTCCACGCGCACAGAGGGAAGGAAAAACAGTGAGAGGAAGAGAGAGAGAGAGAGAGAAAAGGAAGGAGGGGGAACGGCGGCGCCCGGCGCCAATGGAGGCGGCGGCCAGGCGTGGCCAGGCAGCCAGCAGCGAGGTCAGGCGGTGGCTATGGCGCTAAGCGGCGACGCGTGAGCCCTCGCCGAGCGGCGGCACGGTGAGCTCTTCCCAGCGAGGCGACCAGGCGGCGGCGGCGCAACTTGGCAGCGGCGGCGCTGAGGTGACAGTGGCAGCTCACCTCTACACGGCGATGACGAACGGCGGCAACACAAACTACTCCTTTTCCTCCCCTGTTCTATGATGTCGGCGCCGGGCTAGGGTTTCGGGATTGAAGATGGGATGCTTCGGTGCCAACGGTTTTGGGGTTTCTATAGGATTGATTTGGGGTTATACATAGCAGTTTTAGATTGTCTCCGACTTTGGCATGTTCTAGCATGATTTGTGGTACACCAGTATGGAAGGATGGATTGGATTCGGCATGAATTTGGGCTGCATAAATATGCGGCTATGGCAGTGATTGATTCGGTATGATTTGGGTATGAATTTGGCTTGGTATACGGCTATGACAGGGACTGATTCGATATGATTTGTGTGACATCCTAATAAGATTATTATGCCACATAAAGAAAATAAGAAGTAAAAACATAAAATAATAATAGAAAAAAGGTCCTAACAGGCTTGGATAGCCTAATTAGACCCTAGCTAGGTCTAAAACCCACTCCATCTAATCCTAAGCCCACTAGGACTCTTATTTAACCAAATATGACCTAATTCTAACCCAATTCAAATTCAACCCATAATAGGATTGATCCAAGCCGGCCCAAGCCATATATAAACCCCTAGAGGTCCCCTGGTCGGCCATCACACCCCAGCCCCTCGAAACCCTTGCCGTCACCTCGGTTTTCGCGCCAAACCCGAAGCAAATCGAGGTAATTCTCAAATTCCAGTGCCCAAACCCTAAATCTAAAACCAACAAGTTGTAGAGCTCGTCGTGCTGATCAATTTGACTATATGGATCGCCATATTTGGCCAAGAAACGAGGGAGAATTGCCTCGCTGAAGGGTCACCGGAGTCCGCCGCCGCCATCGCCGTCCCCGGATTCCCGCGCCGGCGCTGAAATCCACGTGCCGCCTCCCCAATCCTCGCGCCACCACCGTCCGCGCCACCACATACCACCGCGCCACACGCCGCCACCCACTCCCGGCGGCAGCGTGTCGCTGCCGCCGCCGCCGTCCCTCACAAGACACTGCATGAGACGCCGCCAGTGGCCAGCGCCACATGCCGCCTTGTCCCCGACGAGCTGATCCGCTCACGCGCAAGCCGCCGGCCAGCCAAGCGCCGCCACGCGTCGCTGTCCTGTTCGTCACCGTGTGTAGCCGTGCGCGCCAATCACCGTCCGCCAAGCGCCGCCAAGCCGCCTAACCAGAGCGCGACGCGTGTCCCCGCCGCGTCAGCCGCCCCAGCCGCTCGGTTTTCCCTCGGTTTTGCTGCGGTTAACGGTTTAATCTTTTCTAGGAATTTCTGATTTTCCCCAAACTTCCAAGAATTGTTTAGGGAGTTTCCGAACTCCGATTTAGATGATTCCAGAGCCCAAAAATCACAAATAATCCTAAGAATTTTATATATTTTTATCATACTATTTTCTGTATGTTTGTTATTTATTTCTGTTTTAATTCTTTTTCGCGTAGAACCGATGTGCACCCGGACTCCGGGAGACGTTTCGGAGCCGTTCGAAGGGGGAGAACCAGAACCAAACCTCTTCGAAGGCAAGCTAGATTCATATTGAATTCCTAGTTTGCTAAATTTCACTTAATTTAAGTTCATTTAATTTGCATGTTTAAATTATCATCGCATGTGCTATGTTGCTCCTGTTTCATATTAGTCCTTTACTAATATGACGTAGCCTTCCATTGTTAGCCCATTTTGGTACTGTTTTACTAGCCTATCCTTTGTGCAGATGCTTAGCCTTGCTTCTGGGATTGGTAGTTGATAGGTTTCACTCATTATTAAACCTGTATCCATGAAGTTTGACTTCGTGGTGTTGTTTTTGGATAAACCTAATCAACTAAAATCAACGTGGTGTGTGTTGATTTGAGGAGACCCAGAAGAGGTGGATTTTAGACTTGTGGTTGAGACGTGCAGGTCTCCTCTATCATATAAGGACCGTATACTTGTGACTACCATACCAAACCTGAACCATATAGCCACTTATGCCTTCTGGCCCTAACCGTTAGCTGTGGAAGTTTGTTTCCGCTGTACTCGTAGTGGACGGACGTGATTCGTGATCACCGGTTCCGAATGGCTTAAATGGAGGCTAACCTCATGCGGCGCGCTATCAGGTCCGGCTGAAGGAGTGCGCACGACTGTCGGCCTGGTCGAAGTGTACCGTGTGGGGCGCGAAACTAAAAGAAAGGGTAGAGTATTGGGACAGGTAAAAACAGGGAACGGTTTTGTACTGTTTCTCCCTTGGGATGAGATAGGGCGTGTGGGGAACGTGTACACACTCTGCAGAGCTAAAACTATCATGGTAACCGTGCCCGCGGTTATGGACGGGGAAAAGAAGTTTGATACAAGGTAGTTCGATGTGTTTTAACTAATCAACTTGATGGTAGTGTAGGCAGGGATTGCCTCTCTGTGAGCAGGTTAGCCGTCCTTTGGCTACGCTCGTGTGTCATCATATGTTCAATGAATCAAGAACAAATAAACAAGTAGATAGGTGATGTTTTAGCAAAATAACCAAACCCATTCTTGACCTTGCATTCATTTATTAATGACTGCTTGCTGGGTAGCCGTGTACTCATTATATGGACCACGGATTATTTGTTCAGGTGAAGAATTCAGCATCGTTGCCAGCCGTGACCAGGAGGGTCAAGGTGATTAGTTGCGCGTTCCGGGTCAACCTCAGGATATTATCGTTTTCAAAGTCTTCCGCTGTGTTTTCTTTATGTTATTGAACTATGCCCTGTACAAGACTCTGTGGATGTCTATGCCATCTGGGATGCTATTTATGTTATGTAAAATGTTAAATTTTAGTTAAATGCAATGCCTGCGATGATATTCCAAATATCCTTGAGTGCAATACTAGCTATGATCTTCTGGGACTAGTATTCGATCACTCAAGCCGGTAGAAATACCGGGGTGCACGACAATTTGGGTATGAATTTCGCTTGGCCTTGGTTTGAAGGAAAGGATTTGGCATGGATGGCTCGTCCGGCGCGATCGCTGGTCGGCGAGCACGGATGCGGAGATTAGGGAGAACGTGATTAAGAGAAGGATTAGGACATAGTGTATTAAAAGACTTTTATCCAATATATCGACTTAAAATCATTTTAAATCAAACTAATGCTTTCTAGCAGTTAGAAAATATCGAGATGTCACATGGTATCTATTATTGACGTATAGTATCAAATGCAAAGTTACTTTTGTACAGATTTTGATAGGTTGAGTACGCTATTCCAAGGTTTAATTAACATCAAACAGTAGCACAAGCTGTGACCACTTTAGTTCATAACATGCTTGAGATGTCCACTTTAACAAAAATAATTATGGTATTGTGCGGTGGAAGTACCGAAATGGTCGTCTCTCAGGTATTCTGTGACATGAATCAATTCTTGGTTCAAATTTTTGCTAGTTACCCAATTTACAAACATATGTTGGGTTGGGATAGGTTCAGTCAATATTTGAAATTTTTAGCTATGTATATCTTTTTGGAATATTTTGATTGCATTCATGTGTGTAGATTTGTATCGAAAAGTATTTCCATAATATTATATTTTTTACTGGGTAGTATAAATAAAATTCAATAGTAATTAGTGGTAAAGTTATATTGGGACCATGTTGATGTGCAAAACGACATGTATTTGTGATCGTAGGGTTATTATAGTGGCCACATATTACTTCCAAACTGGATACTAGGATGCAGGACTGGAATAGTTAAATTATCTTCTGCCAGGAATATCCAATAAATTGGACTTTCGCCTATTTCATATTTTGAATAGCAATGGTATTTTTCTAACCTAGGCTGCATTTGACCAAAGTAAGTTCCAAGTAAACATGATAAAGCACCATAGTTTCGGTTGGCTCAATTCTTGCATCTTACAACACGAGGCATACCCTCGAGTAAATATAGCATGCTTGCTTTTGTGTTGTTTGGTATGAATCACACTGATAACAGGTGGAATACTTGTTGGAGTGCAGGCTAAAGTGATTGATCTGTGCGATCAAGTATGGTCACCGGCTGGAACATGACTTTGAGTGGTGGGTGGCATTATTGTTATTCTTGAATACTTGTTGAAGTGCAGGCTAAAGTGATTGATCTTGCTGAAATGCTTGTTGAAGTGCAGGCTAAAGTGATTGATCTTGGTGCACATAACCGAGTTGTGGGTGGCACTGTTATTCTGCTTCTGCCTAGGGGAGACGACGGCCAACTGCCTAGACTGTCTAAACTAGCGATGCCATTTGGCCTGTTTTGCAGCTACTTTCGCTTTGTTTAACTGAGGCTGGCAAGTCTGTTTTAATGCTACTTTCGCTTTGTTAAATTGAGGCTTGGAAGTCTTAGACCTTTTAACGTTAGGTCGTCGTTCACTCTATTTCAGAATGGCCACTATAGTGCTATGAGCAGCTAGTAAATCATACCTATCCTGTGCATGTGAGCCGCATGCGTTTTGTTAACTCTTGTGCAAGACCTATGCTATACATGGAATTGTGCGCGACTGAAGGATATTGGTATGACAAAAAAAATAAGGAAAATTAGCTGCAGCGCAACGTAATTTGCCAGGTAGAACTTGGCAATATTTGTTGGCACAATATATGATTTGGCGGCCAGAACTGCTGCGGCCAAAACTAGCTTACACTTAAATTGCATAAGAACATCAAGACAAGAACACTTTATATGCATGCAAATTAAATTCACCAAGGTAACAACTAAGTTGATGAAATAGTTGTTTTGCAGAAGGGATCCATTCCCCAGTAAAAGAAAAGTTAAATCTTGAGAAACCAATCCTCCAACCTAGTGTTTACAACTGGTTGAGAGGGGAGACCATCCATGCTCTCAACCAGACAAAAAAAAGACAATGTAAGACATACTGACTCAACAGTTTCCAGTAAGAGGTGTGGAGCAGCATCCATGCTCTCAACCAGGCAAAAAAGACAAAATAAGCCATACCAAGTGCTCTCAACCCAATCTTAGATCTCTTCATTATCCATGTTGAGAATGGTACTGGCAGGATCAGGATGATTTGGCTCAGGTAAGTATCCAATCCCTGCAAACATTTCAGCACCAAATTGATTTTGAAGGTCTGCTAGTGCTATTGTCTGTTCCGTGCCTAGGGATGCATCCTGCAGGGGCAGTTCAACTTCAACATTACCTAGCTGTGGACTGCTGTGGGATCCAGAAGGCGCCAACTGGGAGAAGTGCAGAGGAGCGGACGGCGCCCAGACGGTCTGATCAGCTATTGAGAAAGCCGGCGCCGTCTGTGACCGGAAGAAATGTGAAGGAGTGGAGAGTGGCACTGCAGTGGCGGACGACGCCATGACAAATACAGGAGCAGATGAGTAAGGCGCCATCTGGGAGAAGTGTGGAGGAGCAGACGGCACCCTCATAGATAAAGGGGCGATTGAGGAAGGTGCATGTCCAGCACGACCTGAAATCAATTGCAACACACACTAGTAATTAGTTAGATGAATAATACATGTGCACTAATAGAAGACAAGGTGAGTAATATCGACATACCAAAAAGTTCATTCTGCACTTGTTTTGCATATGCATTGATGTTACTCAGCACAGAGTTCATTTTCTCAATGTATGGCATGCCTTCAGGAGCTGGTTTTCCATATACTGTAAAGTTCACCAAAGTAGAAAAACCAGCTCCTACAAATTTTGATACTGGTAATCAACACTCATTATGCATGCATCAAGTAAAATACTTTGATAGAAAAAGACTTACTTCTTTGATTTTTTCTAGACAAATAGAACAATCAGCACTAGGCAAAGAGACATCATCTGTCCTGGCTGTCCTGGCTGAACCTACAAAAAATTAAGTAATATCAATGTTGACAAAACTAGCTATATGATACAATTAGACATCTACTAAGTGTTTATAGTGACTTACTAGTAGAAGCACTTAGAGAAGAACCCCCAGAATCCACCCTAACAAGTTTATACTGCTTCCGCGACACAAAGTCATCACCTTCTTCTAGACGTCGCAATACATTGGCAGTTATGTTTGGACAGATGCCTACCTTCAGATGCTCTGCCACTGTTGCCTTGAACCTTGTTGTCACTATTTCCTGCTGACATAACAAGCATCTGAATTTTACTTTCTTACTGCTGTCCATAGCTATCAGCTCAGCAAAGCGCCACAGCTTGTTCTTCCCTTTGTTGATATGTCTTTTACAACACGACCATTAATAATTGAGTAATTTGTAGTACAATACAGTTTAAAAAGAAAGACAGAAGAAAACAGTAAGTATATGCTAATAGTTACCCAGCTTTAATGGGAAAATTTAATTTCAGATAATCCTTGATAGCAACTGGGTCTACCGGTTTAATGGCACTAGAAACAACCAAACCATATCAATCAGAAGATGTCAACAATATCAGCGAATAAGTGAAATATAGTGTTCATGTATATATATACCTAGTTCTTTTGTTTATGAAATCATCCATTTCAACAATAAGAGATTGCAAACGGTCCCGATTGGCATAGGCACTTTTATGCTGCCCAAGTGGCACGATCTTGGTTGAGAATATGTTTTGCGCTTCCCCCTCAAGCCCACGGGCCACAGAACTCATGAAAAGACCCCTCATGCAATGCACAAAAACTTCTGGATGATCCTTTTCATTTATAAATTGCTTCAAGTAGAATGACAGTCCTTTGTAATCATCCCCAGCAATATAACTGTCAACAATGTCCCTAAAGAAACAACAACAATCAGCAACGCAACAGGCCTCACAAAATGAAAGAAACAACAACAATCAGCAACGCAATAGGACTCACAAAATCAAGTCACCTGGATAGAAACTCGGACAATGGGCAATGGCGTAGAGATGTGCTGCGGATGAGGGTGGACGTCTATAGGTACGTAGGTGTGCAAGTGGTGTGCTATGTGGGAACATAGATACTAGATCGATATCGACGAAGCACGCCTATGCCTTCTGCGTGGGTCCGTCGAGCGCCTACATTCGCCTGGCCAGCTAGCCGTGGCACGCGCGGAGCACCGCGTTCTTTCTGTCCACCTTGTCCGGCCAGCTCGCGCGCGTTAAGTGTCGACCTAGGCCTCCGCCCCGGCGTTCTCAGCGACTCAGCCTGGAGACGAGCCACCTCGGCGATGAGCTCCTCTAGCTAGGCGCTGTACTGACTCCCTATTCGACATCATCCATCATCAGCGCTTGCGCTAACCCGGTGGAACCACCCGACCAAGCCTACAGCTCCGCCGTGCTCCGCCATGCGGCCTCGAGCGCCGGCGCCCTGGCCCTCTCGCATGGAGCCAGCGCGCGGCGGCCGGCGGCGTGCTCGGCGAGCAAGTCACGACGAGGGTGAGATGGAGGAACACGGCAGCGTGCCGGGTGAGCAGCGGCGCGGCGAGGAGGGACGCGAGGAGCGTGGTGGCGTGCCCTGCTAGGACCGGCGCGGCGCGACGAAGCGAGAGGAGCTTGGCTGTACATGGTAACTGATGGTGCGCGCATCCCGACCGGGTACCCACTGGACCGCAGGCCGCAGTACATGCTGGGCCACCTGGCGTCGATCCTGTAACCCTAACCTAAAACCTCCGGAATGTCGACGCACAATACCTGTAACCCTAATCCAAAACCTCAACTCTAATCACCGGCGGCGATCCTCCAACTGGAGCAGCCTGATCTACATACGCAGATCTACGTTCTTGAGCCCAAGAAGAAGAAGAAGAAAAAGAAAAGAAGAAGAAGAAGAAGATGATGATGAAGAAGAAGATAACTCTTACAGGAGTGGCAGTGGAGAACCGTCCGGTCCAAAAGTCCAAGAAGGCGCGGTCGGTGACGAACACGGAGCATGGAGCATCGAAGCCGGAGGAGGCATGTCTTCCTCCGCGCCGGCAGCAGCTGGCTCGCCGCCGTCGCCGGCAGCTGCACAAGTACGGTCTCCGCCGCTGATGAGGCGGGAGGAGGAAGGGCCTGTCATAATGTAGGGTGTTGTGTCTGCACCGCAGCGTGAGCCTTGCTACTACTCCCTAGTTCCCCTTCTTTTAGTGGTGTGTCGCTGCCCGAGTACATGCAGTAGTAGCAAGTAGCAACATGCCAGCATGCCCTTTAACTTTAGGCATATTAACATGCTAATGAGAAGTCAAAGGGCATCACAACAAGCAGTAGTGGTGGCAACTTTTTAGTACATGGCCGAGTTGTGACTTGTGAGTACATGCAGGAGTAACATGCACGGACAGCAGGAGCGCTGGTGTGTAGCCTCTATAGGATCATGCGAAATAAGTTCTGATGCCCTTAATTTCTCATTAGCGTAATCTCCCGTTAAGTGCTGATGACGTGATTTTGCCGGCAACTGGCATGCCGAGATAGATAGATTAAGAGTAAGCAATTATAGCCTCGCTTTCAAAGTTACGGCATTTTCTTATTTAGCACCACCGAGTTGAAAACTACTTTCGAATATCCCTTAATTAAAGTTGTACTTATTCTCATATAGTGCAGCCACATATATATATATATACTCCATTAATTAAAATAGGCATTTTATTGTTAATAAGTCAACATACATGCTAGAAAAACTTCTCAAAGTACACGCAAATACACTCAAGATGAAGAAAAACTTCTCGGGCAGCGCGCGGCTGGACGCAGACGGCAGCAGGAGCTCGATCTCTTGGAAAGGCTGCAGATCTTGTGCATTAAACGCGCGGCTGGCACAGGCACTCCGTTTTGTCCAGAAAACAGCATGCAGCTGCGCGCAGTGGAGTGCAGTGCTGGTGGCACCTACGGTCTACGGACGACTCCTCCAGCACTCGCAGCACTCATGCGTAGTGCAGCCAGCGACCCAACGTACGAGCTGTGTTATAGCGCCATCTAGACGCGCGGTTGGATCGATTGAAATCGGATGGTTCTGATGATAACACACATGAGAAAACTACAGTAGATTATGCAGCACGAGAACGGAGACGAATAGCGTGAAAAATATTTTGGCTTGGGCCATGCATCCGATCGTTTGGTGATAATAAACGGTGTAACACTGAAGCTACATTTGATACATAAACATTTATGGCCCGAAATTGTTTGGTTAGATATGTTTGGGGAGATGGCAAGAGTATGGAATGTTGATAGTTGTGAGGGTTGGGTGGTTGAGAAAGATAGCATACCAGATTTAATCTATTATATAATTTAAACAAAAACCAACAGAGACACCACATTTATGTTAAAATACTAAAAAAAATTCTCACATTAAGCAAAGAAAAAATTCTAGACCACTGATTACAGTGAGAGAAGATTATAACGGTGTAGATATAACGATATTAGAGATAGATTATATTAGACTTTACTAGACCAATAATACAACATAAATGTGTATCGATGTTGGAGTCTATCTCACTCCATTGGCTCTATATAAAAAACAAGGGGAAATTTTGTTTATGCAACTATAAAGTTTTGTAATATCGAATTTGTCACCGTATAAGGAAACATATCGCTTTTGTCACTACTTTTTTGTGCCCCATTTCATTTATGTCACTTCCTGTAACACCCAGGCTCCTTCCTGAGCCCCAAATGCTACCAACTCGACCATTTACTCTAAATTTCGACAGCACCTCCTCTAAAACCTGGACATCCACTCAACATATAAGAACATAATATAATATATTTCATAACCGAACTCACATCTTAGCAACCAATCAATAGAGCCACTGTGATCATCCAACAAAGAACTTGAGGCCTCACGTCCAAGAACTGTGCTTACCTTGGTGGCGATGAACTATAGTCGACGTACCTATACACACTAGAGTTCCACACGATGGAACAAGTTTCACATATACTCCTTCCGTCCCTAAAAGAATGTCATCCTGGGATTCAAATTTTGTCCCTAAAAGAATGTTATTTTAGGGCAATAATGGCTAGATTCCCCTCTCATCCCTATAAAATACCTATAGATTCCCCTCTCACCCTATAAAGTACCTATAGATTCCTACCTATATATATCCTCCTTAATCTACTCAAAAATTTCCAGAGTGACATTCTTTTAGAAACGGAGTAGTACAACTTAGTCATTAAGTTCTAGAGAGCTAAGTCCAAAAGTAAACCTAGGAGACTAGATTATTTAGATTATTAAAGTGCTTAATATTGTTCCGTAGTGCTCAACAGTGTCGTGCATGCTCCTTCAGGAATCACCTAAAAACATAAAGAAACAAGCGTAAATCGATGACTCAGCAAAGTATATAATCGCGATGGCAAAAAGAGTCACATCCATAAGAAACCATCAATATCAATCCAGCTCATTCACTACCAGCTTATCAATACAATGCAAAATGATCCTTCCTCTTAGCGCGCACCGGTATCTGAGCGTACACCGTCGATGTCACGCTCAGTACTCCATTCCGTGCAGGTGCCCACCGAAGTGGGTCTTCCCCGCCATCCCGTGAGGGATGTCTACCTCTGTAGGTCTTATTTCAAGAGCACGCCGGATTAGTCATTTGGCTTTCTCATCGACCTAGCCAATAGCACTCCGGACTAGTCATATGACAATTCTCACCGCCCTGGCTCGTATATAAGCTTTTCAGAAATCTTTATAACATAAAACAAGAAATTGCCACTTATCAATACAAATCCACCACCACCATCATCCATCCATTCATCACAGCAATATCATCGATATCAAAAACAAGTATAAATAGCACGACATACCATTCAGTCAAATATCGACACACATCGCATCATGTACTTGCCGCAGTTACCGAGGGACGTCGAGGAATGCTGCAGTGGCACCAACCCAGATCTGGAAGGAACTCCACCTACACATCACCATCATCCATTCAATATACAAACAACCAATATTATCAAATACCGACTAGCGCCATTCATCGATACCCTAATGTCCGATCCAAAACTAAAGCTTATAAGCCCTTAATAATTCCGGCGCACCGCCGCGCAACCGAAAATCGGAAACCGGATAGTGGCACTGCAGAGGCCATATCTCCCAATCCGCTTGGCCAATTCATGCGTTCTAAGACTCTACGGAAAGCTAAGAACGTCGCCCACGTTCTTTATTATATGACCGAGCTTCAAGTCTCGACGGAACAGGCCCAAAACGGCCTCCGAGCTCGCTGCACATGCTGTCCAAATACATCCACCACACATAGTCGTGCTTAATCCCCCAAAACCCAGTAACTCTAGCCACTAACCAACTGATCCAACCTATCCATGCATGAATAATGGAAAGATCGCATAAGAATCGTTACCTAAAAGTAGATCGAAGGCCGCACAGCGGAAACCCTAGCTCTTCCACCTCCACCTCCTTCTTAAGCCGAGCTCCCTTTCCCTACTCCTACAGCCGGCCACCTTCTCCTCTACAGCCGGCCGACTCCCTCCTTTTCCCTTCCCTCCTCCTTGCCCCTTCCTTCCCACGCCCGACAGAGGCTAGGGCGGCAAGGGGAAGCAACAACAGGGCACCAACGAGGATTGAGTAAGGAAGGAAGAAGGCGCGCCTTCCGGCAGGGTGGAGCTCTGGCGACGGCGCGTCGAAGACGGCAGTGGCGATATGCAGCGGCTGGGGAGGCGAGCAAGAGGGGGAAGAGCAGAGCAGTAGCGCAGGGGCAAGGGAACTGATCCCCCTTCACTGCTGCGTGCTGCTCTTTAAGCGATAGGGGAGCTGGGCTGGGCTGGACTAACTGGCCCAGTCCAGTGCTTCTTTTTTTTGTGTTATTACACTTCTATCAGTTAAACCCCTTTGACTGTTATGTTGAACTAACGTCCTTGATAAAATGACCATTATGACTATAGTTTGACCGATAATGATGTCCAAGAACATTTGGCGCCAAAACTGATATTAGTTGAGAAGAAGGGCAAAACTAGAAAAATTACAAATTACAGCAAAACAGTAGACTTGCATCAAAACGTCGGATAATCCAAAATTGCATAATTTTGTAGTGGTATAAACAGAACTTTTTAGAAAAAAAACAATGTCTTTATAAATAAGGGATTACGACGTAAAGAACTTGGTCGAGCAGGCATCGTGCCATGAGACTAGCTGGCCCCACTTGGTGTGATTCTACCCTTCTTCTCCTGCAGGGGCTGTGCGCATCGTATGCATGCTAGTACTCCGACATAGGGCATGTTTGGTTGCCCGTCCGCACCTGGCTAGGCTCGCGTGAGTTAGATTCCAGTGCATTTGGTTGTCTGCTTCTGCTCGAAGGCTGCATCCACCGATGCAAACAGCCGCTCCCAGTTTGGCTCCATGGAAACGGCCGCGGCCGCGAAGCCAGGCTCACGCACGCAGCCGCTGCCGCCAGGTAGGACTAACTACTAATAAGCCTAACTCAATTTTGTACATTATAACTTTTCAATCTTTCAAATTTTTTTTTTAAAATTCAAACGACATCCAAATTCAATGAAACAAAAAAAAATGGAACCGTAAGTTCAAGTACAAGGTATTGAAAAAAAAATAGATTTTTTAAAATTTTTTTATTTTCAAATTTATTGATTTTCTAGTATTTATTTTTTTGAATTTTTATTTTTTGTTTTTGAATTTATTTTTGTTTCAGTATTTTTAAAATTTCCCTCTTTTAAATTTGTCCATGTCACTCCCCTCCTAGTGCAGCCAACCAAATAACATCTCTGCACAACCTGTTCAATCTTATACAACCAACTAAACAACATCCCCTACATCACCTCAGCCTGGCTCCAACCAACCTGACTGAGCTGGTACGGCAACCAAACCAAACACACCTATAGAGTATGCAACATCACACAAAGATCCGCTTTTTCATCGGATCCTATAGAGTACGTGACAAGAATACACAGGTAGCATTAGCTAGCACTGCACTGCACCAGCCCCGCCCAAAGCCCAAAGTACTAAACTCTGCTAGCATCTGGTCACTCCAAGCGAGAAGCAAGAATCCCGTTTTAGGGTCAAATAATTCTTATCGATCTTGATTTTTGATTTTCGATTTTCTGCGATTTTTCATTAGAATTTAAGCAAAACTCAAATTTTAAATTTTGAATTCATTGGTAGTACAAAAACAAAATTCCATATAATTTACCCAAAAACAAAGGAAAAAACTCAAATCCCGAGCAAAATCCTAACACCTTTCCCAACCAAGATCTTCGATTTCCTGGCTCCGGCACAGCGCACACAGCGAGACGCAACATATTCGTGTGCGGCCAGAGAGATTTTTTTCAAAAACTTTTCACTTCAAACGCTTTAAATACATTAATACTATTTTATTTATTTTGATGATTTTTACCTGATCTTAAATTTTAATTTCAAATTTTAAATTTGAGCGATTTCAAATTTTGAATTTGAGTGATTTCAAATTCGGGATTTCAATTTTGTTTCTGAGCGGTTTAGTGCTTTCCTGCAATTTTTGTAACTTTGGTGCCTATGGCAGCAGGTCGATCTTGTTCATGTTTACTGTCCTTTAGTGAAATCATGCATGCATGTATATACAGCAAGAACCATGGTTGCAAACAATTGGTGTTTTAACGACTGAGCGAATATATATATATATATATAGGAAAGCAGTTCAAGGCTTCATGGAGCCTAGGCTCCATGATTCAAAAACCTATGATGTGCATTGAGATTCGTGATATTCGACGTGTATATCTTCACATATCCACTAAAAAAAGTATTCCAAATATGAAACTCCAAAAAAATAAAATTCGAACTCAGTTTAAACTAGTTTGAAGTATAGTTTGAACTAATTTAAAGAATAGTTAAATGTAGTTCAAACTGAAGTTTAATTCAACTTTTTTCGGAGTTTGATGTCTCAAATATTTTCTTTAGTGGGTATATGAAAGTATAATAACCAAACAACACGAATCTCAAAGCACATCTAGTGGTAATGAATCATGGAACCTAGGCTCCATAGAGCCTTATGTATTATATATATATATATATATATATATATATATATATATATATATATATATATATATATATAACACACGTTTTGCATTGGTTGACTAGTGGGAGACTGGGAGAAACGAAATGTTTCGAACGTATAACCAACAAGGCATTTTATCATAAAATGGTATTTTTGTACATGCAATAAAAGAGAGCATGATATTTCAGCGTCTCCGTCAACATGAAATAATGACCCTGTTGATGGGATCGACGTAATTAATATTAAAATTTGTTTTCTCCAAGCACCAAATTTGCAAGTTCTTACTTTCTCTGGCAAAAGGAGTGTTTGCTGCTCCAGTGGCACTAGCCGACTCAGCTCCAATCAAATGTCCCCCGCCGGTCACAAGTCACAGCTCACAACATATCCAGACCATGCATATGCATGCATTGGAAATATAGGGGCAAAGCACACAGGCGAGAGCAATGGACCGATGCGATATTGGTACCAACTCACCAAAACGAAAACTAATAACTTAATAAGCAACGTCTACATCTAAGGAGTGCTTCTTCCAAGCTTATCTTTGGAGGACGTCGTCCTCTCGGCCTTCTTTGAGGACGTCATGTCGTCATCCAATAGCTGTCTAAAGCGAACGAGAGAATAATACAGGGAAGTCAAGTCGAAACAAAGGTGCATACCACTGCAGAAGCTTTGGAAGAACTAGTCACACTAGGGATGTCGGAGGTAGACCCTGAGTTTGGATACGCCGATGTGGTCTTCACTGACCCATTCTAGAGGGGTTGATTAGCCATATCTAGACGTTCGAGGAAAAGCTGAGTTTAATAAGGTCCGCTTGGATGGCATACTACAGCGGTCCCTACGCAGGTTGGATTGCCCCTACCAATCATTACCAGCCGGCGCCATTTGGAGGGCTCTCATTCCACTGCCCACCACTTCAAGGACAGCATTACCACTGGAGGGGTTCACAAGGAATGCCATTTCAGGGTAGCAATGTCATAGCACCACAAGGAATGCCGTTTCATGGCAGCAATCTGATGGACACGTGTTCAATGAACACTCGGCCAACCTACGGCCGTCGTAGCGAATGCCATACCACGGTCCACCTTTCATGGGGCCGGATTATGAGGGGCCTCCAAGTAGTTACCATTTCTTGTGATGTCGACACGAAGTTCCTTCGTGTTATGTGTTGTTCTATTGCAGTTTCCAGCATAATGGACATGGCTGTCTATTTGTCCCATTCGTTTGTGAACTTTAGATTGTACTTGTCGGTGTTTGCAACATGTGGATTTTATTGTGTTCAATGTATTTGTTCAAACATTTCTATATTCCATTGGCAACAGAACTCGCGTAATTGTAGTCTGTAATTCATTATATGTTAGCATTGTTTATTTTGTGCATTACGTGATGGAATAGTATGTGCTCCTCATATTTGTATTCTCCATCATCACAGGGATGAATTATTTTTTATACATGTTGGGCCGAGGGAGAGGAAATCGTGGGCGTGTTCCGAACAATTCATCGTTTCAACATTGACGCTTTTCAGTCTCAGGCCATGATGAAGACAGGGTTACCATATATGCGATATTGCAGGTATATCTAGCTATGGATATGCTTTCGCCACCGGAACGAGCACCACAGATGCATGTCACCATTACAGGAAGTGAGTGGACGAAGGATGTCTCCGGAACAATTCGAGGAGTTGCACCACATGCTTATAAGCAGGTATGAGCTTACCCAAGGAAGACATGTCGGAACAAGAGAATTGCTTGCGATGTATCTTTGGATATGTGGAGGGAACATATCAAATAGTCAGGCGAAATGGAGGTTCTACCATTCGGGATCCTTCGTTAGTGAGAAGTTTCGTCATGTAGCTGCATGTGTCTATAATTTTGGAGTTGATCACATAATGCCGATGGATCGTATGTTCTCAACCGCACATGAAAAATTTAGAAGAAACCCATTTGTGCCGTTATCGGGAGCAATTGGCACGATAGATGGCACCCATGTCCATTTGACAGTAGATCCTTCTAGTCATTTACCGTACTGGAATCGGCATGAGTATTGCAGCTTCAATGGGTTGGTGGCACTTGACTTCAATATGTTATTTATTTTCGCATATGGTGGTAGACCAGGTTCGCTACACGACGCAAGGATCCTTCGAGAGGCTATAAATGACCTGCTTTCCCGTTTTCCTCACCCTCCCAAAGGTAAGATGATACATCAATCGGTAAAATTTAATTCCTACAAATACCTTGTAGTCATGCACGAATATGTTATCTTATGCAGATAAGTACTACTTGGTGGACTCAGCATTCTAGGATACCTGGCCCATACCGCAGCGAGACATATCATATACCAAACTTT